>QUSF01000003.1:28634150-28706705 GCA_003676055.1 Chloebia gouldiae
GAAGGAAGGAAGGAAGGAAGGAAGGAAGGAAGGAAGGAAGGAAGGAAAAATAAATATTTGGAGCATCATTGGCATAGTGAAACAATCTGTGTTTCATGTTCAGATCTTCACCACTTTGGGACCTAGGGTGCACCCTGCTGATGTGATAAATCTCTTATTGACTTTGCCATATGCCAGCTGCAGTGCAGCTTTTTTTCTGCTGTGCCTGTAGGAAAGGCAGTACAGGCTCTCTGTATGGCAATTAGTTTCCACCGTGTTGAGATACTACTAAGAAATTTTTTCAGAAACTCTATCATTTTTGCTTAGAAGCAGGACTAGGGGAAGTGATGAAGGACAGGTTCTAGGTTCTCCTAGAAGAAATGCAGTGTCAAATGCAGAATGCAATGGTGACTAATAGGCACTTTTTGCCTTTCCTTTAAACCTTTCCATTGTCCTGTTAAATGCAGGCCATAGTTTGCCTCATATTAAATTTGAGTAATGGAAATACACATTTTTTGAGAGACTTATTACATAATTCTAATAAAAAGTTGGACTATAACATCAGCAATCTGTACCATTGAGCACTTATTATTTTCAAGACTTATTTTCAACATCCAGAAAATGCAAATCTGTACCAATTACACTATTTGGTATTTTGGTCTGGTCAAAATCACTTGACAAATTTAAACATTAAAAAGTAATATTCTGAAATGCGCAAATGTTAAAATGACAACTTCCATGTAATAATAGTGAATAAATATAGTAAACATGGTCTATTTAATAAATGGAATGGTTTAATGTTAACTGGAAGAGCTGGATTATTAATTTAACTGCTTCTTATTTTAAGTAACAATTGCAAAAGCATTGTATGCTGGTGGGAATGCCTATATCAAAAGCAAGTATAAGAAAACAATTTTGACTTTTTATTTTAACTTCCTATTAAAAGAAAGTCTTGGTTTGTGCAAATATTCCCTCTTTTTACAGTGCGATATTGTACTGGAATTAGTAACACAAATTTGGAAGACTATGGGTCAGTTAAAGAAGTGATGCACTAAAAATTTTTGTTCAGTTTTTCAGCTCAGTTGAAAATGTTGTAACAGAGTCCCCTGCAAAAGGGAAATACAAATGTGCTGGTATTTAAACTGCATAAGTCTTGCTAGACTGGTGTAAAGGATGAGCCATGCCCAGGGATCCAGTCCAAGATATACTCCAATACATATTAATTACAAAAGAAATGAACTCATTTTCCTACAATTTAATCATACAACAAGCATATGTAAAAGCTATTTGACTTTGATGACAGAAACCTCAACCCTGAATAGACTACAAATATAAATGAGTTTGGTAGCCCCATCACAATCCTGAAAGGGTAAGAATAAAGGGGGATTCACCAAAAAGGCAATGTACTGCTCAAGAACAATGTTCAGCTCTGATTTTAAGACTATTAGGCATATTATATGTCAGTACTGTTTTTAGGGCCAGATCACTCTATAGCTCAGGGCCATTCCAGCTGTAGGGCACAAAGACATCTTTAAGCCATTTGCAGTCTCCCTTCACTAGAGCTCAGAAGACCACCCTCCAGATTTCCCTCTTGGAATAATTTAAAATACCCTGTGTCATTGACAGTTGTAGGAAGACAAGCCAGAGACGTATGATAAGCTGTGCATGAGAAAATCCAAAACACACTCTCTCCTTCAGTTTAAAAAGAAAGCTTTAAAGCATTACATCATGAAAACAGTAGCTCTTTTGGAATAACTTCTTCTGTAAAGGTCAATAATGTGAGACTTCCTCTACCTGCTTCTCCAGTTTGCCAAGCAGAAATTAGCATAGGCCTGCAAGGATGAAGAAGAACAAAGGTACCTCAATATACTTGAGATTCAGTCTGGAGAAGTAGAGAGGTTGGATATTGCATGGTTCTCCTGCCAGTGAGATGAACTTCATTACTTCAAGAGACCTATATTCTCATTTACTAAAAAAAAAAAAAAAGGACTGAATACTTCACTGTATTGCACCAAAAACCAGAAGCTCAATTGTAATGACATTGCTAGAGCACAGAAACAGAACTTCTTGTCCCTTAATTATCAGACCTGGCTTTTCCTGCAGAAATTAGCCCATGCTAATTTTCCACCGCTGCTAGTGCTTGAGACAGCTCTGGTGTAATGGAATACAGACTAAGTTAGAAAAGCTTCCATGACCTGCTTCTAGCTGATGTATATCAATGCAGTTCCACTAAGGCAAATTAATAATTGAAGCTTTTAGCTCACGAGTTGTGGTACAGTGCTTTGACCAGGCAATCAGTCTTTACTTCTGTTTATTTAGTTAGAATTGTGCAGTACTAATGAAATTATAGCTTGGGGATTAGGAAATGCCTTTCCAGAAAGGTAGGCTGAACTGTAGAGAGATGACTGACATGCTAACCATACACAATATCCATGGAACATACTGACTAATCTCATCAGATTAATGAACCACTCAACATGTGGTCCAGATAACACTGTACAATAGCAGTGGCCATAGAGAAAACAGTACATCAAACCCAACAATATAAGGAGTTGGTGTGTAATTTGTAGTGGTGTGCAGTTACAGATACGTTCATACTTAAATGCACATACACAAATGAAGCTTAATCACAATTGTTTTGTTATGTCTTCATATAAATACATTCTCTGTTGTTTCTTTTCCTGAAACTGGAGAAATTTAGCTTCATTCTCCTGGGAAAAAGATGTCTGTTATTCTGTTTTCCATTTCCCATCTGGTCTAGTTTTTTGAATACAACTGCCTGGACTTCAGAAGAGTGTTTCTTGCTTTACTGTCATCACTGGACACGAGATGAAGTTATACAATACATTCCCTGGACACTTATTCAGTTACACAAATTAAAAGTGGCTAATAATTATAAGATATGAAAACTCAAGTTTTCATGTCCTCTTATCTAGTACTAATGGTTTAGGAACTAATGAGGATGAAGATTTTGATCATTTAATTAAAAACTGAAGGTAGAAAATTGGGATCAAAGGCAAAGGATCTCTTGGGGAGTTATATCAGCTTATAGCTGTTGGGAATGTTGTTTCTGAGTTCCTGTTGTCCCACACTCTTAGGTAGAAATGAGTATGTGCTTCCAATACTTCATGGAAAGGATTGCAAACTCAGTAGTTCTTAGTATAAAAAAAGTGTGAAAAAATTTCTAACAAGCAACACAGGAGGATAATGAAAATTTATGCAATGTTTCCCTTGGGAAGAATGTATGTCCAAACAAGATGATATTACCTGATGAAACCAAGCAAATATAAAGATTTCTTCCTCACCCTAACATTAGCTCTTACTGAGGTGAAACCTTTGAATTATTACAATAATGATTCATCATGGTTGTCACCCTCTCAGTAGCATAATGTGAGACAACTGCAGATCCATTTGGCCAAGACAAAGAGGTGCTGTGGCTGCCAGAGTTATTTCTCTAATTTTATTTTAACTGCTGAAGTGACTCAGTTAAATAATCCACTGGGTTTATCCTGCTGGCCTCCTCAGTTCAGTCTACTCTTGCATCCAGCATTTCCCACACAATCTGAGTTTGCCCATCATATACAGTGGTGTTCCAAAGGGCATCCTGTAGGTACTAACACATTGTGAGGCATCCTGGCACCTTCCTTTGCAATTTGTTCACTCAGTGATCACCACCAGCATAGCCTAAGGCTGTGTGACAGAGTTCATGCAATTGCACTTAGCTACAGCCTAGCTGTAATTCACTTAGTAAACTAAATAAGTATGTGGGAAACAAGCATGTGTTAATCTTACAAGTCTCTTCTTCTAGCCCTGTGTAGATCTGATAAACACTGCCACTTACCCTGTCAAAATACTTGTGTTTTGAACTTCTTGAATCTTGTGACCAGAGTTTCATTATTACTGCTAATATTCTCTGAAATACAAATGCCAAACTTATAGATGTTGAGTAAAGATGGGAACAATTCTCTAGTGAGGCAGAGTAAGGACTATAAACTCTAAGAGGAGAAACATTCACTATTAAAGAAAACATTTTGTTTCTCAAGGGCTAGGTTTAGGAGGGATTTCTGAAATGTGACCAGCAAGCTATATCCATCCAGTAAATGATGTCCATCAGGGTTGTTTGGTAAGGAGGGCTAAGCTGAAAGACCCTTAAAACAGCTCACAGATCATGCAGAGTGGAAGGCTTCAAGTCTCCATCCATCCCAGCTACTCCTGAGGTCCTGATACTGGGGCAAGTATTCTTGCCCCAGTAAGTATTCTGGGGACAAGTAAACTCTGGACTTCCTTCTGTGCAGAGTTGCTCAGGAAAACAGCCGTGTTTCTTTCTCCACACAGCGATCAGAGGCTGTTAGCTATGTGTCTCTGCCCCAGTGAAAAGCCAGAACTTTATGCCAAGCAGTGTCTGGTGCAAAGGAGCTGTATCTTTCTCCATGAAGGTTTCTTCACAATAACATTGCTGGGACAGGGCAGCCTCCAAGAGCTGGCACTGTCTTTATACCAGTTCTGGGACTATTTACATTCTACCAGGCAGTGTAAAGAGGCCACAGCTCAAATTTATGAGAAACCACTTAGTTTCGTGTGTGTCCTAACAGTTTGGCATTCTCTATGTTAATCTAAAGCCTACTGAGCATCTAAAATGAACAAAATTGAAGCTGATGGTATTGTATCCTGTCTAACCCATATGAGACACTTTCTTGCAGACCTTTCTCCTGGAAGGTGTATGCTGTAGGAAAGGGATGAAAAGAGAACAGAGCTGATGAAAATTGAATCAAGATTTTGGGTGGGCTTACTCCAGGAAAGGGGAGTTAGTGCTGTGTGCCAGGATGCTTGTAGCAGGGAACTGTTTCCAAAGAAGACTGCCTCTATTCTTCAAAAAGACCAACTCAAAGGAGTTTTGAAAATAAATTAGAAACATGATATGGCAGTATGCAGAACTGGTGTAAAATTCCAGTGTCAGCTGATTTTGTTGAATGCACAGTGAAAGGGAAAAGAAAAAAGGAATTGATAGTTAACATCTACAGAAAAATAAAACTCTGACAAGTAATTTGAGCCAGTGTAACTTTACTCAGCAGGAAAACAGGAAAAGTCATTATTTGCCAAAACAAATCTTTCAAAATCTGATAACATTTAGGAAATAAACAGCTCAATCAACAGACTCGAAAAAGTTCAGGCAATTTCCTTTCCAAAGATGATGTTGGGCAATATCAAGCAGAACCACACAAGGTGCTGTGGTTGTGAAAAGAAATCCCCTACAACATTGCCCCACTCTGCTCATAGAGAAACATATTTCACAGCGACCATGAACAGGTCTGAGCAGTGCACGTTTCCTTCACACACAGTTGGCTCTTTGGCATCAGGACCATTGAAGAAAAAGCTTTGACTTCACCTCTGCATTTCTACATTATTTATTTCTTCTGTTGTGAAGTTCATGCTGTAATTCATTACTTTTAGTGACTTAAGTCAATTGTTAATTGCATGATATAAATGATGACTGAAGTTAATTGAAGGCAGTGTCCTTTACTACTGTATGAATGAGCAGCGGAGGACTCAGAAGGAATTCTGGTTCAGATTAAACTCCAATTTAGTCAAAAGATTTCAGTAATTTTTGCCTTTTTTTAAAAATTTAATTCTAGCCACCGCCTGTTAGATAACAAAAGAGATTAAAACCACATTCAAAAACTCTTTAATACATGGATAAACTAGTGAAAAAAGACATGAAGTCCTGAAATGACTCTCCAATCAGAATATATGTTACTAACAGAGAAGAAATATTTGCTCTTGCCTTGGATTCAAGAGGAAGAAAAAATCTTCTGGTCTTATCTATTTCCTGGGCATGGCTGCGATCAAAGAATAGATATATTAGTCAGTTTACCCAAGTCCTTCTGAAAGAATAAAAAAGTCTGGTTTTCAAAATATAGCATGAAGTTCTTACATACCAGCCATAGCAGATCATAATTTAGGACTGTGAATTTTCAAGAAATAAAATGACATGAAGCAGAACAAGGAAAGCATGGTAAAGGACCATTGTTGCTTTCTCCTGTGCCATTTAAAGTTTTGAATTTTTTCACATCCTCAAGTTGTCTGGATATATATATATATATTTTTTTTTTGTCTGGAGTGAAAAAATATTCAAAATGCTAAATTTAATAATCCTTTTCCACCCCCTAAGTTTTATTTGGTGAATCCTGGCCCCATCATTACAGGAATTGAAAGGTTACTGGAAGTTAAAATTCTTAGTCCTATTTGATCTGTTAGATAAAGTTGAGAGGTTGACTATTGGGAAAACAACCTCCCTGTTATGTTGTAGCAAATAATTGCTAAAACACAATGTACATTTCATGCACCGGAAAAATAAAAGACAGCTTTCTGCTTGCATTTCTTTAGATAGAATTATGTTTATGACTTAAAAATCCTTATATACAGATTTTTGAGGCTTATCTGATAACAAAGAATAATATGATCTCCATTACTCTATGCTCCATGTGTGAAGGAGAAATTTCAAAGCCAGAAAAATATGAGATTATATATGGCAAGCTCTAAAACAGGGTCTTTTGGCGTGCCATCGTAGATGAACTAATTGCACCCAACAGCCAGAGGAGAAGGAAAATAGATACCAAAGGATTCATGCCAGTAGAGCATGCTACAGAGACATTTGTTACTTCCCTGGGTCTGGTGAAAGTCTACAGTACATCACTGCACAATTGTTCTCAGGACCTTTAGCTATTTTGTTTTATAAACCCAGGGTACTGTTCAGATGCAGAGGATTTGGAGAAGGGAGACTGCAAGCAGATAGATAATCAGAAGACAAATTCAGTTTTTTTTTTCACGTATGTTGTGCTTCATGGTATTTACAATAGCAGCAATCTGTTTTCATGACAGCATGTTTTTGTAAATCCAAAGAGATAAACTTTCTCAGCTATTTATAAATCAGATGCTTACATTATGATCTCCTGCCAGTAACTCTAGTCACTCTTGAACTTTGCTGTGTTCAGTTTAACAAATCTGTTTGTTACTGTAGTGCCAAAGGTGAGAAAAATATACTGGAATCCTGTAGAGAAGATGCAATAGCTCTTTGTGGCTGGGACAGAGATGTCCTGCCACTGTTAGGTTAAAGAAAAGTCACACACCTTAGTCCCAACACAGATAGGAGCCAACAATCACAGATTCTGTCTCAGATCTTCCATTAACTTGTTGTGTGGTCTTGGAAGAGGGTTTTGTCTTGATAAAATGAAATCAATATTATCTCTCCATTCTTCAGTATTCCAGTGATCTTCTAATAGATAATATATGCAATTAAGCAGATTATTACTAGTATTTTTACTCTTTCTTTAATTTATTTTTGTTATTCGTTGTACAATTATTAGAATTATTAACAAGCAAGATGGATTTCATAGCCTCCAGGAAACACACCACAACAAAAGAGAAACAATTTTGCTTTCTAGCATATCCTTTGTTTTGAAGGAGCTCAGCAACTTGCTGTACTGTTCTCAAGGTAGAAAATACATACTCTGCATAATTTATAATTAATCACTTCTATGTTGAATAACATTTTATTTTAATTTTCAAAACTTGTCCTTGTGAGCAGATCATAGATATCCTAATGGGACATTTGGGAGCTTTTTGTTGAGCAATTTAGGAAATTCTTGGACTTTTTCAACCCCTTTAAATCACCACTTCAAGCTCTTTTAACATGTAAATATAAGACCAATCATATTTGACCAGGCTGCAGGTCCATTTAGTTTAGTTTAGTTCAGTCTGGTTTAACTGCAGCCAAAAGTAATTAGTAAAGCGTGTAAGGGGAGACAAAGCATATGCACCAGGATCTGCTCACAGTTTCTAACAGCTTGGAGCTCAGGTATATATGGATAACAGCAACTTTAGGAATCCTAAAAAGCTTACTTTGCATTTTTGTCCAGACCATCCACAAGTTATCACATATAGAAGTGTAAAGCATGAGAAGGATAAATGCAGTGTTAAGCCATAAGTACTGTGCAGAGCCACAACCTAGTAGAAATTGTTCCATTAACCCTTTTCCTTGTTAACTAACTGCAAACTTCAACTCATCTTCACAGCCCAAATATAGTCTCACACACACAAACAGACACCTTTTATATCTCTTTTCCCCCAGATTAATAGAAAAATGTTGAAGTCTGAAAGCCTAAGAGAAGTAAATGTATAGAAACCCTACAGAAATATGGCAGCCACACTAAAGAAAGTAGTTCTGCATCTTCTGTAGCATAGGCAGGGGTAGTGGAAACACATGAACTGAATGATGTTCATAAGTCAGTACCTCAGACTACACACTAAGATTGCTTTAAAAGCAGGAAAGTCATAGCTGGATCAATAATAAATGGACATAGGAAGGATATAGCCAATTTTTAAATTATTCCCATGTTTCGGTAACTTACAATTGGTCTCTAAATCTTGGTAGCTGAGTCTGGGAGTCTTGGGCCTGCCTTGTGCTAGTGCTCAAATTGTCACAAGATGCTGCGAGCACTGGAAATCTCCAGTGTCTTTGGGCTATGCTCAGATAGCTTAACATTACCTGCAAGCCCAGCAGTCCTCTCAAAATCACATCAACAACCCACACATATCACCCCTTCCCTTCAGAAGCAGGAAAAAAAGGATCCTTTCTTCCCTCCAAAATATCCTTACAGCTTCTAAAAGTCATATTGGACTGCTGTAGTTCTGTACTTACGTTAAATTGGCTGCTTCTCTTCCCACTTAAACTACATGAAAGGAAGTTCTTTCACATATCTGTACTAATCATAAACCCAGGGCTTGTTTCCTGAATGGTGTTCATCTTTTGAAACTCAAAAAGCATGAAGGCAAAGAAAAGGGGATGATTTTGCTTTAGAAGATAATTTCCTGTCACATATCTGAAGGTGCAGAGAGGGAGAGGCCAAAGGGTAAAAAATTAAGGCGCTGACATTCCTCTCTTTCTCAGTTCCAGCACCATTGATACCTGTGTCAATAAAGGTAGAGTAGCTCTGGATGCAACTAGAGGAGTGTGTGGCAAACTGACTCCCTTAACTCTGGTGCAGGGCTCAGTTTATGCCCTGTCTTTGGGCACATATGGCCTGACTCCTCACAGCCCAAGGCAAAACAAGGAGCTTTATCTGACAAATGAGAGGGAGGATTTGCTGACAAAATCCGACTTGTGTTGTGCTGCACAGGAATGCTTATGGAAAGACAAAGCTTTTCTGGTGCTATGACACTGATATAAAGAAAAGAAGGATGCCTGATGTCCAGTTCTAGTTTTGCCTACAGCTGATTGGTGTCTCTAAAAAAGTAATTTAATTTCTCCTTGACTCAGTTTTCACATTTCTAACATGAGGAGAGTCAGTTGTCATATGTTAGTTCAAAGGTTCCTTACACATAGCCATAAGAGAAGAAGATGCTCTGAAAGCCATATACTTGTGTTTTGTTTTAATTTATGTGTCTTTAAGTAACAAGAGTATTAATTGATGGACTGCTTAAATGTATAACAAAGATACAAACAAACTCTATGCTCAAGCAGAAAATTCTGTGTAATTTAAGCAATGATTTGTCTAAATTTTAAAGTCTTCTACTGCTGTGTTCCATTAGCATTGACATAATGAATGTTACCCAAATATTCTGACTGGCACACTTAATAAATTATGAGCTATCAAGCAGGAATTATATTTTGGGGACAATCCATATATTAACATGTCTAATTATAATACCAAATCATGCCAGAAACAATTGGAAAATTATTGTAATAATAACCTTCAAAATTATGTTGGACTTTGTAATGAACAGTTTAATGTGATATGAAATTACCCAAAGTCTGAAAAGTGTTGAGAGGCAAATGGAAAGCACAGGATTATTTTAGCTCAGTTAAACACTGATGAGACATTTTAAAGACTTTTCCTCTTAACTGAAATACCATGACTATGAACATGCAATTATGAAATATTAAACAATTATTCTGAGTCATAATACTGATATTTTAATTGAAAATAACATTTAATTGCTCATATTTTGAAAAATAATCAGTTAGTAAAAGTTGACTTTTGTCCAATATAATTTCTCTACAGTTGTCAAATTCATGCTGCAAACTTGTCTTAGCTTCACGCAAAATCTCATAAATGTTTTCCAAACTGCAAGATTTAGTTTTATTCAGTGCCCAGGCTACCAGACCTTGGAGCTATGGTAGTGCCTCATGTGGCATGTGGGACACCCACATGAGAAGGACACATGGCAGTCTTTGAGTTACTCCTTTCTACTCAGGGCACATACTCTATTTCTCATTATCTAGGAGACCAGGAGAACTTCTCTGTGAGGACAAAGGTATGCACATAAAACCTTCTCCAAACACAAATGGCTGTTGCATTTCTGAGAATTCTAAATATTCATGATTCAAATATATATGCTTGCCGTCCTCTATAAGTCTGATTTAATGAAGCCAACATAACTTGAACTTCTTTAGCCTTCCAGTATGAAGTGGGTAGCCATGTGTGTGGATTGTCATGAGACTGTCAAAGATTTTAATTTTATTTGACTACATTTTATTTTCCAAAAGAGAAGAGACTGTATTGGCTACCATCTACTGCTCTGGGTGCTATCTAAGGGAAAATGAAATACTTCAAAACAGAAATATCAAAAGACTTTGAAACAAAAACAGTTTCTCCTAATCTTGCATACAGGGCATGTACTGACTTTGGAGAATCACTACAATTAATTATAAATGATGTATGAAATGAGTAATTCCTGCCTAGAGACTACAACTCGTGCATGCATTCACTGGCTGGCTGTGAAATGTGCTGTAATATTATGCTCAGACATGTACAGAAAAAGTTTATACCATTCCTAGTATTTCTAGGCATTTTTATTCTCTCTTTTTTTTCACATTTGCTGCTTCTTCAACTACTACTCCACCTCTCTGTCCTTCCTCACACTGCAGGGCTGATCAAGTCTTCCATTTCTCTCTTTCTTCAAGACAGAGACAAGATGGTCAGCTACAACACTTAGGTCCTCCAAATGGCCTGGCTGTGCAATGGTCTGTTGCGAAGAGATCATGAAAATATGGACAGGAATATTATTCCTTCATTTAAAGGCCCTAGAAGTATTTTAATGCAAGTGTCTAGATTGCATTAATCTTTACTTTGGACCCCCATCTACTTAGGAATTACATTCCCCTTGCACCACAGACTAAAGCAATGAGTCTGTAAAGAATTCTGTACTCTACTAACTTCAACGAATCAGCTCCTGTTAACCTCAGTGGGATTGTTCACACACATAAACCTTTGAAGAATTAGGATTTGAAGTGTTTATTCAAGAGTGATGAAGGGATGTGGGGCCACATAAATGACTGTAAAAATAAACTCATTAAAAATCTTAATAGTTGGCTGACTCTGGGCATGGAACAAAATGAATTCTAGGTTACCCATCAATTTTGAGAAAAGATTTTACATCATATCAGAAAATAGATATTATTGTTGTTTTATGCTCTAAACACAGAATTAAGCATCAGTATTCATTCATAAAAACACTTTCTGTTAATTATTCTGCTTAAAACAAAGCTGACATGAAAGTAGTATTGTGCAGTAAAATATTGAAACATGCTTTTCACACACCAAATTAGCAAAATTGGGACTCATTCACTTTATAGAATTCTTGTATTTGAAATCAGAGGTTCCAAAGAAAGATTTGCTCAATCCTTACAAGGACTCATATACTGTCCCACATACTGACCCATATACTCTCTAGCCAGAGAAAGCCTGGAGCAGACCCTATGAGATGGCCAGCACTTCTTCAGAATGCTAAATAAGATCAATGAGGATAGATTTAACAAGATATAGCTTTGACAAAATATGCTTAGTAGAAATTAACTTTTTTTTTAACAAAAATGTTTAATGTTCTAAGATAGTCTGTGTCAGACTGAAGTGGTGGCTTCAGTCAGGCAGGAGACAGAGGAGCATACATACCTGCTCCACACACACTCTGAATTACTCAAGAGCTATGCAGAGCTGCTCTGTACAGTGTATTTGGGGAAAAAAAAAAAAAAAAAAAAACCAACCCCCCCCCCAAAAAAAAAAAACCAAAAAAACAGAAAAAAAGCATCTTCAGTTTCCTGAATGAAGAGGATGGAAGTCAAAAAGCTATACCTTCAATGATGTAGGACAAATACTTGAATTTCTGTGCCCCACATAAGCTGGACATTTACTCCCTCAGATACAACATAAGAATGCACAAATTTGTTCTTGTAAAAAAGTTCAAAAGATCTTCTTTCTGCCTCAGTGGTAAGACAAAACCAAAGCAAACCAAACTTAACTAAACTAAGCCAAATTAAGTAACAATCAAGCCACCTTAATTTATAGAAATTAACTGTTCATCCATGCCACCCAAATGCTATCCTATACCACTACTAATATTTAGTAATACTCAAGGATTTCTGATATAGATTACACCTACATATAGTTATTCGATTTTGAGGTGGTTTGCTGGTAAAGTGCAGTTTGTGGAGTTTGTAAAGGCATGTGTCATGGAACTCCAGATCCCTGAATGGGTTCTTAAAATAACAACTTGACAGTGTAATAACTGTTAACCAGCAGTGTAGAAAGGGACTATGCTTCATGAAAATATGAATTTATCCACAGAGATTTCTCTTTAATTCTGCCTTGAAAATTAATTTTTAAATGGTCTTCCAAGTCATTGATAATGTTCTAAAATTTCACTCCAGAGACTCTTTAGTTCCTAAAAAACTTGCTTCAGTTCTAGTCATGTGGAAAATACTTTTGTGATGATTATAGGAAATATTTACAATAGTTTCATAACTAAATTAATCCTTAATCAGTTTTTGTAAAAGAAAAGAACAGAAAAATGCAGAAAGCCCATCGAGTGCACAACTAATTGCCAAACACATTTGCTACCCTAACAGCAAAGGGTTGCTGCCTGTTATGGCTGCTGTAGTGAGGAATCTGCTTAGAGATGGATGGAACGAAAAATGCAAATTACTATCACATGTGTTAATGCATGGCACAGGGAATGAACTGGTATGGAGTAGAGGAACACAGTAAAGGCACAGCAAAGCCATAGTGCAGACTAGAGATTATTTTGTAGTTACAGAAACACATTCCCTTTCTCCCATGTACAGAAATCATCCCCAAAGCTATGCTTCCTCTTCCTCAATGTCAAAAATCTGAATGCCAGTAGTAGGGTTGGTCTAAGAGCAGCACATCAGATACATCACAAGCCAAAAAAAAAAAACCAAAAACTAAATTCAGATTTGCCAAAATCGAATCCACCTTCCACCTGATCAACTCACAATTGTTTTGCCTCTTTTCATTCACACCTAACGAATCAAACAATCTTCCAGAAGGTGATGGTTAAATAGAAGGTCACAGAACAAAAGTACCTCCTGCATGGAAGAGAGCAGAGATTTTCCAGGGCCATGAACAAAGAGGAAAAATTAGTTTGTCTTGTACATGCTTGCAGTACGGGCATTCTAGTGACACTTTCTGAGATTCAGAGGTGAAGAGCAGTAGGCTGCAGTGCAGCAACAAAACACCTACAGGAACATCTTCACTATGCCAAAATCAGATGATGCACGCCTACAAGGCAGTACTGCTCAGACCAGTAGCAAATTAATTATCTCATTTCTTCAGTACAACTACTGAACATAACCTGCCATGTTACTGCTGCATTATGAAGGAGAGTTCCTAGAAAAGACAGAGCAATTAAGTACATTCAATGCCAAGAGCAAAGATCAAGTGTGTGTTGACATGTCTGACCATAACTATCTGTGCAAGAAAGAAGAGGGGTGCCACAGAAAAAAAATAGTAACACACATTTAGAATGCTCTATAGAGAAAAAGATGTTCTTGGAAAGTGCCAGAGAGGTGAATCTAGGTGACCTCAATCTCTCCCTGGGTGAGCCCCACTACCTCGCTGACTATCACAATATTCTCAAGAACTACCAAGGCCTCTGAATCTATCATAACTTGGACATTTTTCTTTATCTAAAAAAAAAAAAATAGAAATTATATTCACTTGGAGAAAAATTGTTTAAGGATTTCAGCATAGAAGCATTTTCTTAAAAAAATTAAATCAACTCATCAGCTATCTTTTGCTTTCTGTTATATTTTCTGAACCTTGTGTCTTTTTCTGCTGTTGTGTTACATTAAATTTCTCCTTGCACCCTTGTTCTCCCCTTTTTTGGCAGCCATCCCAGCCTAGGGCTGCTCCAGTGGCATGTGTAGAGGTTGCTGTGAGTATCCATTTGTGCTGGCAGTGAAGTCATACAGAACCCCTGAGACAGCACTGTTTGCGGGACAGAGGTAGCTTCTTATCAGCAAGCACTTGATAAAGTACTTCACTTGAAAAAAAAAAAAACAACCAAAAGCATGGACAATAAATTTTTTTGTGTTTGGTACACATGTAAACCTGAAAAAATTTTCTTAGGGGCATCTGAGGAAACTGGGAGATGGTATCTTAGCTTAAGCCATGGAAGGATGTCCTGCTGCAAGTCAGAAGTGTTCTTTGAGAAGTGTTCCTCTGCATTCTTCATCGCATGCAGAACGAAACTTCTAACTATATGTCTGGTATTTTTTAATGAAAAATTTTCTAAAGGTTGTTTCAGAATGAAAGCACTCTGTGTGATTTAGAACTGCCAGATAGTAATGGATTAACTTAGGCAATGGTTATTTAGCTTTAGTCTCACTAAAATAATATCTGCATCTCAAGTCCACCACCTTCATTTAAACCTAATTTCTCTGTGGTAAGGAAAGAAATCTTGTCCTGGAAATTACATTTCTACCAGAGTGTAAACATTGCCTACCTTAGCTCTGTGCCTTTAGCTTGTGGTTTGCAGACAGACAGTGGTCAGAGAGCTACATCTGAAGAGGTGAAGAGAGCAGTGGAAAGAAAGACTTCAGTAAGCTTGAAGATTCTGTACTGGTATCTGCACCTCTGCTGGAATATTGCTGAATGCAGACCTGTATCAAGAAAGATTGGGAGCCACAGCCCTCTGTCTTTCTACTTTCATGAGTATTGAATCCTTGAAATCTAAGTACTATATTTTACATTTGACATGTAGATAGTGGCAAGAGTTTAAACCAAATGCAAGGGGCCACTGGATTCCAATAAAAACATACTTTTCTTTTTCAAGAGCAGACAAGCAAAGACTTCCCATATCTAGCCTTTCTGACTAGAAACAGGACCCTGCTTTCACATTTTTGTGATCTTATGTCTGGCATGTATGTCCAAAGTCTGTAACGCTTTTATCCCTGGGACTGAAATGTATCAGTCCCCAGAGGTGATCCAAACCAGGGCTCTCTTGGTAAGGAACCACAGGCTATTCCATAATCTGACAGAGACATACTTTAGCCACAATACTCAAAACAAGAATCAGTTTCACAAAATACAGTTTCCCCTTTTGAAGGCTGAATTGTCTTGGCCAGAATTATGTACTAAAACAAGGGTTCAAAGTGCCTTTCTTGGCTCTGCCATTGACCCAATCTTTGCCTTTTAGCAAGCCATTTAATTTTTCTGTGCTTTCATCTTCACCACCTGTGAATTCCAAATATCAACTGTTTATGGTATTTTCTTGGTGAGTCACAAGCAAAACTGGTCTAAAGGTTGTGGTCTAAACTTCCTCCTGTCAAAAAAAATAGGGGCTAGCATTCAAACTAGTCACAATGGGGCCGCAGCAGCAAGGATAGTAACATCAACAGCTTGGATGAGATCCTCATATTCACAAAAATATTTAAGGTCAAAAATGAAATCTCCCACAAAAAAGTAGTGTGGTTCCTTTCCTGCCAGTGTCTTGTGAGAAGAGCACTTGGATGCAAAGTCCAAGTGATTTATTTGATTCAAACTTTAGTAACTGATATCGTAAACCATTGTTACATATGGGGTAATTTTCTTCACTGAAGTGTGCAGAAAATCTTTTTGTTCTGTGCAATATAGAATGAAATCAAGAGATGTTTCTGCTTTTTGTATATATGCATGTTTTTATCACATACTCTATGTTCTATATTTTTAGCTTCAAGCTGGCATAACTCCCCACCACGGGTACAGAATGGAATGTATCCATTTCAAAGGGTTTCTAATGCACCAGGTTTTCAGTCAGAGAGTATGGACAGTAAAAAAAAAAAAAAAAAAGCAAATATTATAAAAGAAATCAGGAGTCAAAGTCAAAAAACATGGAAACCAAGGCATAAACAAAAACAGAGCCAGATACCACAAAGCCAAAAAGAATCCAAACAACATCCTTCAAAATGGTAGCGTGTTTATGAATTTGAAAGGTGTGAAATATCTGAAAAAGAAATCTGAATAAAATTAAACAGATCTAGCTCTAAAAGCAATGTCTTTATTTACCTTTGAGAAGAAATATAAATGATGAAAGATATGATAAGGGGTATTTTTCTTTGTAAAAATATTAGGAGGGCTGCTTTAGAGTGTTCTGGGTGATGAAGGGGCTGTTGCTCTATCCTAAATCAAGCCACGCACCCAACTCCTCAGAGCACTGACCACCCCAAACTGAAGCATTTCTGTGCTATCCGCCATAACTTGGGAGAGTTTATTTTAGCACAGCTATTAAAGGAGGAAAGGTGAATGGTAGTTCTGTGGCTCCTCTTTTCACAGACAAGAAATATGTTGTTTTATAACACTCAAAGCCTAGTTCACTCCTTTACAGTCGGTTGAGGGAGGAGGTCATCTCCTCCAAAAACCTTTTGACATTGTTCTCACAGCTGACACCATAGTGGGGCCTGTTTCCCCTCCATGGTGGTGAGGAGAGGCTGGGCTAGCTTCTATTTATTTTTTTTTTTAAGGAAACTATTTATTTGGCAAAGAATATTGGTTCTAGGTTGATCAAAACAATTCACTTTTTTTTTTTTCTGCCAAGTGTTATGAATATCTTTGGCCAAAAAAGGTGCAGGCTTTTTCTTTTCATGCTTCAATACTTCATTTCAGTTTATTTCAAAACATAATGTTTTGTTTCAAAACAGTTATTTGAGATCAAAGTTGCCTAAACTGAATAAGAAAAAATTAAATAAAAACAAAATCAAATTAACAGACTCTAAACTGAAATATTTTTGGAGACTGAATGGAAAGTTTTATTTGACTTCAGATAAAGTTCTGAGAGAGGGGCTTGGATTTTCAGATCAAAAAATAGATCAAGATCAGGATCAAAAAATAAAAGAAATACCTATTAACTATTCATTTAGCCTAAGTCTGGAGTTTTGGTTCAGCTGGCTTTGGAGAGAGTAGCCAGTTACAAAGTTTAAATCTAAACTGGAAATTCTCCATGTTTTGGGGAGTAGGAGGAGAGGAAACAGGACAAAGCAAAGAAGACAGAGGGTGTTGGGGGAAAAATGTTAAAAATGACAAAAAGTAAAAGCCAAAAATAATCAGACTGATTTAAAGGAGAAACATGTCAGCATAGAATTTCCTTAGCATTACCTTATGTATATAGTAGAAACCACTGATAAAACTCACATTGTCAAACACAGAAATTCAAACACAAAGGCATCATGCAGTGCCTTAAAAACTGCATAGAAGGGAATGATGTTTACTTAAAGATAAAATAAATTATTTCAGTATAGCTACAGCATAAAAAATTTTGAAATGTTTCAAAGAGGTAGAAATAATTAATACAATAGTTAAGAACACTTTCCTATTTTCATTTTTTATAAAGCAATATACACAAGAAAAGAGTAATCTTCAGGCTTTTTGAAGGGATTTTAATTAGCATAATAACAAAAATAATCACAATAATAAAATCATTATTTCCTTTTAAATACATTTCTGTGTTCTATCTCTGGTTTTGGAGACCTCTTTATTTCTGTTCCAGCAGCTGCATTCCCTATCACACTTTGTCACATCATCAGTCATACAGCTACTGAAGTCAACTCCCCCTCTGCAGAAAGGGACACTTGTGAGTTTATATTGCTGCCATAAATTTTTTGGCAGTAAATTTCTTAAAAAATAATCCCATATTCTCCCATATAGAGTTCACAAACTGGCTAATAAAATGATTTCTACTTGGGGATTTGTGGAATGCCTCCATCTTCAGTCAAATGTGTAGACAGAAGTATCTTGTAAAATGTACTGGAAAGTTCATAAGTTTCAAGGTTTTCAGGAACACTCCACCTGGTGAGAAAAGCAGATTTAAAAAAAGAAACAAATTTTAAAGTTCTCCAAGTTCACCACAAACGTGAGCCAAGGAAAACCTTAATTAGAGTCAATGGAGAAAGCTGAGCAGTTAAGAGCTGGCCTTTTGGGGCTAGCAGTGCTCAAAGAAATACAATTATTAAATAATAAGTTATTTGTGGTTCTGAGGTTTGTATTGTGAATGCTTTATGCCAGCCTTCTCTCCCTGAACATTTTATCTGGAGATGTTTGAAACAAAGTACAGCACAAAGCTGCAGAACTACTTGCAGGTCTTGACATAGATTGGGATCACTTCTCATCTGCACTTCTGACTCTTAATAATAATTTGGCAGTACAAACAGAATTTGAGTGGGTATAATGAGTTTTCTAATAATAAAAATGAGAATCACATCTTACCCAAATGATAAATAACACTTTATTTTTCATCACCCTTTATACATAGACCCAGTAGCCCTCAGACTTTCTCACCATCCTTAGGTAATCTCACCATTTTTTAGGATAGAATGAATAGTGAGAAAAAAAAATTGACACTTTTAAACTTGATTTGTGCATGTGCTCCAGTTCAATTCTGTTTTCTCATAAATACATGTAATAGCAAATTTTGGATCTCACAGAGGAGAGTAATTTAAGTGCTGAAAGAAATGCAGTTTATAATTACATAAGTTACTTCATAGCACATAAAAATCCCAGGTCAACCAAAGGAGAAGCAAAACTAGTATATGGCTTAGGAGGCAGTCTTATCAAATTAGATTAATGAAATTCCTAAAGGAGTAATAACAGTAATCAGTGATGGAAGGACAAGAGGGTGGGAACCCCCCTCACCAAACCTCATAATTCTAAAAGATTCCAAACTGGGCACCTTCATCCCAGTATGTGAGTCTGCTGCAAAACCCTGGTGATTTTGCCCACAAATCATTAGCAGTAACAATGAAGAGCTGAGAGCAAAATGCTATCAGGAGCACTAGAGAGCCCTGAAGACATGAAAGGTTTAAACTTGAGATAAGAACAAGAAGGAAACTGTTAATGAGACTTAGACAGAAAGTGGGATTATACAAAGAGCCAAGTTTCAACAAATGTGGTAGGAGCATTTCATATCTACTGTAAGTGACAGGTATAATATGTGAAGAATGTAAAAGGTTCATGCATTTAAAAATTGAAGGGTTCCCAAGTTCCTCACAAAACCAGGGTGTTAATAAAAGCAAGTATTTCTGCAGAAAAGTAAAAGTTCCTGGATCAGAAATAGAAAGAAAAAACATGGAAGCACCTGCCCTTCAGTGCAACAAAATTTATTGCAGAGGCCAAGCAAAGGCCAAGGAGTTCATGGTCTCCTCTGCACAAATCTTCCTGGGTTGAAAATAATGGTGTTATTTTTTCACTCTATCAACATCATGATGACAAAAAATATCATGTAAACCAAGTGTATATCAGAAGAAACCTTCTCCTTATCATTATCCTGAGAAGAAAAGGGAGTTCAATTATCTCTCCATTGCTGGTCTGGTGAGAAGTTTGCCTCAGTACTTGCCCATGCCCCAGATGCTTGTTCCTGTCAGGTGGTGGCCAGTTCTTGAGCATTCCTTGATTCATCCTTGGAGTTTGTTGTGTTACCTCAGGGAACTCAGTTAGGCCAGTAAATTACAGTTTAAGGATGCCTGCCACTTAATTTAAAAAGAGGACACTCATGCAATATAAATCTTTCTGCAATGAGGCTTATTTTCTAAATAATTCTTTTTTCAACCCTGGCCATTACGAATGTATGTTTGTGAGTTGAGTCCTAATCTCCTAAATTTTTGGAATCTGTGGGTTTTAGCTCTTTGTCTACATTCAAGATCAGTTCACACATACATCAGCTAGCACACACCATGTACAGAGCATACACACTATCCACCTACACAAACATAAGGAGGTTTCCCAAGATTAAATTTTTTACATCTTTAATTAAGTAATGAAATTTAACTCCCCTGCAATATTAATTAAGCAGGCTTTTTCTTTTTCTCTTTTTATTTTCTCTTTTTCATGTGTGAGAGCAAATGCAAAATAAATAAAAATAGAGGCTCTTTTATCTAATTTTTCTTCAAGATGTGCAGATGTCCAGTGAAACTCCTAAGAGAAATTAAAAGGAAGTAAAAGCCTACTAAAAGGGTATGGACATCAATAAATTTTTAATACTCAGACTGTGATTTGTGAGACACTGTGGTCCAAACTACATCAGATGTGAAATGACTGCAAACAAATTAGGACAGAATGAAAATAAAAATTAGGTGCACTAAAGCAAACAAACAAAAAGTGGTGGGAAAAATGGTACTAAACTAACACTGAAAGGTTTGGCATCATTTCTACTTCATTGTAAATAAAAAAACATTCCAGCACAGCATGAGTAGACACAATGACCACTTTATTGCAGAGGGAAAAGGGAAAAGCTTGGAAAAATAAGAAGAGCTCTGAAACTACAAAAAAACACACTACAGCTGCTGATTTCTAGCAAAGAAACATTGTGCTCCCTCTGGAAAGTGAAGAGCAGCTATCTTTCAGGAAAGAGACTTGGGTCAGCTCTGAACCCTTCCCTGGGTGCCTTCCATGAACTCGAGGCACAATTCTTCTGGGAACATTGGTTTCACATCCTCCTTCCCACAGACCTGGCTCTGGCTGCCCCTGTCCTGGGGAGAGGCATTTGGGGTGGCAGAGACCTGCTGTGCTCTGCCCAGGGCATGATGAGAGGCTCTGGAATTGTCCCGGGGCTGCAGCTACACCAAGCCATGCCACACAGTCTGCAGGAGTTTGCCTCTGCCTGCTTTCCTCTGCACTGCTCAGATGGACAGCATGTAAGGAAGAGAGCTCTTTCTTACTAAAAATAGCTTAAATTGTCCTTGTGGGAGTGGAGCAGGCCCATTAACTCCAGTGTAATGGGATGAGGGAATGAAGGGTCAAGCTCAAAAACAAAAAGATATTTTAATATCTCATTTATTTTTTTCTTTAGTGCTGTCCTTGTGCTCTCTGGACTGTGGAAATAGACTTGATTTTTGTTTCTAATCTGTTTCTACCCAGTTTCACCCAGCTTTCACAAGTGAGCCCAGTGGTCACAAAAGCAGAAATGGAATATTTCAATCCCATGTCAGCAAGTGTAAGTAACTATAATCCTTTTATCTGTAATACTTTTCCTTCAGAATAATCTTGTTCTTCTATAGTCTGTAATCAATCACAGCTGCAAATTTTTTTTCTTAATGTAGCTTTTTCTTCCTGAGGAAAAAAATGCCAGAGTTTTATTGTTTTGAATAATTGCAGGTGATGAGAACACTAAGAGGTGAGAAAGATTGGGAGATTCTTGTTTTCTGAGATACATTAAATGCCTGCCATAGTTTGGAACAGGAAAAAAGTGAGTATAAAGGAAAAGCAAGTAGAGAAAAAGCAGATTCGGTAAGAGTTCTTTTTGAATTTTTACTGTCAGCAGCCACATGTTTACCAAAAGCATCTGGTTGAGGAAAATTACAAAGTGGTGTGTGTTTGTGCATGGCATTTTGTTCTCTGAATGAAGTAGAACATGAGTGTAACAGTTGAAATTTGGGTTAAAATAAGTGAATATTTTATTTTTAAGTAGTTTCTCCTCTTTGTACAGACATTTTTGGCAGTACACCTCCTGAAAAAACTTGGCAGGAAATATTTCAATCCCCTCCCAAAATCTTGAAACTAAAAATATTTAAGAGAAGTTTCTGGAGTATGACAATGCCCAAAAATCACTCTTTGGAAGGAAAGAAGTTGAAAATGTCACTTGGCTCCTGGAGATAGGCACTGCTCCATGCACGCAGCTATACTTGGTTGCTTTCTTATTGTCTGAGAATATATTTTAAGCAAGTGTTTGGGCATCTTTAGCCACACCATAAAACAAAAGAATGGTTCATAGTGAATGAAAATGGCTATTTAGCATTAAGTAGGAAATATCTGTTTTGGTGTTTATCTCATAATGGGTTGTTTTAAACCAATAAGCATGGAAATAAACACCGGTAATGAAGATAAAGGCTATTAAAACTCATGGTAGAACTTGTTCCAGCAACGTGGCACTTTGGTAACTCAGCTTTTGTAATCCATGGGCACTAACAGCAGCTATGGGGTTTAGGTGCAGGGCATGCAAATAGTGACATATGCTTAACCCAAAGCTCTATAAGCCAGAGGTCTCAAGTGTGTCAAATTTTACAGCCTTGGCCTCTGCTTTGTGATGACCAGTTCTGTTCCACTGAACGCTCCAAATTAGCATTGCTCTACTTATGAACTAAACAGAGACTCGTGCCTGTGTGCTCTAGGATAGGATTCAGGTTATTATTAGATCTGTCTTCAACTCTCCTGTTTATAAATCTGGGTGCTTCAAAGCCCTCAGCAAACACAGCCCCTTTGCTGAAGCCAGGAGGCACTTCTGCATATCCACATCTTAATGAAGACATTCTGCCAGCCCAGTGACAAAGGTAAGATGGACAGAAGTAAGATGCCTTGCTACTCAGAACATTTGTGAGACTATTTGGCACAAATCCTTCCTCAGCTGCAAGGGCCACTCCAGTGCTACTTTACCCTTCCTCCTAGCATGCAGAAGGCAAAGGTATTGTCACCATCCTGTGTTTCCCTGCTCTGAGATGTTCTTAAGGCATCGGTGGAAATATATATGTCACTTTTTGATGTCTTACAGCTATGGCACTATGAAACACTACAAGAAGCACCGAGTTTTCTTTACACTCAGCAACAAGGTCAAATCAAAAGAGAAAATAAAACCAGAACACAAAGTTAGCATGCTTAACTGAGTGGTAACATCCCTAAAATATGTTTTGTGATCAAAAAGCCTAAGTAATATGTCCACTGTGGCAAAAGGTCCCACAAAATACTTAAGTTTAACATTTCCATCATTTGACTTACACTTTGGTGAAAGACAGCTTGAACTACGGCTTGCAAAAGAATTTACACAATAAATACTATCTCAGCTGCAATAAGAAAGAGGGATGCAGTCAAGAAAGGGGAATATTAAAAATATTCTAGAGATGTCCTAAAATTGAATTCATTATTTGGGATTGATAATGGAAGGCAGAAGAGCTGAAGAGAACTGTGGGCATATAAATAGAAATTATGACAGCCAAGTGAAGTTAACAAGCAATAGGACATTTAGCAGTGGCAGTTAGGTGTTTGCATTCTCCTATTTGGCCAGGCCAGAAGAAACAGGAAAATCTGGCTAGTGCTATTAGCTGGAGCTCAAGAGGATTGGGGAACTATAGAACAAAGTTTAAGGGACAAAATAATTAAACACAAGGCAATGTTTTTGGATCAATTAATTGATCACATCAGGACCATGGCAATTACCAACATAAGAAAGGCGGGTGTCATGTTAGGCTTAACCAAGTGTGGTTTTTCCAGAAGTGTGCAGTTGCCAAGGCACTGATGAGTCCTCATCCAGGAGACTGTCTACAGCTTTGGCCATGAGTATTCAGAAAAGCTGATGTCCAACTAGGCAGATGTAGGTGAAAGCTAGAAGAAAAATGTAGAAACTCAGTCATGCAAGATAGTGGAGGGACATAATTTGAATTACTTCACATGACTATCTTGAGTATGTCTGTGACCCATAAATGTATAAGGGAAATAAATATTAATGAAAAAGAGAAGAGGAACTAAAATAAACTTTTATAAAGCATCCATGAAGAAAGGTAGAGTGGAAAGGCAATTTCCTATGGCTGTGATAGCCTGTAACAGCCTTTTGGTAGGAGTAGTGGGGGCAAAACTACTTGCTTATTTTCCAATGGGACTTGATCAGTTTGTGAGTGAGATTATATGATAAGAATGCCTGAGTTTGAAGAGGACCAAATGTAATGATCTTTCCACCAGGGTGTTTCTAGATGCACTTCTCTGTTCCAGCTTCACATTGGCAAGCTGGGAGGTTGGGAGGTTTGCCTTAATCATAGAAGTAACTCCACTGAAGGGAGAGAGAGGAAGAAAACTGAACTGTTCTGAACCTTTGCCAAGGCTTTGGAGACATTAAAATAGAAACCCAGGAATTTGTCCAAGATTTTATGTGACCTAGTTCAGCAGTTATAATTCCCTCCCCCAGCACACACATCTTAAAAAAGACAGAGTAGAACTGAAAAATAGGAGAGAGGGGGGTGGCAGAGCTGATCAAAGGTATAGAACAGCTTTCAGGTGAAGAATGAATAACTGCACTATGACTCTTTAGCCTCTAGAAACTTTTCTGAGGACAGACACTTTACAGAGATCTACAAAATCAGGCACAGGGCAGGGTCGTTCTACAGGCAATGTGTGGTCTCTGTGTGCAACTGGGGGACATCAAAAAGAAGCATCCAGTGGCAGTTTTGAAAAGCAGAAGGCTGGTGTAGAGCTCCTTTCTGCAGGGTGATGTGGCTACGAAAGGACAAGTCCTTTCAATGAAAAGATATCACATCTGGCTAAGATGCTAAAGCATGAATTGCTGCAGGATGTAAAAGTATTGCTGGGAAGAAGTGTGATGCTCTCCACTATCAACCTCTATTTGCCTCTGCCAATGGCAAGATGCCAGGGTTAGATAGAGTTTTGGCCTGATTTAACACAACTGAACAGTTCAGAACTGCTCAGTACTTAAATAGCATGCCATGGGCAGAGCAGAGATCACGTTTGGGATCAGCCCTGTGTGCCGTGCAGTGAGCAAACACAGTCCTGGCACTGTCACACAGGACAGATGTCTTGGGCCACACCTGCCTGACTGCACCACACTGCCTCAAGGCCAAGCTTGCCCTGGCCAACTGGCAGTGTAGACAGAGGGCAGGCAGAGCTGTCAGCTCAAAGCTTTTTAGCAATATAGCCACAGCTGCTGAATGCGAGATACATTCAACAGCTCTTGGCAAATTTTGCTTCTGGAGCACAGCTGAGAACATTTGGAGTGCATCTGCAGGAACATTTGCTGAAACACACCTGGGTCCTACTGTGTTTGTAATAGTGACCCCATAAAAGGGCTGTGGGCCTTAGCTTCTAGTAGCTGGTCTAGAGGCTTGTGAGATACTCATGGCTTCAGAGTTACTCAGTTAACAGGGAGGCGTATGCTAAGATTTATATTACTTTCTTGACAATCTCAGTAGAGTTAAGCTCTACTTGAGTAAGGTAGCATTAAACCAGACATTAAGGTTATGCTAATTGTCAGCATTATAATCTCTTCTCCAACTTTTTCATCCTTCCTTTGCTCCCTCTCATCTGATTTGTTTTGCTACATTATCCAACAAGAATAACGGGCAAGAAAAAATAGGTCTCTAGGACCACAGTATAGTACCAGGAGTGCTTCCAAATTTCTGTGCAAGGTACACAAGCTGGCCACAGCCCAGTTTCAGATGAGAGTGAGACCGTGCACATGTCAGGCTTCCCTACACCTCAGCTTTTGCCAAGTACCACCCCAACACATTCTCCAAACAAAAGCTCTCCCCACCCACCCTGTGCCCACCACCCTGGCAGTACCCAGGGGTGTAGATGGAGCCAAAACACCAAAGCTTAAGCAACCCGATGCCTGTAGGCTATAAAGCTGTTAAACTTTTAATATTTGAATAGCTCCACTAAAGCTATGAGTTACTCAATGTTTAAACTTAAGCACATGCTTAATTAATTTGCTGGCTTGGGGCCTAAAAGTGCAGTAGCTGTTACCTAAATGCCTCACCTACTGCTGCTCTGTGAACTCCCTGCTCTTTTTTGTGGTTTGGGTCTTCTCTTCCCACATGCACAAAACCAAAACATCTACCCCTGCAGCCAGGGTAACCCAGGCTGCCATAACTCTTCTAACAGCTTCTAAGGAGCTGGCTGCTGGGAGTGCATTTAGCCATGCGTGACCTTACAACTGTCCCTGGACATTGAAAGGCTCTCCTTTTCTTAGCTGGAGAAATGATAAATTTCATTGACACTTCTCCTCATTCCTACGCCCAACTGGGAGCACTTCAGAATTCAAGCTAATGTTTTTGTTTCAAAGATTTTTCCTTCTTTTTCTTTAATGGACTGCTTTGCTGCAGCAGAAGTTCCTTTACTCTTAGATCACCATCTCCAACAAGGAAAAAGGGTTCCCTCTAGCCACCAGCTTTTGTAACAACATCCAGCTGCCTCCATCCACACTTTAAATGTGGGTTTCTGTTTGTCTAGCAGTAAAACTGTAATCTGAACATCAGTGACAAGACTACTGAAAAGTTATTTAGCTCCTAAATTATTATACTGGGTTTTCAGAGGGAAGGAAAAACAAATGTATCCAGGGGCAGACAAAATGCCAAACTGAGACAAAAAATATTGGCCATAATAATAAACAGAAAATGCTTGGAATAATTTAGAATAAAATGCTCATTCAAAAATGTTGTCCAGTTTTTGGAGAAAAGCCAGCATAGTCAAATTGGTCTGGGAAAAAAATAGCCCAAGATTAGAACAAGAAATATTAGCATGTAATAGAATTCAAAGAATCTTAATTTTAGTTCTTCAAACAGAGTCAGGATCTAAAAATATTTTTATTTCATTTCTACGTATTTTATATGAATCCAAATGTACTTACTTCTGGTATTAAATTGTGCTTAACATCAACCTTCTCAGACTTATTTGGTGATCAATGCACTCTTTAATCCACACTGAGTGTTAGGAACAAGCTAGAAAGAGCCGATCCACATTCCATGTAAAAATGATGCTGAAATATGTACAAGTTCTGCCAAACCAATATGACTATAAAAAATCTCTATCAAGTGGTTGAAGCAGACAGGGTGTAGACATCTCACAAACAAACCAATGACCATGTTCAAACACCACTCAGCTGAAGACTCTATCCATAAGCAATCCAATAATATTGAGGAAATGAGGGTGGAAGAAGTGATGTCAATAGGGGAATGTAGAGGTAGAACAGAGAAGAAAAATCAATTTAATATAATATTGAAACAATAATTTCAAAGTAAAGTGAAAACTGGAATAATATACAAAGTAAATTATCAAAAAAAGCTATCACTTTGTGAGTCTGAGAAAAGACTAGAGAGAAAAAAACAGAAATGATTGCCATAATAAGGACAGAAAAGCACAAGAGAAATCAAATCTGGCATTAATTGTAGGATTGCATAGGGCTTATTGTAACTATGGAAAGATGTACTGCACTGCGGGTTGCATACTGCTCTCAGTATTTACATGATGTTTTTGAAAGTTAACTACTCTTTTATTATATCATATGAATAAACCAAAGGAGAGAATGTGAGAAAGAAGAATTCGTTCTCAGAACAGTGGAAAATGTGCATCAGTATTTGTCATCATATTGGTCATATTCATTTTCCATAGTAACTAGATTGTCATTAAAGAATAACAAAAATTCCACAAGATTTTAATCTCTGCTAGAAACTTTATGCTGCTCAAAGATGCTGCCTTTGATGTTCAGCTTACAAGGCCCTGGCATCTCTAATAGAGAACACAGAATAGATGTTTTTTCATTTGCCTAGTTTTTTTTTTTTTTTTAACATTTGGGTTATACGTAGCAGGCCTTTAGTCAACGAGGGAACTGACACCATCAGTGCTGAGCACACAGTCCTCACTGGTTACTCCACTGCCAGGTCCCTCAGGAAATATAGGGCAGAAATCCCTTCTCCTGATGGTGAAATGCAGCCAATTCTCAGTTTTGGGTTGTGACACATCTGTGTGTGTAAACAGTGCAGAACAGGTCCTACAGCCACCATGCATTACTGTATCTACTGGCAAAGAGGCCGAGAATGGTAAGTGCAGCAATGATGGTTTGAATTCTCTTTGAAAGTTGAATTAGCTTTAAAAGTTTGAATTATCTTTTTCAGTGCCCACAAAAACTGTTTCCTTGCTGAAGAAAACCCTAAACTGAGGGATGCTGAGTGCTAGGATGATTCACACACTCCATGTTGTATTTGATTTCTTTCAACCTATGGGGCTATCTCACTCTTCAGTCTGACCTAATAAGGCAGCTTTTTTACTCTTAAGCCTTTTGAAGATATTTGTTCAACCAGCACAAGTATTTTCCACTGGATATTAAACATCTTGCCTTAAAATGGATTTTTATGTCTCGGTCATGCATGTCCTTCAGAAACAACCAGATAACAATTCACTGGTAACTGTTTTTACTTGAATATATATTTCCTGTTGCCTATGGAAATTTTATAAATATATCTATTTATAAAAATGTGATTTTAAAAAGCTGATAAATATTTGCATATTGGAGGAAGAAAAAATGCCCATGAAAATAAGCCATTCATTTAATGCAAACTATTTATGTATCATGGATTGTTACTAAAATGTGTATCAAGCAGTGGTGTTAATACTACTGTCTTCTCAAAAAACCCATTTGGTAGATGCTATATAATTGTTCACTAAATCTTGTGACACAGGCTTGCTAAAAATGACAGACCAGCTCCATTTCCTCCATGGATGTGGATTTCTTTGTGGAGGACTTTCCTTCTTTGAAATACATAGCAGATCATTTATTTTGTGAGACTTGGCAAGATCAGGGCAGAAGTCTGAAAGACTGACAGCAAAAATAAATGAGAAGAGAGTAGTTCATGGGAAAAAATACCTGGCTTGTGTTTGAACCAACAATCGATCTAAAAATGCTATTTGTTTTGCGTATAGACCATTTCTGTGACATTTCTTTTAAATATTTTCATAAAATGCATTTAAAACAGATTGCATAGGTTGCAAATGAAGTAAGATTAATGTTTCATTACGAGCAAAGGAAGATTGCAAAAACCAATAATACAGGAAGCTAAATTGTTTAAATTTTAAAAACCTCTAAATCTTTTTGGGAAACTATTTTCATTCCTGCTATTCTTAGCATATTAATGTTAGTCAAGCCTCATAAATGCTGGATAAAGGTTCAGTTGATATCTGTTACAGAAATATCTTAGATATTAATTCTCTGATATTCTTATATGCTAGGTTCTGTCCAGGACAGAAGCATGTCTTTTGAAGATTGCCATAGAGCTGGTCTCACTGCAGGAACACCTAAATTTTATGACCTTTACTACCAAAATTGGACAAGACTGCTGGACTAGTTCACAAGAGACAGCTCCAGTGTTCATTATTTTATGAAGTGAAATACAAACGATACCTTCAGATGAGCAGCAAAGTTTCAGTCATAGCAGATTCCAAAAAATACTTCCCCCTTTCATGTGCAAGGTTCAAAGCTTTGCAAGTCTGGAAAGCTCGATAGAGGATGGAGAGTTGGCCAGATTCAATTCATTAGAGCACGTCTTAACTGTCAGCTTGTAAAATAAACCTTCTCCCCCACCTCTTCCACCTCCTTCAAAAAACATAATGCAACCCTGACAGAAAGCTGATAACTTCACTGTGCAGAAGGAAACCTGAAATCTGCAGACAAGGATTTTACTATGTGCTGAGCCTGGAAAGTGGAAGGAAAATAATGTAGCATTGTCCCCTACACACAGAATTTCAGGTAGAAATCCTACAACAGGGTAGGAAATGTGTTCAAATGTGAAGTACAGATTCCTGCTTAAGCAGGGATAGATGGTGGTTTATCTGTCATGGTTTGGCTTGTACAGAACTATACTATATGGAAAGGAAGGATTCATTATTTTATATAGCTGTCTACCTCTCTATGTCCCAAAACACACACAGGAGTGTGAACACACACATAATCCTGAGATATTTTTCTTTAATGCATTCCAGACTATTTAGAAACAAATCCCTATTTTTTAGCCTGTGAATTTCATCTGCCATCTAGAGTTTGTGGTGCTTTTCCAGAGTGAATGGACAGTTAAACTGTACGAAACCTTTTGTCTTAAGTAAATGTCCTACGCAAACCTATCGTCTTAACGTGCAGCTGGGCAGTGCTCAGAAGAGAACCCTGCAGGATATTGGTGTTCCTTCAATTGTTTTCTTGATCAAATCCAACCCAAACTAAGTGTGCAAACACTGTGCCAGCACAATATTTCTCATTTATTGTCACACACTTATATGCATGTGGTAGTTGGTGAGCAATGTGTATTTATGACTGAGTGTGAATAAATATATATTAGAAACAAAATAAATATATATTAGAACAAAAGAATATCATGCTGCCAGTTTTAGCACAGTGTTTACAGTTGTAGATCTCACATGATTTCACCATGATTAGAACAATTTATTCTATGTACAGTTTACTAGCAAATATTTCAATGATTGATTAGTTTCCTTTGGCAGTGGTATCCCTATCATGATTGCTACAGTCACAGGAATAACTCTGATGATTCTTTTCACTATTATGCTACAGCAGTAAAGAACAGAAGACAAAAGTAGTTTTATTGCTTCTCCAACTGTACAGAGATTTCCAAACTTCTCAAGGACAGTTCTGCCACTCAAAATCCTGCCCTTCTATGGGTTTATGTGAGTGGAAATACTTTCCACTTTTCTTTCTGTTGTGTTTTTTCAATGTTTTATAACCTTGAAATGGTCTCTCTAGAAGTGATTTACCCCTCCAATAGCTATATTTATCTCTGGAATAATGACTTGGCTCTTAAACTTCAGGGTTGGACCTGCCTTGATAATATTGTGCATTATGAGAGATTAGCACTTTGTTTCTTCATAGAAAGCACATTTGCAAGCCAGTCCCCTAATCCTGCAGAAGACAAGAGGTGCAGTGGCAGTGAGCAGAACAGACCTCAAAGACTGAGGATAGAGAGGGAAGAGTGATCTATTCCATCTCATTAAAACAATCTTTTACATTAAAATAGCAATACCTCCTCAAAAATAGGTAGAGATTAGTCCTGATAGGAAGAGCAAGGGAAGAGAGGAAGAATTAGATTCTCTGTTTTCTTCCAGGTATGTTCACTTTGCAGCTGAAGAAAAATTGTTCCTTGCCCATATTACACCACAAGATAAAAAGTTGAGAAAATAGTACAGAAAGTATCAATTCCCACTAATTATATTAATTCCCTGTTTCTAAAATTCCTGCTTGGGTCAAGACTTTGTTAACAGAATCTGCTGGAATAAGAATGGAGTAACTCAGCTGCTTACAGGAGCTGGTTCACTATGATAATGTTCCCATGGCACCATTTTCCTTGTGTAACAGTTCTGTCTGCCTTTGTCAGAACCTGAAACTAGAGCTGCTAAAAAAAAAAAAAAAAAAAAAAGAAAAAAAAAAAGAGGGTGTTTTATTCTATGAAATGCCCCAGAATGACTCTCAAAAGACATGTTTCTTGGCTGTTAGGGTGGCTGCCCATCTGGTTGTACTTTTCAAGAAAAATTATGATTGAATATTCCTTCTTATGTGAAACAGAATTGCTAATTCAGAAATATCAGAGTGATCTGGTTTTTGTTCTGTCACAGCCTGGTGTTCAGGTTAGTCTATTAAACTACTTCAGCACTTTATTTCACCTACTTCAAATCTGCTATTCTTTAGCCAGGGTTTGAATGCAACAGTCCTGACTCACACTCCTTGCCATTCCTTCAGATATCTGTAGTTCAACAATCCACTTAGCATTAAACATAAAACTTTAGGAATAAGCTTTAATGGCCTTGTCCCACAGAAAATGCACTTATTGAATTTGGAAACAGTCAGGACCAAAGCTGGACAAAGTCTCTCCAGTTCATGGATCCAGGGATCATTTTTGCCCTGACTGCTCTGTGGTTGAGGCACAGTTTCATTAACAGTTTCATCTTTTCCTCTTCCCATTTCTTGTGTTAGTCAGTTGCCTGAAGTGTTAATTTTCTTTGTCAGTCACACATTTCCATTCTTCCTACTTTTTAAGAGTTTTTCTCCATCTTGCTTTTTTGTGAGAACTTTTGGCTCTTTTTATCTTATATATATGAGATCTTCTATACCATGTACTAAGACCAAAAGGAGGAAATTGTGTTACATTTACTAAGTAACACCTTGTTTTGTCAGTGATGCTCCTTTGAGAAAGATGTCTGGATAAAGTTACTGTTAAAAATGACTGGAGAGCCAGACTCCACCTTTGTGCTTTCTAACAGTGGAAGCCTTCTGTTTGCCACCCAAAGTCTGGGAAATTCACATTAGCTCACCATTTAGCATTATCTCTCTGCTTTTGGCTGATCATCTCTTTACCTCTGAGTTTTTTAAGTAATCTTGCACCAAGTGCTGACTTAGTGCTGAGTGTGCTTCAAATTAAAGGTGCCTGTTCATCATCATTACAGCCTGTGAACCATCTACTCTGATAGAACTCATTCCATGTATTCAATTATTCATGCTTGAGAAATGCTTTAGAATTGTTAAGAAGTACATAAATGCTGATTTATTGTTTTTCTGAAATGTGCTGTTACTGATCATCCTGCTGAGGTTTGTTGCAGAGCTTTCTGGAGATTGTACTGAATGTACTGTACTCTTGGCAAATCCACGGGCAGGGACTTCATAGCGCAAAGGAAGCAGAAGAGAGATGAGTAATGATGGCACAAACCTTTGCTTCTTGGACAGAGGTCTCAGCAATCTCTGTGCCCCTTGTCACTCAAAGAATCAGAAGATGAAGAAAGCAATGTGTTACTGCAGAGGACAGCCTTTCCCTCCCACATTCCTTAGGGAGACACTGGTACACCTTCAGCCCACCCTGACTGCACTTGGCAATCCAGGATCTCAGCAAATGCTTTGCCATCACGTTTTCTCTCCTCCTGAGTGCAACAGCAAAGCAGATTTGGCATCTCCTCCTTACAAGCCTCACTGCTCTCACACATACATCACACAGAGACTCAGATCACTAGTTAAGTAGGATTTCTTGGCATCACATATGCATGGCTCAATCTGGGTGGTCAACATCCGTTTCCATCTTTAAAGTAAAGACAAAAATCCAACTATATTTTCAAACAGAACAGGTAAAAGAAATGTCTTTTTTTTTTGTACAGCATGGAGTTTTACTGGGCTGTTAAGCTGAATTGCCCAGTCAAAATCCAAAAGAGGTCCTAAGTGGTGGCATCTCTGAGGGATGCCATTTTGTGCCCATATGGAGCAATTTTCTGCCTTTTGGAACAATCTGTCCAAAATCAAGCAAAACATCTTAAAGCCAGGCTGATAGAACCTGACAAACTTTGGAGACACTGGCATCAAATGGTTAAGTGATTTATTACAGCCCCAGAAACAAAAATAGAAACGCAAAATGGAACCTCAAACTTTGTCTAAAATTTTATTTTCATTCCTAGCTGCTCACACTGATCTTCTCCCAGGCTGTACCCCTCTATGCCATGCAGAAACCAAGCTCACCCTGTCAGCCTGCCTCTGTGGAGATCTGTGATGTAGAACACCTGAGCCAGCAAAGCTGAAGGACCAATTTGAGAAGCAGTACTGGTGTGGAACAGACCTGTTGCTACATTTTGTCTGCTGTTTGTATGTTAGCTTGTTCATTGAAAACAAACTTAGAGGAAGGCCATTTTCATTTTATTCCTCTCTGTTCCTATAATTATAATTTCATGTAAAACAACAATACTTTAAATACACTTAAGGGGTGAAAGAGATTTGCAGGAATAAAAGCTGTATCCCACCTACCAACAGAGGCTCTTCCTGTAGCAAAAAATAGAGAATGGTGCCTGAAAAGGATTTTGACTTCACATGCCTGTTGTTTTTCCTTTTGGAAAATCCAGTTTCATTGGTGGTCTGTAATACATAACTCTCTCAGCCTAACTGTGGCATATAGAAAAGGGGTCCTGTTGCCATACAGACTACTTCAAAATAGGTTACTCAAAGATTTGTTGAGAGAAGAATGCAGAATTATTAATGAAAAGTTTGCCCTGCCTAACATAACCATGCTGAGCTCATTCAAAACTAGCCCGGCTATGAATGAAACCCATTCAGCTTAACATAGGAAGGGTTTGCAGGATTCAGATTCCAAGTTTGACACAATTAATAGTGTTTATAAGTTCAGGAATGTTGCTGTTAGGACAGAGTGTATTCAAGACAAGTGATCATATTTCATAGCACACTTAGAGGGTGAAGAGGCACTTGACATAAAACACTCTTGTTTCCATAATTCAAATCATTTGGTTGTTTAAGAAGATTTATATTTTCTTCAGCCTCTTTCCCTCCCTTTTTCTACTACTTTCATATGTAATGTAAATTTTATTTTTCTCCTATTCCTTGTCTTTGGGAGGATCTAAGCAAACAAAAAAAACCTCCCCAAACTATTGTGAGGTGAGTTCCAGCAAAACTGAATAACGGCAAGACTAAAGTATGCTTTTGCACTTAGTGATTCTGCAGCTGTATGAAACAAACTGCAGCACTATCATGAATTTCATATAGTGAAATGTATAGCAATGATTCTGCCTGTTACAGGCATAAATAGAAAGAGAACATACTAAGGCATAAAACTAGCATATCTTGAAACAAATCAGAAGAAAATAAGGAGGCACTTGAAAAAATGAACATAGACTTTTGTAAATGCAAATTCTGCAGTCAAAATAACTGTGATACTGACTTTTCTTTTTTGCACTCACAGAATCCTTTTTTTACCAACCTGGATATGCAACTATATTAGGACTGCTACTGAAATACCATACTGACTTCAGTCTCCTTCAGATCCAGAACATATTAACAATGAAGCAGACTTGCTTCAGGATAGCATGTATACTTAGGTGCCCAAGTTCCACTGAAATTCACATGCTTTAGCTCATAAAGCGGCTACCTCATGTTGGGGACAAAAATAGATCAAAAAGTTCAATGTCAAGGAGATACTTTTCAATAAAGTATGCCTCTAAAGCAGGGAAGTAGGCATGTAGAAAATGATTTTTTTGGGGGGCTGTAAAAAGGACAGAAAAGTTATCTCAATTACAGAGAGACATATAAATGTGATTGGTAGGCTGGGATAAAAGCAAGAGAAAAGCAGAATCAAGACAGCTTCAGAGTACAAGAAACAGTCTGTCCATCACATGCTATATTTACATGCCACCCCCAGTGCTGCTGCAAAGCTGCTGGAACAAGAAAATGCTCCATGAAAGACCAATTAGTTAGATATTTTACATGTATGCCAGAAGGAAAACTTGGCCTTGATTTATCAACCTGGAAAGCAGGTTTACCCTTCAGCATTTACTGTATTGTGCTTCCTCAGCTCCTCAAAGAGGTGACACCACTGGCAACACCTTCTGCCAGAGACCCTCGGGGGCTATTTATGGGTCTTCTTGACATAAAAGCCTAGCCCCAAATTAGCATGAAATAAAGATTTGAGTTGCAATTAGCTCTTAGCAGATACAAAAATAACATTGATGGAACTGAGGCCGTTGCAGAGCCCTAGACCTGGAGTGGAAATGAAGCAGCCTGTGCTGGATATCTAACACACACTGCACTCTACCCTTCCAGGTGGTAAGCCTTGGCTTGTGCCTTTGTTCTTTACCAAACCTGAAAACTGAAGAACAAAACATAAAACCAAAGTTAAAGAAAAAACCATCCAAAACCCAAACTAACCAACTAGCAACAAAAACCCAAGTCTTCCTGAACAAGGAGCTCCTTTCAGCTGGATATTAATTAGAGAAGCAAATGCTGAATCTCCTGGCCCTCTGCTGAGCTCCTCGCAGTGAAAAGTACAAAGTGAGGGCCTGCTGTGTGGGTAAACTGATGACTCACTTTTAATATCAGGTTGAGCCAGGATCTTGAAGGCTGCCAAGTTAACTCTACAGGGATCCCCACTTCAGCCCACTCACATTTCCTAATAACAGCACAGCATTTCAGCAGGCTGCGCTTAAGCGAGGCACTTTGATTTGTAAACAGAGGCAGTCTCGGAAATAACGTACCAGTGTGGTTAGCTGGGTAATGTCATGAGACAACGAGGTATAAAGGCAGCACAGGTATTAAATGGCCAGAGGATATTGCTCAAATTTGAATGTGACAGCGATTAATAAGAGATAATTTTTAATGGTATTTTAAAATTCTACCCGTGCTTTCTGTAGTCCCAGGAGAGGTATTACTGCCCCTCTTTGAATCACATAGAGAGGAAAAGGCTGCTGGTAAATGCATGCCTGCAGAAGTACATTTTATAAAGAATTTTAATTTATCATTAGATGACCAAAAAATATTTTGTACAAAATAGACTGCTTGTTCCTGTGTTTTGACATAAGGGCTTAAGCGATCGTGCTTGCTGAAATAGTTTTATGGGTTCTTGAAACATTTTACTTCAGGTCCCCATGTCTCAGCCTGGTAAAATTTAGGATATGCAGAAACATCCCAGAGTACTGACTCACTCCTGGCAGATTTGCATCTCATTCTGTCCTGGCATAAACTACAACTCATGCACTGTTGCCATGCAGATCAAAAGATGCATGTTTATTGTCTTGGTCACATGACTGAAAATATATTGCTGTGTAAACTCTGCATAAGGCTTCCTGCTTGAGGACAAACCTCTTTCTGTTCAGACATAAAAAGGATTCTTAAAAGAGATGTCTGATTTTAAGACTGCGTTGCCAAACTGATTGCAAATCCAGTAGTGTATTCTGAAACTTTAAACATCTCTGTGAAAGACGTTTAACTCCCTACCCACACTTCTTACCCTCTTCGCCCACTTGGCCAAGGCTTCAACTTTCTTTGTGGCAAGCAGTCTTCCACATGCCTAACACTTGGCACTCTTTCAGGATTATGGTCTTGTGCCTGTCCCTTATGCACAGCATAATGTGCAGGAGGTTTAAGTCCTGTGGTAGGAAATGAGTGCTTTTCCCTCTCACTAAATCATTTTTATTTCCACTGGGCAGTCATAGAAAGTGAGGAGAAAAGATTATTTTTTAAATCTGAACCCAGGCAAATGAAAGGAAAAGTCCTCAGCTGACTGGTGCCAATGCACCCACCTAATCTTCCCCAGCCATAGCCCTGGGGCAGGAAGCATCCACCACACTCTCAATCCACTTCTTCTTCATGCAGTGGGATGTCACCCTTACCTTCCTGCTAGGGTCGTGCTCCATAGACCTCAGGAGGTAACTTCTCTCCACTTTAAGGTCCTGGAACTGCCTTACATCATTCATAAACTACACTTTATCTTCTGATGCCTGCAATGGTGTAGTATGATATATTATATCTAGTATATCATACTAGATATACTAGATATAGTAGCTTTTCCCAATTTTATTCAGAGATCAAGCAGTTAACTTTATTCAGAGATCAAGCAGTTATTTCTGTTATTATCTTAAAGATGACAACAGTAAAAAAAATTGTAATGATTTCTAGTTGTACCAGGTGTAGCAGCTCTTAGAGATATTGATGATGATATACATCTGCCTGTGTGTGAGGCAGTTATTTTGGCATGTAGCCATTGGCTAGAAGCCTGTTGGGAATGGGGGGAAGAAGCCACCAGCTGTTTCAAAGGAAGTAATATTAAAACAGTACGTAAGTCATAGAATCACAGAATCCTCTAGGTTGGAAAAGGCCTCTGATGTAATCAAGTCCAACCTATGACCTAATACCACCTTGTCAACTAGACTATAGCACTGAGTGTCACATCTAGTCCTTAAATACCTGCAGGGACAGAGACTCCACCATGTCTCTGGGCAGTCCATTCCAATGTTTTGTCAACCTCTCCATGAAGAAATTCTTTCTAATGTTCAACCAAACTCTCCTCTGGTGCAGCTTAAGACCATGTTCTCTAGTCCTGCTGCTGCTTGCCTTAAGAGGCCAACCCCCACCAGGCTCCAACCTCCTTTTAGGCAATTCTCCAAAATGATAAGGTCTCCCCTGAGCCTCCTCTTCTCCAGGCTCCAGGCAGAACATCTGCAGCTCACTCAGCTACTCCTCACAGGATTTGTGTTCCAAACCTTTCACCAGCCTTGTTGTCCTTCTCTGGACAATCACTGTGGCATTTACAGTTTCTGAGTTCCTGGCTGGCTGCTGATTGATTCTTCATGTGCTATTTCTAAATGGAGAATCTTCTAAATTTTAAATTCTGTGTGAATAATCTCTAAAAATCTTTTTCTTTGATATAGCCCAAAACTGCAAAAACTTCAATAAGATTTGGGTGCAGGAAGTGCAGAATTTGTCCCAAAATTTATTAAAGCAGTAGCAAAATATGCCCTTCCCTGTGTACGTACATTTGGCATAATGTCCACTGCACCGAAGGCTGTGCAGAAACTGTGGTTTAATTATAATAGGTCACCACACCTTTTGGCAGCACTAACTGTAAATGACCTTTGTGATTTCAGTGCACTGAAATGAGTTCCCTGAAATGTGTTAATTTTTCATGGCAGGGTTATCTTTCCACTAATATAGAAACAGACTGAGACAGCACGGATATAGCCTGCTCTATTCAGGTTTGATGACAAAATGCCAAAGCGAAGTCATCCCTAGCCTTCATAGCAATTAAACCTGGCACAGGTGCAGTACCTTTATTTTCTTGCTGTTGGGACTAATACTGATGGTATTGATGTGATTGTTTCTCATTTCAGTATTTTGCGCTTGATGATCTTCTCAGAAGACAGCATAAGGGCATTGGGGATTTTTTAGCAGTTTCCTAAACCAGGCCCATGTTAAAAAATATCAGTGAACCTTCTATGGATATAGATGTCTCAGGACATTCAGAGATTGTAAGGAGAATCAGAGAATCAGTGTGCATGAGACATAGGAATGAGATTTACTGTCTCATTTTCATCTGTTTGATGGATGTCACAGAGATAAAATTACAAACTTTTTTTGTAATGCCCATGAGAACACAGGGTCTCCATAGTGCATTGTGAGGACATGGGAGCACAAAAATGAAGTCAGAAGCTTTCTTGTCCTATTGCATTTGAAGAACAGAAGCTTTTACCATTTGTGGGGTTTTTTTGGTCCCCACCCCATGTAAAAAACCAACCCAAATCACCTTTCCCTCCAAAATAACTATGAGTCTGAAAGGCAGAGGACCCACCTGGGACACATAAGTAAGAAATGCCAGCGCCAGAATAGTTTATTATCAAGTCTCTTGCCTTGGCAAGAAATAGACAATTTTTCTGGAACCGCAGGCTCTCCCCAGGAGCTGGAACAATTTATCATATCATCTCCCTTTCTGTAAATTTTGGGTGTTTTAGTATCAACAAATTTTCTGCCAGTGGTTGGCGTGAGTGAAAAGACACTGGTGCACTGACATCAGGGAGTTTGCATTGCTTGTGTCTGCTGTGAACTCAGCACTATTTGGGAGGTTTCTGTAAGTTTCTTAATAATGCAGAATTCCATTTACTTTTTATCCACAAAAAATTAACAAGTTCTAAGTTTCAGCTGCTGGATTGGTTTACAGATTTGACTTTATTTGACAACCTGCTTTATAATTGCAGTAGTGACATGTAGGAGACTTATTTTAGCCTCTGAGAGATTAAACAAGATCAGGGCTGCCAGGTCTCTAGAGAAACCCATGTGGCAATAAGAAGTGCAGAATCAGCAAACCTCTGTCCTTCATATAGCCCTCGTTCTGCAAATTAATTGTATATATGAGCACTTCAAACTAATTGTGGATACTGAATGACAAAGATTATAGATATATTTGAGAGTTTAGGAGCATAATTGCTGTGAATTTGAGAAAAAAAGTATAAGTGATTTCGAGGAAAAAGCTTAATACCTTGCCATTATATTATTAAATCAGATAGTTGCAGTGTTTCACAAAAGTACAAGAGAGCTGTAGTTCTGCAGGATTACAAACCCTGACTTCTTACAGCAATTTTTGTGCTAATTTTCTTGCTTTTCATCCTAGACTATGGTGGAGTTGCAAGGATTCCTTGTCTACAGATGTTACTAATTATCATAATTTACATGAAAGATGCTCAATACTTTGATAATGAGTGGTAGGTGGGTTAAAAAGGTAATAGCAGCTCCATTTCTCTAATGAACATTTCTGATTTGACACTACTCCATCAATAAAAAATTATTAGCACCTGGTATGAGACCTGATATTGCAATATATCAGTATGAATGATGTTCATTCACTGCTTGTTGTGCCTGTTCATGGACTGAGCAGTCCATGAATGCTGCTTCCTGTTACTGCCAAAGCCAGATAAGATAAATCCTTTGCTATTTCATAAGATGTTCTAATGAGGATTCTGGGACTCAGGAGGACCTCACCTCTTTCTCCAGTGCAGGATTTCATCTCTAGTGAATTTTAAGGACAGAAGAATGAGCTTCAAAGAGCACACCCACTTCTCTCTGCAGGTACCAACATCATTTTGCTAATCTAATGAACATCCAGGACAATTTAAACAATACATTGACTCAGCTGCTCTTGGAGCCCCAGGCACGTAGTTAAGTTGCTTTCCAACACTACTGTAAATCAAAAGAGAAATTCTAAGGTCACTGTGTTTGCTGTATGTTTCAGTTTGGGACCTTGATTGCTTTACCAACTGCTCATTGATGTTGTTTTCATAACTTGCTAAGGAATACTTCATTTCTTGCTCCAAGATTTTCATTTGTGTCCTCACCTGACATGCAAGGTAGCCTTTAGCTTGAATATAATATGTTTAAATTTAAGGAACAAAAACAATTCAGGAAAAGTACTTGCAAAAGACAAAGCATACAGCAAAGATTTAACATAAGCAGTAGAAAACCATGTATTTCTTTGGTGTTTTGCTTTTAAGGTTTCCATTCCATCTGGGCACAATTCCCATTCTTACAGTGAGCAATACAGACATATTGTTTGAGAGGGAAGTAAAAACTTGGACAAAATCTTCAAGAACAGTTTCTGTGGAGAGAACAGCCCAGCAAAACAAAGCAATGGATAAAGAGTGGAACAAAATGTTATTGGCTTGAACTGGCAGATGGCAAGGGAAAAGGAGGAGAAGAGAGAACAGACGGACCCAGGGCAGGATCAGTCCTCAGGACAGATGTCCATCACTGCCTGGCTGGGACAGCTCCTCTGCTCTGGGCTGGGGGGGTTCCCAAGGGGAATCAGAGACAGAGGAGTATGGGGATCACTAACATGGAGTTTCAGGCAGGTCTGGGTTGTGATGCATTCTGTACTCGAATCAATACCTTTTCTAGTGCTGAGTAACTGTCTGGAAAGAATCAGCTCCCAGCTGTGCAAATTTTGTCACAATGCCCGTTCTAAACCAACATTAAAAAATGCCAGTGAAAAACAATTGTCATGCACAGGAGATATTTCATTTTCCCAGCTAGCAGACCCTTAATATTTTATAACACTATTTAAGTAGTTTTTGCTGTCTTACATTTGTTCTGCCTTTCATATAATACTGTGTATACAATTATGTTAAATATGAAGAAAACCCAATAGTATAATTAGGAGTCAATGCAAGGTGAAAGTATTGATAAGATTTGCTTAAGTCTTCTATTCAAGAAGTGTTTCTTCTTGAATAGTATTTACTTATTTATAGACAAGACTGTTAGAGCTGGCAAAACTTAAGGAGATTGTGAAACAAGGGATTTGACGTGATCCTGTGAGTTTAGACACACACATGATAAATTTTCTTCCACTAACAAAATGCTGCATAAGAAGAAATAAGCCTTGCAATGAAATAAAATATATTTATATTTCATATTTTATCATTCCTATGGGTTTTTTCACAATATTTTACAAATGCCAACATCTATAAAATACATCCTCTGTATCTGATATCCTTTGTGCAAATACCTTTTAGAATACCTTTCTGAGACACTTTCACTTCAGGGAAGTAATCTTCAACTTTGTCACTTTTCTGTGTGCTTGTTTGCATTTATAAAATTTCCCTAAATTCTCCTAAAGTCCTCAGTGACTTTTTTTACTACTTCTGGTTTTGTGGTCTGTATCTGGAAATAATCCCTATGCTTGCATGCTTGCATATACTGTCCCATTGTCTCCACTGGAAGTTGTATACAGATTTTGCTGGGTGAACAAAATATTTATTTCTATATTATTTAATAATCCTTTCCTTGAATGGATCACATAATAAAAATATTTTTTCTGACATAAATCGAGGCTGCAGCCAATATTTTATGTGGTCATATATTTCAAACATGGAATAGATTTTATTTTAAAGATTCACAAATCATTCTTGAATTTAGAAGTATAAGGACAACATAGGACTCAAAAATAATGTGAATCTGTGTTTGAGATGACTCTGAGGAGCTTCTGCTACTATAATGTAAGCAGGAGTCATAGAATCATAGAATCATGAAGGCTGAAGAAGCCTCAAAGATTATTGAGTCCAAGCATTATGTTCTGAATTTGAAAAGCATCTGGCATCATGTGAGTGTAGTTCTGATTTGGATTGGAGGAATGTACTGTAACATGCTTTTATTTTTGTTCTGAGTGTGTAAATGGATTTTCCTAACTGTAAAATCTAGTTCAATGATTGAGCTAGTTAAGTTTGACTTGACTGCCTTGAGGTTTTTTTGTTATTTAAACATACATATTTTATAATTCTTGGGCATATCTATTCTGTATGTCTAGTTATTAATTTCTAATTTTCATAGAATCTATCAAATTGTAAATAGGCATTAGATGTAATTTTTAAAAATTCTATATGTCCAATCAAATAATAATTTAATGGATAATGTGTGTGTTTAAAGAAGAATTGAGGGATAAAGAACTAAGAATGGGGTGACATCTGCAGTGAGCATGGCCTGGTGCCATGCAGGGGGATCGTCAAAAAGATGACATTTCAGCATATCCTCCATTTCCAAAAATCTCCATAAAACTTTCCCTGGCCAGCTGTAACTGCAAGCCCACCATGGATACAGCTGTGGAATGAATAGGATTTACCACTGCCTCCTTCTCTTGATCTCCAGGGATTTCTACTCACGGTCTAACTAGCTCACCCTGTTTCATTTCAAAGCAACTCAGTTACTGGTAGAACTGTGAGATGACAGGGTTGCACTGGCTGCTCTTCCAGTAGAGCCTCTGGGAGCTGAAGGGGCTGTGGCAGAGCTCTGGCAGAGTCACCTGCAGCCTTGAGGTTCCTGCTGGACTCCCACCACTTGCCCTCCTCCAAGGGAAAACCACAGCTCAGTCCTTTGGGCTCATAACTAGATGCAACCCACTTGAGAGAGGTAAAGACAGGATGGAAAAAGGCAGCCAAACCATCAGGATAAAACTTCTCTCCTGACTACTGGTTCTAGAATAATACCTCACCTGAAACACATACTCCCAAGTTTCTCCTCCAGTTTCTGGAAGTTATGGTTATTTCAGAAGAAATCAGTAAATGCCAGTGTGCATAAAATATGGGGCAGATCAAATAAAGGTATTTCAGTATTAAAAGCCATTAATTTTGCACAACATACACTTGAATTACAATATTATTAAATTCCATTAAGCTAAAATGATATATTTAACTCAGACTTCAGAGTGCTAATTTCATAGTCCCCTCCAAGCTGTTCCTGCAAAGGTGTTAGGGGTAATTAACTGCCATTTTCTCAGTAATTCAGAATCTGCAATCAATCAAAATGCAGGGCCTGGGTGATTGTAGAAAACAGTAACACTTAGTTTATTATGCAGTACATTTTTATTCTGATTGTTTTATGATGGGATCAGCTACACTTTTCCCTCAGAATTTATTATACTTACCCTTCAGCCAATTAGTTTTTCTCACTTTACTTTAACCTAAAACCTGGTGAGTTTGTTATATATATGTATAAGTTTGCCTGTCAGTTATATTGGTCATAGACCTGCAGAACCGTGTGTGTTTAAACAATTAGGAAGCCAGTATTGTCCAGAAAAACTTGAACTTTTCTTTCTTAAAGCAGTGTTTGTTCTCTAAAATATATGATGGGAAAAAGGAGAGCAATGGGAAGGAAGGCTATTTCCCATAGCTACACGTGCCTGTCACAGAGGGATGCCCAGAACCAGGTACAAGCTGAGGAGTCCTGGTCTCCAGCTGCTGCTGTGGTACCTGGATGGGCTGTGCCTCCAGACCGTGCAAGTACTGCCAGATCAGTTGTCACCAAGGCATTGTGATAATGATGAAGCAGAGATATTTGATCTTCATATTCAAAATCAAGCATAGAAGTAGTATTCCCACTGAAGTTCTCATTTACTTTTGGAACTCAATCCTGGTGCTTGGGCACATGCTGACTTTAGAGCTAGTCTCACAGGGAAGGAGATTTTAAAATTATAGTCAGTTAAGTGGGTAGTTTACTGAATGTTGCTGGTGTGGATAACAGTAGCAGGCCTCCAAGATGGCCTGATGGGAAAGTATAATTGACTTAGTCCATTTTTGTTTCCTAGCCATTTAAAACCTCCATCTGGAAATCCTTCTCTAATTTCACAGCTGTGGTGTTGAAACATATGGGGTTGCAGTGGAGTTTAATCAGTATTAAAATAATTGAAACTCTGAAGAAAACCAAACTTTCTCAAGAAATTTACCAATATAAAGCCATAAGAAGGACAATACTGAAAGACTCCGGCTGTTACTGAGAGTGTTGGTAGAAATTATTGTCCCAGTGTGATAATGCTGACTGGGCATTGTGCAGTATTGTTCAACCACAGCACCAGAAACACCTTGACTAGGATATTATTTAACAAAAATATAGTTTTAAAGTCTTGCTACCCTATTTTACTACCTCAAACACTCTGGGTGCCAGCACTTAGAAGTAGCTCTCAGGCAGAGTCTGTGCTCTTATTCTGTCACTGTGATACGGTGTGCCCTGTGTGAATGAATTCAGAAGTCCTTATCTAGGCAGGACTGGGCACTGTGTCTGATTTCTCCATGGCAGGTGAGCACATTTGGCAGATCTATAGAGAGGTCCTTTAGTGTTAATCTCTATTATACTGGAGCTGCTGCTGCCCTCTACTGAGGGCAGAGACCGCTCGGCTATAGGATGGGGTCTGTATGACTTCCACCACTATTTTCCCTTGTTGATCTATAGTGGACAAAAATAATTTTTTAATGGAGTCACAGTCTAGATCAGGTGTATGACACACAGCAAAGTACAGGTTTTGCATACAAAGGAGTTGTCCCATCAGCTAATGCCGAAGAACACGGAGGCAGAGGATATTCAGATTTTAGATTGCATCACTAAATGTGGTCCCATTTGGATACACAAAAAATCCTGAGAGGATCAAAACAAAAGCCCTGACTTGAAACAACTGTTGTTTTAAAGGTACACTATATTAAATTTTTGACTCAAGTACCCTATTTGGATCTGAATAATCCTAATGACCTCACAAAGTATCTGAGAACACAGTTTGGCAAGACAAATTGAATATTTATTTCCTGGAAAGTTTAAAGAGACAGGATATTCAAAGCAGTGACACAAAATCGAGATTTTAAAGTGTTCCAGGTAAATGTTAGATAAAGATGAGAAATAACAGTATTACCCTTGTGATGTTGCAATGATGTAGTCAAAAAATGACAAGTGATTTTTCAATCTATCTGATATAGCACCCCACAGCCTTATTGGATTTTTTTCCCTTGAAATAACTGTGCCAACATATATTTCTCTTTCTTGGTTCCAAAAATATAAGATTATACAGACAGAATTGAATAGAGGTCTCATATATCCTTTGGGATGAAAGAGAAACACATAGGAACGTGGAGTAATAAAGAAATTTTGAGACAATGAAGTTAGGAACAGATGTTGCTGTTTATTTTTATTTCTCTCTCCCCCTCCCTATGATTACAATAAATTATCTCCTATTGCAATGATTAGGGAAGAAGAGGATTACACTAAGGTTAGACAGAAGAATCAGATAAAACTGACTATAACCCCACTTAAATCCCCTATTCAACAAGGTGGAATTAAGCTACTATGTAATCTGGTGCTTTAAATCAGTGAAGGTATCAGAGAAGTGCACTGTCTTTAGACACACTTCAGGAAAAAATGAAGAGAGTTTTCTATCTGGTGTTTGAATTCTGGTTTGTATCATCACATAATCACCTATTTTATGTTGGTTAAAACATGAGAAGTAGGAAAGGCAAGTAGAAATTCAGAGATATCAAAAGCAGAAGTCATGTAAAAAAATCCAGGGCTATTCCACATACTGTGCAACTGACATTATAAAAGACATCTATACTATTGAAGAAAAGGTTAGTTAGTCTGAACCGTCCATAACTCTTTAAGAGTAATACCAAAGAGACAATTTAGTTCACTGTTTTTTCACTGTTCATCCTGTTTGCCTGCTTTTTTCATATTTGAACTTTGAAAGTCAAACCAGACATTTTTACAGCAGACTTTTAGCCCTTTGCTCTAAGTGTGTTTGCAATGTTCCAGAGTTTAGAAAAAGATCCCAATCCACTGCTCTTTGCAACAAACCCCTTAAGAATTCTAGGCTAAGTAAAAGTGTTGCTAATCATATTCATGTTATCTTCTAATATAAGCATAGGGATCAAATAGATAGGAAAAAGTAAAAAATACTCGGCACAAACCTCTCTGTTAACATGATTATGACAAATTGTTTTCCACCTTCAGTAACATTAACTTCTATGATAAATACACTGGCTTATTAAGAGTTTCCATTTTGGAAACCTTGTTGTGTTAGAATCCAAATATATTGTGGTTTTGTTTGTGGGGGGGGGATTTATTTCCTTTTTAGAGGAAAACCTTGCTGAAGTTTCAGCAAGGTGTAACCAAGAGACATTCAGGTCTTGGAAAGCCAACAAGGTCTAAAAAAATGAACTAAGCCCAAAATTATTGGAGCATCTCCACCTAGCCTGAATCACTCGGAAAATCTTAAACATGGCCAAAATGTGTGTGAATTTTCACAAGCCATGCAAATACATCTTTTAAGAAGTATTGCTAAGTTTCCTTTTAATTTACGAACTATTGCTTCTCACAAAACCATACGACAAATGGCTTTTTACTTTCTCCTCCCATAAAATCATACAAAGCTTTTTGCCAGGCTAGTAACCATTAGCAAAAATGTTAATGTTAGTTTTGTATTGTAGGAATCTATCTCCTGGGATATAGATACAGTAGCATGATTTAAAGCTTCGCCATAGTAGGGGTCTTTAAATTTCTGCACATGCTGCAATTTTAATAGAATGTGTACATTCTTTCTGCACTCAAATGTTTTTTTGTATTATACTTTCTTCTGTTAAAAAATGAGACATATGAAACTGTACTTAGAATACTAAATAAGATATGAGCACTTCATTATATAATTCTCATACTTTAAGGAACGATTTCCTTTTAAGTGGTTCAAGTTGAAACTTGGCACAAAAAGTTCTAATTGGGGAAAGGCTGGGATGCAGAATGGTTTTACAAAGTCTCACATAAATCAGTCTTGTCATTTTTTAATTATTTTTACAGAAGAGCACGACACCCATTTTAGTACCATTTCTTGTTCTCTTAATATTTGCCAAGTCTTAAATAGAAATAAGTTATTTTTCTGAGTTGTTTTTACAGTATTTTCTTGTCAGTTTAAATCATTTCACCTTAAATAGAAAGTTTACCAAGTCACAAATCCTTCTTAGTGCTGCTTTTCTTCTCTCAGAGCATGCATAGTGATGAATGTTTCAAACTAATTTAGTGATGTGAAAAGTGCCAAACTGTCAGATGTAGAAACTAAAATAGTGTGTTTGTGCTAAGGAGATTTTATTATTTTATTTTATTTTATTTTATTTTATTTTATTTTATTTTATTTTATTTTTTATTTTATTTTATTTTATTTATGTTAAAATTGCAGCTGGAGTCTTCTCCAGCTTTGTGCACCACAAAGGCCTGTAACTTTGCCAGACATGGGAGCTGGTGACAGGGATGAGGCTGGTAATGGAAGCATGCTGGCTCCTCTGTGCAGCCTAAAAGATGACTTGGAACACAGCACTGTATTTTAAGTACATCTAGGATACTACTCTACCTCTCATCAGTCTACCCAAAATTTTGCTGAAAGCAAAGGAAAACACACTGGGGTAAAAGAATGTTTGATAGAAACTTATTGCCAATATACAGCAAAAAGATCAACTTAATTCCCCATGATTAAACACAGGGTGAGCTACTGTTGAGACCTCTTAGCCAGAAACAGTCCCCAGCTGCTCCTCTTCAAATCTAATTATTCAGTTATTTTCACATAGGCAAAATAATAGGATATGAATTTTCTGTGGGTAAGGACAAGCAACTTTTGTTCATTTCTTACCAGTGAACGTTTCTTACCAGTAAAGAATATAAACCTTACTTTGCCTATCTCCTCATGATTTATTTTTCCTTCTTTATGTTAGGAAGGCATTAATCTATTAATCTATGTGCTCTAAATATCTACATCCAAAATGACTAGCAATGGGCAGATTTCCATAGATATGTTAAAGACAAAGGATGGACCTAATTCTTCAGCTAGGCTTTTATTCATTTTAACTGTAGCTTGTTGTTGTTTTTCATTACAAACTGTAATGTACAGTACAGAAAGAGCAGACTGTTGAATTACTGGGGCAAGTACCTACATTCCCAGTAACAACCACTAGCATTATGAGAATTAGAAAATATGTGCCAATATACCTTAAGACTGCTATTTTATTTTTCATTAAATTTATATTCTCTTGCCAGAAGCATTTTTTTTTTTTGGTAAAAATAATTCAAATCCTTTTGGGGGTTCTTTTTTTAAATATTATTTTTTTTAGATTTAATATCTGCTACGCTCTGTTCAATGTCACTGTGTTAGTACAGGAATATGGCTATAAAATTCTTGCATGTGAAACTGTACATCAGGCACATTTTAACAGATTTATGTCATCAACCCCTACACAGTATTAATCATTCTTTGAGGTAATTTTAGCTACCAAAGTAAGAGCCTTCGTAAAGTTTCCAAGGCAGCTTTCAAGCCAGACCAGTTGCAAGATTTCAGGTGCTGGGAAAAAATAAAAGAAGAAGCTGAGGAATTCACAAAATAAGTTTCTTGGCAAAGTGTCCATAAAGGTCTGTGATGGGAGACTAACCATTCATCAGCATCCATGCAAGCTGTCTCTGTTATGAAAACCAGGGCACATTTAAAGGAAAAATAAACAGATTTATCAGTCTAATTGTAATTTTATGAAGTACAATATTGAAAGGCTTCCTCTGTCTGTTTCAGACACTGACAAGATAAACTAGACATGGCTAAGGTGGAATGTGTCACTTCTGTCAGGTGCTATGATAAGTATGAAAAGCCAGGTATGCTTCACACATGGACTCCAAATAAATTTCAGACAAGGTTTATGTTCCTTTATTTGTTTTCCATGTTTCATCATTGCTGAAGCCAATCAAAGACACTAGATTTGGGGATGTTTATTACCACACCAAATGGCTGAGGCATGCAGGTATGGAAAATCACATCAAACTGTTGGGTTTATGTGAGACCATGATGACATTTAGCAAAAAATATTTCAGTTATAATCATTTGAGAGTTACTCTGCTTGCTTTACATTTTGGAGAACTTGGTAACAGGACAATGCTGGCTTTCTGGGTCAAGTTCAATTACAAAGGCTGTGCAGGGACGAGAGGCAGCCTGGAGAACAATTATACCCTAGCATTTTACTAGCATGTGGATACCAAATATCTGCTGTGGAGTAAATTCAAGAGCTGATCAAAATTTAATGTTGCTACATTAAGTTTAGGATTTTTTTTTTCATAAGGAAACTTTGTAATTTATATGTTCTTTAGGACTATGGATTGGAAATATTACATGTGAAGATATCTGCAATGAAATCCTTTTTCTCCTGCTTCTTCCTTTCTTACATTTTGCTCCCAGAAGCTCCTTTGCTTGAAAGAGACAAAACATATCACATTAATAGAACATCTGATATTAAGTGACTTCCTAAATTATATACATGGGCAAACCAGAGTATGATATAAGACACAGACCACATATGATCCCCTCTTTGCTACAACAGTTTGCATCCCACAAGTGCTGTTAAGCTTCCTTTATTAACTCATTACTAATTTAAGTCCCTGCCACACCTAACAGCTATGTAGGTAATCATAAGTTATGTTTTTTAGATCTGAAGAAAGTGAGATTTTTTAAAACAAATTAAATTAAAAAGTGCGAAAGAAATTGGGGAACAAACCTCAAAATATTTAGGGGGAAGTGCAATTAAAAGAGAAAGCTGATACAAGAAAGATGTAACTGATCAAGCTGTAAGTCAAAAATATTAAAGGTGAAAGAGTTCACTGTAATTTGTTTTCTAGGTTCATGTCTTTGTACTCTGTTTACTTGTCCCATGCTCCTCTGAGGTAATTCATTCAACCAAGCTCTTGAACGTTTGTCTCACATTTAAAAAAAGTCAGAGTCAATGCCTTTGCTTTGATGTGCTGGCTATCCTCACTGCAGGACTGGCAGGCATCCCATAAGCTTCTCCTGATACTCAGACTGCCTTAGAGACAGGACATGAGCTGCACGGGAGCTTGCTATGGGCTCTAGCTTCAGTCACCCTCACTGACACCCACTCTGTTTGAACAGTTCTGACATCAAATATAGATTATTTCCATTGTTTAATCCTTCCTTTATAGCAGCCAGTGTTACACAAAGATGCAGTGCTCAGTGGGTTTTATTGCATGAGGCACAAATAACTGGCTTGATCCTGGCGAGTCAGAATAACACCCAATGAAACATGAATGAAAAACTAAGAGCAGAACACAGCAGGGCAGGGAAGGAGGAATGAAGTTCTGGCTCAGGACAGATCCCTGGGGATGGGAAAGCTGTATGAGACATGATGTTGAGAAATCAGACAAAAATCAAAGCATAGATTCCTTTGCATTCAGTACATGCATGCATTTAGAAAGTTATACTGAGAAAAAGCTGAGCATCAGAAGTATCTGTCTAAGACTAGCTAGCACTTGGTGGAACAGTTGGAAAAAAATTGCATCTTTTTTCTAATGAATATCTGAAGTGCACATTGTTTTGTGGGAAGAAAGTTCCCTTTACAAAGTCCAGCTTGCTTCAAGATTAAACATTTCAGCAAAAGAAAAGTAATATGCCATCTGTTACTATGTAGGAATAAAGAATGTCATGTTTCACCAGAATAGACACTGTAGAGATTTTTGTGCCAAGCTTATTAACAGCTTGATACTGCTGATTTAAAAATCATAAAGGGGAATTGAGATATTTTCTAGTACTCAGGAGAAAGAAAAATCTTGATTTCATTCTGCTACCCAACCAACACCTTTAAATAGGGAACTATAAAAGAGTGACCTTCCAATGTCTCCATCTGCCCACAATAAAACATACCTTCTCTGTAACAGAGCAATTGACTGTGTTGGTACTTTATAATGAATATCATAGCCATTTCTCCCTATTTGCTGGATCCTCAAGTATAAAATCTTGGTCTTGATCTCAGGACTTGCTATTTATATTCTTGTGATCTTAGACAGCACCATTGCTATTCATACATGACCAGTTAAATGGATTGGAGAATGAAAGAAAGGGTTTTTTCTTTAAGCCTAAAAAGAAGAAATTAAAATAATATGGGTTCAATGAGCTTTATTTCCAGCTCTGGTAACAGACTGAACACTTTATGTCTATTTTCCATTATTAAAAGGACTGTTAAGGAGACAGAAGTGAAGCAATCAAAGGTAAGAGGCAATCTGATGCTCATTGATAAAAATAAACAATAAAAATGTATCTTCTGGGATCATGAGGTTGATGTCAGTAGCCCCACTATTCTGTGCAAAAATCCTATTGACTTGATCAAGGCTGGACTTTCAACCTTGGCTTTTAAAAGGGAGAAATTATTTTAAAGCAATAACATAGGCATTGTGCCAAGTGCACATGAAATACAGATGGGGATTCCCATTTAATTTCTTCTTCAGCTGCAGAAAGCAGGCATTTGTGATTCAAAAAGTAAAGGAAGTTTGTCATTCTTTGAACATTGGAACGAATAGGATGTATTTGTTGGGATCATGTTGAGAAAAATGGTGACAAAAAGAGCACATAGTGAATGAGACCCAAAATGAGATTTGGGGATTCTGTTTACTTCTGAAGCACAGACAATCCAATAAACAGAACGCTGAGAAACAGTTTTAGGAGAAAGCCATCATCCTAATAAAATGATCAATTAAAACACTGTGTTCTAAGCAGCAAGTTTAAAACTGGACAAAAGCAAAACCAAAAAACACTGTCAAATCCTTCTTAAGTGAAGTCACTCACTGACCCAAACCTGCACGAGACTCACAAAGGTGGCACAGGGGCCAAGGTGCTGTCTCCTTGCTCCAGAATGCCTGTGCATATGCCTCCCTCTGGCTTGCTCTGAAAACCTGCCTTTGGCTTGGTCTAGGTAAGAAATGTCCTTAAAAGTCTCAACATTCCTAATAATCATTTTTGCCTTAAGCAACAATCCATTCACGTCTCAGGAGTACCTACTAATGATTGGAAGATGATGAAATTTCATTTATGTTCCTGAGATATATGTTTTGGCTGATATGAAGAAGGACATGAAAGGGACAGTTCTCTCCATTCATGACAGTTACTTTTTTCCTTTAGAGTTATTCCAGAATTTTAATTAAACAGGAATAGACTCAATTGCTGGGTAGCTGCTTCTAACAGTTCCAATCATACTTTGAATGGAGCCATGCATATGGGTACATCTCCAGCCCTTGCAAAGGAAAGTGGGGGGCTTAGGCTGGGAGGGGGCAGCAATGCACCCCGACAGTCCCCTGATCCTCCACAGCAGGATCCAGCTGGTGCAGCATGTGGCAGAGCCCCTGGCACAGCCATAAATTACTTCCAGTGTGCATGACTGTGATCAGCTGTTTGACTTCTTGTTAAGCAACACTTCCAATATCTGCAGGCACACAGTAAGCAGTTTGGAACTGCTGATTGCTCTCTGATTTACGAGGGTGGTGGAGAAGGATGAAGAGAGACGTAAGTCCTGTTTCACTGTAGTTTGGGAATCAGAAGCAAAACGTAACTGACAAGGAAAGTAGACAGAAATTTAGTTGTCACCCCACAATACACAGTTTTCACTCTTTTGGGGCTTGCCTTTTACTCTCCCTTTTTTTTTTTTTTTTTCCTAAAAATTAAGAACAATATCGGAGAAAAAAAAATCTCTCCCTAAGCATTTATACAATATCACATCCAGACTAAGCAACACCAATACTGATAAACGTAAATTCAAAACACAGTTCAGATTCATGAGATTTCCAGACCAAACAAGGTTAAATGTACTTGGAAGAAGTTCAGCTACAGATCTGCATTTTGGACACATGTCCCTTCATAACTTCCCAACTTTTGGACACTTGCTCATCATTTCTTTCTCAAATTATATTTCCAGATCAAACTTATCCTTCCCTGGGATCAGTCATTTCCTTAGTCTTGCCTTTTAGAAAGCAACCCTTTTACTGTCTGTTTTATGACACTAGTAACACTCTGTGCTCCAGCTCTGTATTAATCTTCTGAGAATGTTATTTATTTTACAGTATTGGCACAGCAGGAGACTTTCCTCTGCTTTTGACGAGGGCCCCTGGAGACAGCAGACACACCACCAGCACAGTGCCAAAAGAATACTGCAACACATTCAGCTAAATTAGCATAAAATACTTAGATAACACCATTTCTTTTTCTTCTGATACTAGTCATAGTGTTACATTGCATTATGAAGAGCAGACAGATCATAGTTTTACTCTCCTGTAAGCCCCTAACCATACCCTCCTAACTTTCCTAACTTCAGGCCCTCAGCAGAAATCCTGCTACTCCCCATCTTGGCTTTGCTGCACAGTGCTGTGAATCATCGACATAAACTGCACAGACATGCAAAACTAAGTATTTACTCCATTTGTCACTTACATAATATTGTAGTACTGATCTCACAAGGTGTCTGGTAATTTTATATTGAACTAGTGAGAATATTACTCTCCTTATAATTTGTGTGAGAAATTTTTCTAATTAGAAAATCTAATTAGAAAAAGTCTTTGGTTAAATTTTGCACCTGAAAACAGAAACACTGGCAATATATCAGCACTAGGACTTTTTATGAGAAGATGTTTTGAAAACTGTTTTTCAAAATGTATTATTGGAGTTTCAAGACTAAGAGTAAATGGTGATGGCACTTCTTAGGTAAGACTAACAGAGTGGAACTTTTTCACCACAGGTGACGTCTACGGAAGAAAAGCTTTTGTTTCCCAAAGCTTTAGTAAGCAGAGCTGCACAAACACTGGTCCCATGTAGGCTGGTTTTCTTTATAGGCACCTACACTAATTCTTATATCAGATCCCTGTAGAAAGCAGTGTGAATGAACATATTCCATAGTTTAGGGCACATTTCCATTATCTCCCATTAGTTTAGTTTATAGTGATATAATGTGATATAATGGAAGTGTGCCCTAAACTTTAGTGCTGCCTCTAAAGTAATGAATCAGTATTTTTCTTTTTCAGATAAATAATTCTACTCTCTACTCTCTCCCTCTCCCTTAATTCTACTTTCTAGTTAAATTAAAAAAAAAATATATCCTGCAATTCCTAAAATGAGTCAGTGGATAATTTCATTGCTAAGTCTGAAGCAACCTGAGTGACATCCACATCCACTCCAGAGCTCAGACATAATGCAAACACAGTTGCATATTTTATCATATTCTATCATTGATTTTCACACACACTTGGCAAAATCTTAATGATGTTTTTGAGTCCCCATGCACACAAGCCTGACACCCCCTCAAAGGCAAATCCCCACAACCATTTCTTGAGCAGGGCTCAGTTTTCTTTAAAAATGTAATTTATTACTAGGGCTAAAGAGTTTGTCATCCACCTTTTCTGCAAGATTCTAATGGTTACATTACTTACATGTAAAACATATGGATTTATGTTGGGGTGGGAACATCACTCACCACACTAAGGAGGATTAACACACCTTTTAACCTTCCCAGTGAAGCTCTACAGACAAGCACTTAATGGTACCTTATTAAGAACAAGGCTAAGTGTAATTGAGCACATTACTGTATTTCAGTGCAGTCAAGTGCCTTATGGACAGTTCCTGTACTTTACTTTTTGACTAACATAGTGCAGAAGGCTAAAAGTGTAATCTGATGTCACTCCTTTTACATTAATATATTTCCAATGTGTCTACTAGTGGTATTGTCACAGCACAGCAGCCTACTAGGGTTGGTTGTATGCAGAGAAATTCCCCCACCTCCAATTTTGCTCTTTAAAAACCTTAATTCCAGGTCTAACATCAGCCATTGATATCTAACATGACTGATAGTGAGGTTTTGATGGTTAACAGTGGGCTTATGTGAAAACTAAAATGCTTTGATGAACTCCACACTAACATGGACTTTTGAGCCTCTTTTCCCCTTATTCCCCAGGGGAACAAACTAGTCCACAGCAAACCCTGAAAAAAAATGCATGTGAATACACACAAAATAATTCCAAGTTATAAAAAAAAAAACCCAAACCCTCAAGTGCAGTAAAGACAAATCCAAGTTGTTTCTTCACAGCTAAGGATGCCTCCCTCCCCTTTCCCTCATGTATAATAAATTGCAAAATTCTGTCTGGAGCTTTTCCCAGTGCCATGGAGTCAAGAGTGGTTTGCATTCAGCACAGCTAAACTTGGGTCACTTTTTCTTAAACAGGGGAAATAACATAATTTCTCTCCTCTGCCCCACAACTAGTATCCATGAAACTTATAGAAATTCAGTATTTCATTTAAGTAGACAAGAATCTGCCAACTGGCCATTAACTAAAAATTTACTAAGAACAAACAAATGCACCTACACATGACAGAATTTGCATGAGATTTTATTCACAGCATGGCCAAGTAAATCTCTTTTCCTACACAAACTACAGAATGGATATTAAATGCAAGCAGTGAAAAACTAGATGAACAGTTTTAACAGCACTTTGAAATGTATGAAAATTAGACTATAAACTAAAGCAACATGGTCACAGCAGCTAGGGTAGATACCAAGGTTTTGCTGCTGATATACAGAGTGGATACCAATTTTATTTCTCTTTTAGCCTTATTTCAGTTAGCTCAAATACTTCTCATCAAATACCAGTTCACAGAAGTTTTGAGCTCTTTAGATGACAGATGTGGAGAAAAAGCCGAAAAGAAAAAGCAGTACTCCACCATGTGGCAAAGCATGAGAACAGGCAGAACCTTCCTCAAGTCAGACTTTTCCTTACATTGATTTGCAATATAAAGTGCAAAATCATAGTGGAACAGAGCAGTTTTGTGGAATCATATTCTGACACATTTGGAAAAAAACAAAACAAAAACAAACAAACAAACAAAAGACACCTACCAAATTCAGTCAATTTCACCAGATTGTGAATTTGGAAGGAAAAAACCCTTTTGGCTCAATCACTAACAAATGCAATTCAGGTACCTAGAATGAAATAGTCCTCTATTTGAAATTACTATTTACACATTTAAATTATTTTATGCAAGACTCCAAAAAATTAGAGAAGCATTTTTATTGGACTGAAAATATTTAGTGAAGAGATGACAAAGGCCTTTAAAGAAAAATCTTTAATTTTTCTTTAATTCTCAGGAAAAATGTTCAGATTTCAAAAACCTCCTTAAAACTGAATTATTTTCCTTTGCACTCCTTATTAAAAACTCCCCAGCTTTTTCTCTTTTTTCTTTTGTTTAAAATCCGTCTCTTCCGGTCAATTTTCCATTTATTAATTGAACTTTTAGACCATTTTCCAAAGTGTGCTCCAGTGAAAAAACAAGTCTAACCACAAGTAATTGCAGTAATAATTTTTGCCTGGGAAACACCATTTGCTCTACTCAATTAATAGGGAGATATAATTATTTGCAACAGCTTGTCCTCAAGTTCCTCATCATAATATGGTACAACCACAGTTTTACAAGATAAATATACAACAATGATGAATATGATGATGCTGGGTTCTATTTGGGGATCATTTATGACAATGGTTTTGCAAAACCAGACATTGAAATGAGATAGAAATAACCACAACACAGATGACTCCAAACCTAATCTGTGAGCATCTGGATATTTTGGTAAATACTTCAGAAATACTACATGGGTAGAAAAAAGGATGTGCAAATGCACTTAAATCTGTAACACATGCATATTTTTCTCTACCTCAGAAACCACAGAACTGTCCATAATATCATTTCTTTGGCCCAGAAAACCAAGAGTTTAAGTTTAAATATTGTCTAGTCATAATGAAAAGATGAATTTTCAAATTATATCTATGATAATAATCTATAATAAATAGAAATTATCCTCTCAGAGAAAACTAGAAAAATATGGGATTTAGTAATTATTAAACATATAGCCAGTCACTTATGATCAATTCAGTTTAATGTCAACAAAATCATCAAAAGTAGTTATCAGCACACCCCATTCATCAACAATGCAGACTTATTTTTAGTCACAATATATGAAATTTCTTTGAAAGGTGAGAGGTCCTGAATTGCTCTTCTGGGGAGAATGTAGATATACCTACACCAGAGGTGAAGGCAAGTCCATCTTTACACACCCACAAGCTAACTCTGAGAGGCTCCATAATGAAACCATCTGTGCACTTTTTGTTTTAGGTTTGTTTTTCTGGGGGGAGTTTGTGGCTTGTTTTCAGCTGAGACACAAATGGCTCTCCTTCTAGGGAAGTGCTTCATAAAAACTGGTCATCTTTGAGCTCATGTAGATATTACCAAATCTCTGGAGAAAAAATGAACCTTCAAACACATATATAATAAAATGGCATTATCCTGAAAGAGGGTCAGATGTCACTGGTATTTTTATCTGTAACAAATAAGTAGCTGGTCCAAAAATTTTATAGGGCTCCAAAATCAGTCTCATTTTTTCTGAAATTAATATTCATGTTTACTGATGCAGGATAAATTTGCCTTCTCTTTTAGTTCAGCTTTTAAGTGGTGATATGACTGACCCATACAGGATTTTTAAGTTATCCATGTGCTAACACATTTATTATAAGGAAATAAAAGCACAGGCTGTGACTTATCATTGGGAGCTGTAGCCTACTCCTTCAAAACAAGATGACTTCAGCCAGCTCCCTGAATGACTGGGAGTAATTCTTACTAATTTTGACAAAATGCTTGTCAAAATTGCTTGTCAATGAAAAACTGGGCCCATACTTGAAGATCCTGCAATTCCATTGACTGCTGCTCTCCTAGTCTCCATCAGGAGCTGCATGTGCTGGGCATGGAGGTATCACAATGAGGTCATGCCCACTGATTATTGCTTTGAAGGTAGAACTGAAATTTTTTTCTGAATGCGACCTCACCTGCAACTCAAGTCAAAGCATTTGATAAATATCTGCTTCTTCAGTGTCCAAACTAATGTGAGCCTCTAAGCAACACAGAACTGACAGATTGGCTCTTACCAGAGCCTCTTAAATACACATTTTTCCTCACTCAGTTTTTGCAGCACAATGAAATCAATGAATAGGACACCATATTTTCAGTGTATTAAGGATATTCTTAGAGAAGTTTCCATACACCAAAGGCACCAGTCAAAGAAAATTTAAAGGAAAGAGGAACATAGGTAATAATAAGCAAGAGAGCTTTGAGGAGCAATAGTTATTCCTGCCTTTTTAACTGTATTTTTACTATCATACAGATCTAGAGACCAGAGGTCACAGCTTAACCTTCTAATTATATGAAAAACTCTAAAATAATCCATAAAAGAGGAAGCTATTGATAATTAATCTCGTCATGAAATTCTTTCCTGTTTGTAAGGTTTCTTTGCTACATACTAAAAACTGCTGCAGTTTCACTCACCTTCTGTACAGAAAGTTCATTTAATCTGTTTTTATAAATAGATTTCTCAAATAAGTTCTTTTCCAAGTTCAGCTGTCTCTGGTTTTAACAGAAACATTCTAGCAGCAATGATTCCCAAAGACATATCACAGCATTTGGGAAATGGAAGGAGATCATCTTGTATTCAATCTTATGGAGCAGGGGTTCTTAAAATGGGAAATTTTAAGCTTATTCCTTCTTTGCATAGGACAGTTGGCTCCAGGGGAACTCGAAGACATATCCAAGCTGCAAATGCTTTTACTTGCTTAACATGAAGTCAGTGGAGTGGCTTGGGACAATATTTACAACACAATTCAACACAACTTAATTATGTGAAAAGTCATGAAGAGCAAAAAAATCTTGAGCGATGTCTGTAAAAAACTTATTTACTGACAGTATTGGAGAAGTCCAAAGCTTGATTTTCAGTTTTATTTTTGTTCACATGAATCCAGAAGATAACTTCTCCTTATAAACAAAGCCTACTGGATACTGAAGTCTCTCAGATTTTATTAAATATGCAGAATTTCTAAAAGATAAATAGCAGAATAGAATCAACATTTTGGTAAGAAAAATATAGGCCTTATTAGAATGAAACTATTTCAGTCCTTCCATAGCCAACAGTAACAATCCTGAGAGCATCAGATCACATAACCTCTTCACAGCAAAGGTCTGTACTTTCTGAGGGTTGGCTAAGGTTGGGATGCTTCCAAAGGCAACCTGTTTACTCAGAGGTAGATTTTATCATGCCTCATGTTTTTCCAAAAGGCAGTTTGCTTGCTTAAGCCCTTTTAAAAAAACAAACTTTCCCTAGAGCTCATCCGCTGGGCTGTTTGGGCTGAGTATTAAGAGCAGTAGCAAAGTGACAAGTCAAAAGCAAGGAATTTGTTTCTAAGAGATGCAAGGAAAAGACAAAGAGCAAAAGTTAGCACTGCAGATAATTGCAAGCTACAGAGAATACAAAACAGTTGCTTTAGAGACAGCTAAAAATATCTTCTTGTACGACTGCTTGCTCTTCTGCCAAAGGCATACAATACACTGAGAAACATTTGCAGAATCAAAATATTTATACTACAAAGTAGCAGTTTCTACTTTAAAAACTTATAGCTGATTAAGTTGGAACTACATGTTACATAACATGAACAAAAGAACATCAACCACAGTCATAAGTAAATATTGGCTTTGTAGCAAGCTTATTGTTAAAACAGAAAAGAAATCCAGCAAATTTTTTTCTCTAGATCACAGTTACCTTGGTGCAACTATCAATAGTTATAAGATAAAATACAATTTTACTTTCTAACCTTCTCTTTGCTATGTGATTTGAGTTGTACTAGAAGGCACCCTGCAAAAATAGCAGAAGGGCTGTACAAAAAAAAATGAAGTCACCTGGTCTCTCAGGAAGCTTTAAAAATTATTGTTCTATATACTCAAAAATCTTGTATCAACTTAAAATTAAATATAACTCTTCATTTGTAGTCCCAGGGAACACAGAAAATTAAAGGTTTATAGAGATCAAACTTCAGAGAAACTTTAATGGAAAGTGTCAAGTTCAGCTCCTTTGTTAATTACAAGCATCAGAAAATTTTGCCTTTTTATGGGGAAAAAAACAGACCAGTAATTTAAATCATGATCAGAGTGAAAAATCACTTTTGAAAATCCAAGTTGTCTTGCCATATTTAGCAAATGTCAAAATGGCATTTACAGCAATACCAACAGTGCAGCTGTGAGGCTGCCAGTATTGCCTCCAACTGTGTAAACCAAGTTTTTCTTCCTTATTTTTTTGAAGTATTTTCTTCACTTTTCCCCTTCCACAGACACAAAACTTATCAAGAATTTAACACGGTATGGTATTTGTATCACTGGAGAAACAACTTGTTCAGCAATCATTAATTGCCAGCATTTATTTTTTATAAATTGCCTGCATTTATTTTTAATTGCTCTCTTTTGTTATAATCTAAGAAAACCAAAAAATTACACAAGTAGGTGCCAACCATACTTGTTTGCCAAAAATAAACCTGCCTCTAAATAAGGCCCAAAACTGAGATTATTATAGGCTTTCAGAAAAAAACAACTAATCATCAACAAAACAGTTTGCAGTTTGTTAAAGTACAGTAAGCTGTTCCCAGTAAGAGAACAAACAGTACAGCAGCAAAAGTGGAAAAAGAACAAAGTGCTGAAAGCATTTATATTGTCTGTGTTACTTGATTCATTAATTGCAACTTCAGTACTTCGCCCTGAATGTCTTCTTTCTTTGCATGCTGATGAAAAGGCAGAACAGAGCAAGAGAAACTTGGTGCTACAAACTGCTTCTATCAACTGGTGAGGCTTGACTCTGCATGTGTGCTTCCCTTCCCTAGAAGGGAAAGTGAGGTACAATGAGCATTAAGGAGTAAGAGATCAAATCATGTGACTCAGTTAATCTGCAACAGAAATTGCCTCCATCCTTCTCTTCATGTTGAAATCATCAAAAGATATCTCCACTTGCCATCCTCCTCTATCATGTCTTTCTTACCCATCCATCCAACTTGTCCCTCAATTCACTACAGAAATACACACATATATACATATAAATATATATGTAAAGGTGGAACTAGCACATAATTTCTAAATTATGTCTCAACCTCCAGCTTGCCTGTGTACTTTAAGTACAGCAGGATGAGACTTCTGTGTCTTTCTCTGCAACCATGAACACACCAGAATACGGCACTCAGCTGACCTTGCAGCATGGCGTAACACTTTACAAACATCATCTGATTTCTCAGGTTTTGTCACAGTACAGGAGAAATGGACAGAAGAGCCAGTGTCTATGAAATTGCACATAAATCAAGTGTCAGAATCATCACAGATAGAAACAAATCAGGAACAATTCATGTTCACCTCACTGTTCAGAAACTGGCGCCAAGATGAAGTACACTGAAGAGCAAACACATGAGGATACCCTAGTTTCTGCTGCTATTGCTGGCATTAGCTAATTAAGTTCACTTTCTTGTAAGTTTTCAAAAAGTCTTAACTTGGTTCTTTATAGTGCCATAACTTTAAAATGCCTGCTGTGTACTGTCATGCCATCGAGCCTGTAAGCCGGTAACTTTGTCTTGGTACATTTGGAACGTTGAAGAAGCATAAAAGCAATTAATATATCACAAAATAAGCCCTAAAACAAGTACTGTCACATTTAAAACTCAAAACATGGTCAGTGCATATTACTAGAAGTTGTAAACTCTTCTACTGAAATGAGCTAATAGCATCAGCATTAATCACTAGCGCAAAATGCTTTATCACCTAGAACAGAGATGAACAGCAGGTTTCCACATTCATGCTCTTTACTAACAAGGCCTTCAAAGAGCTGGTTATGTTCCTCTTGTAACAGGCAAATCAATACCAAAACAATCATGGCCTCCTACCCTGGTAAAACACTAGACCATGTCACACTACAGTTCTCCCCAGACCTCTTCACAACTGAAAAGGGCTGCAATCAAAAGCTGAAAACTGAAACTCAAAAAAAATTATCTCTTTTAAGCCTCCTGGGAATTTGCATGAATTTCCCAGAAACTGGAAGATAATCCTAATCTACTCTTGTAAAATCAAGATATTGATTGGCAAAAATGGAGTTAGAGTAGCAAACATCATAACTATGAATTGGCTAATGCATGGAACTGGAAAGCAGACACAGAGGTGATGCATGTGATCCTACACTTACATTCCACAGTGTTTTTGTGCCTTGTTTTCCAGTAAAAAAGCCAGGCAGATATTGCTTCTATCCCATTTCTTCTATTACTACTTTAGAAGGTCCTGCCTTTCAAACTGCTGGTGAACATACACACACAAATACCATCTGACCTAGCAGAGCAGACTGTGTAGTAAAGAAAAGGAGATACACATTTTCAAAACAGGGTTTTATTGAAACTTATAAAAAATGTCTGAAATCTTATGCAGGAAACCTTCAGACCTTAGTCCTTTTCTTTTTTGCTTTGGGTTTTTCTGACAGCTGAGATAATTCACTTTCTTCAACTTCATCACAATGCTTTCTTTTCTTTTTCTTTGATTTTTTATGGCCACTTTGGTAACCACTGGAGTCACTGGTAGGCAATACAAGTTCCTGTTCTCCTTGCTTGTCCTTGTCCTTTTTCTTTTTCTTCTTTTTATCATCACATAATCCATTCACAGCATCAACACTTGTCTCTTCTTCATTTTCCCTTCCAAGGTTATCTGTGTCTTTTAAAGGCTCTTCTGTGAAATTATCTTCCCCACAGTTATTCAGGCCATTTTCCTGGTGGTCAAGTTTTTGAATTTCATCTCCATTTGTACTTTCAGTGACTGCATGAGATTTTTTGGGCCGCATGCTGTAAAGAAACATACAACACAGACTGGATGAGAGACATGTTAGAGCACCTCACATAGTGAAATGTCAAAATTTGCTAAAACATGTATTTACACCAAGCAGATAAGAGATAAACAATTGCTAAGAACAACAACAACAAATGGAGAACATGATACTCTGTGTTACAGAGAATCAAAATTTAATACTCTCAGGGTAATTTCTATTGCCTTACTAGCTTCCTTCTTACCACATAATATTCTCTTTCAACTCTTAAGACTAAATTTCTTCTCTAAAGTGCCATACAGACCGTTTGTTAGTTCCTCTTTTCTTGTGCTTTTTCATCCCCTAATTCACAACTGGGCATTGTGTAGTAAAGCTTTTATTTTTTTTTTTTTTAAATCATTCACAAAAACACAGCTAGTGGCCTATTCAGTCATACATGAGGCACATTGCTGATTTTACCAATCAATTATCCTACTCTAATTCAAACAAAGGTGATGCCCAAAAAGTTTAGAGGAAAAAAAAAAAAAAAACAAGGAAAAAACCTCCACCAAAAACCACCAAATTCCTCCCCCCACCTCAACAGGTAACTTGCAACCAAGAACACTGGAAAAAGTCTAAGACAAATATGGAAAGAATGCAGTTAAAAACCATGAGGGTTCTTATGTCCCATGGGGCACTGAAGACAAAATTGGTAACTTTCATTGTAAATTCACTGAAACGACCCAGAGCATCCTTCCAGATTAAAAGAAGAAATGAACAAAAAATGCTATGAATTTGCCAGTAGGAGTTATATTATATATTAATCAAAACCAAAACCATATTGAAAGAAAAACATTGCTCAGTAAATGACTGTTTTAAAAGAAAAATATGAATGAACTCTTCTGAAGACAAGATTTCTTTCAAGGTGCCCCATAAATTTACAGATGCCCAAGGAGGAAATAGACACATTTTCTCCTCTTTGAAATTCTCATGTTTCAGCAAGTATTTAAGTCATATATTTGTCATTATACAATGCATATGCATGTGTTTGTGTGCCACTGTCAATGCAACCACTGTGTTCAGGACCCCTGGACTGTTTGCACTTGAAAAGCCTATGTACAAAGCTACTCTTGGACACATGGATGTGTTATTTTGAGCATGTATTATGTATGTAATTGACAATTAATAGGTCAACATACTCTGATTTTTAAAGCTGAAGAAACACCTAGTTTTACTTTTTCCAGAGAAAACTTCTAAGGGGGTCCTAAACAGCAGAAAGTTTAGTTTAAGACAACATATATATATACACATATATACATATACACATGTATATAGTTATAGACATGTACATAGTTATATATACACATATATATAGTTATATATACAGTTATATAGGGATTTGTGTAAAAAATAAGAAAGCTGAAAGATTAAGATGTAATTAAAATCACTCAGATTGTAAAAAATGTATTGACTCAGTTAAAAAATTCTCTATTAAGGCACTGTACCTGCTTTTAGTGAGTCCTCCTCGAATGAAGAACACCCCAGCTGTATCAGAATCCAAGTGCAACACTTGAAATTTCAGTTCATCCCCTATTTTTAACCCCAGCTCTTGCCACTGTACAATGGACATTTGTTCAGGCTTCGGGATAGATGCATTGAAGCATCCATGTATCAGGCAGCCAATGTGACTAGGGGCCACTTTATTAATTATGCCCTAAAAAAAGAAAAATAATGTCATGCAAGTGTATAGCAAAAATCAGCCCCTTCAATGCAAACCCTTTAAATATTTACCTTCCCATATGGAAAATTTTCAGTAAGAGTTTCAGTACAAGTTATGAAGTCAGTTTATCTAGCAATAAGTTAACGCTCCTTCATTAAAATCAAAGTTAGTCCTGTAAACTCTTCATACAATTCCTCTGAAAATAGAACTGAAGTGCAGGAGAAGTCAAAACATAGGATTTAACTACAGTGAATACCTGAATAGAGTAGGTTATTCGTCCCTTACACTACAGTGATCATCTTTGCTTTGAAGCCATTTTAAGTCAGATTTACTTGCCTAAAATGCTGTTCAAGCTGGCAGAGCAGTACTTAGCAGCTGAAGATAGAGAAGACACATAAAAAGCTTCAAAATACTCCATTCAGTGGGTTTCTGACACATCTGCACATGAAACCATATCAACCTTTGTTTTACCCATAGAATTAATGACAGACATTGAAATATTTTCTATTATCCTCCTAGGAAGATGGCACATTCATCCTAAAACACAATTATAAAGACAGCAAATGTGCTGCAAAAGGTATGGCACAACAATGAATGCAAGCCAGCTCTCAACATGCCTTACCCACAAGTGCTGAGCAAGGGTTTTGACAAGCTTAAAGCTGTTCTGTGAGCCATACACCTCCTTTACTGAACGGCAGGCTAGCTCGATGTACGAGGAACCCAACTGGAGAGCATCCTAAACATTCCTGTCACTATAACAAATGCACCTGTTTGAGAATCAACTGCTCTTCAGAATGGAGCACCGGTATGATATACACACTTATAATAGACTATTAAACATACAATCCTTATGACACAACGGTTTAGCAATATGTAATTATATGTAAATTCAACAAACCTAGAGACGTGCAAAACAGACAGATTACAACAAAAAGTTGTAGAACAAATTAGTAATAATGCTATGGATAAGGTAACATAAACTAAAATATGTCTCCACGTAAGAGACAGAGCACTTGATGGAGATAAGGCAAGTTTTGACCACTTAATAAAAAAAAAGCCCGTCCCGTAAGCATACCACCAGCTTCTTCCCTTTCTTGGGGCTGAAGATGATGAAGTCCGCCTCGACGTCCAGGTGGATGAATCCTTGGTCGTCGTAGATGTCGCCGAGCTCCCCCACCACTTTGATGTTGTCGTAAGCCACGGGCACGCCCTGCAGGCTGCAAGGACAATGAGGAGGGGGCGCCGTTAGCCGCCGGGCCGGGCCGGGCCGGGCCGCGCCGCGCCGCGCCAGCCCCGCGGGCGCACCTCTCGGAGTAGCGCAGGAGCTCCGCGTCCAGCTGCGCGCGGATGCCGGAGCGCTTGCGGGCCAGGAAGCGCGGGGGCAGCGCCACGTGCCGCCGGCGCGGCGCCGCCACCAGGCACGAGTGGCGCCGCGCCAGCAGCGCGCGGGCCGCGCCGAACGCCGGGGCGGCGGGCGGCAGCGCCGGGGCGGCGGGCGGCAGCGCCGGGGCGGCGGGCGGCTCCCGCGGCGCGGCCATGCACCGACCGGCACGGCCGAGCACCGACCGGCCGCGCCCGCGCCGCCCGATGGCGTCAGCCGCCTCCCCTCCGCCGGGCGCCCGGCCGCAGCGCTGACGGAGTTCCGGGGCGTGTGCTCGCCTTCCCGGGGGCGTTTCGTGCCGCGGAGCGGAGCGCTGTTGAGCGCTTCCCGGCCCGAGCTGGAAGGAGCAGCGGGTCCGGCTCTCCCGAGGGGGTCGCAGCCGGAGCCTTGTGAATTTACATTTTGGCCGTCCAGGCAAAAGACACGGTGACGAATCGCCTCATTCTCCATATGCAGCAGCTTTAGAAAACAGAATTTATAGTCTCTTGCCCCACCCCAGATCCAGTTTGTGCGTATGGTGAGAAATGCATTTCCTAACCACAGACCGAGGACAACAAAATAAAGTACAAGTCCTCAAAAGGGTTGCTGGTGCACTCTACACTGCAGTTACGTACAAAGTACTAGAACCTTTACAAACTACAGTACTAAAACCTTGTCCAGTTGCAAATGATGGAATTTGTGGCTGGTTAATGAGGACTTCGTCCAGAAAAGTAATTCAGACTTTATATCCACACAAAGTGGCACAGCAGGATTTTACTTTAAACTGATTCAACTGAACTCACGCAAAACATTGAAAAGGTGTTCTCTCACTGATTTAAATCTAATTTATATTAACTTGTTACAGTAAATGTACACTTCCAAACTGATTGAACCCACATAAGGAGTTACCAAAAAAAAAGTGCTGGTTTCATTAAAGGTGTTAAAATTCCTTTTATAATGTGGAGGGCTCAGAAACACTTGTTTTGTGAAAACAAGCCTTACGTCAGATGCCAGAAATCCTTGAACTCCGTATAAAACATTTAGTGATGCAAAAGCCTTTGAAACCACTCAAACACTACATCACCAGAAAGTTTTCTTTGACTGAACATACTGTGAAGACAGGACATTGTTAGCTTTCACAAGTAAAACAAATGGTATAATTTGCAGTACTTTACTGCAAGTAAAGTTAGATTAGTGTGAAAGACCTAACATAAAAATGGCTTTCAGATGTCATACCAAACTCCAAAATTGAAAGAGAAAATGTCTTGAACTACTTTAATCTGTATTCTTATGTGGCTTTAGTCATCCAAGGTATTTAATGTCTGTTGAAATTAATTTCATGTTATATGGTCTCAGCTTTCTGGAAAAAATATTATATTTTTTATTTCAACTATTTGGATCATATTTAAACCTTGCAATGTGCTTTCAATCTTGGTTAAAGACCTTAAACAATAACTGCATGCACTTCTATTCCTAAAAGAAATATATTTTTTATAACTCTTATTTATGAGTGGATTTAGTTTGCAGTGAGAACATATAATACACTAGGGGCTCTACTCAATTTTATCCAGGATAATAAAACCTACCTTTGCTCTTAAAATAAAAACTAATAATAAGATGGAAAAACAGCATGAACAAAAATGTGGGCCATTGTCTTTTACCCCATAGTCTGGTTGGCCAACATGGTGTCAGAAGGACTCTCTCTCTCAGGGCCTGCAGCTATCCAAGGTTATCCCCATGGACTTCTGTCACCAGAAAATTCCCTACAAGACTGAGGAGTCTGTACTTTCTAATTTAATATCCATTTATCCTTGCTACTATGCCTGGTTTTCATTGTACAGTGCTCTTGGGACTTCCAGATTTCCTTTCAGGCTGAAGCAAGCAGGAGAATGAACTTTAAATCCTAATGGTCATTAAGTCTGTGTGGTAGGGCAGAGATAATTCAAAATAGCCTGTTTCAAATCCTTTAACTGTAAATACCTGGCCTCAGCACCAGCTGTTTTTCTCTGCAAGTCCACACCTGTCAGGTGCTACTGCTTGCTGATGGAGCATGGTCTATCTGTACCAAAAGCAGTGTTGTGTTGCAGGCTTGTAGAGACTTCAGACTTGTGGTGTGACTTGGACTCACTACCTCTCTGTAAAAGATACTGTTATAAAAGAAGGAATCTCAGTCCAAATGCCACCTCCTCCAGCCACAGATCAGGTCTTAAAACCATCTGGACCATAAGACTTAAATGCTGATATCTCCACATTCATTTCTTGGCTTCTTTCTCTTCCCTGGTTGTATAACTTCAAGCTTTCAGCTTAAGGAGTCTGTCTGGGCTGACCTTTCAGCAGCACTCGAGTGAGCCTGTGTCCAAAAAGGCAGCTGAAATCAATGTCTAAACCAGCACAGCTGTTGGTATGTTTGCCAAGTCCCACAGTGGCTGATAAGACAATGCTGAGCCTGATTTTCTCTGGAGGTCACATTGCAAGTAACAATGGGGACCAAACCCAAAAACAGCCTTTGCAGTCACGACTGTTGTTTTTCTTTCTGTTTTATCTGGGTTTGTCTCGTTTTGTCTGTGAAAGGATGGCCAGATTCCAAAAAGGAGATTCCTTGACAACCACAACTTTAGCACCTCTCAGCTGGTCTTTTCTATCCATACAGTCACTGCCATCTTGTATTCTGATTTCTGAATTGACAGCATATGTTGGGTAGAAAGTTCATCCAGTTGCTTATTGATGCTCTGCTGTGGCAGGTGCAAATCATTCTTTCAGGGAGTGGCCCTCATCCAGCCTTAAAATCCTGGAAGTCTTGCAGAGTGGAAGAATGCTGATGGCAGTGTGCTGGAGTAGGAAATACACTCCCCCTTAGGACTGTGTGCCCGTAGGAATTTGTGCATTTTGAAATTTATTCCATCACATCGTTATCCCACAGCTTGTGCTCTATAAAAAGGATAAATGAAGAAATGCCTCAGCTGCATAGGTTAGATACGGTACAAAAATTGTGCTCTGGATTTTTTTTTCAAATGTTTTAGCTGGCTTCTCCTTTTTCATTTTTAATCCTTAATGACAGTTCTTGCTGTCATTCTTAGAAGGAAGAATGAGTACTCAAACACTCAATTTTATTTTTGAAGTTGTATGGTAATAGGGTTGCTTCAATATCTTTGACCTCATGACAAATAGAGACTAATCCTAGAATTTTAATCATTGAGAACTAAGCATCTAAATGCTATTGAGGATTGTCAGCTTGCAGTTCTATATATGGAGTTCTGTTAGGAATTCTGTTTTGTGGAAGTTATTTTTGAGAGGGTGACCATTCAATTATGTATAAAATCTATCAGTGCAAAGGGTTAGCTAAAGTTAACTATAGTTACGGTAATAAAGGCTTATTTGACTGGAAATGTGAGAGTAATTAAGTTGTTACTGTCAGGCACACATTAATTTGAGCAAATACAGGATGATAAGATGAAACTGTCAATGGCCAAAGAAGGTAGATTCTCCTGATGGTGCGTCAGGACTCTCTTTATTTGTACTTAAACAAAATGTACCAAATGCTGAAAGTCCACCAGATGGCACACAAAAGCCTTGGTATGGGTAAGTGCTGTCATCCAAGAGAAGGAGAGGAACTGCATGCCTGGCTGAAAATTTAATCTGTGTTACACAATGCAGACTCTGCTTTGTTTTGTCAGCAATTAGTAGGTCAATCCCTAATAGCTAGGAAATGACTTTGAAAAACATTAAGGGAAAGAAATGCGATAAGACAGCAATTATGTTAATTTCTTTCAGCTGATAATTTGTCTTGATTTGTAGTGACATTCATGATGTAAGGACAGGGAGCCGTTGGAGTGAGTCCCGAGGAGGGTCACGAAGATGATCAGAGGGCTGGAGCACCTCTCTGTGAAGACAGACTGAGAGAGTTGGGGTTGTTCAGGCTGTAGAAAAGAAGACTTCAGGGAGACCTTACAGCACCTTCCAGTACCTAAAGGGGACCTACAAGAGAGCTGAAGAGGGACTTTTTACAAGGGCATGGAGAGGTAGGGCAAAGGAGGAATGGCTTCTAGCTGAAAAGGGATGAGCTTAGATTGGATATGAGGAAGAAGTTCTTCCTTGTTAGGGTGATGAGGTGCTGAAACCTGGTGCCCATGAAAGTTGTGAATGTCCCTTCCCTGGAAGTGTTCAAGGGCAGATTGGATGGGACTTTGAGCCAATGGAAAGAATCCCTCCCCACAGCATGAGGAGTTGGCACTAGACAATGTTTCAGGTCTCTTCCATCCAAGTAATTCTGTGATTCTATTCTTGGGATGGACATCTTCAAACATTTGGGGATTGACTAGATTTGCCTTTGGTCTCAAAGTAGGTTATTGCCTGCTGGGAAATGGCTGATATGGCTGGCAATCACTCTTGTGGAGATAAAATATCTTGTCTATAAATATATTATTGAAATATATATTGTATAATATAATACAAATATATGCAATATAAATATAATATATAATATTTACTGAAATAAATATATTACTGAAAGATCTGTGTTCAAGCAGCTCGCTGGCCTTAAATCTGTAGAAATAAGGATGCCTGGTGCTGACTGTGGTGCCCCTCTCCAGCTCCACTGGTACTTGAAGGCATAGTTTCAATAGCAGAGACATCATGACCTGTGGAGGTCTGGCTGTTTGTTGGTGTAATGCTGAAACTCTCCTGTGTTGTTTCCAGCCAGTGAGTGAAATGTGTACAGATAGTGGATTAAACAGTATGATAACGTGACCTTTCTCATAGAAACAAGAGGTGATGTTGCCACAGAAACAAGGGAGGAAAGCAGCCTGTGCCACTGTGAGAGCAGTAAGGCTTTTCTGCAGCACTGTGAATGGTTCTGATGAATGATGCTAACAAATGAGATGGATGCACAGGTTGTAAATGGGGTAAATGAAGTGTCTCTTGACAATCTGTCTGTGCTGTTTTGCAGTTTATATTCTGAGAAACTTCTAGCTACCTTTTACTCTGGTCTTTCTAAAATTCTAAGGAAAGATGGGAATTAAGGCTCCACAGGAGATTGCCTCCAGAAAAGTCAGCTGCTATTCATTTTAAGAGTAGAAAATGTCTTTTTGTCATCCTGCTTTATGACTCCTATAGTTCTTCAAGATACTGCAAAAGACAAAATAATCTTCTGGTTCTACTAATAGTAGCCTGCTCTGTCTTTTCAGTGCTCCTCATATCCTGAGCCTTGTTACAAAAAGAGTTGTGAAGATATTTATAAATGAAATGAAGAATATTGAGGCATGTACACTTTAATACTTTCTTGAATAATGCTATTCCTGTTTTTTTAATGGAAAACTGTTAATCCTTCTGGCCTGGAAAACAGTTGTCAGATCTAAGGAGTTTGCTTTTCAAGAGAGGTCCAAAGTAACCATCTGTTTGAAAGAAAGATAGCTGATTATATCCCCTAGGCTGTTTTCAAGCCCCTGTACTGCAATCTGATTTTTACAAGTGAATTTCAGGAGGATTGAACTTGAGAAGTATTAAAAACAAGGATAAATATTTCAGCTATGTGGATTTTTTTTTAATTTTAATTACAGACTTTAGCAGGCGGATTATTATCAGCTGTATTGCAGGTAACACATTAACCTTGGGGGCTTTTGTCTGTTCTTTCTTCTGCAGTTAAACATGCTTTTGTATTGATAGACTGGAAAAGTTGAAGGCTTTGCCCCAAATGTAATAGAAATGAGAATTCAAAAATTCGTTTTGAAGTTAAAAACGTAATTAGTCTCCTAAGTGTATGGTTTTGTTTTGGATCAAATATTGACTTGCTTGGATAATATCAAAACAATTGTTCTTGTTGTATTTCCATCCTATGAGAATGAAAAAAAAAAAATCTCAAATCTGATAGGGATTCTATTTTCACATTGCAAGCCAAAGAGGATGAGTAATCATAACAGCATTTTCCTGTTTATCCTGTTTATTTTCAGGAACCACTGAGATTCCTTTTCCAAGAATACGATAATTCAAAGATAAGCTTTTAATTATTTTAATCAGTGTTTTGTATATGAAAATATGCTTAAATTATGAAGAAATTCTTTCTAAATCTCTGCTTAAAGATGAGCATAAAAAAATTACATCAGTGTAAAGCAGTTCTAGATTTATCATTTTTCTGCTGCCCTTCTCAGACAGGGTATTCTACTTCAGAAAGTCTGTAATATAATTGATTTATTAGAGGAGCTGAGCCTGTGGCTATCAATAGCAGCACTATTTACCTTTGGGAAAATAAAAGGTAGTAGTCATTATTTTGCATGGATACTGAAAAGCTTGACTGTCAATTTTAGCATTTGAGCACAGAAGCTCTAGATGTTCAAGCAAATGCACCTTCAGTAGATTACATAATCTCCAGTGTGCTGTGCCTTATCTTGAAAACTGTTAGAGTGTGCCTCACCCCTGGATGCATCAGTGCTAGGTATCACTTGCTGCCTGAATGTTCACTGAATGTCAAGGATAAAGATAAGGTAGCATAAATTTAGGCAATTGTCAAGTTGTCCTAATTTTAACAGAAAATTTTCTGTTCTTGTTCAACTTCTTGCTGAGTTCATGGTTTGGTTTAGTTCATCACATTCTTATTTACCTGGTTCAACTGC
>QUSF01000003.1:28711085-28878899 GCA_003676055.1 Chloebia gouldiae
AGTTATGTATGTATATGTATATGTATATGGTCTTGAAATTTGCCCCACAGTGAGGGATTTTAAGAAGCTAACCCAAGAGAAGGTTAAGGAATTACTTGATTCCAGTTTGTCCTAGGCTCTTTAATTTAGCACATGATACCATAGTGAGAGCCAGTGCCTGGGAAATCTGCAGAGAAGCAAATTGCTTTAAAATGAGAAAGTTTGTGGTCATTGTAATAATGGAGGTGATAGGTTGCATATTTTAATGGAAAAGTGTATGTTGCTTTGAAATATGTTATATGGTTTATAAAAGGATTGTCAGATTAACTATCCTGTCTTGTGCTACACAGAAGGAAAAGTTAATCATAAAATCCATTCACGTATTTCTTCAGGTGTATCTAAATTTACAAACTCAACAGTTTTCTTCATAGTTTTATACATTATTTTTGCAAGCATAAAATAGAAGCAAAACAATCCATTGCATAAATATGATCATGCAGAATCCCATGCCTTTTAGATCCAGAACCCTTGGACCATTTCAAGATCTCTGCTGCTCCCACCATAGTGTGAGTATAAATATTAACCTACTGTTCTTCATGTGTAATAGTTAAAAAAAGCAGCTCTGACACACACTTTTCCAGGGTGCTACACAGTTAATAAATATTCCTTAAAAATACTATGTGTCAACATTCCTGGAGTTTATTCCTGGATTTAGGGTGGAAGACAGCAATAATATTAGTAATGTAGCAAACCAGAGGAATTCAATAGTGTCAGTCTGCAAGTTTGGACTTCATGGTTTAGATTTAGATTTGACCTTTTTTACAATCTCACTATAAAATGAAGGCAATGATTATTGTTTCCTTTCTCTGGGCAAGAAAGGTAAGAACTGATTCAATGTTAAACACTTCAAAGGATACAGCAGCATTTTAACAGAAGAGAAGAGATAAGGGTAGATATAAGACAGTCTCCTATCTTGAACCAGCATGAAGTGGGAGGGAGAGAAAATAGGGTTCACATAATGATATGGGACAGGAGCTGAACAAGTTTGTGGTCCTGGTAACATAATTTGATTTGTCTCACTCTAGCTACTAGCCATGAGATTCAGAAAAGAGGGTAGGAAATCCTAATGGTTCTTAGATATTTTTAAATGTATGTATGATTTCCTAAGGGTGCAGAAGGAAGTTGTGTTGACTCCTATACCTGGTTTATATCAGCAGAATTATATGCAGCTTTTCAGTTGTGTTTATAGTGCCCCTTCATCTCTCCCATGCATAATGTTGCCATTGCACATGATACCAATTCATGTAAACAGCTGTTTTCAATATGCAGATGAAGTTATTTTTAATTCATGTTTGTACCTGTTCAAAATGCCATAACTACCATATTTTCAGAAAGACAAATTTTGGGGTTTATGGCAGGAATTTAAGTGCATTTCAGAGAGACCTCTGGGGAAAACAAAGCAAAACAAAACAAACATTCTACTGGTTATGAAGCAAAATTGGAATGATGTGGAAGTCACTATAGCAGCCTGCTATGACTTGTGGTTAAAGAACACAAAAGATACCTTGCAGCAAATCAAATGCAATATAAGGGGAAAAAACAACAAACTTGCCACTTCTTTATATGCTGGGAGCTCATTTGAGGAGACCACAGAGCAATAGTGAGGGTGCTCTGTACAGCTTATTATTGGTTCTCTGGCAGAAGTAGGTGTGTCTATGCTGTGTCTTCAGTGTCTTTTGGACACTTTTGATGAGAGGTGGCAAGAGACATCCTGGTGCAGTCCTCTGGACTTTTTGCTCCAAGTCAAAGCTCCTTCTTTCTGAAGCAGAACAATTTCATAGCCAAGCTAGTCTCTCCAGGCACACACCTCCTGCTGAAATCCCAGCTACTGAGTAATCTCAGTTCCTTTTTTTCCTTCAAAACCCAAGTCATGTTGTAATAATTTTACAATTAGCAGTAAAAAGGTCTTTCTGAGCAAGCTTCCCAAGGTCATAGAGCTCCTTAGGCTGATGACACTAAACTACAATGGGTTTAGCATCTTTACTCCAATGAAATTATGTTTTTCTGAAAATATTCTGCTTTTTTCTTTTTCTTTTTTTTTTTTTTTTTTGCCCCCTGGCAACTCTAAGTCTGTCTGATTAGCCCTTGTACAAGTTCTAGAAATATTCCTCAAACCCTGTCTCCAGATGCATGTACAATAGCTTTGGTTGTACATATTGGTTGTTTATATTGGAGGTTTATGGTGAAGCTAAAGATGTCACTTTGATAAAGAAAAGCTAGATAGAACCATTTTAGGCAGGAAGATTATGCAGTAATATCTACAGTGATATGGTAGTGTAATACCAGTCTGCTTTTAGATGTTTCTAAGCATTTAATTATAAAAATTCCTTTTAACTCCTTAACCTTCCTGGGAATGGGATCTGAAAGGATTAAAAATGGCTTAAACCATTTCACTCTCATTTCACTGCATCTCATTTCACTGCATCTGTAAAATCACACTGTCAGAGAAATGTTTTGATATAAGCATGACTATTTGTGATTATGGCTTAATGTATATCAATTTCCTATTGAATGTGGCCTCCTTCACTGTTTTTCATACCTCTCCAGGCCATCTGAAGGAAAAATCATATGTCCTAATACAACAAATATATATTGACGACTGTGCAGGACAGATCTAAAACATATTATACCCACTGTTCTGCACAGTTTGCAGTAAGCACTGCTGATTGTTGTAAATTCAAAACGTGTGTGTTTCTCATCAGCTGAGGTTCAATGAAATGCAAAGTACAGCATAAAATATAGCCTAAGGCATTATAGCATGCATCAAGGTCTTACCAGCTAAGTCCTCTGCACAAAGTTCAGTAAGTTCCTTCAGGAAGAGTGTTGCTTGACCTAGTAAATAGCAGCTGAATATCTCAGAGAGAATCTAAGCCAGCATCTGATTTTACAGCAGCATGAATCAGACAACTATGTCAACAGCAATACATGTTTCGTCCTATTTAGATTGAAAAGGACTTGGGTGCCCAGCCTTCAAGCTATTGGTGTAGTTACACTGGCTGGCCACATTCTGAAAAATGAAAATTTTGTTTTTCATGTAGTTGGGTAAGTGGAATGAATGTCCTTTCATCTGTACCAGTAACAAAAACATACAGAGAATGTTTCCATTACAGTTGAATTCTGTATGCAATTATGGAACAAAACCCTTAAACAAAGTGAAACTTTTCCCAGAATTCTCCAACCACATACACATATTGTGGTAATTTACTCTGAATTCTGATCCTCTTTTTATGTCTCAAGTAGGAGCACGTTGTCACATTTATTCCTAAGTATTTTCAATTCTATATTTGCATTTTCAAGGCTTTTATTTATGTAGGGACCAGCCAATTTTTCTACATTCTACAAGCTTGGCACCAAAAGAAGGAAAAAACCCCTAACAATTGAATTTGGGGCCAAGATCTCTTCTTTCTCTTTCCAGCACCTCTGTGAGCAGACATGATGTGGTGGCATTTAATAATTTACAGCAGGGCTTCAAACATTATGAGCTTAGAGGATGTATCCTCCTTTCCTTTATAAAGTAGGAGGAAGTGGCTGTTGTACTGCACTACTGTGCAATATATATAGATAGATACAGAAGTATATATATATAGATATAGATATAGATATAGAAGATTCACCTATTTCCCTGCACTATCCCATACTCTCACTAACGTGCCAGAAAATTAGGTATTTGTGATAAATAACTGGGTGATGTTATGGTCAGTAGTTTCATGTCATTGCCGAGCAGATTCTGAACTGCAACTCCAAACTGCTCCAGGATCTGAAGCCACCATTCCTTGTCCTGAGATGTCATAAGAGACTCTGGTGAACTGTGATAGTATAGCTGTGATGAACCTCAGCCAGGTAGTTCCAAGGTGGAATTTTTTGTAATTTTTTGATTTACTCTTGATATTATTTTATAAGGCCCTTGTTTTTTTCTGAGGCAATGAGGGAAGGAAAGTTACAGAACCACCTCCCCAGGTTGTATGTTCAATGTGCATTTTTCAACATATGTGAATCTCTGCATCCATTTATACCATGGTCCTGCCTTGGCAGGTTGTATCCCGAGTTGCAGCAAAAATGCTCCCAGAAAGGGCCTATACTGGGGACAGATTTATCTCATGCTTCCTGTTGCAAAGGAAAAGTATCAAACTGAAGGGACAATGGCACCTATAAAGACCACAAACAATCTGTTATGTAGTGAAGGAGACAGTTTAAAGACTGGTAGTACTTGGAAAGGAGAGCACCTCCTTGAGCAGAGATACCTTAACATCTAGTTATTTTGTTATGACACTATCTGTATTCTTTATGAACCTGAACAATATCCTTAGCAATTTCTAAGGTATGTGATGAATACTAGTATATCAGGGCCTCTGAGAAAATTCAAAAGCTCTTTGGGACAGTAAGTGAAGAGAAGCCTTCTAAGGTGGACCATTTTTTGACTCATAAGCTTAGCCATCCAACTAATTAGCTTAGAGTTTAAGTGAGAGACTTAAATTGCAGTGAAGAAATTCCCCATTTTGTAATGAGACAGGAAAATCCCTTACGGACTTCAACAATTCTAAGATAGTCAATTTAAAGATTATTTTATGCCATATAGAGTAACAAAACAATTTGCTGTAATGTATAGAGATTTTTATGGCGTGGTTTGATAATAGGGTTCTATTCATACCTTTCTGGGATCATGGGTATGAATCACCAAATGTTGCCAGTCATCAGTGATGCTGACATCTAAAATTCATGTTTCTGTGCTGGGCAATACTGCAAAGTCACAGACTCACTATGTGACATATGAGTAAATTAATATTAATTTAATATTCATATTATGCTGTAAATATTCTGGTACAGATTATATCTTCCATTTTTCATGGCTGTACAAACCACTAGGTTCTACAATAAAGTTTGGGGTCTGTTAAAGCTGCATACCTGCTGTTTTAATGTTATTGTTGGTGTGGAGAATTGCCAGTAACTTCTGACCTTGACCATGACTCTGTTCAGCCTTTGTTTTTTCTCCTTTCTGAGCTTGCTCTTTTAGAAACTTTTCAATATATTGTGCTAAACTGCAAGCATGACAGTTCAACTTTGCAAGATCTTTCTAACAAGAAAAGAACCCAAAAGACGTCTCTAAAACCTCTGGTTTAGATTTAATTTTATTTGTCATCTTTTATGAACAAATTACGAAATATACTTCATTCACAAATTGGTAGTATTTACAATTTCTTTACAACAAGGCATTATTGAGGTTTTGATTTATGGCATTCTTAGAGCATTCTGTCTTTCAAAACAAAGACATCGGTGTTGTTTTCAGCACACTGTTCATTTATACTCGGGATGTGAAATGGGAGCTTTTTGGAAGAGGAGTTGCACTCTTTTGATATGATCTGCTGGGAAAACTGAGGCAGGATGCATTTCAAAATGTGAGGAGAGGGACTGTGCAGATGTGTTGCTGTACCATGCCATGATCTGAAGCCATCATATTAAACCAGATGCTCCTAAGTGGAGAGGAGAAAAAGATTCCCCCGAGCCATTCTTCCTCTGCTTCTCCTTTGAGCGGGCTAAATGGTTTTTTTTTCTGATTTTTGAGTCTTCATGAGAGTAAGTCTTGCAAAGTCTATTTCAAATACTATCACAATTCAGAAAGATTATTCAGACAAAAAACTGAAAGAAAGTAGCCAGTGAATAAATATTGTATATCCGCAAAATGTTTAGGAGACAAATTTTGAACATGGTTCTAAAAGGAAATTGCAACTGTGCTGGTCTGCAGTTGTGACATTTGAGCCATAAAAGCTAAGATAATTTCATTTTCTTAATTTCTTGGAGTCTATTTTTTTCCTGAAGAAAATTCTAAAACCACTTCCTTCCATGGAACTTTTAAAAATTTTTTAATATACACTTCCATTATAAATCAGATGTGGGCCACCATTGCTTAGGTTGTCTGTCATTTCCTAGAACAAGAATAAAAAAACCCATTAATTAAAATTGAAAGTATTGTAAGATGTTCAAAATTCAGTTATCTAAGGTTGTGATGAAATTAGAACAAACTCAGAATTTCGAACATTCAGAAACACTTCACATTTTTATTTAGCTTGATAGACCTTATTATAAAAAAATCAGATTTTTTCCTTCATGAATTAGGTACATTTGGAAGTTGTTAGATTCATTGATAGTGATTGAGTTGGACATCACACTCAGACCACTTTGACGGCATCTGTACTAGTTTGTGATGTCCTTTGAAATTGCATCGACTTGACTTGTGTGCTGATCTACAAAAGAATGAAATGGTAGTTAAGTCTCTGTTTCCATTCAAACCTTTATCTGTGCTGACATGCTACAGACAGATGCCATTCAATGCTAGCTGAAATAGACATTTGGGAAGTAGATATAGATCAGGACCTAAGGGTTTTAACTGCTTGTTTTCCCTTGGGATGGGACTGATTTTAGTTTTTCCTTATTATTTCAGTCTACAATTCTTAGCAGTTCAGGGATTGCTTCTCCAGTGGCAGGTGAGTCATCCCAGAGTAAGCTGACTGGCTCATGAGTCAGAATCCTAAAGCACCTCAACCAAGATTTGCTCAGAGATAGATTTTCTAACTCTCAAATTGAAATGCAAACAAAACCCCCTTAGCAGCTGTCTAAGCACAGAGATGGCTACATTAATTAAACAGTTCCCTGATCTCCAAGGCTGAAAAGCCACATTGAGTTTATGGTTGGAACTACCTTATTCTGAACAACCCCAGGCCTGTTTCATACCAGATTTAATCTGGATGCAGAAATAAGTGATCTGCTGCTTATGTCCAATGACAGAGAACATTCAGCTAGGGCAAGAGGAATAGGTACAGGTAAAAATGCAGCTTGGAGTACTTCTAAAATTCAAGTAGATGAGGTGTAGGTGCCAGTGCTGGACTAGTTCTAAAATAGCTGCATGATAACCAGAGGGTCTTCTCTGCATTGAAAGATTAAATTCACCTCTTCTTCCTCCTAGGTACACTTGGAGAAAACATGGAATAAAAGGGATTTGTTTGTCCCCCTTCCTTTGGAAGCTTCTGTAAAAAAGTGAAGCAACATTCATTGGGCTAGACAGAGAGAGAGAAAGACGGAAAGAAAGAATCCAACTCTATAGCATAGTTGCTGAGTTTCATGGTAAAGAGAAGAAAATTATACAAGCTGGTCTTAATTACTAGTCTTACTCCATCTCTCTCTTCTTTTAATACACAATATTTGGCAAGCAGAGACCAGAACTCATAGTAACATAAAGTTAAAAAGCACTGATGTCTCCTTTCTCCGGTGTTACCAGCTACATTTTAAACCAAATCACAGGACTTAATTGTTCCCTTCACAGTTTTTGAAAGAAGGGGTGTTCTAGTTTTCTCTACAATGTCACCAAACCAAGAAGCCTTGCCAATTAACACTCCCAAATCAAGCATAAACTTCTGAGAAAATCAGGTATGAAACTAATTTTGAGTATTTTCTACCACCCAATTCTCCATTTGCAGATGATGGTGTTTTGGTATTGTGCCTTATTCTCCTCATATATTGAAGAGGAACATGCATGCCTAATACTGGATTATAGATCCCAGTTTGGGGATTGTCTGGCACTATAATTTGCTAATTTGTGGGTTTCTAAAGCCTTTGTTGGATCTACACTGAAGGTAGTTGTCAGCTGGGAAAGAGATCGAGAATACCAAAGCCAAGATACCAAGAATACCAATTACTAACTATCAGTCAGCCATATTTTGATAGTAATGATCTTCCAGAAGGCTACTAATGAGTTTCCTTTTGTAAGCTTCATCACTTGAATTGCCTGCAGACATCAGCTATTAGAATATCACCATAGTTTTGGAAAATATCAAAACCCATTTATTTTCGCCAATATTTCTATAAAAAATTAATTAAAAAAAAAATGCTGAATTCGGGGAATGAAGGAGCACACAGATTAGAAGCAGAGTGAATCAATGGTGGCTACATCCAAATAAGAGTATTTGGATGCCTGTAACTAGGGTGAATATTTTAAATACTCAACTTACTTCCGGATTGCAGCGTTCACCACGTAGAGTTATGTCACTACCTGGAAGCACCATTCCTGCCTCAGAGTAACATCACAGCATCAGCCAACTTTGATTAGCTGAAGCTATGACTTCCTCGTAGAGGTGGCCCTTCCTGAAGTGACATAACAACATGGTCGCTCCCTAGTGTTCAGCGTACCTTGGAGGTAACTCTGGTGTCGGGGGAATCACCGGGCAGCTGGGCAGGTCGGTTATTTCAATACCCCTCAATCTCTAATATAAATATAACAATTATACAATAAATATAGCACAAACAAATGCACATGCAGTACATGTCTACATTACTGTATATCAGTATAAATATACAATATAGTCAAATATATAAAACACTTCTAAGCTATTTTATAAATTAGGGTCTAATTCAATGTAAGTTTTTGTGCCTTGACCTAGTGTACTCAACCCTGCCAGCAGCAGGCAGTCTGTAGGTCTAAGAAGTCCCAAGTCAGGCCATGTGTACATGCATACTTGGCTCTACAGCAGACATGCAGGAGGTTTGCCATCAGTGGGGCGCATCCCAGATCTGCTGAGTGTACAGTAGGGTTGTTCTGCATGTACAATGTGGCCTTTCACCCAGCATAAGTGGACACCTGGCGGTCCTTGCTGCTAAGTGTCAAAAAGCTCAGTTGGTCAACTTGTTAGGAAGGTAGGCAGTGAATTACTGTTACACATAGTCATCCTCATCCCAAATTGATAGGGTTGGCAGCTTTTTTTATTTTGAAAGTTTTTTTTTTCTTTCCAAGCTCTTTCTTCTTCCTTTCCCTCTTTTCTCCCATCTTTGTCCTTCTTGAGGCAAGAGTCTCTCTGAAAGCCAATATCTAGCCTTCTATCAGCAAGACCATCATATTTGCCTAATAGCTCATTGGGATTCTTCTTCATTTTAAAATGAGATGGAGAAATGTATCTTGTCTGTTGATTTTATCACCCTGTTTTATGTTACTGTTGTAACCTCTACTATTTAACTTTTAAAGACATATTTAAAATATCATCTTTTTAAAATGTTTCAAACCTTTTAAAAATGTTTCTAACATTGTGTTTTAAAGACCCATTTCAAACACCATCTAAGATTAATTCAGTTTATATTTATAGTTGGAGTCTCATCTCAGTTAAGAAACTAAGAATAGCGACAAATCATTTTTAACTGCTATATCAGGTTTTTCAGGGAGTCTAAAAACAATTCTACAGTCTGAGCAAACTAATCCTTGCTCTGCTCTTCAGAGGTTTCAGTAGACAACAGACTCTTGAACTTAATAGTAATGCAAACTTGCATGTGGACATTAAGGTGGGCAGTCCACTTGACTTTTGTTCTTTTTTTCTGCTCATTTCTCACATGAAAGGCATTGGATAGATATTAAATCCAAATACAAAGCACAGGTTTGCAGCAGACACTTAACTCCTCAAATGTTATTCAGATCTCTTAAGACAAGGAGATGCTTTCAAGAATTCCAGTCCATTAATTGTTTTGATCCTATATGCTCAGCTTTGGGAGCTTCAGTTTCAGCACCTAATTTTATTCCTATACACCTTGGTAGGCTTCCTGTTAATACAGAAAGGAAGTAAATGCTCAGTGATGCAAATGAGACCAATTTTATTTAGGTGTCTAAATATGCTCTTAGATGCTTAGGTTAAGTCACCTACATTTGTGAACTGTGGCTTTTCTGTTTAAATAACCTAATTTATAAGCTGAGTACTTGGGAGAGGAAGAAATTGATTAAATCCTGGAAGCATGCAATGATGTGGTTACAGAAAGCTTTCTGTGCTTTTTTTTACAGTACAAGACATGATAATTCATATTAATAAGGCATCCAATTATTTAGGAAGTGCTATATTTAGCAGCTAAGCCCCTGAATAGCTATACAATGGAATTATGTTGAAAATGGATGTGCTTCATTGAAATGGATGTACTGCAAATATACAGTACCTAAAAATAGCTCCATATAATGCAACATAATAAAGCTTACACAGAATGGCAGCATTTCATTTTCCAGAAGCTCTTTCTCATATAAAACTGAAAACTGAATACATCCCTTGCCAATTGTAAACGTTAATGCATACAGTAACATTTTGGGAGAAGCAGAACAAATAAGGAAGGACACACAACTCACTTTTTCTGCCATTTCATGGGAGTGATGCAATGAATGTTCCCTTTCTGAGAACATTCGCCTTTGTTCATAGCTGGCTAGTCGACAAGTGAGCCATGAAGAAAGGGTGCAGCCACCAATTCCAATGCATGCAAGAGACATGGAGGCAAGATGCAAAGAATAGAGAGCAGATGACTTCTTTGTCAGAGCACGAAGAAATTGAAAATTTAAGATTCCTCCTATTAGTCCACAGATGCAACAGGCAGAAAAAAGTATCATCTGTCAGGAGAGACAAGAGAGGTTATGTCACAGTAATATTTTTCAGAGATAGATTAATGCATATAAAATATGAGATAACCATAGTTTAATTCTTTGATATCATCACTGACTGCAAAACACTGCACAGACCCTTGTTTTTAACTCTCTTAGCCCCCTCATTGATCCAAGGAATATATTACCTTCTGCTATACAAGAGTTAAGGTTGCTGTTGCATGTAAAAAAAAAGTTGAGTATAATGAGTAGATAAAGTTAAAACCTATTCAATGGAAGGACTGCTAGGACACAAAACTGTTTTCCAGCTGTTCATACAAAACAGTAACGTGACAGAAGGTGCCGTAATTTCCTATTGTGCAGTTTATCACCTTGCCTCAGGAGTGAATGCCTCATGTATTTGTAGTGAATCTCTCTTGCTTTGTGTGCATTCTGACTGTGCCTCCTGCTCAGTTATAATTTATTCAGTCAGATAGCAGACTGGAGGTTTTCTGCAGCTTTTGTGGGGGTCTTTGAAAGTGTTCAAGGTGAATGTGCTGGTCAAAGAAGCAAAAAAAAAAAAACAACAAAGAAATTTGTGAAGCTGCTTTACAGAAGGTCAGTTTGATGAACATATGGTTGGTTGGTTGGTTGGTTTGGTTGATTTTAACTTGACTAAAATGTTCCTGGGAATTTTAGAAATCTGTGAAACAGGCTGCAATCAATGAGACATTTTTAAACACCTCCTATTGCTTTTAGTCACAAAGATGTTACTCTGGTTCAGGATGTGTATTAACCTCAAACGATTCAGGAGCAAAAGACCTTATGCAAACTGTGTTAAATGATTGCCTTATTCACTTCCGTTTATACTGCTGACCTGTCAGATGATCTAGATGGGCCTTTAATGTTTCTTGATATGGCTTTGTATTTGTACTTATCTACTGTGGCAGAAGAAATTTATGGAGCCTTACAAACTACTTCTGTAGGAAAGTACTACAACTAGGATGAGAATTTCCTCAGGAATGTGGCATTGAGAATGTATATTGCAGTCCACTGGCAAGTGACTATTCCATGACACTTCTGGAACAGATGGTTTAGAAACTGGTTATGGTACACGTGTTTTAAGAAATGGGACTGTCATTTTAACAGACTTTAGGATAACTCATTGCTATTAAAAAATAATTGGAAAGAACTTCTGATTCCCATCATACTTATGCTTGTTTTATGTGACTTCCATCTTTTTGTGGCAGAATAATCAAGCTGACAGAATATTAGGACTGGCATTATCACTTACAGTAAGATCATGTCTTTAACATAGAGTTCTGCTGTGTCTTGTTGAGTAATAACACCATTTTGCTGCAGTCAGAAAATGACTGTACATGAAGAGATATCTTCCATCACTTTAAAATTTACATTCATGTATTTCAGATTGCTAAACAAACTTCCTAAACACTTAACAGCTATGATATCTAGAAACAAACTTGGTCAGCAGCCTCATTGAGATGGCAACCCAATGTTGTTTTTGAAGCAGAGAAGATACAGTCCAGTGACATTATTGAGAAGCATTTATTGACTTGATATAAATCTGTGTCAAGTGATTTCTGATCAAAGTTTATCCATATACCGATAAATAGGGATGTATGGCTTAAATAACATGACCTACATAGGCCATTTCAGAACTGCCTTGTTTTTTGTGACTATTCCAAAGTGCTGATTGCTTTTTTTAGATTGTCATCTTGTAATTTTTCTAATTGTTTATCAAAAACCCTTGGATGCAGAAACCCCCCAGTAAAGAGTTCAAAGTTGATAAGTAAGCCTTTCAAATGTGTTATGGATTCAGTGGAAAAACTTACAACAAGTCCAGATTTTTTTTTGGCACACAATATTCCGCATACACCGCAAAGCAGGAACTGCAAAAAACAAGAAACCAAACAATTATTTCATCATTTAAAGTACGTAGTTCAAATCCCACTGTGTTGCAGTGGTGGTCACCACAGTTTAGGCAATAGTTACAGTTGTCAGCATTTTTGTCACAAACCTTATGTTTCAGGAGGTTGTAACTCAACCATAAACATTCTTATTGGATAAGAAACTGGAATGAGAAGTCCGAGTGACCATAATAACTCGAGAAAGAAAAGAAAGAAAATCTGAATTTTAAGCTGCTTAGATAAACAAGTTGGAAAAAAATCCCCAGTCTTGCAAGCATAAAAATGCCTTTTTACTGTTTTATTTTTCTCTCAGAATTTAGCAAGGTACTAGTCAGTGATTCAAGTCATCTACTTCTAAGCACAGCATTGGGACTTAATGCCCTGATCCTACCATCTGAACCATCTGAAGGATCACATATGGATTGTTGTCTTCAAGACAGCGGAACTCTGGGCAAGAATATAATCCAGTCATGTCTGTGGGTGCAGGTGTAAATATCAGTATGTGTGTTCGTGTGACTACTCTGGGCATGCAGAAGGATCTGTTTCAGACTCTTGATAGCTCACTATGCAAGAGAGAGCATGAAGGTATCTGTTCTTTTATTTATGCCATTCCCTCACACAAACTGATTTTGTAATTGTAGCATCAAGCATTAGGCAAAAAATTAATTACCAGAACCAGAAAAAACAGCTGATAAAGACATATGATAATGCTTAATAGTGATCTCTGTCAAAGACCAGTGGTGTCCTCTGATGTCTTTTTCCTCTTAAAGAAAAATTTAATGAGTAAAACAATGAATAGTCCCCAGGGGAGCAGTCAGGGTAGGAACTACAGTAGTTGTATGAAAGAAATAAGGCCTTCTCCAGATGTTAGCAATACTGTCAAAAAATTTCCTTGATGCCTCATAAAGTCTTTTATAAAGAAATCTATGCTACTTATTTTCAATAAAGATAACCCTACTCCCCCACTGGGAAGTAATTTTAGTTATATAGTTTTAAAACTGGATTTTTCCATACTATTTTTGCGTTGAGATGGTATTTCAAGCAAAAGGCTCTGCTTGACCCTGATTTAGAATTAAATCACAGAAAAGACCTGGCTGTTACATAAGAAAGCAAAAAAAACCAAAAAAACAAAAAAAAAAAAAACAAAAAAAAAAACAAACCCAAACCTGAAGACCCAAAGAAGTTCTATAAAGCATATTATATTGTATGCACATATTATATATAATATGTGACTATTATAGTCACATATTATATATGTGAATATATATGTGAATACATATTGCAGGTACTTCTTATTTACACTCTAAAACTTTGCAACTTCACTATTTCAGGTGAGGAGTTGCTACAACTCATAGTTTATCCCCCTCTAACTAAAGTAGTTCATGTATATAGCTAAGTATAAGCCTTGAGGTATTTTTTTACTCTGACTAAGACCCATGAAAACAGTTCCCCATAATGACTATGGATAAATTCTGTATATTATTTACCTTTATACTAAGCATGAGATGTGAATTTAATACCAATCAGATTATAGAGAGAGCTGGACCATGGTGTTGAATGGCTCAGGACGTACCAGAAGGCACAACTGGCAATTACTGCTAGAACCCACTAAAGAAAGAAAGAAATAAAGAAATAAAGAAAAAATAAAGAAAATAATAAAGAAAAATAAAGAAAATCACCAGGGGCAATGCTCTTTCTGCACTTTCCCACAGGCAAAGAAGATATCAGTTCATCACATATGCTTTGTAAGTGGTCACTCAGGCTTTTTGTGAAGTTTTGGGGTTTTACTCCCAGTCCTGCCATTGCAGATTGCCTTCAACTGAATGCATGCTTCAGATTTTCACACATCATGTTTTCTATTTCGCAAAATACAGAAACCTCAAATGAAATTCATTGAAGACATCTTTGTAATTAAGTTCTATTCAGTCAGATTTGATAAAGTGGATTACTAATATATTTTCTCTCTGTAGTGATTGAATAGGATTTAAAGGAAATTTTTGTATATAGAAAAATTAATTAGTGTTGGAAGATACCATCATAGATAATTTTAACTTGTTAACTATTTTAAAAAACTGTGTGTTTGATAATTTACCTTCAGAGCTGAAAGAGTATGAAAGAGAAGGTCACCCATTTTTTCAGGAATGCTATTCTGCTCCAGTTTGAGTCAATGAAGCTAATCTACAAGCCCTAAGGTATCAGCTTCTAAAAACAAGGAGTGACTATTCTATTTAAAGCATCTGACTACCTGGAGTAAAGATCTGGATGCAGTAGCTAAATGTACAATAAGTTTGCTAATGATATGAGACTAGGAGATACCATGGACTATTAAGTGTAGAGGTGTTGCTATAGGACACGTGAAAGCACAACATGAGCCACTGCTATTGCAAGGTAAAGAAGAGGGCAGTTTATTCTCTGACTCCAACTTTTATACTTTTCCAAAGGTGGTAGCAGATTGGCCCCATATTGGGCCACCTCTCCAAAGACATTGGACAAACTACCAACTTTTCTCCACCCCCATGAAGGAATGCAAAACAATATGTTGTTTACAGAAATTGTGTGGGAAAGTTCTCTAACAGAATGTAAACTCAAAAGGCTTTAGAAAATCTTAAGAATCAGGGCGACATAAAGGGGTCTTACAGAGAGATGTGAATAGACCTGAGAGCTGCGTAATTACCAACCATGTGAAATTTGACAAGAGTAAGTGCCGGATTCTGCACCTAGGACAGTGTAATCCTGGTTATACTGTGGGTCAAGAGATTGGAAAGCAGCCACAGAGAAAGAGATCTGGGTGTCTGGCTTGATAACAAATGTGAGTCACCAATGCCCTGGCAGCAAAAAAGGCCAACCATGCCCTGGAGTACATCAAGAACAGCATCACCAGCTGGTGGAGGGAAGTGATTGTCCTGCTCTATTCTGCTCTGGTGCAGCTCCTTGAGCATTGTGTGCTGAGATGGATTCCTCAGTATCAGAAAAGCAACTAACTGTTAGAGTGTGTCCAGAGGAGGATGACCAAGATGGTGAAATGACTCAAGGGCAAGACTTATGAGGAGCAGCTGAGGTCACTTGGTTTGATCAGACTGAAGAACAGAAGGCTGAGGGATGACCTCTACACAGTCTACACCTTTCTCAAGGCAAGCAGTGGAGGGAGAGGTGCTGAACTCTCTTTGATTATCAATGATAGGGCACAAGGCAATGGATGAAGTTTCATCAGAAGGTTCTTTGCTGCAAGGGTAGTCAGTCACTGGAACAGTCTCCCCAGGAAAGGGATCATGGCACCAAGTCTGTCAGAGGACAGCGAGCACTCTGGATGCTGCTATTAGTATTTTGATTTGGTGTTAGGTAGTCCTGCAAAGAGCATGGAGTTGGACTTTATGGGTCTTTTGAAAGATGAGAAATTCTATAATTTTTTGAAAATATTGTATCATGCCATGTATACTCTGTATGTATTTTGTCTCTCTACATCTACAGTATTTGTACATATAGGCAAGGAATAACATGTTCCATTGTTAAAGAGCTAAAAGAGTTCTTTGTATTCTTACTTAGAGGAATTGGACATTCATGCTTTCTTCACATTCTTCTGTTTAATCTTGAGGCCATGCCGAAGTTTTATAGTCCGTATGGCTATGAGATAAACAAGTTGTGAAACCGAATGTACTCAAGTGCCCAGATATGTTAAAAAACCTTGGAAGAAAAGCATTTGAGCAGTAGCAAAGGATTAATGTTATTTACATTGGGGTTTTTTTTAAGATGACAGTGTATTGCATTCATAGAGAAAAGAATTGCCCTAAACCAGTATGGATATTTATTTATGCCAGCATGCATTTTGCAATTAAAACCAACAGATGACTTTGTGCCACAGGGTCAGGAAATTTTACTTTTACCTCATGCAAAGCTTTGAAACTTCTGAGCCAAGTTTACAACTCTCTTCTAAGGCTGATTCACTGGAAACAGTGGAAGTCTGCTCTATGAAGAGAGTATTACTAATACTCATGGCTCAGGAACACTCCTCATTTAGTTTCTTTAGCCAAGATTTTCAATGTGGAGACATCTAGAATGTTAGGATTTCACTGAGGTATATGATTGACACTATTCTCTGCTTTTTGATAGCATAGAGACTAAAGACTTTTTAGGGGGCTTTTTTTTGTTTGGTCTTTTCTTTTGGAGGGGGGTTTTGGGAGGGGTTGTTTTTTGTTGTTGTTGTGATGCTATAGGAATTTCCTATAAAATTTTTTATGTCTCAGTGTTGTGATCAGCAGCAGTGAAAAGTGGATGGAAGAAACTACACTGGCTCTTTGTACCAGAAGAAGGATGAAGTAAAAATCAAATTGAAACTGTATTTAATTTAGAATCTTTTATTTTATAATACTGCCAACTGGAATGCAGCCATCAGGGGCTCTGTTGTTTTGACACTCTCTCTCTCTCTGTTCTTGGCTATTCTGAAAGACTTCATGTCAATATGTTATAACAGTAAAACTTGGTTTGTAACTGTTGAGCCACTCTACAGTTTACCTCTAACTAACTAATACTGTCATGGTGAGAACTTGCTCCTTCCTATTTGATCATTGATTATCCTTAATAATTTTTTACCAGCCAATCTCATGGACTCTTTAAATGTAGTTTTATTTTCTAACTATGTATTTTCTAACCATGTAGGTTAGAAACTTACCTGAGGTAAGTTAGGCAAACAGACACGTACTGAAAATACAGTAAATTCAGGAGTGGGAAAGAAATATATTACTGAAGATAAGCTTCTGGTAAAGAATGCTCAGTTGTTCAAGTGTTCATAACTCATGCAGAGAATAAGGCTAAAACATTTTAGTGAGGATAAGCTAAACTAATAAACCCTTAAAAATGCCCTGGAAGCCAGAAAGGGAACTTCAGCTGGAATTTTTTTCAACAGATATCTCATTATTGGACTTCCATTTTAATTATTATTCATAATTTAAAAAATCATAAATGCTAAAAGACTTAAAAGTTCACTGAAAAACCTACACAGATCACCAATTACACCCAGACCCTAGTGATTGTAGGGTTACTTTTGGTTGCAGACTTATTCATACTTCCTATACATTCATGATGTTTTGCATGAAGACTAGCAGAGAAGTCTTGTATCGAAACAGTTGGTGCAAGTCCAGAGAAGGGACAGGAAGTTGGTAAGAGGGCAGGAGCACCTCCCCTAAGAAATTAGGCAGGGAAGGTTTGGGCTATTCAACCTGGAAAAAGAGAAGGTTCAGAGATTCACAGATTGACAGAATATTCTGAGTTGGAAGGGATCCACAGGTATCATTGAGTTTGCATGGAGACCTCATAGCAATCTCCTAATATCTGGGAAGCTATAGAGGGACTTTTCATCAGGAACTGTAGTTACAAGACAGGGAGTAAAGAGGTAACTGGAAAAGGGGAAATTTAGGCTAGATGACAGGAAGAGATTCATTACTGTGAGGGTGATGAGGCACTGGAACAGGTTACCCAGATAATCTGTGGGTGACTAAACCCTGGCAATGTTCCAGGCCAGGTAATACAAGGTCTTAAGCAACCTGGTTTAGTAGGAGGTGTTCCTGCCCATGGCAGGGACAGTTGGGACTAGGTGATCTTTAAGGTCTCTTCCAGTCCTTTTTGTATGATTCTGTGATTCTCTGAGTTTATGAGAATGTATCACCAAAGAAAGAGAATACAAAGCACAAAAGCTACTTAGAGACTGAGTGCCTCAATCCCACTTTCAGTGATGATTTACCATGGGCCCACCAAAGTGAGAGTTGCTCTGATAGCACCAGTGTGATTGCAAGGTGATGCAGTCGTGTCTCTTTGTCTGGTGTTTTTGTCATTCACACTGCAGCTGTACCTGTTAATGTTCTATATGCATATTGGAAAATGTCTCTTTTTGTCTGTTGAACTTTGGAAAAGAACCCCAAAGACCTCCCAGAAAAGGAGAATGCTTCTTTTGAAACTGCTTTAATTTACTTTATATTGAATATTGCCTTGAAACAAAACCTCAGATCCAAAACCCCATAAATTTTGGTAAGAAGGCTAAATTCTCAATTTATATTCAAGTTTTGTGGTTTGGATCCATCCCTATTTCATATTTTCAGGAACAAAAGACTTGGCTTCTTTCACTTCCTTCTGGAAAATGGGTACTTTGTCCCTGGTAGTCTGAAAAAGATTCAGTTTTAGCTAATCTGCAGGAAGCCAAATATTTATTTCTTTCCACCACGCAGAAAAAAATGAACTATTTTTATTTTATATCTTGAAGCTAAGAAACGTTTCTGTCTTATATTTTGAAAAGGCAAAAGCAATGGTGAGTGTAATTCCCTTGAAAAAATGAAAATTGCTCATAGAAAAATTTTCTGGACACAGGCTGAACAAAGTACTAGAGAAAACCTGTTGAATATAAGGACAGCTTGATCCCTAGTCATTGTTCATGACAAAAAGATAGCTAAACTGAATACACTGCACGGGAAGTCCTCTGTGGGTCACCCATATGTATCTGATGAAACTGAGGAAGGGAAATCATTCCAAAATGGAATGTAACACAGTGAAAATGCAAGTGTACCTACTCATCATACCTACTCAAATGACACTCCACTTGGAAGACTAAACCATCAAGACATAATTAAAAGCTTCACTTTTATATACTCTTGTCAGGTAGCAAACTAGACAATTCTGTGTTTTACACTAAAGCAGCATAAGCATGTGACTTCCAGAATAACCAGGAATTTGAAATTAGTAATGTAAAGAAAGAAAGAGTCTATTTAATAATGTTGTTTCAACTCCATCCAAATGAAAAAAAAGCTGAAATCCCTAATGGATGAACTAAGCAGAAGAGCTATCTCTAATTGTAACTCTTTTTCAAAGCAGTATTTCAGAACAAGAATTAAATGTTCTTAGCACAGGCATAAAGGGCACAGAATCTACTCATGAAAACAAAGACATCAAACTAAATAAAAATTACAACAGGCAAGAGGATCAAGCCTAGGCACCAGGTTTGCCTATTACCTCCACAGAGAAACACAATAATCTTTTGCAAAAGGGGGATGGAAACTTCTAATGATGTTGTTGTCCTATGCAAATGATTGTGAGGACAGGAAGATCTAGGTGGCTGAAAGGCATCCAGACACAGAACCAGAAGCAACAGCATTGCCAAAACCCAACCTTGTGTCCCACCATATCTGTCATGCTGAGAGGGGAGGCTCTGTTATAACTGAAGCATAGTGTTAAATAATGTCTAATCTGAGTCAATGCCTTGTCTGGCATTGTGCTATTGGGCCTTAGCAGATCAGGTGCTGCTACACTTCCCACTGATTCAAGCCATATGCAAGCAGGTTAAATTCTATCACAGTCCCTGTGATTAGTGCTTCCACTCATCTGGTTATAGACCTACATAGACAGGGAATAGTTTTTAGAAACAATCAAGGAAATTAAGTGTGTTTCTGAGTCTGACATCAGCAATTCAAAAAAACCTCCATCCATCTCTAAAAACACTTAAAATCTCAGCGCAAAATAATAATGTTTACTTTTGGTTTGTTTTCAGCCGATCAGAATAACAAATAAAAAAGAATGTTTTTTGTTTGTTTTGTATCAAGCATTTGGTTTAGAGTGTGACAGTTTACATCTTTAAAAAGTAATAAATGAAAGATTATTCCCTGCAGGTGAACTTCAGTCTTATAGTAGTAAAACATTTAAGCATATGCTTAAGTCAGTCTATATTCAACAGATCCTCTAAATACAACCCAGGAGCTAGATGGAAGTCCTTCCAGGTTTTTTTTTTACCTCTGGAGTCTCCAAATGACAAAAAAAACCTACTGAAAGACCTCAACTGAATTCAGTGAATTGTCCTGGCTCCATGCAATGCAAGAAGCTTCCACCCTTGGTATGTCCTTCCCTATCTATAGGTACAGAACTCTTTCCAGCTTCTACTGAGCTCACTGAAAGTCCTGTGATTAATTTCATCATGAGCGGGAGCCAGACAGAAATATGGTCAGTTTGATGAAAATGCAATACATATGTTAAAATAAAGTAGTATCTGCATTTTGTCTGCATGCTAAACAATAATGTGATTTTTTTTAGTGCTGTTTTTGAAAAAAAAAAAAATTTGACTATTCTTTCCAAAGGAAACTTGGCAACAGTAAAATCTAGATGTAAAATCTAGTGGTTTAAAATTTCAGGCCACCAACATTGATTTAATAGTCTAAAAAGGTTTTCTTGCTCTGAGAAAGTCCATACAGACTGACACTTATTCTTTTCCTTCAAATCTTGGATAAAAAAAAAAATAAAGTAATTTAAATCAAATATTTCAAGTGCCAACTTGGAACAAATTTCTGTAGCCAAATGCAGATTTTTAATGGGTAGGCAGACTTCCACTGTGATAAAATCACAAATCATGGAAACAGTAATTCAGCCTCTATCTACAGACAGTCAAACAGACCAGCATAGAGAAAGGGCATATCTCTCAAATACATTCAGATATTTGCCTTTATAAGGGAAGAAATTATTACTCTTGAGGGGCATAGCCATAAGTGAATCATCGAGTATCTTTCTCGCATATGAAGATAGATGGCATATTTCTCTAAAGATGTGGCTTTTGTCTCTCATTCTCTCTCTCTCTGTAAGGGAGACTCATTTACAGCAAGGATTTATTCATTCACCACTGCAGAATAAATGAGGATAAATTACACAAATGTATGCGTGTGTGTGAATACCTATTCTCTACTCATAGTGAGAGTGATGAAACCACTGTGTTCTAAATATAGATGGGGAAGTATGTGACCATTAAAAAAAATTAGTGAATACTTTTTGGTTGATTGTCTTCTGACTTTTGTTGTTTGTGCAAAAGCCTTTGCTATGGATGCTGTCATTCCTACTACGTTATTGTTAGTGGTTCAGCAGTCTCCTTGGTTGAATTATTCTATAGTACGTCACATAGCTGAATTGGAATGGTGGATTTCAGAAATATCCCTCAGTTTCTGGGAAACAAAGAAATCTGGGAGACACTGATTACAGCCCGTAGAATAGTTTATCCCAATACAAACAACAAACAGAATGAAAATTTAGAAATCAACAATGTGTGCACTTCAGGGTATTTGGGACTATTTTTATTGTGGGTTTGTTTTTGGATTTAGCATTTTTTGCAATTTAACAGCCATGTCCTATTTAAAAAGAACAGATTGGTGATGATGTAAACTGGATAGTTGTCTCCACATGCTCCAGATAATTTGAGAAGACAGTCACACCTTCAGTTGTTTTCTTATGGCTACTTTTTAAACAGCTTGTACTATCTTAATCCAATTCAACTCCAATGGAACAACAGGTTTGAAACTTCTTTTTTTCCCCTAGTTTAATGTATTTTTTGATACAGACATTGCCTAAGCTTTCAATTTCTTCATTCTGGTGTACTCTACTTTCCCTGGCTTGCTTATACATAATGCAGGACATGCAATGATCAGGATACTTCAGCTCATGCTTAACTTCACTTGTTTCCATAATGCTATGGATGGAATTCACATGGTTAAAATGAGGTATGTTAATAAATCGTCTGTCTGAATGGATGCAGTGAACAATAACAACTCTTTTAATAGAAAAGCTGATGTTTGTCAAGTGCAAAGCATCATAAGGAGGCAAGTATAGAAGATAGAATGTGCATGATTTTTAAGATGCCCAAATTTTAGGAATTCAGGTTAAGGTTTCCATGGTGATGCTATCTTCATCTACTTCTACATGAACTTGGGTCTCTGCTGAGTTCCACCCACATAAAAGGATAGAACAGGGTCAAAGGTTTTCTGTGCATTTCCAAGTAAATTGCAACAGGAGGAATGACACTGTTCAACTTAAGTGTTTTGTATCTAACATGTCAAAGAATTAGTTTTTCTTTAATGTCCCCTTCTTTTGTTTAGTGTTCACTTCTCAAAGGAACACCCTGATTCAAAGGTGTAAATTGGAAAAAATAACCTATTTTATGCAAGACATATCCTTTAATACAGTCCACACGAGCTCAATGTTAGCTACAGTGAGCAGAAAGGAGGCTTATTGCCACTTCTGCAGCAGGACAGTCCCGAGGATTGTTCAAACAATCCTTTGTCCTGTTGTTTAAATTTGAAAGTAGTTACCCATGACCCTAAGTATCCTTGGAGAACAGTAAATCTCTGGCCCCTTTCTTGGCCTGCCTGCCTGACCTGCTAGTCCCCCAGTCAGAAGAATGCAACCTAACAGTTTGAACTCTTGGAGTAGTACAAAGAGAGTGGTATAATGGTTACAATTTAGACCACAGATCTTTAGTTCAATGAAAAGTAAGTCAGCCTTTAGAAACATGTCACCCCACGCTGCATGTCACTTTGATTTTCTAATTTCCTCTGCTACGTGAAATATAAGATTCCTTCTTCCACTTTGCATTTTCTTTGAGGCCTCTTTCTGCCTATTCAACCTGCAGTTTTTGCTCAGTTCCCAGCCTCTGCTGGCTCTGGTTGTGGGCATCCTTTTCCCACTTGTTATATTTGCAAAGAAGTCCCTTTGGGTTACCTTCCATGCCTCTGTACGCACATGTGAGAATAATTTCCTATAAATATATTCCTATAAACCTCTTCACTGTCCTCTGTCTTACTGCTCTCTAAAACTCTACCGAAGAACAGCTCTAAATCAGCCAGACTGCTGGTGTGTTAATGCAACCACCTGTTATACCACTCAGTTTTGGTTTGTTTTTTCTTCATACTCACTTACACCCTTTTACGCTGTATCTGTCTCTTTCTACGATTATAAAGTCCTTGGAAGCCAGCATCTAATAGAACAGAATCTTAATCTATGCCTAGTACAAACTCTGGGGCAATAGCATAAAAATGAATGAGGCAGTTATGAAGGAAATGTGCATCGTCATGAAATGATATCAGCTGTGATTTTGTGTGATGTCACAAAATGCAATCACTGCATAAAATACTGATCCCACTGATTGATCAAAGCTCTTTAACCTCAGTAAAACCCAGGAAACTGACCTTTGCCAATAAATCTTCAGACAGACATGTGGTTTTAAGTAATTTTTTCTTAATTAACAATGATCAGAAACTTCCCTTTCTGAAGCGATTTTGATAATAGCATTACCTGTTAGCCTGGTAATATCATTACCTCTCTGATCTAGTATTAATTTTCAGTTCTCACCTACCTGTTTTGTAGTGCAGAATTATGAGTGCTGATATACTGCCAAAAATATTTATCACTGTTGTCAATAATTAATAATTATTGACAGTGAGAATATGAAATGAAGCACTTTGTCTGAATTAATCTATAAATTAGAGGAGGTTATACTGGTGAATAATCAAGAGTGTTTTACATTTATCATGTTATCTGAAGCTAAGCAAACAATCCTTTTAGAAATACTGCTGTACAATACAAGCTGGCTAAAACCAGCTTTTGACTTCAAAAATGCCCACTCATGTTTAGACTGAATATTCAACATTTCCTATTCTTTGTTTCCTAAATATGAATAACCATTTGGAGGAAAATTCCTCCTAGAAACATGCATATCTCAAACTGGAAAAATAAGAAACATTTTTGAGAGCTAAAAAATGCTCTGTGATATGAACATGCTGCTTCTATTAACCCATTACTGGGCTTTCAATTTTTTTGTTCATTTTAGGAGAAGCTCAGGGCACCCAGTACATGAGAACATCTTTCTCCTTTTCTTTCCCAATGCCTCTTTCTATTTTTCCTCCAAAAACTCAGGACTCAGCTGGCATACCCTTGACATTAATTCAAAGCACCTCTTGACAGCCTCCTCATCACGGACAGGGCTGTTCTTTTGAAAAAGCAAAGCTCACAGTCAATTTAAGGACCGTAAGCTATGTCCCGGGTTTCACGCGAAGCATCGAGCTTTCCCAGGTGTGAGAAGGGGTTCAGAGAAAGTTCAATTGCTCACAGCAAGACTGAAAAATGGAAAGGAGCGAGAAAGAAGAGGGGTCCCCCCGCCCGTGACACGTACATCTGTCCCCGCCGTGCCTCCCCCTCGCCCCACGACTCTGCAGACCGTGCCCCGAGCACATCGCAAATGGACCCGGCGAGGTCGGCGCAGCATGCACTCGCGGGAGGGAGAGGAAGGGAAGGGAAGGGAAGGGAAAAGGGGATGCCTAAGCACGGTCTGATTATCACCATAAAGAGTTAAAGAGAGAGTGAAATGGCTAACGTACACACACCCCGCTCCATACCGGAGAAGAGTCTCCCAGCTGAGGTTTATGCTCTGTGAGGACCAGGCTGAAACTGACCGCCCCCACGGCCACGCTGGACACCCCTAACCCTATCTCCAGCACGGAGAGCACCAGGAGGCTCCCGATGATCTGGCTGCTGGTGCACATCCTTCCTCGGTCATCCTTCCTTCCCGATCAGCCGGGGAAACCGCGCATCCTCCTCCTCCTCCTCGGGCGCTCCCGCGGCCCTAAGTCGCCCCCAAACTTTTCTTCCTTCGCAGGCAGCCGAGGCGGAGCGGCTCATCCGCGGCCGGCGGGCGCTACCGAGGGTCGGCGGGGCGGCCCCGGCGCCGCCGGGCCCCGCGCAGGCAGCGCCGCGCCGGCCCCGAGCGCGTTCCCGAGCGCGTTCCCGAGCGCGGCCCCGGCGCGGCCCCGAGCGCGGCCCCGGAGCGGCGGAGCTCTCCAAGGTGCCGCGCCGGCGGTGGGTGCGCGGCTCCGCTCTCCTAAGGGCTGCGCCTCCGCCGGGAAAGTCGACCTTGTCCGCTCTCCTCCTGCGCTCTCATTGGAATGACCTCACCGGGATTTTTTTCCCCCCCTTCTTGCTTCTCTCCCCCTTCTCTTCCAGGGCTGGGCGGCGGGGGGTAGGGGAGTGTGTGGAGCCCAGCCCGGCTATACTTATGTATGAATCCAGACCCAATGCACGGGCAAGGCGCACGGCAGCCCCGCCCCAGGGCCACAAGGCTCGGCACCTTCCCCGGTCCTCCCCCGGCGCGTCGCTCGCACACCTCCGCCGTCCCGCGGCGGCCGGGCTGGCGGCGGGACGCCGGAGAGGTGACCCTTCTCGGAATGGGGGGTCCGCAGGCCTCCCTCCTCCCAGGTGCTGCTGTCAAAATTCAGGAGGAAGCTCGTCTTCCTCTTGTATCAGCTAAAGGACTGGAGTATGCTGTGTCTCACCACTGCAAAACTGTGGTCTTCTGCAAAGCCCTACTGCCAAAACTAGTGATTTCTGTAGCCATTCCTGTCACTCACAATGGCCAGAACTGTGTCAGTCCCAAAGCAAATGAGCAATAAAGCAAAGTAGAACAAGTGATTCAGGGCTGCTAACTTGAGCCTTGTTGGATTGCTTGGTTCAAATCTTTATTACCGTGCTTAGATACAGAGGATGTTTTGCCACTCTGACTACAGTTTTACAGTCCAGATGTGCTGCACAACATGGTAACACACAGACAGTCTAGCACCTAGGCTTTCCTAGATATGGATCACCAACATTTGGATATCTACCTTAACAAGAGGGCAAAAGAATGACATAGACAATTATATCTCCTACGTCTATACCAGGATTCAAAAAATATTGGCATACTGCAGTATTTAATTATTTCCTCTATATACATGGTATGTTTTTTATTCTAAAAAAGCCTTATGTGGAATCTTTCCTTTTATCAAAAAAATCTGCAATTTTTAACCTATGTATAAATCCTGCACTCAGATGTCAGAATCCAGAATGGCAGTCTAGACTTGTCCAGTATTTCATGGTGCAATTTGGTAGCAAGACCACAAGATTAGCAAGGTCCAGACTGAATATTTTTCTTTGGACTTCACAACCTATATTGTGTTTTGAGAACAGGTATTACATACACTTGGGAAGATTGGATCCACCATTGCAGCTCAGAGTTTAGTTCTCATTTGTAGAAATCTTCAATACTTAATTGCAGTGAGTGGAGATAGACTGGCATCAAAGTCTGTCACCTTACAGTGTTTATGCTTTTTAGATATCCAAGAGCAAGAGGTCCTGAGACAGGATCTTAATGCTTTCTAGTTTAATACTTAATTTGTTTCCTATTTTCTTACACGTTTCCCACTTCACAGAAGCAGAACAATTGACTACATCTAAAGGAAAGCTCTTTTATAGTTAAAGCTGAATTGTCCCTTTTCATCTCTTATGTTTTAAATGGTACCTGACATCTCTTATCATTAAAAATCAAGGCACAGCATAAAAGTTCCTAAGCTACTACATTTATGTAGGAGGATGGAGAAAGCACAGATTTTCAAGTACCCACATGGGTGTAGGAAGGTGTTTCTGCAATGACAGTATCCTTATTATGTCAGATTGTTATAAACGCTGAAGTGTGCTTAGGTGCCATGATTTTACTGCTCAGAGTATATTTTACTAGGTCTTTAAAATCCAGTGGTGATGAGAGGGGAATTGCATAATGACAGACATAATTAATATATTTAATGCTTGCAGCCAGATAGAGAGCCTGTCACATCAGAATAGAGCTCATGTGACAGAAATTAGATTTCCATAAACAGCTTGTTTTATGTAACATTTCCACTTCAGTCATAATAAGCTGTCAGAAAGATGGAGGGAAAGAGACCTTGTGAAAAGTGTGCCCTAGATGGAGATCACTTCATGCAACAGTTAATAAAACAGAGATAAGACTAGGGTCCCACAGTATGAGAGGAAGTGCCCTGGGTGCCTGCTTTCTAATGAGCAGACTACAGAGAGGTGAATGAGCAAGACCACAGCCAGAGTTAATGACTGCTCAGGAGGAGCGCCCTTTCAAACAAAGACAGGAAGGAAACATAAATTTCTAATCACTACCTTTTTAAAATTAAAAGATGCAGTCTTTGTCCACATAACTTGTGTTTATTTGTACTATGGTGCTGCATCATCATTATGTGCTAATCTAGGCAATTAACTTTACACATGGGACTATTCATACATACATTTCAGCACATGCTTACATCTTTGAAACATTAAGTTATTTAACTGCTTGCTGTCTCAGCTGGCTGGTTTTCACCTGTATTTGTGCTTCCAATATCAGAAATATTATGATGAACGGGGAAAAAGGGGGGGGAAAGGAAAAAAATCATTCAATATGCAGGCAAGTTTTCATTATAAATACAAAAATTCAAATACTAAAATCCCATCTCCAAAGTAAAATTAATTAGAGTCATGAGGGCTTTGGATCTTTTAATTTAAATTGTTGGATTCATGAACAAAAGGAATCAATCTTGTTCTTCTTGACTTTGAAGGAAAACTTTTTTCCTCTCTTTTTTTTTTTTGTCGTTGGAGACTTTAAAAATGCTTCATGACAAAAAAAAAAATTCCAGTCATACAGCAGGATGAAGGGTAATTGGATGACATAGTACTGGCAATGAAGAAGTAGAAATCAGAGCAAAAAGGTTCATTTATACTTAGTCCCTTTTACATGTCTCTGATGACCAAGAGACCCTAACAAGGTTATAGCCTCTCCACTGGAAATTACCAGCTTTATGTAACACTTCTGAGCATGTATTCATAGCTGAGTACATTCTCTTCAAGTGGTTCAGTTTATTGATTTCCTAATTCCATGAGTCTCTAAAACAATACTGTAAAGATTTTTATTATGAATAAGGACTGGTCCTATAGCATTAAATCAGAACTGAGGCCATTGAATCCAATTCAGCCTAGGAATCTGAGAATAAAATTGAAACTGTACACCATCCTGGAGCTGCTTAGGGAATGAGAAACAAGCTAGTACAGTACAAGAGGGGAAATACTCCCTAAATATTGGTGTTACTAATATGCAGGTATAAGGTAGCAGTTTTGGACAAAAAAACCCATAACTTTGAGTGATCTTGGAAGCTGGATTACTCTTTTTCCTTATGGATTTCTTTTCTAGTCAGTACCAAGCCATATCAGTTGTTCCATCTTGGAAAATTTGACATAGACTGAATGACTTCTACCAGGATGTTCTCTGGGAAATGGAAAAATTCAGCTTCAAGGGCAGTTTGCAAATCCTCTTCTCTTCACAAGTACGTTATGCTTTGAACTTACTTTGCAGATTCTATTTCTTTACACTTCTTTTTCACCTGGATCCCTTCAATTCAGTTTGACTGAAGGAAAACCAAGGAAAACCAGTACTCTGACAAACAGCTTTTAAGTGTTTGGTCTGACACTGCCTTGGGTTCTACAAAAAGTTGTCTATTGATTTCATTCTAAAACCAGCCATATCAATTGCATCCTATCTATAGAAATGTGTGCAAAACAGCCTTTAGAACATCCCTTTTCTTTTTTTTTCTTTTTTTTTTCTTTTTTTTTTTTGGTGCAGAATCGACTCTTAGTAAATTTTGCTCCTTAGATGGTTCATACTCTAAATTAGTATGTGTTGGTATTCTAAAATGGGAACAAAACCCCATGTAAAACTTGTACAGGAGAAGGTAAGGGATTTTGTCTGTTCAAGGTTCAATACACAGGCAACTTTTCTGCTGAATGAGTAGTTCAGGCCCAGTAAAGCTAGGATCTGTGTCACTGAAGTGACTGTTAAGCTTGTTAGGTCACAACTGTTTTTCTTAGATCAAGTATTAAGGCATTGGCTTGTAACACACACAAAATAATCTGATTACATAATCTAAAAGTACTTGGCACGTAGTTTCATTCTCACACTCTGTACTTAGAGAAAGTTATTCCACAGCTCTATAGTACATCTCATAGCTCTACTCTTGACATTATGGATATATGGAGAAGTGTTAGAGAGGATCAGTGTGATCAGCTGGAGAGGATCAGCATATAGCAGCTCAGCAAAGAGAAAACCCATTGCCATGGATTGCTCAATAATTATTAAATCTAGACAGTGAGCATTTGTTCAACCATGCTGAAACCTGCCTACATGAAGAAATGGCACTTTTCAGAAATGCACTACCATACTGGGTGTGAGCATACAAAAGTTCCAGATACAGTTTATAGCTATGTCGTGAGTATCTCACTGACATCTTCTGAACACATCTCATTTTCATCTTGTCCTCTGCAACAAACTGAGTTTTTTCAAGTGACATTCTTGTTGTCACTGCTGGCAAGTCTCCTCCATTTCCTCTGCAGTTTGGGAATACTGATCCGAAATAGAAAAGAAGCATAAATCTTTAATCCAAATAATTTATTTGAAGCAACATCCAGGTAAAATCCTGACTTGGTTACCTTCTTCTTGTTTCATTGTCTCAGTTGGTTAGAGCATGGTGCTAATAACACCAGGGTTGCAGGTTAGATTCCTGTGTGGGCCATTCACTTAAAAGTTGGACTTGTGGGTCCCTTCCAACTCAGACTATTCTGCAGTTTTGTGATTAACCTTGGATATTCAAAATAAAGCAAAAGTGAGATAATATCATTATTGTCTTGCTATATAAACAGCATGTGTAAAACATTAGGATAGTAAATTAATATGTGCTTTGAATTGCATGACTTACATAACCTGTCTGACATTCTGCCAGCTTTCAGTCTCTGGCCTTCCTTTTTTGGGGTAAGTTTCGTATTCCAGAGAAGCCCATTAAATCAAGATTTATTTAAACTCTTCTGATCTAAATGGAGTCAAAATATTTTCTGACAATGAAGTCTGTAATAAAGCATTCTTAAACCTAAAAGGCTGCGAAATGGATGTCTAACTAACACCTCAATATGTTGTAGATTTGCCACTGAATTTTAGAATCCTGCAGCATTTTCAGGTAGTAAGGTTAGAAGGTGTCTTAGGAATATCAGCCTTCGTACAGTACAGCAGTCAGATGAGTTCAGATTGCATCTTATTAATAACACTTTTCTGAATGAGGGTGAATCTAACACATGTACAGCTAAATGTGCTTTGCTGAATCAGAGGCATTGCAGCTTCCATCATGTAGAGTCCCAAAGTTCACATTTGCCTAAATAGGAGCACAGCCTGAATGAGGGCTAGAACAGACCTGCACATGTTAAGTGTCCTGACAGACTACATAACTCATGCATGAAAGGAATTTGTGCTGCTACACTGACCAGGAATAATGCCAACTCAGAAACTAGCATTCAAGAACCTCAGGACCAGTAGCTGCTCCCATTTTTGTCATCCAATACACTGTAGAAAAAGGTAGAGTCCAAGCTCCAGCTGTTGCCTGCTCATACTTTTTGGATGAATCATGAATGAGATAAGAGCTGGCAGGAACCCTGTTAGGAGTCCTAATCTGAAGCCTCAGAGGATTGTTTTTCTTGAGAACAAGGAGTGTGGTTATTTTTTTTCCTTCACCATCTCTTTAAATTAGATAAGAATTTATCTATCTCCCACTGAGTAATTTTTTTTTCTAGTGATGAGATACATTGTGTTGAAAAATGTCCTTGACTATGGAGCATCTGAGATGTAACTTGAGAAGATTTGAAACAAGGTTTTCTTTTGTGGCACTGATCTTTGAAAAACAATTGTTAAAATTTTTGTGTCCAAGGTAGAGTACAGACAAAAAAAAATCATTAGCAGTCTAAAATCAAAACCAATAAAGTTTAGTTATTCACATTCTTTCAAAGCTAGACATAAATAGGAATTAATGGTTAACAAAAAGAATTTCTTTGAACTGTACATGCCTCCATCATCCCCTTTTCTCTGCCAAACTGTAATAATAACTTTTATTAAAACCACACTTCATGAAGAAAGTGAAGAAAGAGTCCAAAATAGTAAACTCAGAGGGCACAGAGTTGAAAGAGTGATTTGTCAACATGCCTGGAATTATGTTTTTTCTTGGACTATACCCAGCAAATTGTTAGTTACTGTAACATATGATGGAAGATCTGTAGTCTGACCCAATTCCTTGTCTAGTTAATAAAAAAATGTACAACTGAATGAAATGTAAATTTAATTAATAGCGTGTTATGGCTATTCTGAAAAAACACAGGGTATATTGCTAGACTAAAATCCTGTTATGTCCATCTATAAAGCTCAGATTATTTTTCACCAGTAATATCTGTAGGTTGCTGATAGTTTAGCAGCAGCAGACCCAGTCTGGCTGGGGAAGTTGTCCAGTCACATCAGTGTCAGGGAATTAGGGCCTTGTGCAGAAATGACCAATGCTGACAGCAGAAAGAAGCCAGTTACCTTGGCTCTTTGTTTCACTTGGTAAAGTCACATTTGGGCTTTATAAGAATATATGCTACAGATATAATATTATAAATTAGAATTCTGGCCATACAGCACTGAAAAGCAAGTATATCTGAAGCAAACAACCTTAGAGAAATGTTTCTGGGCTGTTGACTGCCCTTGGTGTGTTTGGTTCCCTCATGTTTTGTTCAGATCACACACATACTTGACAATTTTGTCTCAGACAAAACCTCCTTTCAACTAAGTACTGACATACTTCACACCAGGAGAGCTCTGCTTCCTCAGGTAAGTATTCTGCACATGGTGAGACAAGATACTGTGCTTTGGTTTGCATCTGACTCTTAATGATCTGTACTATCATACTGAGTACACTATCAGCTCATCAGCTCTCAGACTCCTTCTAATTAAATGTTAAAAACAACAGCACATCAACAAAACTGTGTTCCTTAGCTAAATTGTTCAATGATTAATTTAGTAGTGTTTTATCCTGGGTGAGCAAGAAAAGAATTTATCTCAGCAAAAAAATGCTGAGGAACATATTAATTGCAATTGTTTCAAGATAAAGTACTGAGGGCACAGGAAGGATTACAAATAATGATCTTAAAATTGCATCCATCTGGCAGCAATTACTGTAGTTGAGCAATCAAAAAGATCTCATACCTTCCCAACCAGCAGAACAGTGAGTTCTGGCTAATATTAAAGACTGATTTTTTAATAATTTCTAACAGTTGTATTACAGTAGTATTTTTCACTTCTGTTTGGTGCTTTCTAGCTTGGAAAAGGGAGCACAGAGCTTTTTTGGTTTCTAATTCAAAGCTCTTTCCTCAGTATGCGTTTCTAATACATTTTTTTGACATTGTCTATTATGTATGATAATTACACTAATCTACTTTAAAAATTGCTGATTACTGCTTAATAATTTTCAAGGCTTGGTTTGTGCAGGTGTGGAGAAAATCAAAACACCTTAAAATAAGACGATGGTAACCTAAGAAAGGTGCATTTAAAATACCTTCACCAATTGTCTTATGTCTCTGCTGGAAGGGAGCAGGTTATTGTCATGTGATTGACATTTCCTTTCAGACCTGAAAGAGGGTTCACCAGACCTTCAGAAGATCTTAGGTGATCTCAGCCATCTCTAGGAGACCATTCCCATTTGATTTTTGTATTTCTTGTATGATTGGGACTGAACAGACTGTCTCTTGTGAAAGCATGATTTCCCTCAGCTTTGTTCCAAACTTTCTCAGTTTAAATATTCATAGACATCACTGATCATGCTTTAGATTATTTTGACTGTTTTAACTACCATAAGAAAATAAGTGGAAACAATTTTTACTATCTACCAACCATTTGAGGATATTTTCCTTTTAGTACATTCAATATGAGACTTTTCTTCCCAGCATATAAATAATTTTTTTACATTTTTGAACTGCATATTTTTCTTTAAATTTTGTTTCAATCTAAATTAAATGCCTCTTAAACAATCTTTTCCTCCTGAAAACAAAATGTTAAATGTATGTACAATTAATAAAAATATCTTGAAGATATTTTTGATATTAAAGGTAAAAAATAATATAAATTTTATCATGTCTGTAAGATGACTACATAAAAATGGTGACAGTTCAGAAACAGATACTTTTATGAAAAAATATTTTGAAGAAAAAAAGAGAGGCCCCTTCAATATAATAAACAGAATACATGTGTTTCCTCTCGCCATGCTACCTCATCTCCCTCCAATAGCATTCTAAAAATAGCAGCATAAATTTCTGCCTGCTACATCATGTTTGGGAATTGGAAGGAAAAAATAAAATATTGTTGAAATAAGTTTGTTTTATTTGGTTTCTAGCTATTGTGGTCAAATGCAACTCAACATACATTAAAAAGATAAATTTCTGTCATTTATAGACATAAATAGGCTTCAAATTAATCATGGAATGAATTTTTTAATTTTAAATCTGGTGGAGTTGAACCAGTGAATTATTATCCAAAAATCTACCCTGCAGGAATATACATTAATAAAAACATCCTCACCCATATTTAACACCAGAGTAATTAAGGTTTCTAAATTTACCAATTCCTACCACACCAGATACAACTTCTTATTTGTCAGCTATTTCTCAGAGCTATAACGCCTTGGGGAAAATTGTCACCCCTGAAAGTTTGTCCTGTCATTCATAATTTATTTATGGTCCCACACACTGTAGATACAGATTACAAACCAAGACAGGGAATTTAGAGGATATAGGGGAAAAAAAGTCAGGTTTTTACATGCAATGTTCTTTTTATATTATACTTGTTTTATCATTGCATCAAATTATTTAATGTTCCTTTCTGGTTACTATTTTAGAAGGAAAATTTTCACAGTGAAGAATATGATTGCCCTGGTTAAACACTCAAATAATGTAAATATATAAACCAAATGATGTTACGTGTTAACAATCTAAACAAACACTTTACTGAAATCTTCCTTAGCATGCAAACACAGGTAAATTATTTCTATGTGGCCCAATCTATTTAATATTCATTTAAAAAAAAGCAAACAACAAAAATCCAGGGCATCACAACTTGGAAAGAAACCCCCCCCAAATCAGAAATCATTCACCAGATTAAAATCTACAAGGCTAGTGATATACCAAGCAAAATTCATAGTCATACTTAAAGTTAAATAAGAAAAAAGCAGATATCCAAATATACTTCCTATTCCCTTATATCACTATAAATCAGGAATATGCAGCTGAAATTAGTGGGCCATCAGCAGATGTAAAAATGAGGGGAAGTGCTTCTGTGACGAGGTAAGTAATTTCTACACCACATACTCATATATGGCACCTATGTTTCCAGAGCAGCATAAGGAGATTTAAGTATATATTCGAATCAGAATATTTGCTTCCCATTATGTTTTGAGTCTATTGAAGAATCTGCCATTCTCTGAAAACAACCTTTCCCATTTGTAAGACGAAAAAAATCCCTGTGCTTTTCTTTTTGTCGGGTTTGCTGTAGAGCATGGCCTTTCTCAGAGGCTGGCTCCTGTTGTGCTGTGCCTCGCTCCAGTGCCGTGTGCTGTCGGGGAAGAAAGCAGCCAGCCTTGTCACTCCAGGTCTGAATCTGTCGTGCCAGCCTAAGGCACAGTGTTGTGTGGTTCTGGGCACACGTGGGGATGCTTCAGCCCAGAGCCTGTCAGCAGCAGAGTATCCTCATTAAAAGGAAGGGCCACAACTCTTTAAGCTTTAAGGTTTCCTTGTGAGATGCTTCACAATACCCACCTGGTCTTTTGAGAACAGACCATGTCCCTGACTTTCCTCTTGTTTCAAGACGAAAAAGGTCTTTGGCTAACTGGAGAAACACTAAATTAGGTTTTTCTTATTTGGAAATAAATTAGTGCCTTTTGGTTTAAATTTCTTTGCTCTCCATTTACAAAAGTGTGTGAAAATAAACTAATTACAGATAATATTTTATTAATCTTTGCTGTAGGGCAGAGAAAATGTTGCATAGTCCTGAGAATTCGTAACATGTCCGTAGGCATACAGTTCTCTTAATTTAAATAAACAAAACAATTAGTATATTAAAAAAAGCATTGGTTATTTCTTGTTTTTCAGTTTCCAAAACAAATGACTATTATTCATTTTACTTTAACTCCAGAACAACATTTTTCAAATTAAACTAATTCAAAGAGATCACAGGAAAATGCCTCCAGATGAAGGAAATATAGCGTGATCTATAACACAAGCTAATTTAATAGATGTCACTGGCTTCAACCCTTTGTGTTGCCATACAAGCATAAATCACAATTTGAAATAATTTGAACAGCAATGCAAAAAGAAACAACAGGAGAAAAAACAATGTTAAGAGAACCATTCCTTTGAGAAAACATAAACAACGTAGGAAGTACTTTATTTTGGTAGCATTTTTAATTAAAATAATTTACATATTTGCTTTATTTTCTACTAGTCATTTTGTTTTCCATTTTTTTAATGGATCAATGTGAAATTACTCTCTATATAATGATAACTATTAACTTGGTGTTGCTGGGACAAAATAAAATATTTTAACTTGACTTTGTTCCAACAGGACAGAAATCAAGTTAGAAGCATTTCTTCCCAGAAAAAAAAAAAAAACAAACCACCTTTCAAAAAAGAAGGTGCTTCTTACACCCTCTACAAGTTATCATACTGGTTTTGTTCCACAGCTAGAGAGATTAAGTTTTAGGCCAACTAGTTTGTCTATTCTTCATACAACTTGAAAACTAGTTTTCCACACTAAAAGAAATTGCCTTACTTAAAATCCCAAGGGATTTTCTGCTCCACTGGTCAATCTGCAAAAGTGAAAATAGTCCTTCTTCATACTCAGAACATCACATCTTGTTCCCTACTCATTCCTATTCATTCTCTCTCATCTTCCATTTCTATCTCCATAGCTGGTAAAAGTTTTTCAACAGATTACTGTGGTATTTTAGAAATATCAATGTTGTGATATTGACTACTGCTCTTTTATTTGTGTTCTTTAAAGTCACATTTATTTGAAAAAATACTTTAATTTATTGTTTTCTTCCTGCGTGTGTCTGCAGGAACTGGTGTCAGCTCTCCATTTGATCCTGCTGTCCCTCAAATAATTCAAAAATGTCTGCCAAGATCTGGTACACTGGAATAGCTGCTGTGGTAAACCCAAATGGAAGATTTTAAAAATTCAATGACAGCAAGATTGTGGAGTATATTAATTTTCTACTGTGTGGGAATACATCCCACCTCTTTCATTAGGCATCTTACCTGGCAATGTAGATGAAGGTAAATATTTGCTTACTGTTTCACCACCACAAGCTATTGTATCAGTAACATAGAGCTAAAACAGATTTGGAAGAACAATCTGGATTTTTATCTGCCTTGTGTATCAGCAGCAAAATTGCCAGCTAAACCCTAATTGTAGATTCTTTATGACAGGTAATAATAGGAGATGCAGAGAAGAGCGCAGCTTGTATTTCATCTACCATCCTGCGCTCAAAGAGCTAGCAGCTTATAAAAATGTTTTGATTTGTAAGCAAAGCACATTTTATTTGGGTGTCACCAATAAAGAATATACAAAGGACTGTACTGTAGAGTGAAGCTGACCCTGGGAAAGTCAATAGGAATTTTCCTAATGACTTCAGTGAAACGAGGATTTTATTCAATATCTATTTTCTCAACATTCTGCAGTTTTTCAGGCTTATTTAAAAAAAACCCAGAAACAAGCAAAACACGACAACAATAAAAAAACTCAAAATAAAACAAAAACCACAGTACCAAACAATACTTGCAAATAACACAATAAATATTTCTTTGCAGAAATCTATCTTTGTCAAACACTGCCTTGCAGTGTAGACATGCTGCTCCCACCAGCTTTGGCAGGAGTTGGGGATACTCACAACGGGAAGAATTTGACCCCTGAACTTGGTGGTTTAGTGGTTTGGCACACAACCTCCAGACCCTTTGGATCTTGTGGTCTTGCTCCATCTGACTATGTATTGACTATAATTTAACAGTATATTGTCAGTTAATTTCTCTCTTGATTGATTTCTGAGCAAATCACAACCTCGGATCAAAATGACACCAATTCCTTTCAATGTGCAAATCTGACTAGAAGTTTTGTGTGAATGCAGGTGGTTTCTAAATCAGCTGTGCCATAATGTGACATAGGATGCTGCGTTTTCATTAGTACAATGTAACTTTCCATATAGCCAGTTCTGTGCAGTGACTGGCTCGGTACATCTCTAATTTAAAGTTGTTTCACAGCCAATGATTGAACTTGGAAACACACAGCAGGATTTTTAAGATGAATCTCAGACAGGTTCCCTAGACTATGAATCCTTCTCAGGTTAGCAGTTTTAAATATAGTCTGGTTGGGAATGACTTTTGCCCTCACTTCATTGTAGTTGTCAATTATTTAGACAGGCATCTGACATTCCTAACTCTGCTGTCTCTTCTAAAGTCTCATGCCTGGTAGCAGAGAATAGGTCTTTGAGCTCACTCTTTTCTATTTTGCACCTGCCAAGTTCATGCTTGTAGAAAGTAAGAAGTGATTCTAAAATGTCCAAAAATTGGAATAAAGTCATCTCATCTCAAGAATATGTGTCATGGACAAAAAAAAACTAGCAGGCAGTGGAGCTGTGGACTAAATTCTACTTTTTGAGCCATAGTATTGATACTCTTATTTTGTGTTTATTCTTTTTATTAGCACAGTAAAGGTGGATTGAATCCTCTAAATCTTAAGCTAGGTTTTCCCTCCCTATAATAAATTTTTAGACCAGTGCTGTTAATTTTTATTCCATGGTCTTCCTGGTTAATCTTTGTCTAAACATTTTCATTCTATGGAAAAGTGCAAATTAAGAAAAACTTCAGTTAAGTATGTAAAGAATTGGAATCACATGTATTTATCAGCATGCCACTTCCTTTAAAAAATATTTTATATTGATTCTGCAAAGTACAGGAGACATATTATTTATTTTGAGGACAAAGTTCTAGGTGGAGAATAACTTTCTGTGAGCTAAAGCTTCACAGAAAGTCAATAAAGTTCCTAATGACATAGTTTCAGTATCAACTACTTAAAGTATGTATTTTTATGGAATTCAGTTTTTGAATTCTTGGTTTTAATAAGCCTTTGTAAGGAAGACTCCTTAATAAAGAAGTTTGCTTCTCATCATTTTTGTGAAAGAAATTAATCTAAAATTAGCTACTCTGATTTTCTAAGGAATTTCCTCTTAGGTTTTTCCCCACTAACCTGTAGGACAGAACAACAAATGTGTCTGTCAATGGCACATACTGGTCTGAACCCATACCAAAAGACTGAGTATCATTGCTCCTCCTGATCCTTTGGAGCCCAGGAGTAAGAACCAGATGGCTGATGCAATTCTCCATGCAGCACTCATTGCACAGTCTGTTCTGCCCTCTCTGCACCGACTCAGTGGATCCTCAAGGCTTGAGTGGACATTTGATTGTGGTCCTAAAGAGCTAACATTGTTAATTATTGCAGCTGCTAATAATTTTTGATCTCTCAGCTTCTTGGAAAAATGGGTCCTGCATCTACTTTTGCGCTGCACCTCATTTTGGCCAATGGAATGTGCTTTGTGTCTGCAGAGCATTAATGGATACCTGCTCATAGATTGGCATAGAGCAATCTGATAGCATAACTGATTCAACAATACCATTTGTTTGTATAACTATGCATCTACTCACCCTAATGACACTGGCTATACCAGTTTTTCCTGTCAGTAACAGGCTTCAATTTCCACCAACAGCTTTGCATTGAACTTCATAACCTTCAGATCAATTGCAGATTGAACATAGCTGCAGGTTGTCTTAATACTAGAGGGGAAAAAAGGGGAACAAAGGGCACCTCACCGCTGGTGCCAGCCAGGCTAACCAGGGCTGTCTGGCAGTCAGGCCAGCTCTTGAGCTCTGCAGAGGACATTGTGTCTCCAGTTCCATTAACACTCAGCTCCTGCTTGTGTTTCGGCCCTCATGGATTACAGGACCACTGCTGAAGAGCAGTCGCCTACATGAGGCTTTGTTCAAGATCAAATGAACTGAGACTCATGTTCTGGCAGTCTGTACCCTGTGGTTCAACTTTACTCTTGAGAAGAGCATTGGTCTGGTAAGAGATGCCATGCCCTTTTACAAGCAAATGAATTGGTTTCCAAAAGCGTGGCTTCCAGAACCTGATGCTCTCCTATTATATTGCTAAATGACATGTTTGGATGGGGATCCTAATGACTGACCTCGGGGGGAGGAAGTCAGAGACTGCCCGGGTCCAGACACAGCCAGTTCCAGCCACCTAAATGGACCCATGGCAGGAGACAGCTCAGTCCAACAGTGGAGTTGATGTTGCCTCTGAACTAATCAGAGAAGTTTGCAGTGACACAGTGAAATCATATTTCAGAAATTACAGAACGGCCAGAGGAGCAGGAGGTGCTTTGCACTGGAGCAGGAACACCCCCAAGGCAACTGAAGCCCATGGACAAGCCTGCACCAGAGCAGATGCGCTCATGGCAGCCCTTGGTATTTAAAAGTTTATCATTTTTGTTTCCAAATATGTGAAACGGTAATTACATATTGTAAATTAAGTTAAATTCCACAAGCCAAGTCTTCTTTGCTTATGATCATAACTGCTGAGTGGTTTTTTTTGTTATTTTAATCATAATCTTTCTTTTGTTTTCTTTTGTTCTTCCTGTTTTCTCCCCAGTTTTGCTGGAAGGTGGGGAGTAGTGAGTGAGTGAGTGAGTGAGTGAGTAGCTCTGTGTGCTTGGCTGCTACTCAGGGCCAACCCACCATGTAATGCTCTTTTTTTCTAAGGATTATTTTTTTCCTGGCTATTTTTTGTACTTCTTTTATATTTCTACTCGTTTCAAAGTGAAAAAAATAGATTTGACAGTAATTCATGATGGAACCAGGGAAAGAATAGGTAGTTTGTTGGTTCTATATAGTACCAGATACATGGGTGAACCCCATGATGGGCATCATGCAAGGTATGAACACGTGCTTGGGTTCCTTAAACTCTGAGAGAAAATTTAACCACTTAAAGATGCTTCTATATGGATGAGACTTACTGACAGAAAGATAAGCACTATTTCCCTAATAACAATTTTCAAATGTTTCATCTTCTGTTTTCAGTTACATTTATATAATTTTCATTTAAATTCAAAGTTGCCTATGGGGGTTGTTTTCTTCTAAGTGTACAGATATCAATTTTTGGAAGAAGTTGACATACAGATATGCAAGAAGACAACTGTCAACATCAGGGTAAGATATTAAGGTTTCAATCCATGCCAGAATTTGTTCAGCCCTTTCTCTTCTCTATACAATAATAATAGTTGAATTCCTCCAATGACAAGTTGTAAGATATTGCTCATTTTTTTATTTCAACACTGCACATGCCCAGGATTTTGCAGTATAGTAGTCTCCTTTTGTGTGCAGAAAAAAAATCAGTATTAAAATAATGCTGCAGCAAGTCTGTTCAATGATCCAGGATATCTTTGTCTATTTCTCTCTTTGTTCCTTTCCACATATAATTAGAAAAGTTTTTTCCTTTCTCTCTGATGTGCCCTCCACCTCTGTTTATCCTTGACTTTTAGTTATTTCACTCTGTGATTGAACTTTGTTTATTCTGAGGATCATCTTCTCATGGCATCTTTATTATTTAAGGAAAGCTGCTCTGAAAATAATAATGGCAACTTTGTGAAAGTCATGAGCTGCATAATTTGTTTAAGAATACTCAATTTTAAATTTTTTTAAGTTTGTTTTTTAAGACTGAGCTCTGGAATAGTAGTCTTTCATCAGTGATTGTCCAGCTGGGGACATTGCTCTGCAGTTACTTTGAAATACAAAGAAATAGTTTTTTTAAAAAAGGTCCTACATTTCAGAGAACATTCTATATCACCAAGATCCCATACAGTTGAACTGGTAGGTTAGAAATCTAAAAAAAGAGGGAAGAAGCATCTACTATAAAAATATCTTCTGAAAAGAGTGGTAGAGTTACAAAGAACATGATAAAAATAAAAAGGTTTGGAGACAGTGAAGACTTTGCCTTACCTTTATAAAAAAGGGAGAAGTATCGGAAAAGTTTAATTGTTTTGGAATTTTTTTTTATTTCTGTTAATAAGTAGCTATTCCTTTCCATGATTAAATCTGTCTCATGGGCTTCAGGCGCCTGATGATGATGGTAGTGGTAATGATAATGATGTTTGTTTCATTATGTGTATAATGAAACATCCTACAGTGGTATTTTGCAATGTTATTTCTAGAAAGCCTTAAATAAATCCAGGCAAATTAGAAGTTATGTCAGGTCAAAAAAAGTTTTAGGCACACTGAGTACTCCAGTAGTTTTTCTCTGTGTCTTCAGGCAAGGGGCTCACCTCAAAGCATCCAATGTGTGCACAGGAAGAGGCTGTGGGACATTAGTTGCTGATTCAGATAGGGTGCAATATGCTCAGTCTTGATCTGGCCAAATAATAGAATGATTTGTTGATACTGTGCTGAAATGCAAAAATTTAATTCTCTGCTCTTCAGTAAAGCTCACCCTCTGTTATTCTCTGGATATTTGCTTGACCTTGCAAATCATTTGATTATGTGCTCAATTTTGGTGAAATTGCTAAACAACAAGCTCCCATTGCCTGTTTTTTTCCCTAGGTTAGTGAACCATCAATGGTGCAATTCATTTTTCTACCAGGTGACAGAACTGAAAGAACAGAAAGAAACTGTATTGGCTCATGATAAATTTTTAATTTTAATACATGTCCACTTAACTAATCACATTTATTTGTATTCCTGGACAGTAGATTTTTGGTTTGGTAGAGTTAATGGAGTATTTGCTACAAAATGCACATTAAAAATTAATTAAATCAGCGTGAATAAACAAAATAAATAATTTTATTTGCCTGGCCACATAATTTTGTAGACTTTTCTTCTGTTTACTTAAATGCAAGAAGTAAAACATTCACAGTATTAGTGCAATGTGGTTATTTGGGTAAATGGTTTCTCCACATTAAAATGTTGATGGCATCTTAGTGCCAGCCTTCCAGCTCTTCAAGCATTGCAATGCACAAGCAATAGATCTTGTTTTCAGAAAATGTTTTCAGAAAATAAAATAGTTATTAAAAAAAACCAAGTGGAATTTAAATACAATGCATCTACCCAAGATAAGCTATTTATATATATTGAACACAGAGATATCTTCTGCTTTTATAGCTTAAGTAAATGTTTTGAATCAAGGACTCAGTGGAAACAACTGATGGTGCTAAACAATGCCAAAATGGGAAAGAAGTCCTTCAGGCCTGACTTTATGGGGGTGTGGACACACAGTAGGAGATGCTTTGGATGCTTTTAGAGTGCAAATCATAAACATTGATAGCTGCCTACAGTAGCTGCTGTTATAGCTGAGAGCACTCTGGCTAACAGGATACGTGACTTTTCAAAACTTCTTCTTTATAGGCTCACTGTGGTTCTGCTGGCCTTGGTGGGAGGACTGTTTGATCAATGGTGAGTGCTTTGGTAATCCAGCTGGAGAAGACATACAAATTTTTAGACAGAGTCTAACAGCACTCCCAAGAAAAGTTGCCTCTGCAAAAAAGTTAGCCTGAATAAGGGAGAGAGGCTTTTCTCTGCATTACTCAGGAAATCAAAGATCTATCTGGATAGCCAGACTGGACTGTAAATTACATTGGGAAATCTTCTTACCTGAAGAAGTCTTTCTAAATAGTACTGGAGATAATCCAGAGAGATCAGTAATTGTAGGCTGGCCTGAGAAACAATTAGTTCTCTCTGATGGCTCACAGCAAGCTCACAAAATGTTTTCTGTAAGCCTTTGCTTGTTCTGAAGCAGGTAAATCTCATGAATGCTGCAGAAATAGATGTATTTGTTATAACTTTCCTACTAGCTCCTCCTTTGTGGCTCATCAGCTTATTTTTCATTTTCTAAGAGTGACTATGTAAAGCAGTGGTGGAGCTTAAGCAAAACACAATGAGAATCAGATGTCAGATCTGCTCCAAATCTCAGTGAGGTTATAGTAAATGATGATCAAAACCACAGGCAACTATTATGGACCAAAGTAACACTGCAAATTAATCATTGATTCTACAGAAGAAATAGCTCTAATTGTCACACCAGCTCCTAAACATTGGGTTTAGATTTCTGCTAAAATCCAATACTTAAGAAAATATCTGAACTTTCTTTCTTCATATCCTGAAACACCAATGCAGCTGGACAATTTTAACCATCACAACAGACTTTCAAAAGGATAGATTTTGAATGCTTAAGCCAACATATTTTGGGTCTCATGAAGAGAGAATAAAATGTGTCCTAGGTAGGAAGAATCTGCGCATGATGTGTACAAGGCCATGCTGACCCTTTTATGCAATGCACCAGCATCAGTTTTTAAAGTTCCTGTCTTGAGAGAAGTCCTAATCAAGTTCAAAAAGTGGGGAAAAAGTATTTATTAATTGAACATTCTCCCAAAGATAAGGAAGAATATATTAAAGAAGAAAACATCCTAAAGAATTCTCTCCACACAAAGAATAATAATAAAAAAATTATTTAGCCTAGAGCAATCAACATCCCTCTTCATTTTTATTTCATTTTGTACCACAAAAGAATTGATAGAGCCCTGGGAGAAGGATACTGAATGTACTGTATGAGATGTGCTATAGTTTCCTAAACTACAAAATAATTGTTAAAATGAAAAGCTTGCAGCATTACTTTCAATCATCAAGGTCATCCTTCAGCTCAGTAAATCTGTCAACAAAGCTACAAACTGTGGGATTTTACATTTTGGGGGAGAAAAATAAAATAGAGGGCTTCTAATTTTAAGCAGGTGGGAGAAAAGAAGGAGGTTGTAGTCTCTAGCAAGAGAATTCCAGGTAGCATCATTTATAGAGAAATGCAAAAGTCTGGACAGGAGAGTAAGTATCAGAACAAAAGAATATCTAATAAAATCATATCTAAAAGCATCAATCCTGAAAAATAGCAGAGCACAATTCAAAAAGCATTTCTGGTATCATCTCTCCAAAAGTCACAATGCAAAACTATGACATATTTTTATGCAATCTTGTTTATAAAATAGCTTTATCTCAGACAATAGAACTCCAGATGGAGTTGTAGAATATAGCTTGACTCTTGACAGGTGTTCCTCCTATATATGTGCACATACATATGTTTGTGCATAGCATTTTCTATGTAGCACACATAAAAATATTGACAAAGAATTATATCTAACAGTAAAAGGAAGTGGGGGGAAAACATCAAATTCAAAGTTAATATAACTGCATTTTTGTCTATGAAGTCATACCACTTTGTGATATTTACCTGAATAAAATTACAGCAGAAATTAGTATAACACAAGGTCTAATTCATTGAGAGTTTAAGAACTAAGTGTGCAGTTATGTTAAATCTGCATGTATCTAATTAAAACAGGTTAGTGGAGAAAGAGATGAAGATGCAAACAATATCCCATTAATGTCTATAGCTAACAATGGAATGCTAAATGTTTTGAATCCATGCTTATCTGCCATAAGTATTAATTTACATCACATAGGAACCTGTGTTTATCAGGATTCCCAACAACATTTTAAGCGATTTATTTCCAATTTAAGTGTATAAGCTTACTTCTGCCCTGGTCATTATTGAGGCACGTCATAGAACTGATGTGAAATGTACAGCTATGAGTAGATCTGGCTGGATTTGTGGATTAAGGAAGAGCAGTATCTGGAGACTTGCAGGCTGCAGAGTAATTTTGGGAGTATTGGTAGTCTGTGAACTTGAGACAGGAGTGCTCCCTTGGCAGCAAAGAAGGTCAGCAATATCTGAGAGTGTGTAAGTAGCAGCAGAATCAGTGGATGGAGGAAGTAAATATTCCTCTTAGCATTCCTTAGACCACAAATCGTTAGATGCAGATATTGCATTAAGTGTTGGGATCCTCACAACAAGAGAGATTCTGATAAATTGCAATGAGGTCAGTGGAGGGCTACCAAGATATTTGCAGGCTGCAGGATTTTGCCTTGCGAGGAGAGGCTGACAGAACTGGCCTCATCCATCTTGGAGAAAACTAAGTTCCTGGAAGCCCCCAAGTTGGGGGGAAGTTATTGAGAAGTCAGGCTCCTAACAGCTGTATGTACAGTTGTGAATGGTGGGAGGCTGGGAGGCAAAGTGCACAAGATGAGAGGCTCCAGAGAGCTCTTCAGATTGGATATGACAAAGAGAAAGACTGACCATGAAAACAATTGAGCAATGGAACAGAGTGCCTAGAAATTTGTTCTGTCTATACCCCTGGAAGTTTTCAATATCAGACTGGACAGAGACCTGAAACAACATGGTCTGATCTCTGAGCTGGTCCAGCTCTGAGCAGCAGTTTGGTTGAGGGGCTTCCTGAAGTCTCTTCCTGACTTGTATTTCCCTGTGATTTTTAGGATGGCTTTCAATACATGTTCATGAGAATATGAATAAGGAAATATTTCCTACTGCAGATTCTTGCTTATCAACACTTAGGGTCCTGATCTGTCCTGTTGTGTTGTTTAGTTTTTAGGGTTTTTTCCCCTGAGGAAAGTTCTGCCATTCAGAAAGCAAACCTCAGTAATAAAACTGGCAAACTCAAGTATGGGCTTCTCAAACTGCATTAGAAATGATTAATTCATTAGTTTAAATAGACTCACATCTGTATTTTATAGAATTATAAAAATATTCATCATGAAAGAATTAAATCTGAGATGATTCAGTGCATAGATCACCTAGTATGATTCTGCCCTATTCCTGGATGAGTACATTAATCTAACTCAGGCATGAATATTTCCAGTCACAAAGCATAAACTTTCTTTTTAAAAATATTTTTGATTCTCTCTTAGAAGTCACTGTTCTGGTAATTTTTTTCTGAAACTGGATTCATTTATCATAACATTTGCAAAGAAGCAACTCAAATGTAAACATTGCAAAATGAAACAGTTGAAAAATTTCTTAAACTCCCTCAGACTATTCACATTTAAAAAGCTGGATTTTCCGATTTCAGAAATTTTAGCTGGTGTTCAATGATTGCTAACTTGTGCACATGGCAGGGATCTCAAGCTCATTTCTGGCTCAGAAAGTCATGAGACAGGCAAGACAGGAACTATACAGAAAAATATTTTAGCAGTCTGATTTTACTGGCCTTATTACCATTTTTATAAATTATATATATGAATTTAATATATTATACATAATGTATATCACTGGAAGAAAAATAAAAGAAAAATCTGATGATGAATGGCTTAGTCTTTTAAATATATCAACTGTTAAAGAAATCTCTGGATAAGATTAAATTATATAAAAAACCCTTATCTGTATCAGCTATTCTTTCCAGTTTGCTTATACAGCCTTCCTTCTTATTCAAACAATCCCAATGATTTTAAGTCACAAAGGGTATAAGTTTATGTAATTTTCCTGTAATAATTTAATTGTAAAGTTATTGACTATCTAGGAACTGTTACATGGGCAAATAAAAGTATTATTAATTTCAAAGTAGAATACTTCAAGTACAACTTGGAAACATGAATGGTTACTCTAGAGAATTTTACATGGAGCAGAGTAATCCAGTGCAATGAATATTTCAAATTGGAAATTTAAGGATACAGTTGTAAAAGGTTCACGTAACATTTATAAAACTTCAGTTAGCCTAAATTGCAAGTGTCACTCTTTCCTAAATGCAGTGTGCAGCCATGAAAGATTCAGGATTTGGGGGTCTTCTTCTTTCCAGTAACCTGTTTGCCATTACACTCAAACTACAAAAGACAATCGAAAAAGACAGGACACATGAAAACAGATGTTCCAGCTATAAAACATAAAAAAGAAGTGTGGAGAGGAAAAAAAGAGCAAGTTAAAGGAAATTAAAAATGGCATTAAAAGTTTATCATGTGTATTAAAAGACAGGGAATGGTCAGAGGAACAAACTGGTTAAGGACATGTCAGCATGGTTACTACAGAGTTTTCATATGCTAATTCTATGTCTTATTAATGCTTGACCCAGATGTCAATTCCCCTGCAGATGAATATAGTGTAGTGGGATAAGTAGAAGTTAATTACTGACCACAAATGGAAAGCAATTGAGTTTTTCATGTTTCAAAGTAGCAAAATGAAGCCAAAGCATTTGGCTGTAAAATCAGGTCTATCAGAGTGAGGAAACCCACTGACTTCGCAGGAATTCAGTATGAAAATCAGGCATTAAAGACAGGAAAGGTAAAGGGCTTGAAGTGCTGTGGCTGCCAAGCAGAATTCATTCCATGGTTGTCTCCAGTAATTTACAGTACACTGAGCCAGATCCTCTCTTCAACCTACATCCAGTAGGTGCAGTAGGCATTAATTGTCACTGAAAGTGAACTTTGTATACTGCAGGTATTTTAGTTTGCTGCATAAAACTTAACCTAGGGCTGCCTCAGGACTGCTCTCATTTGGAACAATTTCTTAAGACTCTAACATAGTGAATTAGAGCTTCTTTCTGCTTTTCATCTTCTCATCTATCAGGTATAAATAGAATAATAGACAGTTATGCTCAGCCAAAGGAAAGAAAAAAAGCAACTTCTTAGGGCTGATCTTCATACCAACAGGGCCAGCCCAAATTGGCTATTTTCTCTGAAACTGGTCAGATTATTGTGACTCAAGGAATAGAAAAACACCATATCGAATACAAACATGGCCTGAGTGTAATGTCAGAATTTTGTTCTGTTTTCTGAAACAGTGACCTGAGATGAACCATCTTGTAAGATGGTCCAATATTTGTAAGAATAAACAAAAAAAGCCATGATATTCTTGGTCTCTCTAAATTCCATTTTCCTCTTGGACTGTTATTGAAAGATTTTACACCTGCTGTACGTAAGCAGCTGCAAGTTTAGTCAGCATTTGGGAATTCCCCAGAAAGGATGAAGCTTCCATACAACATACTGCAATAGTTTTGTGCAGAAGAACATTCCCAGGAGAGCTAGAACAACACTTAAATTTACTTGGGAACTTGTTCATCACAGTACTAAAATCACTAAAATGGTTGAAAACATTCAACCAGCACGTGGGTGAAAACCAAAGATGTATATCTCCTTTGCTCAGCATGGCCCAGGAAGTGATAATGGAATCAATATGAGCAGCAGTTCCAAAGAGCCTGATTGCTTTGGCTTCTTTTAAGGAAAGCAGTGAATCATTTTAAGACAAAAGTTGAGTCCTAATTTCTTGTTCACTCTTAAAGCAGAATGAAAATCTACTCCACAGGCTTTACTAGGGAAACAAAGTCCTGAATAAAAATGAGTGTCATCATAATATCTTGAGTTTTGGAGAAATCTTAAAACCAAATTCTCTGAATTCCCAGTAAATGTGTGCTTCCTATGCACAGTAATTATGAAATGTTATTCAATTAACATCTGCTGTCCTATGTCATCAGAAGTAACAGCTAGAGAGAGGAGCAAGTGGAAAGTCTGCTAGTGGAAAAGCAGAATTTTAGGTAGAATAATTAATACATTTTTTATTAAATTTTTTATATGGCATCTTATATTACATTTTTTAGACTTACAATAGAATCAGACATGTAGATTGCAGGAAAATTCATTTCCTCACTCCACATTGCTCATTGTTTAACTACTATATCCTCTCATTGGTTATTTTTGACTCATGGGAAACATTTTTTTTTCAAACTACTATTGAAAATATTTGATTTCTCAGTGCTTTGCACCATTAAAGGATAGTAGCCCTCAGCTTTGCTCAAATTTCATTTTTCCTTAAACCAAAAATGTATCTTTGAAATAAATGTATCTCTCTTCTACTTAAACAAAACAACTAACCCACCCAACTCCTTATTTTTGGAAGGTTTCTGGAAAATTATGGAACTCCTGCATTAAATTATACTCTAGAACTAATATCCTCTTACTGTCATGTTTTTGAATATGGCTGGCACTGTCATTAGAAAACTGACAAAAATTTCTGCTGTTCAGTTTACAATGCGATTTGTGAGTAACCCAGACCTTCAGGATTGCACATAAAGAGCAATTCTATACTGTTGTTTTCTTCAAAAATGTGCATATTGGGGCGGTAGATAATTGAATATTTGGCTGTCCTATCTAGGATGTTGTTAGTCTTCATGTTCAATGAGGAGCAAGTTTTTCCTCTGTTACATTGCATAAGCATTTACATTAATGGTTCACTAATGAACTCCAGTGCAGTTTTGTTCTCTATATACATAAAAGGATGGAAAATGTTCTACTAATTCCTCTTATTGCCCCCAAGACCTTTTGCTTCACAGACCTTGGACAATGTGAAATATGCAGGATGGTTTTTAATATTAATCAGACGCTGTGATTGTAATACTAGTGACTGAGAGATATGGCTAGGATTTTAAAAAAAGGTGGCAAACCGCCCCCCCCCCGCCCCAAAATTATAGGAAAGCAGAAGGTGAAATAAGAAAAGAATATAAGTTATAAAGTTGATGTTACAGATTAAAAGTTATTCTGCAGTTCCTGGAGAATCCCTGTTCAGCCATTCAGAAAACACTTCTGAAGCAACACAAGCTGGTAACAGACCTTGAAAAATTTGAAAGTAATTTTTCCATCTGAATTTAATTTTTCTCATAAATGCTTCATTCAGCCACATTGAGGAGGACTTTGCAAATTTCAAATTTAAGTATAGGAAAAGAGTTGGATGAGAAGCAGGATACAAAAGTTCTTTACAGAGAGGCAAAGATCAGGTAAACATAGTGCTATGCTGAGTGATGGAGATATGAAAGGAGAAAAGGAGAAAAGACAAATGAAGATATTGTAAGTTTTAAACAATTTGTTAGTGGCATGATGTTTAGGGATTAACACAGAGATAAATGCTGACCTCCTGAATGTGTGCCATGCAATTCAAATTTTCCTTCTATTGTCATCTAAACTGGCTTCTGCAATAATTGATTCTGGCCAACAGAATCTATTAGAATGCTAAACTATGTAAGGTAGAAAGCATAATATCTTTGTATTTAAGACTTCTACATTAATTTCCCTGGTAGCAGAGTAGCTAACAATACACCTCAAACTAGCATTTTAATATGGTAGTTCTGTGCTTAGTGTGTTTGGAAATTAGATTAAGAAAATGACACCATTTTTCAACTAAATTCAGTGAAAACTGTGGAAAAGTTTGGTTACTTTTGTTTTACATTTCCATAGATACAAGCAAATTTTTCACCTGATACAAAACTCAATTATAAACATTTTAAAACAAATTGAAACATTGCAGAGCAGAATTCAAAATTACTCAGAATTGCCTCATTGTGAGAAGTATTGCTGAGATTTGTTTAACATTTCATCACAATAAGTTCAGCAAAACTATAAAGATTTGCAAACTGTTTACAGCTCTGATAGGAACACTAGCACAGTTAATTATTTCATCCATAATGTCAGAAAAAGTAGAAAAAAAATGAAAAGGAAACAAGAAAAAAAAGACTAAAAGGAAGACAAAAATAGAAAAAGAAAAAAGAAAAAGAAAAGTTATTCCTTCCTGTAATACAAGAAGTCCATGGAACTGCCTCAGAGAAAGAGGGAAATATATATAAATTGTCTGAAAGCAGTTGATACAGATATCTGAGATCAACTGGAACTGCTCCAATAAATATGTGCACTCACAGAAAAATGCTCCATGAAAATTCCCTTATTTATGCCAAAATAACAGCAAACTCAATGGCCAGTCCCTTTGAACCTGCATGATGATCTGCATGTCACAAGCTTAGATACCCTTTTCATTCTCTTCAGTAAATTATATTTCAAATTTTAAACTTGCAAGATGCTGGTAGTGTTCCAGTTCCTATACGTGCAATCTCCAAAGTAAAACAACTTGGCATGAGTCATGATTTCTACACAGTGTAAATTCAGAAATAAAAGATTAGAGAGCAGGTCTCCCAGGACCAATAGGCCTACAGAACCCCACAGGTTACTTTCTCTAGATCTGAGTTCAAAGGCAGTGTTTCAAGAGTTTCAAAGAATGTCTTTGACTTCTGTAAACATACTATTCACTTTCTTTTAGGGAGAGTCATCAAATTGCCATGCATGTAAATGCTCTTTACAAACATCTGAAGAGATACCAATTGAGTACTTTTTTCTGGTCTTGTTAATACCTGCTTGTCTGTTGTTTTGCTCTTTTTTATATGCAGCCATGAATTGATGAACTACAGAAGAGCACATAGGCAGTAGTGCTATGAAACGTCATAGTTTTCTTCCTAATCCTCATTTAATATGTGAGCTAACAATAGAAGAAAAATTGACATTAAAGGATATTCTTATTAAAAGAAATACAGCAAGCAAGCAGTTTTATGGTTGCCATTGGATAGAATGAAATACATCTTGTTTTAAAAGCTTTGGTTTAGTTACACAGTCTTTTGTATCAGTGCTTTCTCAAATTTTCTTGCATTCCCATTTGCATGGTAGGTGATTTTAGTGCCTACATCATGTTTTGATGCAATTTAGGGCAATTAATCTCTCAAGGTTGATTTAGTTGGGGTTGATGATGATTTCAGGCTAGCATGAACTTTCTCCCTAGAAAGTTCCAAGTATTACCTCAGAGTTGGCCTCTCTATAGATTTGGGAAGTCTTGATGCATGCAAAAATTTACCACATGCGTGTATTTTCACAAGATTGCAGCTTTTCTAGGCAGAGATGATGGTTTGAAGTGTGAAGACTGGAAAACAGACCTTTGGTTCAGTGTTCCTGAAATATTTTTGTACTCCTGACCAAGCAAGTGTTGATGCTCTCTGTGTATGTTACCCACCCATGCTCATGAGCTGCATGGAGCTGTTGAGAGGATGAGAGTCACAGTAGCTACTCCCCACAGAGACAAACACTTCACCTGCATTTGGAACTAGGCTCTTTCTACCTCTCATCCGACCAACATCCAGCGCAGGAGGTATTTGTGACAGGGACCCCAGACCAAAACATGATTTTGTACATGATTGTCACTTCTAATAATCTGTATTTTGATCATAATTCCATCATAACCTTAATCCTAACCAGTATTTAAAATTGAAGCATGTTGATGATTTTTTTATGAAGACATCAATTTCCAGTCTGTACAAAAGCTCATCTAAGTAGCATAATTATGCAGGTGGAAAGACTGTCTCAATGTTGAGTGCATATTTAAATGTAGAGCTGCGGGTTTGGAGCTTCAGCTGTGCCTTAGCTGTGACACTGAAAGTGTCACAAACGTCTTCCCAAACAAAGCTCAGGGAAGGGTCAGGCTTTACACTGACAAATGATGAATTGATAATTCATGGTGGCAATCCTTTCAATATGAGGACAAGTTAATGTTATTCTACTTCTACCAAGCTTAAAATCATGCAATAGGCTCTTCATTAACAGGTATTAAGGTTACCAGAAAGACCACTCTCTGATTATGTATTGTTGTATTTATGATGATGTTATTCTGTCTTGAAGGGTTTTCAAATGTCGTTTTCTTGAGGCATAATTTAGAGGATTAGTTGAACTTAAAATAAAAGCTTTTAGAACCGCACTTTCCAGTGATAGAGTGAGATTATCTGTAAATGCTACCTTTTGTTTTGTTTCTGTGTTCAAAGGTTCATAATTAAAAGATTGGCAATTTTCAAAATATTATGGAAAAGAAGTTCTGAGCTGCAATCTTAGGACCTCAATAGCAACTTCATAAAATTCAATGTGAGATTATAATGTAGCCCAGACATCGATTCCTGAGAGATTAAAAAAAACTGTCCAGAAGCTATCCATTCTTTAACAAGTAATAATGTTAAGTGTGAAGATTGAGTCATTAATGTATGAGTAACTCATTCTATGAAGTTTGTTACAAAACCATTTTCAGGCTATTACAATTTCCCCTTATGCAGAGGTATGAAACCAGTCAGATATCTATTGTATGAATGACTTGGCAGAAAGCATGGTTTGGCTGGAATAATAAGACAAGCTGATTGTCATTAAAATTATTCAGCTTTGTGTCTGAAATTGTCTAAGTGGGGTGAAGAAGGAAGAAAAGAGAGAGGCTTATTGATAAAGCACTAGTGCTAAAATTAAAATGAATAAATAATTATTATTACTACTACTACTACTATTATTATTGCTATTTAAATTTTTTGTTGCTATACATTCAGGGAAAGCTGAACAGTAGTCAGCCCTTGATTTGAAAAATATTCCCAACCTAATTCTAGTATTATTTGCATTAGTTTCCTGACCAACACACTGAGTTTTATTTTGAGTCAAAAGTTACAGGTTTTACAAAGTGAAAGAAAAAAATTCTCATGATTGACTAAAGCAGTAGCTCAATTCTGAACTAAGGGAACAAGGTGAAAAATTTTATTAGCAACTGCATGTCTGTATCCCATCCCTAGACATACCAAATTCAAATCCTAAACCTGAATGAACGAAGCAGTCACTTGTTCTTGAGAATTGAAATAACTTCTTTGACTATTCACTCTGAAGGAAATCTCAGATGAATATTTTTTTAACTGTATCTCTGCTGACTACAAAAATTTTATAGGCATCTTACAAAAAATTACGTACACTTAAATGCATAAATTAGGCATTTTAATTTCATACTGAGTCCTACCTGAAATAATTAATATGGACTATCCACTTAATTTTTCAGAAGCCAAATTTTTCAAAAGTAGTGCCAAAATGACAGCAGATTTTTCTGATAGCCAATCCTACCTTATGCCACAGATTGAAGGGTAGCTCAATAAAACAAAACAAAACAAAAAATCAAAACAAATCAAAACCCCACAAAACTATAAACAAAATGAAAATCTCATAAGTCCAAATTATGTGCTAAATTTAGCCCTGACATATTTTAACTACAGTGAAAATTAATCATAATCTCTTTGTATTCTTTATCCCAGACTCCAGATTTAACTCTGGTACAATATAATGGAAGTGGTGGAAAGTCACTTGCCATACTACTTCCTTTCATGTACAAGCCCTAAAGTTTAGTTTAGTTAGTGAACATTTCTAAACCCTGAATTTATTGCATCTCAGAATTCCAGAATCCTAACCAAATTCTAACTCTTTCACTCACACCACCATTAGAAACCTAATATTGTATACATGTTATAATCCAGGGAACATACCCTGGAAATATCCAGAAATAATATTTCTTTAGATCCTAAAGGAACCACCCATAAGCCTAGGTTGACTAATTTGTCTAGATCCTAAAATAACAGGAGCTGCTCAGACCTTTCATATCCACAATAGTTAATGCTGTATATACTTTGCTTCCAAAGTAGTACCCTGGAATTTTATATCCTAATATAGGATTATAATTATAGTATTGGATTTATTTTTAGATAAATTATTCAAATCCATAAACTTTTAGGACCTTTAAGACAGGTTAGCAAACCTACCTACACTATAGCTCAGCCCTCCTTCATTACTGATTCCCTAATTGAGAGATATTAGTTTTTGCAAAACAAATCATGTCAGGTTTGCCTTTCCCCCTGCAGAACCAGATGTAAGAGTCAGAAAGAAAACTTCTGCAGCAGCTGCAGCTCACATTCCCTGGCATTCCCGGCAAACCCTGTATCTAGACCTAACCCTAATCCTGTTAGGTTGCTTGTTCACGTGCACCAAAGTTGAGGAGCAGGGCCTGGATGCCTTCAAACAGGTTACAGAGCATAATCTGCCTGCTCCTATCCTCACCCTCCAGATAACCCCGCTGGCAGCAGCTGCTGTGTGCTGGCACAGGCCACTTGTATGTGGAAAAGATGTGAAGATATAAACCAGCTATGTGTATCTCAAGAGCTGCCTCTTGTATTCTGCTTGTCCTTTCTTCCTTAGTCATCTGTCTGCTTTTGTGTGGAGAGTACCTTACAGTACCTCCCTTGTCTGCACAGCTCTATTAGCAAGGCAAGTTATCAATAAAATAAAAAGCAACCGTAAAAAGAAGAGGAATAAGCTTCAAATAAAATAAATAAGCACTGGATTGAAGCAGCAAGTAATATTTAGTCTAGACGCTAAAAAACTTATTCGTGGTTTGAATAGCTAATTACCAAAATGGATTCATGAGGTGATGCTCTTGTGTCTCTAAAAAATTGGCAAGTTTCTATGCAGGAAAAACAACAGGCTCATGAATAGGAGATCTCTTGGTTCCTCTTGACTTGGCTGCCAGTGATTTTTATCTAAATAACAGTCAGGTGATGCAAAACGGACTACCATAGCCAAATATAAATCTGTCTTTCCCATGAGACTGAGGAAGAGACCACTTCTAGATTCCTGAAGTGAACAGTTCTGTGTCCCTGATAGTCTTTATGTCTGAATAATCCTGTTGTTTTCTTTCTAAGTATCAAGAATAAAATGTTTCTGATACATTTTTACTGTGTTTTTATTTTGGGTCTATGCCTAGCATTATTTAGATGTCAATCAGATTCAAACTATGGAATGCTTTAAAGGAACAAAATTTGTACCTTTTCTAGCATAATTTATGCACTTCTTGAGGGTGTTCCTATCTATTTTTTCACATTCTTTAAATGAGAAATGTGAGTTTCAATTAACAGCCAAACAATTCTATTACCCAGTTCTCTCACTAAAATAGGTACTTTGGTATCTTGCAGAGTATGTTCTGCAAGACTTTACAGAGCCCAGACAAACTTTATAACTTACACTAAATCAAGTCTGCTTTGTCACACCAAGGATCTGGGCAGGATTGGCAAACAGCATTAAGCTGTCCCGCTAAAGTATAGAAAAAGAAAATATTCGAGAAGAAACAAAAAAAAAATAGTTTAACTGAAAGTTTCAAAGGTATTTTAGGAGCTGAGGGGGAAAAAAAAACCTCCAACTGCAAATGTCTATAAGATTTATAGAAGCCATAAGATACTATGTTCTTTAGTGCTTAACATTGTGACTACTACATGATGCACTGCCAGATTGCAGAATTCCTTACAATTAATAAAAGTGTTATTTCTTTCTTGTACACTGTACTGATGTAGGAAAGAACAGTCATCAGGAGTAATTTTCTAAGTGGTCCAAATAATATAAAATTAGTCTTGTTTGAGTTTCAGTGGTCAAATTCTGCTTATAAGAATAATTTTCCTAATTAGCTTGAGATATATTTTCTTCCTGCTGAAATGAAAAGCGAGTTTGGTTATTGTTTGCCTTTTTTTTCCCCTGTGTATTCTCATCTAACACTAGGTGAGGCGTCAACCATTGTCCATTATCTTTTCTGAACATCTGTTAGTTTCACAGCCACCCTACTTTGTTTTCCATGGAGCTGGCAGATCTATTCCCACTGCCAAAACCACAGCTCAGTGAAAGACGGCTGGAATGAGTCAAATTTTGATTTTCAAGAGGCTAAGAGTGGCAGGTCATAGCAGAACATCCTCTCTCCTTCTTCATTCCCAAGGTTGATATAGATTAAAATTCTGCCCAATTTTGGATTTTCTTTCTTTTCTCATTCTCTCCCCCATCCCACTGAAGGCCAGGGAGGGTCTGTAATCAGCTGTGGAGGTTTAGTTGCCAGCTGAGGTTAAAATATTATACTGTGGAGCCTTGCACTGGATCCAGCTTTGTTGAATTAAATAAAAAGGCAAAAAGCCCCAAATCAGAAATGCCAAGTGGTAATGACAGCTTAACCTCCTGAAGGAAATGAAAAAGTTATTTGACTGTGGTGCTGTTTATCCTTTGAAACTGATCAGGACTTGATGAAATGGAAGGAATCAAAAAAATCCCATGTCTCAATGAACATTATGTGTCTATCTGTAGAATTCATTACACTGGTAATAAAAAAAAGCATTGTAACTTGCATACTTTGAGCTCTTTAAAATCTGTTTGTAAATTCAGGATATTCTTTGATTCTGTTATAAGATGTGTCACAGTCAGATGCTACAAAAGGATGTCTGAAGTCTTGTATGTCCCTAAATGGTGAAAATTCAGACAAATTTCAAGTTTAAATGCTGTTTCAGCTTCTCTAAAATACTAATCTAGGGATGCCTCATAACTTCACATTTTTTAAATTATCCCTTACAAATGAAATAGTTTTTTTAACATTGTTCTCAAACCAACAACTTGGAGGAATATTAAGAACAGTTCAGCATCTCAGTTCTCAAGTGGCACTTCACACTTCCCAGGAAGGGCTGTTTAGCTCTCTAGAAATACAAGCAAGTATGTTCTTTTTCATTTAAACAGACTCTGCTCATGTCCTTTAACAGGCAAACTGTTTGCCTTTCAAAGAAAACATTTGGTTAGATGCAACCACAAGATGTGGTTTTTTTGATCACTATAAATAGCTGAGTTTTGTTTATACAATGTGATTTAAAGCTTTAGCACAGCTAGAAAGATGTTTTAGTGCAGCACGTTCTTTGGGAATATTTTCACTTGAGTTTTCACTAATATTCCTGGAAAACCAAGCCCAAAGTCTGGAATTTTATCACTCTTATGAGGACTCCAGATCTCCATATACATCTCAGGCCAGTTACTGCTGCAAGACACTGGTGGCAGAACATAAATGAAGATGAGATTTTGCCTGAAAGCACCTATGTTTCTTCAAGAAGCAAAACACTGGTTGCCTTGTGGAGCACTTTCTTCACTCAGTCAGGGTTAAAGTGGGTGCTATGCTGTGGTCAGGAAGGTGTTTTTGTCTGGTCAGATGGACAGAGAGAAATTTAGGGGGATAGCTGGGAGGAAAGGCTACATTTTTAATCTCTCCTCTGCTCTGCTCTGCTTGTAGTGCATTACAACTTTTGAGACATTCTGCTTTCTGTTCCAAGAAAAAAAATATGTGTCCCTAAATGATACATATAATACATATTATTCAGATAATGTGAATAGAATGCTAAACAAGGTAAGTGCATTTGCCTTCTTTCTTTACCTTCAAAAAACAAAAACATGTATGAGAAGGTTGTCAAAGCAAAATACATGTAGGAAATAAAGGGAAGTAATGCTGAGAGTGTTGGGGACATTTCACTGAGTTTGCTTTTCTTACACCTGCAAACCATGCATCTTTCTTTATGTTCAGTTGCAGTTCACTCACAAATGTTAATGTGAGCAAATAATCATGAATAAATCTAAATTGACAGCCGATTTCAGTTAAAGAAAATACAGTTAAAGAACTCTATGTTCCCAAAACTTATCCCAGCAGGAAATGAGGGCAGTATGGAGATAACATATGTGATTAAACCTATGGTGCCAGCAGTGAAGGCTGATGAGCAGCATATTTTAAGTACTGGATTGTAGGCAAAGTTTAATGTCCTGATAATGCCCATCACAGGCCATGTGAACACGTATAGCATGCTCCCCTCCTGAGCAGCTTACTATCTAATAAGCATATTTCATCAGCGTTCAGAAAAACTGAACACACATTTCAACACATTCACTGATGGTTTGTGAACTAAAAATGGCTACACTTGTCCTCTATGTTATTTTCAGTGAAACATTCACTAAATTCTTGTAAAGTTGCAGACCTCATCTGTCTTCTGCCAATGCAAAGGCAATGTAGATCATGCAACTAAAAATGTCATTTGCAAGGTACACGTCAGATTAGATTTTGTATATTACTAAACAGTCTTTATTGAGAGACTGGAAGATTTTTTATTGTATTCACAACAGTACCTTGCAGCAAATGCTCATCTTTTCTGTACAACATTTTCCGGTTTCAGCAGGGACATAATTAGGCAGCATTACTAAACAGCTGAAGATAAGATATCCCTTGCTAGGCATTTATTTGGTAGCATTCATTATGAACAAACACATTTTCATTTCGTTTTAAGGAATGTTGTTTTAAGAAAGATGCATATATACTGCTGTTAAATTGCAGCCTGAATAGTCATGATCTCTAGTTATTCATATTGTTTGGGATGTATTATTTCCAATTTAGCAAATATTGTGTTGCAAGAGGATGAGGTTTGGAAAAGAGCTGTCTAAAAATAGAACTGCTGATTCCACAATGGTCGTTACTTTACCCTCAGGCTTTATGCCTAACTGAGCAGCAGTGCTTGCTGAGGTGCCGATGCAATAACCTCATTGAATGTACTCTGCTATTTTGGGCTTATCACTTCAGCATCTATACAGACTCCAGCTTTGAAATCTGCCCCTCCTAAACTGCACACGTAACAACAAAAAGCTACATTCTGTGCTAATCTTATGTTTAAATAATTTCAGGAGATAATGAAGACTAAATATATGCAGGAGAACATCTGCAATAGACAAAATGGTTATGAAGGGGCTGTAATGGAAGGGACCCTATTCTGAACTACTGTGTTTGGGTTTCTGTGAGTCAGTGTTTTTTTTCTCTGGATTTTCAAAATATTCTCAGTGCTATGCTCTGGTACCTTCCACAGACTATATTTAAAGCACCATAATCATAAATCATATGCAACTCAATACCCACAGGCACAATCAGTTGTAATTCAATTGGTTAGCCTTGCTAAATGCTGCAAGGGTCTCAACCACCCAGCTGAGGTGAGGTTTAACCATCTGCTTCGAAAGAGTAGCAGCAGAAAAGAACTAACATGCAAGTCTCTCAAGGAGAAAAGAAGCCTTGGGCTGCTAAATGTCAAAACTGCTTACTTCTCAACCCACCACCGTGCCGAGTCAGCTGTGGAGTTCAAAGACAAATGACCCACTGAGCCTAAATACAAGTGCTTTGGCAATTGGCTATGCCTGAAAGAAGGGTATTTTAATCTATCATGTTTCTTCTTTATCAAACCCATTGCACCATCTGAAGCATCATAGGTTTATTTCCAAATTAACAACATGTAAATGTACGAGCAAAAGAGAATAGCTGCAAAGCGCCGGTAGTCCCTTAACTGCACTTCATTTTCTAGCAGATATATAGCTGAGCAGATGCAGGGGTGGCTTTCTGAGCGAGGCAAAATGTCTGCTGTGCTCCCTTCTAACCTCCCTGTGAAGGTGCTATACAAACACTAAACATTGCTGCCTTTCGTTTCTTCGCTGTTTCCCCTCCACACTGAGTGCAGACTTTCATAAGGGAGTGATTTGCAGGTTAGTTTAAATTCTAGGATTCTTTCATCAGCAGCCCCCAAACAGAAGTTAACCTAGACATGGCATCTCACTTCTCAAAATCCTGCACCATCATTACTGCTACTTGTCTCTGCCTGCAAGAAAGCTAATGCCTGGCAAAAATAACAGAACAGATCTTCTTTCAACCTGGGAGCACTTTCCTTAGAAGGAACCATGTGTTTTTGCACCACATCAAGGAGAAAATTAAAATCAGTATTCCATTTTAAAAGCACAGCAAAAATAGGCCATGCAATGTAAAGAGAGGACATACAAACAGAGTAAAACATTCAGATGCTGCTCTGTGAGGCCCAGTGCTTGGGCTGCTTCGATATATCCTTGATGATAAGGATGTGTTGGGTAGCAATTCCCGTGGAGTTTAGTCTTTTAGTCATCCAGTGAGCCAGTCCCCAGACATCAGCAAAAAATTTCCTAAACTAGTCCACATGACAGCAATTTTCCAGAAAGAGATACTGCCAAGAAAATTTTAGATCCTAGCAGTGATGTTGACAGAGCTGCTACAAGGGGCTCCAGAGGCGCTTGCTCTTGCCACTGCTGGGGAGGCAGACGGGCATTTGTTTCAGACATGGACCTCTGATGAGCCCCACTTGTATCTATAAGCTAGGTGCACTTCTTGTTTCATGCACAATGGCACCCTACTGACTCAGTCAGGCATTCTGAATTGAAGCTTGCCTCATATTAAACTCTCCTTTTGAAGTGTGGCAGAGATACGGACATGCTACACCTTACAGGAATGTAATTGATGTTATTTATAGCAAGAAAAATTTAAAGAGGTTTTTTTTATTATTTCTTAAATTCTTGAATTTTTTTTGTCAATTACTAGTAGTGATTTTTTTTTTATCTTGTACATATATTATTTCTAGTAGTAGATGCTGTGGAGAGATGCTAGATTTCCAATACATCCCTGTGTTCACTTAATTATGAACAAAAATTATTTGGCATCTTACACTCTACATCCGTAGTCTCATACTCAAAATTATTTTTTAATGAAAATTTTAGCAGATATTTTCCTATTCAAGCAAAATAAACAAAAATATCATTTGTGTACAGCATTTTCTTCACACTTTTAGAGTACCTTGAACCCAACAATCTCATCAAGCTTTTCCAAATGCTGATCAGGTATTGCAATAGATCTCTAAGACTGCATTAAGACTAATACAGCCAGTGCTTGTAGAAGACTGCTGGTGTTCATAGGCAGCTGGTCCTTCAACAGCAATTTTTCCTTTAAGTATTAACTATATGTTCCCTGTGAATGCATTTGGAATTGGGACTACCTCTCACAGCCAAGGAGGGAGATGAAAATGTGAATTTGAAAGTTATTTGAATTAAGGAATAAAAACCAAAACTATGCAAAATTATTAAATTCAAACTCTAAACTCCAGTTGTCTTGATTCAAGTTCAATATTAATTTATAAGCACAGTTCATAAGTAATTTAAACAGGAAAATTATTGTGTATTATGCTACTTGTGTTGTCCCTGGCTATACATAGTATAAGAGCAAAGGTTACTAGCAAGTTTCGAGTAAAAATAGCATTTTAGATATATGTGACATTTCTGCTATGGTTTTTATGATTGAAACAGCTTTAAACCCATCATACTTAGATTTTGCATAGCCATTACATCCACTGTATTGCTATTTACTAAATATAAGCAATTCAAATCCATCATCAAATATTCCAATACTTAAAATCATTCCATCTGCCTAGAGGCTGAGTTGATGTATGGTGGAATGGAACTCCAATATATTGCTTAAGTCAGCTTTTAAATTGATTCAGGATTTCCTGATATATATAACTCAAAGAAAGTACAGTTGTGGTGACTGTCCCTTTGTGTCTGAACCCCAGGCAGCAATCACAGGAAATATGTCATCAGTCCTAAGGTATCTTTTTATGTGAACCCATCCTATTTTCCTTTCTAGCAATTTTACCCTCACCTTTGTGAAAATATGTGGTTTGTGCATTTTCATATTTTCTACCTAAGAAATTTGGTTACTATAAAAGCAATAAAAAAGGATTTGCATTCCAGGATGCTTATTAGTTGGCTAAGAAACATCCCAGAAGATCCAGCATTCTGAACAGAGGGAATTCTCTAATTCTCAATGACAAAGTTATGTACCCTAAGTTTATTTTCTGCATCACAATCCCATGGCAACATCTACATTTGTCCTAGCTGTCACTTGTATTAATAAGCATTTCCTTAGCTCAGATTTCTGAAGTATTCGTTCACTCCAATAAAGAGCATAAAAAAGCTCTTATCATTTATTTAGTAATAGCCCTTGTCTGTTAATCAAACACTGCACACTTTCTATTGGCTATCACATACAAAGAATTCAATACAAAGGTTTACCTGAGCTATCTGCATCAGACCGAATAATTTTCTCCCATAAAGAACACATGACAGTAGCAAATTTAATTTAATACTAATACTAATGGAGAAATCTGGTATCTTGAAAAAATATTTTTTGTCTAGATTAGATTTTTAGTGCTCTTTTTATTAAATCAGAAGAACAGAGAAATAGGGTTTTGGTGTTTTAAAATAATATTTATTTGTAATATTAATTTATACAGACAAAGCTCATATGAAATTTGTTAACCAGGATACAATTACACCTGAATTACAGATTTCATACACAAAAGACTATGCACTAAAGTTTGGATCCCACCTGGAAACTTAGAATGTAACAACTCCAAATCAAGAAAACCCCCCAAGTATTAGTTAAGAAGCAAGGTCATTAACATAGTCTCTTTACTGTCTGAACAGGAGATGGCTCCAGATAGCCATACCCAAGGGGCACTAGCATTTTCTAAGTGCAATGTAACATTATAATCGAGTTATAAATGATGAGAAATCTTGCAGAGAAGATGCAATGCAATATGAAAAAAACACATTAATATAAAACAAGAGGCTTGTCTCCAAATCCAGATCACTTGAATTGTGAGCAGTGTCCAGCACTCAGGAAGTTAAAAAGAGGTAGTGATCCCACATAACATATTTGTTTCTGAATTTGGTAACTGTGTTAATGTCAGTGTTACAGAAAATACATATTTCATTCACATTAAGCAGATGTCTGACTTTGAAAGTAAGTGCCACGAACTACCAAATTAAATGGCATTCCATCCATGGCAAGGTGATGATCTCAAAACTTGGACTACTGTACTTAGACAACCACTTTCTAGCATTCCAGAATAAAGACTCTTCTTTGCTTTTTCAAAAAGAACAGATTCTAAGCACAGTTACAGCTAGTCAATTTTAACAGAGCTAGCAAATTTAAAAAAAAATGGTAAGGCTCCTATCTCTGAGGCAACTAATAGCAAAGTTCAAAAATAGAAGAAAAATTTAAATCAAGAACTTCCCTTTACAGGAAAAACTGCTTATTTTTGGGAAAAAAAAGGCAGCATAACTGCTCCAGCACATGCTTATGATTTCCAGAAGTGGAAGAACTCCATGAATCCAGCAGGTGTGCTGAAAATACACATTTTCCTTAGGATGTCTCACAATTTTCATGAAAATATGGCAGATGTGTTTGTAATTTTTAGGAGCTCAGGTCAGACATATCAGTACATAAAACCTATGTTGGCTTTATAGTTGAGGGCCTTGGATCCCATCAGGCCAAAATCCTTTTGTGGATGTGGCTACACAGAGATGGCTACTATTGTGGAAGAGAAAGGAGCTCTGTTCTTTAATGCCCTCCACTATCATCTTAACAGTCAAGAAAAGCAGAGCGGGACTATCCTAATGAGACTGTCCTTTGTATATTTTTAGAGCACCTGTTTTGACCGAACATACCACAGTGAGACAAGGGAAGGATAAACAATAAGAGATTCATTTTCTGACTTGCCACCAGGTTTTTGGGTATGGAAAAGAGTGGAATGGATGTGGAAATCGGCTGTAGTCATTAAGCTATGGAATCAGCAATTTGTTTAGCTCTCACAAAGCCCATGACAAAACATTCATTGACTTAATGCAAATGTTTTAGCCCCAAGTAACACACAACAATACTCTGCAGGCTCTTTATTATGGGGAAAAAATTCTGTGCTGAAAAAGCAAAATACTTAATACCACTTTCAGAAAAAAGTCTTTGCAATGCCTAACAGTAGTTAATTTAGAAAATAACTCCAGCTGCGCTGTCTCTGTTCCCCAGTCAGCTGACGTCCCTTTTCAGCTTGTTGACGTGTTTTCTTGTGCCTGAAAGCATTGCTTTTTTCCCTGTTCCGTTTCCCTGAGATTTAGATTCAAAATGCAAATATATGGAAACCACCATATACATTGTTTACAGTAAGCAGCAAGAAGGCTTCATTGCTTTGCTTTTTGAACATGAAAGGAAGGTTGGTCAGTCTACAGTTAAACAAGAAACTGAGTTCAGAGTTCAGCTCTCACACAATTCTCTGTTTCATTTCCACGGTCCTCTGTACATCATTTAATGTTCAGCACATTGGCACTGCATCATATTTCACTGCATGGAATGTAAAGAATAATCACTGCTTGGATGAGAAGCCAGAGTAGCAAGGATGCAAGTGAAGAATAGCTGGAAAAGGGTTAGCTCAGGTCAAAGAGCTGGTACACCAGCTAGCACACAACATCTGAGTCAACTGCTGACACAGAGAAATTTGGAAGATAAACAGAGGCCTCATATAGAAACAGGGAAAGAAAATGTGTTTAGAAAAGGACACCAGGAAACTCTATAAGTATTCTGCCATCAAAAAATGGTTCTGTAGCATGTTGGAAAGGACCATACTAAATTACTTTTTTAGTGAGGGAGAGTAGATGAAATTTTTAGTAGTTCTCTGCAAAAATGAACAACCTTAAAATAAAAAAAATAATAAACAAAAGGATGGGGATAGCTGTAAAAACATATCTTCTGCCCAAGTATACTGTAAGGAACTTGGTATCTGTGGAAGCAAAAAGTTATTCAAACATTGTAAGTTCACAGTTTATGAAGATCCTTCACCATAACCACCATATCACAGGGTAAACTATAATTTATGGGCTTGCATGGGCATGCACGGGTATACATACACACATGTATAGAATACCTATATGTAGGATACTTGTATACTAACTAGGAGTGTAGCATTTAGATGTCTATATAAAATATAAACATTTGCATTATTTCTCCTTTGGGAAAATGGGGCAAAGCACGTGTTTTAGTTAAGAAATTACATTAAATAAATTAGTGCAAATAAAAGGCCAAAGAAGCTATCAAAGAAATATATCTAAGAGAAAGATGACTTACAATAAATTTGTGTCTATTCTACATGAGGTACAGAAAAAAAATGAAGTAGAGAATGACATTATTTTAAGACTGTCTCAAGTTTTTATGAAAGACATATATCTAATATTTGTGATTTCAATTTTCTTTACTTAAAAATTATTTCTTTGAGGAGCACTCAGGTCAAAATTCATGCTTCTTGTTGAGTAACCACAAAATAGTAAATTCAATTTATCAAAAAAAAAAGAAAAAGATGAAAGTTCCAAGGTGATCCTCCAATGTCAATTAAAGAAAAAAAAAAGTTACATTCACAGTATCTGTTGCATTTGGTGATCTCCCAAGTTTTTTCACCTCCTATGACAAAAATTAGTGGCAACATGAATGCGAAAGGCATTATGCTTAAAATACAAAACTCTCCTTGTTCTTCATGCTAAGGTTTTAGTGGAAACCTCCATAGGTCCATCTCATCTGATTCCTTCCTCCCAGTCAAAGGGAACATGATTGATTTACTCACAGGGACAGTTTCCCTGATGCTGTGAATTGGCCAGGGATGAAGCCTACTCTGGAGAGGTACTCCTCCAGCACTGTGGAACTCCCTGCCTCAAAAAATACATCACTACTCATGACTCCCACACAATTTTCCTTTTCCTCATCTGCCAAGCTTAAAAGCAGAAACTCATAACCAAATTGGCATCAAAACAACTATTCCCCCAGAATTTGCATGTTACATACTGAATGCTCTCATGTCAAAATGAGAATACAACTTGAGAGGAAAATTGCTGAAACATTTCAGGCTTGACTCTAATTGTGCTGATCTTATGGAAACAAAATGTCCCACTAAGACACTGTCTTAGGCTAGGGGTGTGCATTCTATTTGCCATCTGTGAAGCTGTTATCTTCTATTAATTGGGCAATTTTTCTTTGTCTCTTCAACAACCAATCCTCCCTCCAGGGAGATACCTTCTATTAATGGGCCACTGAGTCTTAATGATAAAATTACTTCATCCCATTGTGAGAACTCCACCCAGAGAGAGGAGCCAAGCATTCCTACCTGGATATAATGAGAGATTTGGAGCACCAGAGACTTCTTTTCCCACTGGATTCCCAGAGGTGCAGCTGTCTTCTCCACTGACTTCCCAGTAGAAGACCAGGCCCATCTACACTACCACTGGACCTTCAGAGGAAAACTACAGCCTTCTACAGGATCACTGCTCCAACAGAACCACACCTGTCACTGCAGGAGGACTGCAGCCACCATTTAAATCAGGACTGCTACCAACATCCTGACCCACAAGCTGTCAGGTCATATTCTGACTCTGTCAGTGTTTTTTTTTCTTTTTGAACTATTGCATTTGTATTTCTTTTTAATTTTCCTAGTAAAGAACTGTTCTTCCTATTCCCATATCATATTAAGGGCCTGAGAACCCCTTAATTTCAAAATTATAATTCGGAGGGAGGGGTTTCCACTTTCCATTTCAAGGGAGGTTCCTGCCTGCTTTAACAGACACCTGTCTTTTCAAACCAAGACTGACACTCTGTCTGTGCAGCACATCTCATACTGTGCATTCCAGGCAGCTTTCCTTGAGCCAAAGAAAGGAAATGTGCACAGGATGATTTCACACAGCCTGCACAGCCCTTCCTAGCAAACATGCTCACTGCAATGCAGGCTGCTTTTGCAGGGTGTTTAATTCAGCTTGTTGAAGAGTCTTCCAACCCATTCAATGGCCAGGGTCCAAAAGACACAAACTGCATTGGACATCCATACTGCTTTGTGGGTTCTTGTGCTTCTTATGCTAGACATCTGCCCTAGGAAAGTGACTAAAGGGCTTCCTGGTGCTGAAGACATCCATTTTTGTTTGTCTCTCAAAGTTACAGTGACACAGCTGGTTCTCCATACAAGGTTTATGATTTATGAACTCACAAACCTGAATGGGAAAGAAAGCCAGGAGAAGAAAAAAAACCTGAATCCACTGAATATTTACCTAAAACAGCTAAGCTGCTTACATGAGAATCATTGATTTTAAGACTTGGGAAATAAAGGACAGTACTTGAATACATTAATGTAGAAACAGGTAGAGAACAATATATGGAATGGAATTTATTTCTGTTTTTATTCTTACTTATCAAGGCAGTTTTGTATTCCTGAATTATTAAAAAAAATCCAAAGCTGGAGCACTGGTACCCAAAATCAGAAGCAGACTTCTCTGCTGTCGCTCTCAGTACAGATAAAGCAGGGATTTTTCCACCACATTTTGCAGCAATGACAGTGGCATATATAACTCAGTGCAAATTAACAAGGGCTATTATTTTGCCATTTATCATAAATCTCTCTCTGATAACTCAAAGCACATATTTCATATAAGAAGCAGCTTTACAGCAAGGCCCAACTTAGCACACTTCCTGCAGGCAGCAACAAAAAGCTTTCAAATAGTTTCTCAGATACCACTGATATTTCATACGAACACAAAATTTTACTAATTGCCATCCTGTTGAGTGACTTTTGCCTGAAGAACAAGACACAGAAATACTTGCTCCAATACCAGCATCACCTCCAATTCCTATTGACATCAGTAAGTGCCCTGAGACCTTCAATATTCACAGATTAGCTGAAGTCATTAGTCACAGTAGATCATATTGTTGCTGTTAGTCATTGATTTCCTATTTATGCTTAATGGCAAATTTAGCACTTACCAAAGCTGCCAAATGAACAACATTGACTAGAAAAGTGCAGTAACTTCAGGAATTTAAAAAAAATAAATAAATAACACAGTCCAAATTTTTCCACATTGTCAATATTTGCTCCCTGGAGCACATCTGAAGAAAACGGATCTTCTGCATTACTAAGTTCACTTTGGTCTCTATAGAGACAGCCCAGAAAAGCGCTAAAATATGGCAAGTTTTCAATATCCTGCAAAGATTCCTTAGTCATACCCTTATTTAATTTCCCTGATATAATTCCATTAGCTAGTTGTTTTTCTCCAAGAAGAATTTGCATCTTACTAGAAGGATTTCTTTGAATCTACCTGATGCCATTGTCTCTGGCCAAATTACTAGGAATGGAAGAGTACAGGATATATCTTAATATAAATCATCTTTATTTGTGGGTGAAACTGAGGGTTTATATAATCACCAACCACAAAGACAGCTCAATCCTTTAGAAAAAAAGGCCTATTTCCCATTTCAAAAAACTCAAACTTTACACTTTTGAATTCTCTTAAATTGCAGACTATAAAACAAGATTAGTTCAAAAATTAGATCAGAAATTGTACTGTTATTTTTTTTCTAAAAAATCATTTTATACAACTATGGGAAATCTTGGCTTTGAACAAAAGTAAAATCACAAACTCTTCTCTGGCATACTATGATTATAAACATGACATAAAAATGTATATTTTTAAAAAATAATAAAATCTAACCTGGGAAGGATATCAAAGAGCTGGAATAAATACTTTTGCTGCTTTCAAAGACCCCCACCTTTACAAGAGAACTTTTGTGAAAGAAAGAAAATGACCTCCCCACACCTTCCCCTCCCAAAGAATTAGTTTTCTTTTACTAGGAATAAGCACCCTGATAAATTTTGCATTTTCACTTGATAGGGTTGGAGTGGGACATTTAGTCAGGGAAAATTATATAAAAAACTCACAGTCTGGCATTATTAGCAAACAAAAAATGCCTTTCTATTAACGAAGCTTGGAAGATCTGAGGAATATAAAATCTAGCATCTACTACTGAAAGTGATCCTGGTAGCAAAAGGCAATATTTTTCTTAATAAATATTTTATTCAGAAGGCTCTTGCCTCCAAAATTCTTGCAGCTGAAAACTGTAAGAACAGAGGATGAAGTCAAAATATAGAACAACAATAAAATGCCCAACCCCTCCCCAAACCTTTTTCAAAATTCCTAAATCTTAAATAAATGAGAACTTGTCAGAAATCATCAGGTTTTGTTGACTTTAGTGGAGTGTACTAACTAAATGCAAATACTATCAAAATGTAGCAAAGAATTTCAACTTTCTTTTTCACAGGATAGAGAGAACTGGCAGTGCCTCAGTTACTGTTTTCAGCTCCAAAGCACAATCCAGATGATCTGGAACATATTAAGAAATATCAATTACTTCTAATTACCTCTCAGGAGTGACCTTGAGTTTGTCCCTTTCTTTTCATCCACCACCTCTCCCATTTCCTGTGATATCTTTTGACTGCAATTTTCAAACCTAATTTGTATTGTTTATTAGAAGTTTTTATAAAATGCTTTACAGAGTGGGTCATTTAGAGCTTGTAGAAAATTTTCTATAGACCACTGGAGACTAGATGATCACTACTGGGGTTTGTGCATTTGCAAGAACAGGAGTCCACTCTCAGTAACAAAAGTGGTCCCAACAAGTCTTACCAGGAGGAAGATAAAGAGGTAAAATAGAAAGTCTCCAGCATTAGCTTGCTAGGAGTCATATGTGGAATAAAATAACTGGAACAGCAACAAACAGACCTGTCACATATCTTGTCTCTAACTGACTGCCATGCATCACATTTTCCTTTGCTGTTGCTTGTTCTTCCCATTTTGATTCAGCATCTGCTTTTCTTACAAACTCTGCCTAAATAAAAATCCCTCTTCATACTAATGAAAATTCCTTTTTGCTCAAATTTTCTACTTACATGCTGTTATTGGTGATCTGGGATGATTTGTGGCTCTTTGTATTCTGCTCTGTGCAGTTCCAATTCTAAACCCCATAAAATGGGGTGTAAATTCAACAAAATATTAGTACAAATGCTCCATAGTAGAGAAAATAGAACACTGATATTCCAACATATTTCTACCACACTGGTGATAAACCCAGTGACTCTGACTGTAGTCATACTATCATAAATGAGAGACATTAAGACCATTTATTAAATCCTATAAATATTGCAAACCTTTTCACAGGCTCTTTTTCCATACAAATCACATCCAGTTATTCCAATGAATACAAGATTATGTATAAGAAATAATAAAAGGACACAAATAATTGTAAGAAGTAAAATGTTGATGACAATTGACATGAATATATTATGCTAGAGTGTGACAATTTAAAATCAACAGAGCTACAAATTGAGTATAGCCTTAGAAGACAAGTAAAGAAATATAGACATTAAAATATTCTATTATTCACTTCTGCACAATTTTCTGAAAATCACACAGCACAAAGTTTACATAGATCTTTTGTTTTCAGATAAAAATTTATTCTTAAACCTACTTTACTCCATATTTTTCAGTGCTACCATATGCTAGAGGATACAGAAGTAAATCTGCTTGAAAGTAAGAGATGCACATTTGATGATTTACTGGAAGTTATGTGCTGTATAAAACACTTCTAATGTAGCATGACTAATAATTTGACAGTGTTTGTGTTGAGGGAGAAGAGATACATCTCCTTGAACCTTCACCCTGACAGTCTCTATACAGCCAAACACTTTGCAGGAGGGTAATTTGCTGGCTCTAAACCCCGAGATTACCAATGATTGTTTGGGTTGGGGTGATTGTTTGGTAGTAATCAAGGGACCTGTCCATACAACTGTATCTTTTGGCAATGCTAGGATATTCAAGACATGAATATCCAAGAAAGGAGCATCAACCAATCTCACTCTGCTAGTGAGCAAGTGAGGCATAGATCAGTGAGATGACTTCTCACACTAAGAGAATGCAAAAAGTATAGCCAGAACTTTTAAATTCTCAAGTCTTTTCACTTACTGATTTAACTTACCAATTTAGCTTTCCCCTATTTTCTTTTAACTTACCTTCATGGCTGTTTTTTTTCCCACTGTATTATTCCACCACATCAAGTGTGTCTCTCTCAACCTGAAAGTTACACAAGAAAGCAAAATGTCATAATATACCTCATTTTCCAAAACCCTTTAAATGTCACTGGACAAGCATGACATTGATTTGTTGGTGTTTTAAAAATGCTGCATTCTCTTTTTGAAATTATTTTTAATGCAATCAGGGTAATTTATGAGTACTGCCAGTACTGTAGTAAAATTCTTAACTACATCAGGTTTCATACACGAGTTTCCATCATGATGAACTAAGAGTTTAATAACATAGATGTCAGAGCAGATAAAGTTGGGAGAACTTTAAAAGCTGTCTTTCAAAAATGATATCTTAAATCTTATGAAGGATAAAGCACGAAAAACTAATTTGATGGAAAATAATCCATAGATCTTTGGCCCTGGCCATTTATTTCCTTTTCCTCTAAATTGCCTCTGATTTAAATGGAGGTATGAATGATGGGAGAAAAAACTGTGTCTGCTACACAATTCTGAAAGAAAAATTTCTGGTTCAATTCAAGGGTTGACCTATTACTCAAAACCCCTTAACAGAGATGAACTAGTCACCTTGAAGAATTTTATTTTTCCCTTCTCTTCTCTTTTCCTTTTTGAGGGAGAAATTACAACCACTGCTTTGAACATGTTCATATAAGTACTGTACATGATGCAGCATAAATATTACTGCTTCATTAATTACTATGATCAAAGTCATCAAGAGTCATAGTGAGAGGAATTACATAAAAAATTAACCAGAGAGAGAATTATAGACTCATAGAACCAACAAATCATTTAGGTTATTGACTCTGACCATTAATGTAGCACTGCCAAGTTTACCACTAAACCACATCTCTAAGAACCACATCTATGTGTCTTTTAATACTTCCAGGGATGTTGACTCAACCACTTTCTGGGCAGGTTGTTTCAGTACTTGACAGCCCTTTCAGTGAAGAAAATTTTTCTGGAATCCAACCTAAGCCTCTCCTGACACAAGGAGGCCATTTCCTCTTGCTCTCTCACTTGTTACTCGGGAGAAGAGTCCAACCCCCACCTCACTACACCCTCCTTTCAGGTAGCTACAAAGAACTAATTGACCAGCCTGTCCAGATCCCTCTGCAGAGCCTTCCTACCCTCCTGCATATCAACACTCCAACCCAATTTTGTGTCATCTGCAAACTGAGTGAGGTTGCTCTCAATCCTCTCATCCAGATTACTGATAAATACGTTAAACAGGACTGGCCCCAGCACTGGTCCCTGAGGAACACCACTTGTGATCAGCTGCCAGCTGGATATAACTCCATTCACTACCACTCTCTGGGCTTGGAAATGCAACCAGTTTTTTGCCCAGGGAACAGTTCACATATTCAAGACATGAGTAGACAGTTTTTCCAGGAGAATTTTGTGGGAAATAGCATCAAGGGGTTTACTAAAGTCCAGGCAGGCACATTCACAGTTTTCCTAGCAAATAAAGTAGGAAAGATGGTTTTTTCTCATGCTGTTCATTACCCATAACTAAGGAGAATTAATCAAAATTTCAACTGATTTTTTTACAAATTCAAAATAAAAGTGGTTCTACCTTTTGCCAGAATATATTCTATGTGCAGAATATAAATTAATTTCAGGTGAGTTTAATTTCAGTAAAAACATTAACCTAATTTTGCTTTCTGCTGTGTTGTGTCCAGTGGAGCTGACACACCCACAACTCTGGCAGTGCTAGGTCTGCAAGGAAGTACAGTGACCTCTGGTCAGACCCAGCACTGCTGTAAATTGAGAGAGTTGTGATTGCTCCAGCTTTATGTGTGCTGTGCATGCAGAAACTGAGGCTTCTGTAGTGCAGTGAGTGCAGTGTTTGCTGAGGGCTGCCCCAGAGTCCCTCCAGCCTGTCCAGAAGATCATCCACTCTCTCTTTTTGAGCACTGTTAGACCTACTTATGAGCTACATCCTCCCAGGAAGGTTAGTGTGAAGAGAAGTACAATACATGAAGTGATTAAACAATTCTTCTGTGCAGCTTTGTGTGTTATTTGGCTAGGACTTGTGGCATCCACATGGAGTTCACAGACTATACAGTCACGGTTGCATGTTTTCCCTTACATTGCAGCACACATGCTGATGTTCTTGAGTTCTGTTGCCTTGTTCATCATTCAGTATAACTGCACTGAATTCCTAGAACAAAGTGACTAACAAAATAAATTAAATAATTATAAAATCCTTTATATCTTAATTTATATCCTGCTTACAGAATTACCTCTTTTTATGATAGTTCAAACTTGATATTTGATCATCAACACTATGATCATAGAGGACTTTTCCAATCTTAATGATTCTAAATTTCAATAATTCTAAGACTTAGTTTAGATAAGTTTAGGATGGAATTTAGTTTTGTACAAGATTCAGGCAGACAGGTTTTCTCAGATTGATTAATATTCTTAATAACTGTTAATTCTTTCATCTCTATCTAAATTGGGGTTCTTGGCAGATGTAGATTTTTAGTTACTTTTAAAAAAATCATATTATTTTGATAAGAAGAGAAACATGAAACAACATAATATTCTCACTGTGGCAAATTCTTGATGCTCATTTTTAGGAGGAAAAATCTTCCCATTAAATTTTTGAAGTCACTTGAGCACACTTATTAAAAGCCATTTTTAACAAGGGTCAAAAATAGCAGGGTTTTACCAGATTCATACTTTTTCTCAATCCAGAGTTTACTATTTACATCAAAATTTGTGCTGAAATGTAAGGGACTCTCATAATTTATTTTTTTCTCTCTGTTATTTTTTTGCCTTTTCAGTAACTTTTTCATTTTATAAGTTCTAATATAGATTGATTATTATTTTGGGAGAGGCATTATACGCCTCCAAAGCATCCCCTCTGAGTCAGTCTGTGGAAGAGAAATTCATTCTATCTCCATGCACTGTAAATAAATTGTATGCTAGGAAGATCAGCCTTTTTAAATATCATCATGTCTTTTTTATTTTATGCATCTTCATCTTTCCAAGCTCAATAACTGAACTGTTATGAGTCAGACTAAGAAAAGAGAAAAAAACAAACACAGAGAAGTGCAGTATTACCTCTGCTTTCCAAATCATTAGGCATTTTAAATTAGATTATGACATTATAATCTCTCAGCTAATATTTAGTTTTCCCTTACCAATTGTCACTGTGAAGTATATTTAATATAGTCCACAACTAGAGGGAATTTGAACAAGATTACTTTAGATCCACAGTTTTGCAGAAACTATTGTCATCCATTTAGCATTTTCTAGGTCAGCAGCTAATCTTCCAGACAAATTCTTAATCAATCCTGATTCTTAAATCACTCTTAAATCTTGAATGATCATTTGACAGCACTGATACTGAAATCACTGATTCTTCAAGCATACTTGTCCTGCATACACTCTAACAAATTTTAAGCTCCCAACCCAGTCCCAACTCTCAAAATCCCAGGCAATAGTGTCCCACATTCCCTTTCTATCAGCATCCATGCTCTTGTGTCCCCACATCCTCCTCTCCCAATGCCCTACCTCAAAGCTTCTTCAATTTCAGCATGTTTCAGAAAGAAGTAAAATATCTCAGATAAAAGAAAACAGACAAGACATGGAAAAGCAAAGAAGAGGAATCTTCATTGTTCAGGGAAGGGAGAAAAGAGAGTGAATCCAATTCCATCTGCTGAAGAACGTCACACAAACCAGCAGATATTAGTAGAACCAGATGGTTCTTTGTCAGGTCATAAGCCTGTGGGATAGGGATAGATGAGAAGAGCTCTCCCTCAGACACAAACTTTGTCTATTCTGGGATTCTTCTCTGGAAAAAAATCCCATCATTGAGAATAGAACTGAGGAGTTTATAACTCAAATGTCCGTACAGCACTAAAAGCCTTTGAGAAAATCAGCATGCTGCAAGATATCCAGAAAACAATAACAAATTCTTATGCTTGCTCCAGGTAAAGTTCATTTGCTGTAGGCCAAAGCTGTGTGAGAGAAGAGTTTTGGCTTTACAACTGCCCATGAAAATAAAAGCTTTGCAAATGCCTGAGTAGCATGTCTGTCCTTTGGCTGACAGAAATAAAAGACGTGTGAGAAGCTGCCAGAAACTTCCTCCAAATCCAGCAGAGCCAATTCCAGACAGCTCTAAGATGGACATGCTCCTGGCCGAGGCTGGGCCAATTAGAAGTGGTGGCAATGCCTCTGTGTTAACATATTTAAGAACAAGAAAAAAAAAGAAGTTATTACACAGTTGTAACTGTGGCTGGAGAAGAGCAGGGTGAGAATAAGAGGAACAACTCTGCAGACACCAAAGTCAATGAGGAAGGAAAAGCAGGAGGTGCTTCAGGTGCCAGAATTGAGATTCCCCTGCAGCCCATGGTGCGGACCATGGTGAAGAAGCTGAGCCCATGCAGAACCATGGGGATGTAGAGATCCACCTGCAGCTTGTGGAGAAGCCCCATGCTGGAGCAGGTGGATACCTTAGAAGATGCTTGGAACTTGTGGAAGGCCTGTGCTGAAACAGGCTCCAGGAACCTGCAGAGAGGAGCCCATGCCAGGGGCAGATCGGCTGGTAGGACTTGTGACACCATGGGACACCCACACTGGATCAGCCTGTCCTTGCAAACCATAGAAGAGTGCATCCACACTGCAGTAGTTTGAGGAGGACTTTTGACCATGGGATGGGCTCCTGTCCAGACAGGTCAGAGATCAGAGAAAGATTCTTCACCCAGAGCGTGGTTGGGCACTGGAACAGGCTCCTCAGGGAGAGGTGGTGACAGCACCAACCTTACAGAGTTCAAGAAGGGTGTAAATACTGCTCTCAGGCATATGTTGTGACTCTTGGGGTATCCTATCCAGAGATAAGAGTTTGACTCCATTCTTGTGGGTCCCTTCCAACTCAGCTTATCCTGTGATTCTGTGTAAGGCTAAACCACAGTTAAAATATTTTATTTTGTTAGTATTTTTCCAATTATGGTTCTCATTATTTCTTTTGCTACTGTTTTTGATCCTTGCTTCCCTCATCTATCTGTGCTATCCACCCATTGGTGTTTTGTTTTATCATAATTACTTAGTTTTTGCTTTTCTGATATTTGGCCTGAAGGGCCTATTTCATTTTCTCTTCACACAGCTTAATTTCTTTCCTCTCTAAATCTCTAAATTGCTGTGTACAAAATACATTACATTGAATACATGCTGCTATAGAAGCTGAGAATAAATGGTTTGGCACCTGGTAGATGCTGAGTTGCCAAGTCACCACTCCAGATATCTGCAGTCTCATTGTGGAAATGCTAGTAGCATTCATCCTTTGCTCACATACACTATAGAGTTAGAGGAAATAAACAGTCATAATGAATACAAAATGCTACAATTTAAGAAGAGAATATGAGAAAAAAAATTGACAAAAAACTCCTGGAATGGTTTTGTGAGGTCTCTAAACATCTTGAATGATTTCCTTCAATGCTAGTGTCCTTAATTAAATCTCACCAGCTCTGCACTAACTCCAGAGTAAACATACAATCCTTGGTCTTTTCATTGGGATTTCTAAACTTTCCCATTCACCAATTTCAATTCTCTTTGTAGAGAAAGAAAGGCTGAGAGAATTAGATTTGTTCATTAGGCTAGAAAAGAGAAGGTTTCAGGGTGAGCTAATCCCAGCCTTCCAGTACGTGAAGAAGGAGAGGGACTTTTTGCAAGACATGTGGTGACAAGACAAGGAGTAATGGCATCAAACTGAAAGACAGGAGATTTGCATTAGAAAAAAAAGGAAATATTCTTTACTGTGGGGGTGGGGTTACACTGGAACAGGTTACCCAGAGATTTTGTGGTTGCCCCATGCCTGGAGGTGTTCAAGGCCTGGCTGGATGAAGTTCTGAGAAGCCTGATCCAGTGAAAGGCATCCCTGCCACGGACAGCAAGTTGGAACTAGATGACCTTTGAGGTGCCTTTCTTAAACAAAATCATTCTGTGATTCTATTATTTTTCAAGTGGCCATGTCTGTATTTCCTGCTTGTAACATGTCATTTCTTCTGTCTTCATCACCATCTTCCTCTTAGAAACACTTTTATTAGTGTCACCTCTCTGTATTAGGCTTAAAGTCAGGTAGTCAAAAATAATGACATTGATAATACTTTTCCTTAATTCATTTTTTCTGGGATGATCACTGTATGGTGATAGAGATGCAAAAAGTATACAGTATAAAAAATATTAATTTGTCTTGGACATCTCTTTTTGCCTCAGTGGGTTTATGATTTGTGTCAACTTTTTTTCATTAAATTATGCTTTTCCTTGCATTTGCTCTTCATAGTCTAACAAATATGTTCTAGGAAGTTAAACACTGTTGTGTTCGGCAACTTCTATACATTTTGATTTTTTAAACAGAAACTGGTCTATCTGTGGTTGAAACTATGTATCAAGTTCCTAACCTGAGATAAGTAAATATAACTTGTCTAACACAATTTATTAAAATTTAACCTCTTTTTAGATCTCTCCACCTTCTGTTATTTCACTCAGAAATTATTGTTTCAGAAATTATTTGGAGCAACAACACTCATGATTTGGGATTTTATTTCTGAAGTTATTTATTGTTAAATAGCAGCAATATTTTAAAATTTGCTTTTCCAGCAAAATTATGTAAAATTATGTAATCAGATGATGGCAGCTGAAGTGGGAATGAGGAGACAATAAGGAAATGTATGGAAAGAATAAGAATAGATTTGGCAGAAATATTATTGTCAGTCTTGCAAGAACTTTTTTTTTCTGTATATATATTGTCTTGGGTGGGATTTAATTTTGTATTTAACATTTACTGTTTTTCCCAAGCAGCACTCTGTTGGAGTGTTACCTTGATGTTCTTTGTCTTGATTGCTTGAATGAAATATAGCATTGTTTCTTTAGATGTTTCTTGGACTATATTCTGTATGCATTTGGCTCAGTTTTGTTTGTTTAATTCTTGCTGTTCTTATTTTAACTTTAATTAGTTCAGTGTTCCTCTTTCCACTCCAAGTTGCACAATACTTTTTGAAGTAGCAAAGAAGTAGGTCAGGAGGGAATAATTCTGGGCTTCAGGAAATGGTGACATTTTGCTCTTTTTTTTCCATTATGAAATGGAACTAAAATGACCTGTAAAACATATTTTCAAAAACATAATTTAAAACATTTAGGGCAATCATATTACTTTGTTATAAAAATTTCTAAAAATTTTATGATTAAAATGTTTTGAAACACCCATGATTTGTATTAAAATAGAAGTTATTTTAAAAGTAAATTTGGAAATAAATGATCCAAAACTTCCACAAATGTCAAAATGGGACTAATCTCTACATGAAAAAGTGTGCCAAATTATCTAGAATTTCCAAATACTTTACTTTAGTTTTCTAATAATTTTGTCAAGATTCAGTACTCTCCACACCAAGGTAACATTCAGGCAATACAAAGCAGCCATTTCAAAAAGAAACACCACGACTTCTGTCACTTAGGGAAATCTTTCTGCTTTCCCTTTTCTCCCCACTCACCTGCTTCCTTATTTTCTTCTGAACAGCACTGAATAGCAGTGCTGTCTTCTCTTTGCCCAGGTTTCTGGCAGCCCCTCTCCTGGTGACTCCTGTTCATGGCTGACATCAACTTAGAGAGCTCTGACTCATTTGATAGCTTCACTTCAAGTTGGCTTTCTTGTCTACCTTTGAATTGGCAACATCTGTTATGGCTTTGTTGCAGCCAAAATGCAGAACTCTCCCGATCTGGAAGGACTAACAGCCATGTTTTACATAACCCTACTTTTGGCATGTGACATCCCTGGCTCCAGCTGGTCTTTTTCTGCCCTCAATCTCCATAATTTGCATTTGTTCTCCTTCTGCCAGGGCTTCAATAGGTTCATAGGTGTTTGACATATTTTATTGCCCCCACAGACCCAAATTCAACTGCTATCCTGATACTGATGCACCCTACATAGCATCCTTCTATCCAAATAAAGCTGTCAATATTTTCTGGTTTGTCTCCCCATTTCCGTCAGTCCAATAAGTCCAAAATATTTTCTTTTCCAAGTTTTCTCTGCCACTGGGCTTTTTGCTAAGCACTACCCTTTCTGCTATACCAGTTTAGGTATTGACTCTGATTCACTAACTATGTAAAGCTTTACAGAAGTTTATATTTTCCTGATAGCTTTCAACTAAGATTAGTAAGGAGACATCTACAGCACACAGACATTCTTCAGTAATTCATCTTGCATTTTTAATTCTGCAACATCCTGAAATTGGGACTGAGCTAGAACTTTTTGAGAATTGGACAGGATAAGCATGAAGAAATTGGACTGGAACAAAGGACTCGATGGGAAAGAGCAGGTAAAAGCACAATTTATCAATACTCAGAGAAAGAAGTAAAAAAAAGTATAGCTTCTAGAGTGCATATTCTCTGGAGTTTTACATGGAATCTGGGATTCCTAATTGTCACAATATTGTTCACAATTAAAAAAAAATTTGGTCTTCTGGTGGTTAACTATTGTTGCTACCAGTCACTTTAATTTCTCAAATGGCAGAAATTCACATGAATCTAAATACTGTTACTCTGCTAGTGAAATGCACAATATTCAGAGTCAACATAAGATCATGTTTTTCTTTTTACAGCATATCTAGGAATCACCAGAAGAAAGTTTGTCTACAGAGAAAATTTAAGTCAGGAGACATATATCTGTTCAGCAAAATGGGTAAAGTAGAAAAGCTGGTGAATGGTTAAATTTGTGGAGGAAGATGAAACACCAGGTGAAAGCACACTCGTCTTAGCCATTTAAATCCCTCTCCAACCACAGCTGAACTCCCTTGCACCACGATTTTACAAAGCACTATTCAAGGGAAACAGAGAAAAACCGCAGTGTGTTCCAGTGGAAATCAAACAGCTGCTCTGGGGTTGGATTGGGGTTTTATATTTAAGGTGACTGTCACATTCCAAATTCCTACTTCAGTTCTTGCAGATGCTGTGAGCAACCACAGTACTGTACTAATTAGAAATGGAAAAATTGCACTTTCTGTGAAGTTCCTCTGCCTAGAGTATGGACTGAGAGTCTGGACTGCAGAAGTGTTTAGCATGTGTGAGTTGTGCTCATGCCAATGGAAGCCGTGCTTCATATTTTAATAGTACGGGTACTACCTGGTTACTTAATGGAAAAATTTTGGGGCCAATTTTTTTTCAATTTAATTTTTATGCCTGCAGTTTAGATGCCTTCCATTTGCACATAGCAACAGCACACTCTTATCTCAAAAAGATCTTGAGAATATTCAGTCAATAATGCACACCTGATTGAGTGAGGCCCCAGCTGAGAGCTTGCGAAGGAGATCCAGACCTAGCTACTGCTGACATACTGATTTCAATTTCTCTGAAGGTCTTCAGAGCAAGCTCACAGGGCATGAACTCCATGATTCCTAAGTAATGTTTGCCAACATTAAGCACAGTCACCTTATAATTATGTCTTCAAAACACATTTTGAAAATTAAGTAAGCTCTAGAAATGATGGGGTGTACATAAAAATATTATATAATTAGTCATTAAATGAGCATTACCAATTTTGTGCACAGGAGGACACAGACATTTTGTGGAAAAAAAACAGCATGGGAACATATCCAAATGTATACGTGAAATAAAATTAATGATGGGTGATGAGGCATTTTTTTTACAAAACTTCTTAACTGACAAGTGTTTGGCTGTATCATTTCAGTAGTGTTATTCTAATGTAGGTATGCATGTGTAATTGAACTAATGAATATTCTGTACGTACTCTTGATTTCTGTTGATTCCAGCTGATTTCTGACTGCTTCTTCTCATTAATTTCTCACTGGTCCCCAGTACATGATAATATGTTTTGCTGCAGTAGTGCTGATTGCTCAGCCTAACTTCTAGTGAATAAAACCTGTAATACATTCAGTGCAGAGCAAGTATAGCACATTTCAAGGAGTCAGCACAGTCAGCTCAGATCACTTCCTGTGCATTAGCAACAAAAGCTCAAAAGCTATGTTGTACCTCAGAATCTATGAAGCATGACAGACCACTCCTAGGGCTTTCTAGTGACACCTTTTGGTGGTAAACCCATGGTCTGTGACCTGACTGAATGCACAGACTTGTTCCTCTCTTTTCTGTTGGAATTTTTTCCCAGCAGTGAGTCTATTTAAGGCCCCTTTAGCAGCTGAAGAAGAAAACAAAGGAGGAAAAACAATATATAATTTAAATAAGAATTGAACAGACTATGTGTTGCCCTGTTTCTTTTGAGAGTTTTAAAGTTCGTCTAAAAGTTTTCTATGCCTTCTGATGTTTGCATATTTCTACTAGAACTTTCTCACATTGCTCATTTAAACAATTATTGTTTTGCATTCTTCTTTGTAGGTAGAGAAAATTGATGAACTATTGGTTTGACCAGCGTGATTGGAGATGTGGCAATTTCACCCTCAAATCCACTGTCATTTTAGGTTGCTATATATTTTTGAGTCAGAAAATAAAGCTCTCTTTTAGTTCTTTTCTTCCCTCTTTTACATCTGGCATCCGTGTGTAAGTTATTTCGTGTCATAGTGTGACAACTCTGCAGTAGCAATGCAAAGTATAAGCAATCAGGATAAATTCTGAAAGTAAACCCTGTTTGTAGGCTAGGATTGATGATCTTGTATCACACCTAGGATTACATCTGGCAAAGGTCAAACATGAAAAGTTATCTTTAGATTTAAGACTTAAAATTAAAAAAAAAATAAGTGATTTACTAGCCAAGGTTCACTGAAATAAAAGAGTCCAGGAGGTACGCAGTCGTTATGTTGGTCACACGGACAACAGAAGTTTGAAATAAAATGTTCCAAAGTCAGTTTTCAAGAAAAAGTAGTCAGTATAGCAGCCCTACCTTGTTTAATATTATTAAATCTTTGTTTGGCTAGATAGATTTGAGTCTTTTGAATGTCTTATTTAATAAGGCACACATCTGTACTTCAGTTGTGCTGTGATTGTTAAAGTTTAATACCTTAATTTTGGCCAGTGTGACACAATGAGTATGAAGAAGGTGCACTGGATTGATATGCTAGGAGCTGTTACTCATTTACATATTTGTTCACTTTTATGTTTCTTGATTCATAGATATTTAGACCTGTGAGGGACTATGGGACTATTGTGATCATTTAGATGGATTTCTTGCAGAATATAAGGTGTAAGCCCAATCATTCGTACCTGAAATCAGTAAACTCTGTTTGAGGTGCATCTTTCAGAACAAGTACCTTGCTATATTCCTTCTTCTTCTTCTTGCCTGTACATGTTCTTGTTGCTTCCCTTGCTTTTTCCTCTGGAAAAAAAAAATCTGTTTTTATCTGAAAACTTCTAGCAGAACCCCTTTTTTAAAAAATCACTCACAAACCCCAGCTGCCACTTATAAGATCCTGCATATGACAGTCACAGATATGCTTAGTTTTTGAGCACCTGCTCTGTACCAACTCTGAGCAGTTACTGACATGGCAGTGACAATATTGCTCCTGTGCTATACATAGACACGTAGACATATATCACAGGCTGTGATTCTGTGGTATAGTTTATCATATGTACAGGAGGCAAGAAGGCAGGTGGACAGTTATCATGACCTAGTTCTTTTTTTTTCTTGAATAGTTCTTTTAAGTGCTCTTGTTGCTGCTGCAGCCACAGAAATCCTGCTAAAAGGGGGAGCCTCCAGGGATGTAATGTTACAGAAGTCTTTATGTACCTTTCTGACTAGAACAAATGAATGGCTGACATCTTTTTGTGCAGGCATGCAGGAGTATTTCCAGGGAGGCAGAAATCATTGTTGATATAGACCAGAATTAATCAGAATAGAAAGTGGATCTATTTCCACCCTTTCCTTGTATATGAGCACCTTCTAAGGCACCAGCAGCAGCCACTCTCTATAGAGAGATTTAATTGGGATACACAAATAATGATCTATAAATACATTTATCTTTAAACACAGAAGAGCCACATGTGCTGGGATAGAGAGAAGAAAGCTGGTGGGACATGGAGGAGACCCTTCAATTATGCCTTTTAGGGGAAAATTGCCCATAGCCTTCCCTGGACCTATCTGGTCTCCTCTGTATCTTGAGGCCTTTCTTTTCTTTCCTTCCAAGGCCTTGTTTTTCATTGTCCTTCACAGCACACAATCCCCCACAACTCTGCTCTGCAACAGCCACAGCAGAATCCAAATCTGTCCCAAGTTCCTGAAGAGTCATTGCTCTGGCTTCAGCCTCTGGACTTGCTCTGGGAAAGATAGATCCAGATCTGTCCTCTCTTCCTTCCAAAATATTTCACTGAACCCAGGGGCCACAAGTTGAGATCAAGATAGCTTCTTACCATAATATACAAGATATTCTTCTGCATTAAGCACTGAAAAGTAACCTGGAGACTGGAGGAGCACAGCAACAGCCCTGTGATCTCTAAAGCAAATTGTACAGAAAAAAAGCTGTCCATCCCTTGAAGGAGAAAGTTGTATGTCCTCTTACCCTTGGTGCAACAGAACCAACAACAATAATGTTGAACCAAATACACCATAATATAAGCTAGTTCTCCATCAGAATTCTATATTTACTCTATGCACTATATATGTGCACATATATTTATAGAAACAGTATGTATATGTGTACTACACTTGCTGTATGTACTACATTTTAAACAACTATATGGTTTAAATAATTAATGAAATATGATTTTTCATCCTATGTCCAAGCCATTCTGGTCTTTCCTTATATGTGTCAAATGGTGTTTATAAATTTCTAATGAATTCTCTGTGAAGAATGCAAGAATTACAGGTGCTTTTAACTGAGTGAAGTGTATTGAGCTGCACTTTTCTCTGACTGATGGAGCTCTGCAGTGTTGCAAGAGGAAAAGACAGGATTTATCCATGAAAATCAGATGTTATAGCAGCAGAAGAAATTATGATAAGGTGCATAATTAACAAAAGGTACCTCTCAGACTTTTATCTTAAGATTTTACACGTAGGGAGATTTTATGTTGCAGTCATGCATAACATCTGCAAATGACATAACCAGTTCATATGACGAATGCTGATACTGAATTTATTTTAAACTAGGCAAGCTGAAATGAACAGCTTGAGTGATTCAAGAAACTACAGTAAATGGTTTCTGCCTTCTCTTCATTAGCAATTTTTTAACTTTTCTTGCACTATTTTATTTAATTACTTTGTACTTATTGAGAATTTGCATTAGACAGTCTCAGTGTTCTGAGACTGAACATGCATAAGAGGAAAACGATACTGTTTTGTTTTTTTTTTAATGAACTACAAATGAGATTGAGTTAATGGCCAAATCAGTGAAAAAGCAGAGTCAGACCCACTGGGCCTCTGGGCTGAGTGCACCTGGGCTCAGATATAACCACCTGCTTGGAACTATTTTAAAGGCTTTGCTACATTGAAGACTTTTCTCATTTGAGTTATCCTTCTCTGAAGAGCTTTCTAAAACACAGTCCAAGTCAGTTTAGCTAAAGGATGTTATGTTTAAAATAAAAGAACTAAGGAAATCATATTTAGGTATTATTTCAAGCAACTTTAGAAGTACTATTATACCACCTGAAATAGATATATATGTGTATATATATATATATTATATATATATATATATATATATAGGGAGTGAGAGATAGAGAGAGAGAGAGATCAAATTAGGATCTAATGCAGTGTGCATTGGAGCCAATGGAGGTGCACTTAATAAATTGTGCATCTGGTCTCTCCAGAGTCAAGTGTAACTTGATACCTTGCAGGAATACTCCCTTCTGAGTAGACAAATGTGAAATCACAATTTGAGCTTAACCCTCATTGGTGATTACAGCCATCTTGCTTATAACATTGGATTTTAAAGGCAAGATTCTCAGGTAAGCCTTTAAGCTTATTTCATTGTCCCCTAAATTGCTCCTAAAACAGTAAGATAGTAGAAAAATCAGGGATAAAGTGCTGAAGAATGCTGCATAAATCCATAAAAATTGTATCCATATAAAAGGAAATTTCTGTGTATTAATGGAACCATGCAGCATATCCATGATGATACATTTTATAGATACACTTAAAAGCAAGATGAAAGAAAGAAATTTGTCTTTCTGAAACCAAAAAAAAAATAAAGTTTACATGCTCTAAGACCGTTAATGATTCCCAGAACTTAATGATTCTGCACCCACTGGCAGGGGTGGGAGTTTAAATTTATGAGTATTTTCAATTTAGAATATGTATATTCCTTAGGTATAACCAGGATATTACGTTATTTTTCCCTCATACAAGGACACAAGGTTATGTCATACTTATGTTGAGCTCATCTGGGGCACCAGGAAGTTTAAATTTGAGTTGTTCATTGAGACTATTTGTTGAACTCAATTATGTTAGACTGGTAGTCCCCTGGTTTCCACTCTGCCCTGACTTTAAAAGCAAAGATAGTCACTGCTTCCTCCTTTGCTGTGCCTGTCAGGGTGGTGGTAAGAGAATTCTGGTAGCTCTGCATGCAAAGTCACAACCTCTGGCAAAGTTGTAAGACAAAAAGTTGAATGCTGGTTTTATGGACCTGATCCTGAATATGAAAACAGAAGCCTGGATTTTGGCATCTAGATTATTAATCCTTTTGCTTTAGGTTTTAGATTCCCCATGCAGTGTGGTGGGCAGCATGGCAGTCCAATAAATCATATCAAATTTATGCCACCGAGAAAAAGGCAATGCCTAATAAAATTCTTAAATGTCACCCCTTTCCAGATCTAAAGGTTAAAGCCAAGTTCAAATTGAGCACTGAGAACAAACACTCTGTGTGCCACAGAACTACAGCCTTATTCAATTCTCATCTCACTTCCTTTTTAAATCTTTCCATGAGTATTTATATGGTTACATGTGTATCGGACATTAAATTTAATGTGAGAACTATGTAGTTTGGAAATTACACTGTTGGCATCCCTGGAGCTCTTCATCAGCTTTTTTTTTTTAATTTTGAACTATTCACTGAAGCCTGCTATTATTTCTCAAGAGCCTGAATTCTTAACATTGATTTTAATCAAGCAATAGCATTTCATAATTCCACAGAATTATTGCCATTTTCACTAAGACAGGTTCTTTGTGGAATAGTAATATTCAGATTCCATGGTTTAAATCCCTACCTTACTATCTGTTAAAAAAATAAATTTCTAAATGTGTTTCTATGGAGACCTGATAGGTTGGAGACACAATTTATAATCCTGGTAATTGCAAGTCTTTAGTTTTCAGATCTACATAAAAATGCCAGTTTGAATAAGCTCTTTCATTAATAAATGTTATTTTACTTTTATCTGGTATCCAATCTTTCATATACAGAGGAATTTTATATTTGAAAAATAGTAGACAGCAAGCAGATGTCACAACATGTTAGGGTATGTTTTTCAAACAACTCAGGGACTTAGAAGTGTAGAAAGCATCAATGGTGCTCTGACTGCAGAAAATAAAAAGCATTACAATTTAAATTACATCATTCTGTTTTATTGACTCTTTGGCTATGCTGAACACCAATAACTGTTTTTCTTTAACTTTTCCTCCTAAGTCACCATGAATTTATCTCGGGGATTTTTACAGAGAGCTCTACCAGTCCCTCCCATTAAAGAGAGATGTGTCAGTAGCATGGCCTCTAACCAGCACCATTGTGCCAAGAGAATATGGGCTATGTGTGTGTGATCCACTAGCTCTATAAGTGTTTATATTCCAGACATATTTATTCAGAATCTTCTTTCAAGATACATCATTCTTTAAAGTACATTTGAGGGGAGAAAATGCAGAGGGGAAAAAAAGAGATAATGCTTTCTCTAAAATAAAAATATACCAAGGACCTTTAATTTGGTCCAGTTCCAACACCCTGGATTTCCTTTATCTCTTGAGCTGAACCACCCAACCAGTTTTATCTGGGGCTCAACAGGCCTGTGTGAGGTTTGGTTCAATCCTACTTGGGGAGTTAACCACAGATTGATTCAGCAATGCTATACAAAGCATACATCTACCAGTCTACCCACACACTGAATGTTTCACTGGCTAATAGACTGTAACATTTTGTTTATCTATTTATGGAATCCCCTGTGGAATAGATGTGAGGTTCATAATTCATTGTTCCTGTCATGGTGCAAAAGGAGAATTCCCACTGCAGGGCTGTCTGACTGCATGTCCTGGGGTCCGACTCCCTGACATCAGCAGAACTCCAGCTCTGATCTGAGTAAAACCAGCAGACATCACATAATTGTTATTTTCTGTTATGCATCATCAAGGAAAAGCATTTCTCTTACTTGTATCAGATTTGTATATGCTTGGCTTTTGTATTCATAGCCTGTTTAGCTCTTGCTTTATTGTTTGATGTAAGTAAAGCAATCTTTTTTAAAAATAATAGAAGTTATATAATCTTCTTTCAGAAGGGGCAGAGAAGGGAAAAAAGATCCACAAAACAAATGCCTTTTTGTCATAAAAATCAGGATTTTGTCAAATATATCCTGATACTTATAATCTAGTCTTTGCATCTAAATTGATGACACATATTGGATAAAGAAAAGTATGGAATGAAATTAATAAACAAATGCAAAGAAAATGTTTCGTACACAGAACCTTCATGTCTGTAAAAAGATTTACACTTCAACATTAAAGATGACTCTTTATTAAAGAGTTGTATTTTGCCTTCATTGTTTTTGAAGGATATTTGTTTTCCAGGTTCTTAGATTTATATAAGCCAACATCATTCCTGCAGTATGTGTCTTCTGATAAGGCTCTGTTAAGCATGTGCTGCTAATGTATATGCCTCACAGAACTCTTCATTACGTACTAGAACTCTGAAATTATTCTCTTTTAGGGGAGGGATTTAAACTGTACCCTTTGAGTAAAACCAAACACTTTGACTGATTTTAAATGCTGTGGCATGGAGGTGGGCCTGTTTGCATCCCAGAGCTGTGTGCAGGCAGAGGGCTGGGGAGCAGACATGTGGCTCTGCTGCCACAGGACAGTGATGCCGCTGAATGACAACCCACAGGATTGTCTATCAAGTCTATCAAGATATTGTTCTTTTTGCTTTCTTTTATGCTTTTAAAATGACTTGCAGATATGTTGGCAGTCACAGGTCTTGCTGAAGGCAGTTGGGATCGCAAATACTCATCTCAAAGTGATTAAAGATCAGATTTATGTAAAATGTAAATATTTCATAGCATAGCTGTCAGCCCATTCTGAAGTGAAAACAAGTGTAAGAGCTGACTAAAGGGTTTGCTTTGGTGTTTAGATGAGAACAACTGCTATAGTTTTATTCGATTATTTTTGTTTGAGATCTATTATTTTAACTCAGTCTATTTGATAATTTATATTACTTAATCAATGCAATTCTTGAATTAGTTATGTGTCTGTTAAGCCAGGTACACTTCTTTTACCATGTTAGCAGGAGCTCAGAAATTATGGTCTTGGTTGAGGACTGCAGTCAGTCTGATGAGGCAGCCCTTCTGCTAATGTGCTCTCATGTTTTTTCTGTGAAGCCACACAGAATAGAACTCCTTTTCCTTCTCAGAAGAAAAAGCTGGCCACATCTCTGTGGCTCAAACTAGTCAATGGGTGCCTCTTGCCCACAGGCTATTTTTCCTTCCTACAGTCATTAGGCATAGGAAATGATTATTGGGTCCCTCCAAGTCAGGTCAGACTACAGCTCTGAATAATGCTTTCCTGGGAAACCTCTCTTGTTCCAGGTACAGTAATACAACCTGGTTTTAGGCACATGTGTTTAGAAACTGGGGTGATTGTGTTGTTTTTCTTTTTAGATATCTGCTTGCTGGACTTGGAAATTCAGAGTTGCTTATCCTGGATAGTCTCATTAGGAGTCACTAAAGAGCACATTACTTTGACATGTGAGATGAGATCTGCTCTTCTATATTTTTATATACACCTTTATTTTCTAGATCCCAGGTTTCCATATCTAAAGAGCTGGGCATTTAAATAGAGCATTTATTATCAAGAATACTTTTTATTTACAGGAAGTAGACCTCACATATGGTAAGCTTTCCTGAAATATATGTCAGGAAAAATTTTATGGTTTCAGTATTATTTAAAATTGCATTCACATTCGAAGGTTTGACCCTGTGTTCATTTAATCAATTTCTGGTATCTATTAGAAATATCACTCTCTCAATCTTTGTACCATCCATGCTAAAGCAGATTGCTCCTTATCACTTATTTCTTATGTCTCTCTGTAGAAAAAGAACTGTTTTCAGGGTGAAATGTTTCTTTGAATACCACATAAAAAAAAGGAAAACAACAAAATCAGAATTCATAAACTTTCAGAGAGTGTATAATTTAATTTAATTTGAACTAATTATCCCTAGAAAAAATTGTACTAATTTTACAGCATTATCCATGGCTTTTGCTTTTGTTGTGACTAAACATGTGGCTGTGATATAAATTGTCTCTCTTTTAATTTAAAAGAGCATTACACTGTTCTGCAAAGGATCTAGATACAATTAGGAAGAGGACATATTTTATTGTTTCAAATGAGTATTTTAAAGTACTCAAATTTGTATTTTAAAACTTCTTCAGCAAAATATCAGGCAAGTAGGGGGTAAAAAAGTCTTAGACAACATATTAAAAGAAAAACTTCCAAAAGTAATATTTTATAAGGAAGATAGGTTCAAAGACAGCATTGGGTTCCAAGACAAGATTGGGAGTCTTGGATTTACTTCTTGCTCCAATGGGGGCTCTTTGTGTTGTTTAGCTTCTGTTTACATTAGCATGACCATACTATTTGGTCCACCAGTAACAGACCCTTAAAATAGGCCAAAATATAATTAAGTCTCTCTTTAAGGCCACTTTTCTTATTGAATGGCATGAGAAGGGGCCTATTATAACTGAAAATCAGATCTCTTTGCTTCTGTTTTCCCATTTCAAGAATAAATGGAATGGAAAATAAGCAGACATGTGGCTTTGGAAAATCAATTATTTGGATCACCTCAGTAAAAATTTGTTTGACTTTTCACAGAGGAAACCAGTGAAATACTGAAAATATTGCATGTGGTATGTTTATACTTTCTTCAGTCAATTTATAACTTACTTTTGGTGGGATTTTTGTTGTACTTTTTGAGGGGTGGGTGTTGTAGAATTTTTAGGCCAGGTAGTCAAAGGCAATTACTCCTTAGCATTTCTGGGTTGTTTTTGGAAAAAGAAGTTGCTTGCTCGTGCAAAAATGAAATAATGGGCAGCAACAGTGTTTAGCTTTTGCTTTTTTTTGTTTTCAGTTCACTAGTACACTTTAAATATCAATGAGTTGGTTTTTTTGTTAATTTTTCTTTGGTTGGTTTGGGGTTTTTTTTGTGCTGGTTTGTAGCTTTTTCCCTTGGACCAAAACAATCTGCTGTTTTCTAGTGCTCTTCTCTTTCTTTTCACTAATAAAAGTCCCTGCCTTTTGTAGATGGCTACAATTTTCTTTCCTCTTACTACAATTCCCAATTGCCTAAGACTCAACAGTCAATTCACTTAACCTGAGAGGAGACTCTTTAACAGGAGATTCAACAGAATACAAGAAACCATATCTTGTTTTGGTTTATATCCCTTATTCCAAACCCAGTAATATCTAACTTCAGGGGAACATGAGGTGCAATCCATTGATAAGGAAGGCTCCTGTTCAGATCTGGGCTCCCAGCATAAGAACCCAGACCTGTTGGAGTGGGTCCAGAGTGGGGCCATGAAGATGAGCAGAGAGCTGGAGCACCTCTCCTGGGAGGACAGGCTGGCAGAGTTGGGGTTGAGCCTTGCAACCAGAAGGCTCCAGGGAGACCTTTTAGTGCCTTCCAGTGCCTAAAAGGGGCCTACAAGAAATCTGGAAAGGGACTTTTTACAAGGGCATGGAATGACAAAGTAATGATTTAGACTGAAACAGAGTAGGTTTGGATTAGCTATTTAGAGGAAATTAATCACTGTGAGGGTGGTGAGGCACTGGAACTGGTTGCCCAGAGAGGTTGTAGATGTCACATCCCTGGCAGTGTTCAAAGTCAGGTTGAATGGGGCCCTGTGCAACCTGATCTAGGGGGTGGCATCCCTACCTGTGGAAGGAGGTGGGGTTTGAACTGGGTGATCTTTACAGTCCTTTCCAACCCAAGCTGTTCTGTGGTTTGAAACATTATATTGAAAGGAGTAGATGGAAGAGAAAAAGATCAAAGATAGTTTTGGCCATGATCTCGCCTGCCTGAGTATTAAAAGAAGAATTGTAGTGGATATTAAAAGTCTTATGGACTTACATTTTCTCAGCATGAGTTATTGAAAAATAATGCAACTTTCAGTAAAAGTGCTACTCTTTTATTATAACCTTAATGCCCACCTTCATTCTGACTTTTACTGTAACTTTTAAGTAATAAAATGTCAAGCACATTCTTCAGTTAGTAGCAACTCATTCCTTGAAGAGAAAATTCTTGGTGTTTAAAGCATCTGCCAAGCACCTTCACCCTACACTCTCTGTTACTGGGTGTGTGCATATGTGTAGGCATCTGTCTGTCTATCCAGGCACAGATTATACTGTATACCGTGGCATCTGAAATTTTATCAATCCATGTGTTTCACACGAAATCCAAGAAATTACATGCCTCAGAAAACTTCATAATGAAGAGTCATTTGACATTAAGACTGTTGTGACTTTTTGAGCATATCCAACAATTGACTACACCACATAATTTTCTTCTCAGGTATTAATGTTACATTTGATATATTCCATACCATACCTGTTCCTTTGACATCAGTAGAAATTATAAGTGCAAACTCAGTGAGGGAAAATTTAAATCTATGGCATTTACAGTTAAAGATATAACTTGGCAACAGAATTTACAGCATGGAAACCAAGAAGTAGGTTGTATTATTTATCCCATTAACCTATTATTTTCCTATGCTACTAAGGCAAATAAATGCATTTTGTTAGTCAGAAAATCACTCTCCTTCAGGTTTATTCTTCTTTAAATTGTATGCATTTTATTTGTTTTTTTCTTTTTCCACAGTTAAATTAGTATTCTAATGTAATATTTTCTAAGGCAATTCAGGATTTCTAGTATCTATAGAGATTATATACTCCATATACTTAACAATATGAGTATGATTTTCAGGTACAGTCTGTAGGCAGCTGAAGGTAGGGGAATACAGTCTGTTCATTTACATGGATTCTGGATCAACTCCTGAACTTTTGAACAAGAACATACGATTGCTGGCAAAACTCCTTCAGCAATTTGTCATTAATTTGTAGCTGGAGGTCATAATAACTTCCCAGTTACATTCACAGGGACAAACTGAAAGGTCAGTATTTGAAAGAACAGTTTTAGCTGTGGTTGCTTCACTGTGAGGTCTGTGACAGGAGTTATTTCCTATTCCAAACATCTGCAAATGCTAAGTTTCCCAGGAAAAAGGCAATAACTAGTGAAGACTAAATGTTTACAGGGAACTACTATGTCTGGTGCTCCTTATTAAAATCAATTTTATTCAAGCAAAATCTTTCTTGTCCAAGGGAAGCTAATTATAATACATCTACAAGGACTTTAACATATGTTTAACTGCTTTCAAAATTTCTCTCTCCAGTTAAAGTGAGAGAATCACACAGTGGTGTTAAATTAAAAGTGTATGTACATATCCTGAAAAATTCAGGAAAATCTGCACAACAATAGATTCTATTAAGTTTTGGTTAACAAAGAACCACGTACTCTAGGATAGTTTAAGAAATCCTCTTTATTAGCATTTGATTCTTAAGGGTAAAAAACCCAAACAACCAAACTAGATTTCCAATGGACTTGCAGGTTTCCTTGTGTTCTACTCATTTCTTCTGCCTCTCTATTTTTTTTTTTTTTTCAATTAAGACTAAATTGGGAGGTTTTGGTTTGCTTTGTTTGTTTGGGGTTATTTTGTAATTTGATTGGAATTCAGGTTTTTGTTCACACGCTTGCAAATTAAATCATGACAGTTATTACCATTAGCTAAATGTGACAAAAAGATTTTAGCTCATTTTTTAAGACCATTTTTGATGACCTGATTATCCAATGCAACCATTACAATATGGCTTTCCTAAAAGCCTAGCAGATGTGTGTGTGAGAGATAAAAGCTTTGGCTGCTGCAGTGAGACTCTGGTGAATAACTTGTCACAAGAATAGCTACTGAAACACTTGTTCTAGTTTTTACACATGCATCTGTCTTCTGCAGCTTATCCCATAAATGGTCCAGCTGTCCCTGTCTCAGTCCCCTGTTAATCTGAAAATTTAAATGAACACAGAAGATCCACGTGGAACAGAGAACATGGGCTGTGCATTCTTACAGATTTACAAGAAAACTGAGCAAATTAAAGAGTTACTTTCTAAAACACACTTTCTCATGATATGAAGCTGGCATCTCTGAGGTAGCATGTGCCTCATATGACAGTGACTGTCTTTATTTATGGATGTACAGAGCAGGACAACCCAAACACAGAAAAGAGAGTTCACAGAAGTATGGTCACTATGTTGATAGTCCCTCTACGAGGAAGGATGATGCAATCCAAGTGAAGTTCAGGAGCCCCTTCAAGATGAGTAACTGAAGGAAAAGTTAACAAGCCTCAAGGAAATTAATCATATCAATTATGATCATACCAACTGCAAAAGTCCCTGAAAAATAGTAACATTTTATAATGCAAAGGATACAAAACTTGGGATAATTTGAGGAGCTCTTTCATTCACACACAAAGTGATGTGTATTAGTTTTGAAAGTAAATTGAAAGATCACATAAAAACAATTATGGTGACAGAGGAGAACCCTGGACAGAAGGAGCAGCAAAACAACCAGACATCTTTCTGAACAGCAAACTTGTTTTTTAACATCATAAAATGAATGTTGTTAAACTAACATAATTTATCAACAATGTTTCTTTTCAGTATTTTTTCCTGATTTTCCTTTCATGCAGGATTAAGAACTGGGGCAAAATGAAGATGTGTAGATAAGAAAGACATATAATGAACAAATATTCTTTCTGTGAACTCTGCAAAATACTATGAATTAAGATGTATAAAACCATCACTGAACTAAATAATTTCATGCCACTTTTGCACAGGCTGCATTTTTGACTCTTTAAAAAAATAAAACTATTACAAATAAACAGCAATGTGATGAGGAATATAGAGATCACTTACCTCAGCATATTCTAGGTGCTACATGCTTTATCCCTGTCAAATTTGGTACTGTGAGGAAACTTATTCAGGCAAATCTGCATTTGTCACTATGTTAGATTTAGAATTAGACAAAAGGAAAATAGGAATTTATCTGAACTGTTTCTTCCATTAAATTTTTTTTCCTTTCTAGTTCTTCCAGCTGCATTGTCACCTTTTATTTAAAGAAATTGGTACTCTGAGCTAAACCACCTATTTCACAGATTAGTATGTAGATACAAACTATATAATCAGGGACGACTTAATAAACAGAAAAGGAAAATCAGTTCTATTTTGCAACCACATCTTAACATATAGGAATGATAATGAATTTCCTTCTCCAATAGCATTGATGGTCAGAGATTTCATTCTGCATAAGAAATGAGGAATTGCTCACTTCTTCCTTGCTTACTCAGGATTACACAGAATTTTCTGAAATATAAATATTGAAATTCATAACTAAGGGCCCATGATTGCTTCAAACTTCCAAGAAGATATATGTCATAGGAGACTCCCATTCCTTTTTACATGGATGAAGTCCAGCAGCAGTCTTGCCTTGTAAAATGTTCTGGAACACTTCACACTTGTATCAATTGACGTTAATCCTCTGTTTGTACAAGGAATATCACAACCATGTGGGAAACATTTACTGGACCAAGCAGCAAAGAATTTGAAGAAACCATACCCAGTGTGTCAGTGATTGATGAGATTAAGGTTAGTGGGAGGAAAAACAGGCATTAAATCAAGAGATATTCATACAAACTTTATTTTACTGTGTATTTGACCTTGTTATGAAGATATTTATAGGTATAATTTACTTAATCAGTGGTTCTGTGTCTGGCTCCTGTTTCAAGAATTCATCAAAAATTCATCATCTGGTCTGTTCAATAATATATACTTTAAAATGGAAGGCAACAAACTATAAATGACATAGGAGGGAAAGAAAACGCTGCTATATATTCATTTTTAATGGATATGAATCACAGAAGTGAGTGCAGGCAAAATGAACGGGAATATTGGTTTGCAAGATAGTAAACAGAAAGAGTTAAAACATGTTTCTCTTTCATAAGAATTTCCCAATTACTCAAGGGACTACTTCAGTACTTCCCATTAATGAAGGGAAGTACTTTTACTGCACTCATAAGGAATCTTAACTTCAGGTCATTCTGCCACCCTGCAAATTGACTGCATTGCACTGATCCCTGCTTGGTATAAAGGGCCTTGATGTCTGTGACCATAAAAACTCGTGGAGAGTTTTGGACCCTAGAAACTCATTGGTTCTGAACTGGTAGCTACAGCTTTGCTGCAAAGGTCCAGTCCTGCATTTCCAACCTGGTCCTAGGCAACATGACAGAAATGGTGACAGGATTTGGATACACTATTTAGTGTTGATCTTTGTATACCCTCATTACCTGAAACAAAAATCTTCACTGAAACCAGCACAAATGCTGCTGTGAGCAGTGAATGGGGTGGGTTCCCAGACTTGTAGTTTTTGGGTATGTATCTAGCAAGTATTGAGTAAGAGGAGACAGCTCCAGACAAATGAGGAAATGGGATATGGAAAAAGCTTTCTTGCATAACCTTTGATTCATCTTACAATAAAACTGTGTTCATGTCATTGTTAGTGACAAGAAGATGTGTGTAATCCTTGTGGGATTTATCTGTTGGTGAGTCTTAATCACTTCTCCCTGCATGCCAGTGAAGGGCTCATGTCAGCCGTCAGAGTGCAGCCAGCAATGCTCAAACAAAAAGTTCTTCCTAAAGCCTTGCTGGTAAGAGTTCTTATTTTGATTCCAGTTACTGTCAGAAGAACTGCAAAAATCCCCAGGCATTTCTCGGAGTAATGAAGCGGAAGATTTCTCCCAGAGGAAGATGGACAAAGTTAGAGAGACACATATTACCTCGTATTAGTAGTACCAGAGAGCCCTATGCAGAGCTTTCCAATGAGCCTCTGAAACTACAGCAAGTAATGGCATGTCAGAGAGTCTTATAAAATGGTGAGATGGACAGAAAGGCTCTTAGTGAAGGTAGCCAGCGCATTTATGCTTGGAAGTAATTAGGTTATTCTACCTTATGAATCGCTGATCAAAAGACTTGCAAACACTATACATAAACATTTCTTAAAATGTTCAAGTTTAGTTGTGATGTAGAATTGAGAGCTACATTTCCTGCAATGTATTTGTCTAAGCTATTTCAGAAGCTTAAAAGTGAACTGAGATTTCTCTTGGTGAAATCCAGGTGTGGTTGTCCTCCTTGCTGTTTTATACCAATATAAAGGTGTGAGCCCCATGGTCTGAGGGAGTTCTAAACTAACGTGTGAGCCTGGTCCTCCTTCTGCTTTGGTTTCCTTCCTGCTTACAGAGTCCAAGTCAGTATTTCTGTTGTTTCAAAGCCATTTCTTATATTTATTCCAAATGGCAGAATTGATCACCCTTCTCTCTTTTACCTCTTCTCTCAAACTTTTCTGAGGTGGGCACAGACTGACGAGCTGCGAAACCTCCCTTTGGCCAACTAAACAAATAGGTCCAGTAATTCCTGTTGTATTTCTAAGTCATAAATTAGGTAAATGCATGTGCTTTTCTGTTGCTCTAATTTTTAAAAGTGTTACATTTTCCTTTATAGTTATTTTGAAAATTTTAAAGTTCTTTTAAAAGTTTTCTGATGTTTACATATTTCTACTGGAGTTCTCATGCACTTTTTATGTAAATAATGAATGTTTTGCATTTTTATTTGTGGAAGTTGATGGATAGTTGATGGACTGTTGGTTTGGCCAGCGTGGTAGGAGAGGTGGCAATTTCATCCTCCAATCCACTGTCACTTTTAGAATTCTATATATTGCGAGGTCAGAAATAAAATTAGCTCTTTTTCTCTTTTGAATTTATCAAGCTTCTGTGTACTCATTTCATGTCCAATAGCAACACTTTTCCATGGACAATTTTGAATTTAGTATGGTCTATTGACACAAAAGTTTGGGATTTACTGAATTAAAGAACATAAACAATTAGAACAGAAATAATCAGAACTGCGATGAGAAATGTTGGAGCTCAGCACAAAACTTGATTATGGCTTTTTCTACAGTCTCTTTTATATGCAGTTGCACAGATGAATTAGTTTAACTTCTTTATAGAACTGGAGCCCAGCAAGTAGGGAGTTAATAGTAGAATAAAATATTTCAAGTTTTTAGGTGATAAAGAGGAGAAATTATATATTTTAGATAATTAAATATACTTCAGCGACATACTCTTGATGGAAAGACAGTCCCCAAAGAGTTGTTTCTTCCCACAATTATATAATGAGCTATTAGACTGACTTCAGGAAAAGTTATAAATACAGTGCTAAACAAGATTTCTTACTAGAGTTTTAAGAAGCCTTTAATATTGAGCTCGGAATGTGGGGGGTTTTACCGTCTGTAGTATTTCTGTAGTAGTAGTATTTGCTTGGTTTTGATTCTCGTCCTGGATCTTTTTATGTTCTGGGAAAGTGTTTGCAGCAGTCACAAAGTTCAGAAAAAGAGGAGTTTGTTCCTCAAAGGAAAATTCATCTTTTTTGTTATGGAGACAAAAATGCACATCAGGGTCCCTAACATTTTGATACTTCATGCTTCTTCTTCCTCATGCCCCTTATTGGGGTGGATTTTGGTAGGTAGCAACAGGAATGATAAAGAGTCCATCAGATTCTTAATTTGGTTGCTACATGAATTGGTCATTTTCTCATCTAAAAGCAATGAATCTTCTGTCTTCCAAGGACACCTGAAAATGACAGTCTCTGTCAATTATTGCTGTTATCTCATTGTATTGTTACCTAATTGTGGTTGCAATCTTACATGCTCTTTTTCATTGTTGTTTTATTTGTAGTGGTTACCCACAATGTAAGATATGCAATTAAATAATACCAAGTGAGTCAGGGCCCTTCCGAAGAAAATGCAGCTGATAGCATGCTTCTTATTTGTGTGATAAGTATTTTTATTAGAATTAGATTACAGATTCCTCCTCTCCCCCATTCTCTTTAACCATTCAGAATAATTATGGGTGAATACAAGACAAAATATTTCTTTATCTTCCCATGTAAGATAATTGTTCATAATGGTGAAAATGGATGATTTGCATGTTTTCATAGTGACATGCAAACAAAGGCAGGCTGAGTGCAGGGAAAGCAATGACAGCAGTGCACAAGGCTCCACAGGCACTGTAGGGTGCCTGGTGAACTCACTAGGCAAAGTCAGAAAGCCTTGCAAATACCAATGCTGGAGTCAAACTCCAGCTCTGCTAAAGTGATTGTGTTTACCTTTTAAGAGGCATTTAATAGAGTATAAAAGTGAAAATGCCCACAGATTGGCTCTCCACAATTCATTGTAGGGGGCACAGAAATTCCTTCGTTTGGCTTTGTGTGTTTCATCAGAATAATTAATGGGCCTGACAATTTAATTCTGTGTAATCACATTCTTATAAGCAAGTCTACAACTCCTCATTTATCAAATTCTGCAGGAGAAGCAGAAATGTTGCAAAAATAGGCACAAAATAAAACCAGGGTTCCACTGGGTGCTGAGGTATCTGAAATTTCAAGGAAAAAAGAAGGCCATAATGCATAAGTATGAAAAGTAGGTTGTTCCATCTTTAAGTGAAGATTTTGTGCTGCACATGTGAAAGCGTAGGAAATAGATTGGACGCCTCTGTGGTTTGGATTACTGGTAAACAAAAATCATGAAGAATAACAGGACGTAAGGGATGTAATGGGATGATGTGGCTAGTATGAGCCCCTAGGAAAGGTGTATTTCTTTGAAGCCACCTTTGTCCTTTCTGGTGACACTTTTCCAGTTGAGAGATGCCAGACAATGACCAAACACAAAGTCTAGAGTCTCTCTAACCATCATCCCCATCCAGTTTTCTAAAGTACCCTCAAATAATTACAGTTACTGTTATACTTTTATAAAAGTGACTTAGGCATTTTGAAGGTTAATTAAAGACAGTGAATATGTAGTCTAAAGAGAATTGATTAATGATCATTTATTGTATCAGGGTTTTAAAAAACTGCTTTATATTGTACTGAGCTATCCACAAGCACAAGTGCTGCATCACATTTGATACAAGAGTTATTCTTACCATTTGGCACCCTGATGCCATGCATTTCTTTTGAAGGTACAGTATTAAGATTCAAACCCCAAAATTTATGAATTATCTATAATTCATTTTAGTTCTTACCAAATTGTCTATAGTATTCAGTTAGCTCCCAAAGGATCCGGCATTAGGCATGCAGAGTTCACAGAAGATATCTGGTCAGCCATTATTTCCAACTTTATCAGGAGATGGAAAATCATAGAATCATAGAATACACTGAGCTGGAAGGAACCCATAAGGATCATCAAGTCCAACTCTGAGCCCTGCACAGAACATTCCAAGAGTCACACCATGTCTGAGAGCATTGCACAGACTTAAACTCTGTCAGGCTTGGTGCTGTGGCCACTTCTTTGGGGAGCCCATTCCAGTGCTCAACCACACCCTGGGTAAAGAACTTTTCCTTAATATCTAAACTAAATCACTCCTGATACAGCTTCAGGCCACTCCCAAGTCAACTCAGATCTGGTGTCTCTGTCAGTTGTTAGCAGTGACTCAAGTGGCAGATTCCATGGCATTTCAGATTTGAGGAAGATGTCACAAGTTTCTGACAGCATTGCTTGTTTGGAGTAACAGCCCTATGAGACCCTGGGGCAACCTATTCTGACTCACTACTGTTTGTAAGTCTTGGGTTTTGGGGGGGCTTTGTTTTTCCTTATTTGTTTTGTTGCATTTTGTTTATTAGTTTGGTTCTGTTTCCAAAGAAGCATAACATTAGTTTCATGCTTCCAGGACATTAAATCATACCAAGGAGTCTTTGTCTTGCCTTCTATGTCTTTTTATTCACTTTTGTCCTTACTAACCAAGACTGCAAATATTTTAGCAGACCAGAGGTTCTTATTTGAGATTTCTTTTAACCAAAAGCAATAAATGCTATTTTGTAATAAAATCACGCTAAATACAGATTATGCTCTGACTCTGCATTCTTTCTATTTAAAATTTCTATTCTTTTGTCATTTTCATTATCTGCCAGAACATTGCCTACACATTATAGAGGGTGTGTTTATCCAAGCTGTGCATATTTTGCACTGACATTCTAGGACCCAGTTTATCCACTTGGTGATTGTTAATGCATACCTGGACTTCACCCAGGGATGAGCTTAACAGCTTCTTTTCTGAAAAAGCCTAAGAACAAAGACGTTACTGCTTCTTGAGGTTCCATCCCTCTCTATTCTATGTCAGTACCAGAACTCTCAGGTTTGTATGGACTCCAGTGATTTCATGCTTCTCTTCTGTTTAATCCTCTCCACAGATCCTTATTTAGCTGCACAAGTTATTTAGTCTTGTAGGGACAGTGCTCAAACTGATATATTTTTGCATTAGGCCAGTATGTTTAGCTTTGCTGCAGAAAGATTTACATTGGACTTTGAGGACACAGATAACAAGGCACGTACAGGCTGGTTTCCAAGAACCAGCACATCACACTGGATCAAATTTTAAAAGCTGAAAAGTATGAATTCTAGGACAAAAGCTCTTATTCAGAGGCAGGTGTATATAACTTCCAGAATCTGAGACATCTTTGAGATGACAACCCCTAAACATCTGGTTGTCCTTGTCCTTTCTCAAAATAAATACAGAATACCTGCTCCATCAGTGGCTGCCACAAGTGTTAGAGCACTAAGCACACCGGATTTGGCTGCCTGGACTTAGCATGCACAGAGGTAAAGGTGCCAGTGTCAAGCCTTGAACACTTGGAGAATGCTCTGCCAAGAAGCCTTGTGAGAGCTTTTTCTCCATTTTCACCCCTCAGCCCACTTTGTTCAGGGTCTGCTCTTGAGCTATGTGCAGCCTTCTCTGTGAATGTTCTTTTACCTGCCTTGCTCTGATCCTCTTTTGTGGTTTAACCCCAGCTGGCAACTAAACACCATGCAGATTCTTGCTCTCTTCCCCTCCAATAGGATGGGGAAGAGAATCAGAAGGATAAAAGTAAGAACACTTGTGGGTTGAAATAAAGACAGTTTAATAGGCAAAGAAAAGCAAGGAATTATTCACTGCTTTCCATGGGGAGGCAGGTGTTCTGGCAATCCTAGGGAAGCAGGTCTCTGGTCACATATAATGGCTACTTGGGAAAACAAACTCTATCACTGCAAATCTTCCCAATATCTTCTTCTTCACCCTGATTTATTTGAGGAGCATGACACCATCTGGCATGAAATATTCCTTTGGTCAATTAGAGTCAGCAGTCCCAGCTGTGTCCTAATAACCAGTACAAAGAAAATTAACTATACCAAATCTAGTCAAATCAAGCACAGCACCATCATTCACTGATGACTTTCTGGCTTGTCCTCAGACCTGCCTTATCCCTATGCACTAGATGGATGATGACTGGACTCTTGAATGATCTTTCCTATCATCCAAGACCTGCTCTCTATGCTCAGACACTGTTCCTCAATCCCTGCTCCCTTTGATTTTGGAGCAGTACCTGCCCTTACTGCTCCTTGACTATTAGAAAGAAAAACTGTCCATGTGTACCTAGACAGGACACCTGGTTTAGAAAGTTCATCATTTATTAGCCTTTAGTCACTGTCAGTCATGTGCAATGAGTGACAGAGACCTGTAAGATCAGGATTTCCCAGTCATATAACTGAGGGTTTCGTGTAGCATGTAGCACATGGGAATCTACACCATTTATGTCCAGAAGCAGACTGTCTCAAAGTCATACAAGTGCTATTAATGAGTAGCATGAGAAGATAGATCAGTAAAATGGCATTATCTGCCTTCGCCATGACAAATCCAACAGCAGATTTGTAGCTCCAGTTCTATAGTGGTAAGGGATCCAGGCTTCATGCTGGCACTGCTCCTGCCCTGGATAGTGAAACTCAGGGGGTATAGGGTGAGCTCACACTATAGCACAGATACCAGTTTCTCACCAGGACCTCTAATGCAGATTTTTTTTTTTATCTTGAAGCTCATTCTTTCTTGCTAAACATCCCATGTTAAGGAGGTTGGTACTACATGATCTGGAAGGTCCTTTCTAATCCACACATTCTATGATTCCATGACCAGCTTCAGTGACCAGTATCCAAACTGGAAGAGACTAATTCTTACTACAGTTTTAAGCCCTAGGAAGGGGACTATGGTAGAAAACTCTGAGATTTTTAAAATCAATTTATTATTGCCTACATTTGAAAACTGTGTAGCTTCTAATTGTCATTTCTTATGCATAAGGAAAGTTGTTACTTCCTCAATCCTCACACAAGAACACTCACACACATTCTGCCACCCTGCCCCAATTCTTCAGGGAAATCTACAATTAAAATTGTGCCTGTGAGGAATTAGAATAGGAAGAAATAGAAGAAATTTTTTGTGTTGAAGTTCCTGTCATAGACTTAAAATCTACTATTTAGGATTTTAATTAATTTAACTTTCTGGAGGAGAGGGGTTGGCTCCATTGGCAAAGAAAATAAAAACGTTATCAGCATTAAATCTATTTCTTGGGGTGTTGTGGCATCTATCACAAGTTTATTAATCCCACAACATATAAATACCATTCAGAGATTATTTTTGTCCTTCCTAGACTGTGTAGCTACAATGAAATGCTTTCCACCATCATCAGAACATGTTGCTCCTTTCATAGCAGGACCTGTACATTCTAAAATGGAACATTTCTTGAAACATGCTACAGCCTGTTATGGCTTGGAAGAACTGCTGTGTGAATTTCTTTTTTTTGGTGATGTCTACAAGTTAGAGGACGAGGCTTAGAGAATGAGGATTGGGAAAACATGTTGTGGGAGTAGTTGGCACCAAAAAAGGCACAATTAGTGAAGTAGGGAGCTAACATCATAGCTGATTGTATCAAGACCTGATGATAGATCTCAGTTCATCACATATTGCTGAAATTCTGTAATTGCACTGAAATAGTTGTTCAGTAGTAGCATTGATCTAGGTCAAAAAATACTATTTCTTTTTCTCCTTGCACATATGTTAAATTTAATTCAAAACATTAAAACATTATTTTGAAAGACTAGCAATGACTTTGGAGAAGCCTCATAATGGTTTTAACTATTTAACTATGAAAACACATATAATCAAAGTGCTATCTCAGGTAGACAAAAACTGCAGCCACCAGGAGGATACAATGGGTTCAGTTTCCATGGAAATTTACTCAAAGGAAAAGGAAAGGTACGCACTTCATCTATAGATAGGTTAGTAAAATATTATTTAAAACACTGTGAAGTCAACTAGTCTGCTATAAAAAAAATCAATGGAATGCAATAGAAATTTTCTAACTCTATAACTGTAAAAATAAGCAGCATAAATTTCTAGAGACAAAAGGAGCAAGAGAAGGGTTCCAAACAGTACTGTTAATAAGTTTGCTTAGTAACAGGCACAGTCTGCTGAGTGAACCAAAGCTGTCTTTACCAAAGTCCTATTTTTAGAATGAATCACTGCATTCTGCAAACTCACCTATGGCTTCACTGGTTAAATCAAAACACTACCTGGCCTGAAAAAAGTCAAAAATGATGATTTTTATGATTACATCTACCAATATAAATGAGGGGTTTATGATGTTTTTTATTGATCATCATTTTATACTGGTGATATTTGGGTTTGTTTAAAAAATTCAGGAGTCCTTAAGCTGAGAGTGGAAACAAGTGATTTTTAGTAAAGGAGACAATTGCTACTTGAATATATTAACAAAAGGGGGGGTTTATTATTTTATTGTAATCAGCGATATATGTATATTTGTATATAATATTCAATAATGTGCATTTGTATCAGTATTCAGACAGTTTATTTGGGCTTTTTTTGTTGCCTGTCTGGAGTCTGAAATACCCTAAGGGAATCAGAATGAAGCCTTTTACAAATAAGGTCTGTATCAACTCGGTTATTGGTCAGTATAATTCAGAAATATAAATATCTTCTTAGTAAATTAAACAGCATTAATCCAAATGCAAATGCTAAATTCCATAAGCAAAAGCTGTAGGAGATGATTATTAAAACTCAGTTTAATTTCAGTGAATCACAGTCCTTCTGAAGTCACCTCTGCTGCCTGCTGGCTGTATGTTAGATTGCACATCAAATAAAAATCAACCAGTGTCTTTTGTGACATTGACATATTTTAGAGGTAAATTCTTCTCATTAATATTTTGTTGAATGAAGGACTTATGAAATTTTGACCCTTCGCTCAAGCCTTTGTGAAGGAAATAGATAATCCCTGGTGACATTAAGTCCATGGTTCAAGCAGTACTGGTATAAGCCTTCCTTTATTATTTCTTTCATTAATGAAGCAAAGTAATCATTTATGCTCTGTTTTAATTTCAACCTGCTGATTTCTGGAAAGGCTTACATATGATAAACATCAGCTGTTAATGTTAGCTCTTGCTACTTTGTCCACTGGAGGTTTGTTTGCCTCTCATTTTCTATCATACAAATGGTGAGTCTTTCATATGGGGCAATGCTAACATGAATCCATAACAAATAATTTGATCTATAACATCCTTGCAGAAATGTTGCCATTTTAGTTAGCTACACTGGAAGGTAGCTAACAAGGTCCTGAGATTTATGTAGTAATTATCTTTTGCTTTTAGGGTCTGATCCAGATTCCAATGAAGTTAATGCGCGGTTTATCATGCCAAGAGCAGCTGGCTTAATGCTTTAGGGGTGAACTTATTAAAAAATAATAATAATAAAAGTAATAAAAAATTAAAGCATCATCTTGCTTTTGTATTAAAGTAGTATCATATTAAGGAGATAATTATGCTTGATGAAACATTATGAGTTTGGCAGTCAAATGCAAGAACCATTTCAGAATAAGAATTCTATTTACAAGATATAGAAGATCGTTTTTAGTCAAAGTAAAATAGTGCTAGGTCAAAAGAAAGAGTTGACAGTTTGGCTGACAATTGTGTTTTACCTTTTGGAAGGCAGTGGGACTTCTGGTGAAACAGGTCTCTGTCTACCTGAAAAATACTTTCATACAAACCTTCATAGTCTCACTTTGTGACTGGACCTTTTCTTTTAGTCTTACAGCAATTACAATATTAAGTAGATATAATAATGAATATGACATTGTTAGCATGTGTACCACATAGCAGCCTTGTGAATCTTTGGAAGCATGGAGCATCCCTCATGCAATGACAAAAAAAAAAAGCATTTTATTTCATATATATCCTAATACTGAAATAAACTGCTGTACAATTGCATGGCATTTGACAGAAAGAAGCACAGTTCCTACAGTCCTGAGGATATCTTAGTTATGATGCTACTATTTTAGATCATCCAGAATGTGTGTGTCATATTTATTCCTGAAATGCTTCCTCTGAAGAACTAAACTGCTATTTTAATTGCCTAATGCAAATTCCCCCCCCTCCCCCAGTCAAAAACAAAAACAAACTAACCTCTCAGATGCAGATAATGAGAACAAATCAATAATACCATTGTAAAACAGTACCAGCTTCAGGAGACAGATGCACAAGTAAATAGGTCCATTTGTTTTGAAATCCTTCCTGAACATCATGACTCATCTTCTTGTTCTATTTTGGGCTCTGTCGTGTGTGTGTGTGTGTGTGTGTGTGTGTGTGTGTTTGTGTCTGAGGTCACACAAGCCAGTAATCCAAGCAACAGAAGCAATGTGTGTTGTCAAAAAGAAGAGTTTATTACGTGAATTTGCTGTATAGAAATGTCTTTTCATGCTCTGCCTCTTCATAAAACGATATGAGCAATAATCTACCTTGTCTGCAATGATTTAAATCTTCTTACTCAGAATTGGAATTAGCTTCAAATTCTTTCTCTAGGTAGCATCAAATCTAACCCTTAATTTTCAAGGAAATCAGGTAAAACCAGTTAAGAGGTTTTTTGATTTCATCTGGAAAGCAGTGAGGGAGGGGTCAGAGAAATAATATATATTTAAAATAGAAATAGATTTCTAGGTTTAGATAGTAGCTTTTGCTGTAATAATGCCCTCAGGAGACTGGAATGGTCACTTTTTATGCATTCATCCTCTAATTAGGAAAAGTCAGTACCTATGCAGTTGATGAAAAGCATGAACACGAGTGCTTCTTTAGCTTGGGTGTTAAATTTGAGGGCTGCAAAGAGTGCAGAACACTAATGTTCAGTGGCTGGGACATCTGCACAGAGATGTCAGGCTGGGGCTCCTTCAGGCGCATGATGAATCATCTGTGGCTGGCAGAGAGTGCTGTCAGCACGGTGAGCAAATCCCCCCGGCCAGAGCCTCTCCCACCGGGAGAGAGCAGATCTGTCGGGAAGGGAGGGAGAGGAGACGCCCACCATTCACATAGAAAATGCTGTTCTTCTCCAGATTTTAAAAATTTCATTTGCCCTTTTGAGAGCTGGGAGTATTGGTGGGTTTTAATACAAACCTCTACAAATACAAATACAATGAAATTATGACAGGCTCTTAAAATCAGTGAGAAGAATAAAGATCCACTAGTGCCAACAGGATAATGTCATTGTGCACTGCACTGCACTGCTTCAAAGCAATCCTTGGTTTTAGATTTGACAGTTTTGGAATTCCAGGGACAGTATTGTGTTACAAACAGGAAGAAAATGAAGCCTGTGAACCATACTATGCAGTAAAAATTCTGGGCAGTATATGTCTGCCTCAGATCGTGACTTTCAAAGAAGACTTTGTTGGCAGTTTGGTTTGGGGGTATTGCTGCTGCTGCTGCTGCTGCTTGCCTATTTAATTTTTGAATTTTTATTTTATTCTTTTTCCACAGAACTCCAAAGCCTTTCACAGTGTGGAGAGCTACTACATTTTCTAGCTTAATTAAGATGGGGATGAGGTTTTTAAAACACTAAGATTTCTAGATCAATTAGGGGGCTTCAGCAGTCTCTTGACAAAAATCTCTAGATTTAATTCTTTTCACCAGTGTCCTGAAAATAATGTCCAATAGGAAGAAAGTCATTTTATGGCTAGAATTATCAGGCCCAGCACTTCATCTGCTTTCTGACTGGTTAGGCTGTCTTACCATTTCATCCAGGACTTGCTGTAATGGGCATTCTGATACTACTACAGCAAAGCTCTGAAAAACAGAAATGATTTGCAATCAACAGTAAAATAACCAGTATAAGCTTTATGAAGAGTTTGAACACAAGGACATCTTGACAGCTTGGAGTCAGCAGATAATGTACACAAAAAGGTATATTTCAAATGATAGCATAAAGTTCCTTGTGTTTCTTTTTCTCTTACTACATATAGCCAGTATACTTTATGGTGGATGGATTTAAAACCCTGCAAGACCTTTTCAGACTAACTAATAAAGTAAGTGAAGAAACAGTGCTTATATTTTTCTAATCAATGGTCTTGATGCCTTATGAACCAAGGCTAGACCTAGAACAGAGGCCAGACACTGGGAAAGAAATAAAGTAGGTATTTATTAAAAAGGCCTTCAAAGGATACATCCAAGATGGACAGCAGGTCACGAGTTTTCACACTTTTATAAATTTTGGTGTATCTATTTGGGTTAATTATGCAATTACAGCTTCAGGTTATGAAGTCCCATCCTCCCAGATTGCTCACCTCAATTTTCTGTTTTTTAACTTTTTGGGCCTGAAGCTTCAATGATGTCCTTGGTTCTCAGGCTGGAAAAGGATTTGTCTAACTAAACTGTGAAGAGAACTTGCAAATGCTTTACATGCAGTTCAGAGTTATAAACTAATGCACTACAAAATCTGGAAAATATGAAAGCTAAAACTTAAGGCATCAGTTCAGAGAAGTGGTCTAACCATTTCTTGAAGAAAAGCTGGTATTTGCAAAACATTTATGCTCCACATAAATTCTCATCTCTGCTATATACAAGTTAATGTATCGGTGCTGTGTCTTCTAAATTCTGCATAATTTGTCTCATATAAAACTGTTCAAAGAGACTCCAGTATCTTGAATATTTCTGGTAAGAAACTTATCAAGGAGTCTAAACAGACAGCAAAACCTGGTAGAGGTATTAAACATATCCTTGTTTATTCATCTGGCGCAAAGTGACCTCAGTAGCATACACAGCAGCATTCTAAGAAGGGAAATGTACAAAATATCCTATTGATTATTGTTGTCTTCATTTTGTGGCTGTAGTACCGAGATTACATGCTAGTGGAACAAGGATATTTGTCTTACATTAAGTCAGCTAGATAGCTTCTTTCATGTGTAGGAACTCATTGGCTTGTGGGTTAACTTGCTATGATTCTCCAAATTTGGTCTTCACAGTAAAACAACTGGCTGGTATCAGTAAATCCTGCTTTAAAATAAAAAAACATAGAAAGAATATCCTTCTTTCAAGTTACAAAAAAAAAATCAAAATTACCTTGCCTAAATTTCATATTTACCAGGCCTATACCAAGATGCACAGACCAACTTGTGTTTATGGCACAGATATAAAAAGATCTACTAAGGTGAGCCAGCAGGAGCTTTTGCTTTGGCGTTTGATGAGGTTTTCTTTGAGTCCAGACCATAGTGCTTGCCTACATCATGGCAAACCTCTGGCATTTTAATTAATGCAAATCATAGACAAGTTGCAACACATGACAACGAGCAATGGGAGCATAAACTCCTGTTGTTGGTTCTTGCACTCTGCTATGGAAATTTGGAAGCTGCAGTACAAAGGCGTCTGCTGAATTATATAAGAAAGCAAAAAAGTAGAACCTTTTTGCAGAAATATTGAATGTAAGTTAATAGCTCCACTTTTCTCTCAAGGGAGAATAGATTTTTTTCTTCTGTACAGATTTATTTTATTTCCTCACAGTATTCAAAACTATAAATTTCATACAAGGGACTTGGTTGGAATTTACAAATTACTATAGCCTTTTATTGTGTTTTATGCACTTGTCAAACTAGAATGGCTACTGTAACTGAAGTAATATAGTAGTCATTTTCTATGCAATTTGATTTAGGGAAATCTAATGTCTGTGGAGAACTTAATACAGGACTGAGCATTAATAGTATTTCCTGCACTTTTCTGGTTTAGTATCTCCCTTTAAACACAAGGTTCATTGACATTCTCCCAGTCATGCTCAAGGTTATTAATTACCTGATCATTACTTCCTACCATCAACTCACTTTTGGGGAATTTCCAGTCTCGGGCAGTTACAGATTTTGAAAAGTCCTTCAACAATGTTAAAGTTTTCCAAAAATATATCATACTTCTTCAGCAGTATTCAAAGCTCTGGCTGCTATTGAGACACCCTACTGCTCCCACCTTGCCCCACATGAGGAGCTGCAGTGGTAACCCCCAATAGCACAGCTGTGCCTTTGTTCCACATCCCTGATGGCAAGCAAAGTTTCCAAGTTTGCCATGGGCCTCCACACTAATCTTATCCTTTTGATGTGTGATTTTTATTCTGATAATCTTAAAGCTATTTCTTGAAATGGATTTGTGCTAAAAATAAAGACGATTGAACCCAAATGTGCCAGAACTCTATAGGTTTGATTTGCAGGGAACGTGCCTTTCTGCACTTTCGTGATTTTAAGATGAAGTCTCCTGACATTTGCTGTTTAAGTAAATGACCTGTCTCTTGAAGATTGGTGATTGTAAGACTGTCTACTTTCATTTAGGTGAAATCTCTAGGCTTTGACTGCATGGTAAAGTTTGAAAAGTTATTCTTAGTTCACTTTACATTTTCGGAAACAAAACCAGAAGCCTTCAAGCTAAAAAGTAACTTGAGGTTCAGGATTATTTGGGGTTTTTTCTTAATAATACTGCTTTTTGTTTGCTGGAGTTTAGGGCTCTTTTGATTTGGATTTCTTTGGAAATCTCTTTGGATTTCTTATTTTCATTTTGGATTGTGGCACATTTTCTAAACACAGACCTTTTGCACTTGGCAAAAGAGCACTTTGCCTCTACAGTCATTTTTGTCACTGTGGTCAGTGAAACAACAATGGCAACTGTTAAAAATTTCTTTGAAGATCTCTTAGATCACTATTTTTCATTAAGTCAGGTTTTAATTATAAGACATAGCATAAAATATGGATTAACCAACTAACCCAGGGATATGTTTGTGAAAATCAATGACATTAGATGTTTCAGAAACGGAATGAAATGAAAATGCATTATGTTTGTAGATTAGCTCTTTGCTTTTGACTGAAAATACTCTATAACAATGTAAGTATTTTTAAATATAAAAAACTAGGGTACAGATGTCTGACAAAAAAAACAAAACAGTAAGGTGTTGGAAGGAAAGGAAAACTGACAAAATCCAAGTAGTCCTCTTCAGCAGTGTCAGTATCAGAGAGCTGATTAACACGGAGAAGTCAGAACTCTTGTTGCTGACACAAGGCAAAGAGAGGCTGCCATGCTGCAAAAAACCAAATTTCTGCTCCAAGGGATTTTTTAGCTGGAGATGTTTTACTACTTCACAGAAATAAAGCAGTGGGAAGTGCAAAATACCACACTATATAAACACTGTCCAGCTATAGTAAGTTTTGACAGACTCCCTGTAATAATTTTCTACAACTTCCCTCATCCTAATTACTAAACTTTGAATGCCACAAGTAGGTGGGAGATGTCTCCTGGGTGGGGAAAGGTGCAGAAAGGACTCCAACCTGCTCTAAAAAGGTCTAAGAGGAAAAATTTCAAGTTTGGAGGGGAAATTCCTCTATCAGACTTAGAAACCAGAATGAAACTATTTTTGAAGAATGTCCACATGATTGACTCTGCAAGTGTCGTGGTTTGACACAGAAAAAGAATCTTCTCGGAAGGAAGAGGTCAATTTGGATATTGACACTTGGGGTGACCAATTGAAGGTGGACACGCCTCTGAGAACACAGAGGGGTTAAAAGCAGAATTCCCAGGGGAACTCGCTCTTTGGTTCCGGTCAGGGTGCAGTGCAGGACTCTCCCCTGCCCAGCCCGTGGCTGGGTGGGGGAGGGGAAGGCCCACGGCCTGGCTGAGGTAAGGCCGAAGGGTGGAGAGACTGGAACCGGGCTGGCCCCTGCAGATGGAAGGGTGGAAAAAATCTGGGATGTCTCTGTTCCCCCCCCCAGAGTCTCTCTCTCTCTCTCGAAAGAGACAGCGACGGTTTGCCAGCAGTACCGCGGGAAGGAGGAGAGCGGGGGGGCCCCAAGGCCGCAAGGTGCCCAGCTCCCAGGTGGGAGCTGGAGATCCGGGCAGAGAGCCAGCCAGGGAGCCGGGACTTTTAACCCTCCCTTGAGAAATGAAAGCTTTGTGAAATTTTACTCCTCCTCGGTTTGAAAGAGAGGAAGAGAGACAGCCTGGGACCTGAGATGTTAGAAGGAGAAATTCTGGGTGGAAGGAGATGATGGAGTGGCTTCTGGCTGGACTTTTTCTTGTTAGCCATAGACTGAACAGATTATCTCCTCCAAGAGAGAGAGACTGTATTTTAGGAGGATGCTGGTGAGCCAAGAGACCTGCTTCAGCAGCTGAGGAAAACACAGGAGTGGAGCGAACAGAGAAAAGTTGGGGAGGTTTGTGGTGGTGCCCCCGTCTTCAGAGAAGAAGAAGAGAAGATCTCTGTTCCTGAGACCCTCGGCCCCAGGGGAGGAAGAAAATGAAAAAACTGAACTGTTGTTTTTTCCCCTCTTGGCAGAGCATCCTTGAAAGGCAAAATCCTAAAAGCAGTCTGTCCATCCATGCATCGGTGGTGAGAGCACTGTGCATGGAAAGGAGAGGGTCACACTGGCAAACCTTTTTCTCCGGGCGGTGCCATGTGTGACATGGAAACACAAGGAGCGGCAGCTGTGTTTCCTGGGGGTCTGTGGTGCAAGGGAGACTCCTCTCTCCCCTGATGGACTTAGTATTGATTATAGTGAAGGGTCCAAATGTGTTCACTGTGGTTTGTTGGAATTGGGTGGTGGGAGGAGGAATGTTTTGGAAAGAGTTCATTTTGGATCTTGTGCTTTTCTTTTTTTTCCCCCTTTTATAGTAGTTATAGTGTTAGTAGCTTAATAAAGTTCTTTTCCTTTGTTCTTAAGTTTGGGCCTGCTTTGCTCTGTTCTTGATCACATTTCACAGCATTCAACTGAGAGGTTGCATTTTCATGGGGGTGCTGGCATTGTGCCAATGTCAAACCATGACAGCAGGCTATTTAAGTAGGGAACCTAATTGATAGAGAAAAGACCTTGTTTAAGATGCATGCTCCATGGGGATATAGGAATGTATTATTCCATCCCTGAATTTTAAAAATAATTATATTTATAAAAACAAAACCAGATAAAAGTAGGTTTTCCACTGTCATATCCTTTCCTTACTTCCTAGGTTACAAGGCTGGGATATTTCATCTCTGCTTTCATTTTTGCCCTCTAACCATGAAGTTTCAGAATACAGCACAGAATTTTGGGGGTTAGAATCTTACATATCAGTTAATATTCCTTCTTTTTTTAAAACCAACACTGAGGCTTTATCTCCTCCAGTGCTTTGTCCCAGCTCCAGGCAGCATGTCCTGGCAAAGCTTACCTTGTACTGGCAAAGAGTCCACACTGCTAAAGGGTAGCAAGGGGATTATTCTGTTTCAACCACTGTCATTCTAAAATTGGAATGACAGCCTTCCCCGAATTTCCTTGCCTTCCTGAAGACTCCAGGAACAGCAGGGTTTCTCAACCTCACCAGTAGCTGGCTGCCACTTTATAATACCAAGAGGGTTTTTGAACAGTGTATTCAACAAGTACAAACAGCCTCATTTCAGTATTAAATTACTGCTAGCTGGTAGCTGGACAATGAGCAAGCCATGGCAGTGCAAGAAAGACATAGACTTAACTGTTCATGACTTTCTCCTTCATCTTGTCAAATATTTCTTTTTCTTTTTTTTTTTTTTAAACAATCATTAGGGAAGTGTATGATGCAACATAATATAATCTAGACATTTCTTCCTCATAAAGTTTCAGTCTTCACCAACAACTCAATAACCACTGATTTGAACTCCTCAGACTGTTTGTTGAAGCAGCAGAAGTATATGTAGATTTTATAGTCTAACGGTAAGAGTGTTTGTCATGTACTAGAAAATCACTTAGAAATGGTTTTTCCATAAGCCTTCTGTCTTGGAGTGCAGAGGGTTTAGAATTTGCCTAATGTGGATCAGTAGACTTTTTAGGTCAGACCTGTGTTGTTATTCCATTGAAAATCAAAATATGTTGGAGGTTTGCCTTCTTTCCATTTCATAATTATTTTCACCTTTTCATTTTGAAAGTTTTTCCTCATATTTCCTGTGTGGTTTTCCCCTTTTCCTATTCAATTGCCTCTTTTTCATTCCCTTTTCCTATGTAATTCAAGTTTTGATTATCTAATCAGGCTTGTTCTTACAATGGACTTAAGCTGTAAATGGAAAAAGATGTTTGCTCACTTCTCATAAATAGAAAATGTCCAGGAAACATGCATACTATCTGTGAGCAGAATATAATTGAAATGGTAAGAGATGTAAATCTAGAGATGGGGCACTCTAGGGTGTCCTTACAGGTGTGTCAGAGAAAGTTTTCAAAGGAAAATGCTCATTGCACTGCTGAGAAGAAAAATGTTGAAACATTAACATTCAAGAAATATTGGCCATGGGAAAGGAAATATTTTGTGAATCAAACAGTAAATCTAGAGGGTATTGGTGGAAATGTAAAGGGGGAAAAAGTGAAAATAATGTCACATTTCATGAAAAAATATCACATGTCCCTCTGGAGAGAGTCTGCACCTGGGACACCTCACCAGCTTTGTGCTTTCATCCTCTTTCCTCAGTCACCTTTTTCTTGCTCAGTCTGGATATAGCATTGTGCAGAAATAAGAAACAAATTTTGCTTGCTATTCCAGAACAACCAGTGGAAATTCAAGGCAAAATTATGAGGGAAGAAAAGGAGGAAGGAGCTCATGATATAAAAGGAACTGATTTACAAAGGGACAAGTGGAATAGTAATATCAGCACTTCTTACTGTTAATGAACAGTGGCCAGCGGGCTGATTTAAAACAACTATTTTTCTAAAGTCACTTTTACAACTATCGAGGGATTATGTATGAAGCTAGACCTAACTTTAAAATACACTGCTAATCCTGCAACACACATACAAGGAAGCCTTGTTTCACCATTTGAATAAACAAGAGGAGGCTTTAGTAAATGGATAAAGTCACAAGCTTTGTCCCAGCTGATCCTTTTGCCCAAATTTGTGTCAACTGATCCATGTACTATTACCAGAAAATAGAATTTTTCATATATTATAAATAAGTTTGGCTTAATTGCTCCTTGATTTTCAAAAAAGCTCTTAGTGCACTCTGCATGAATATATATGAAAGCTACAGAAAACAAAGTGGTCTTCCAGCAGAAGTCATAAATAGTAAATTCTGCAGAAAGCAGCCACTAATTCTAACATTTGAAAAAAGAAAATACTGGTACTGAAATGTGCTAGGATTTTTTTTTTCCACAAAGGCAGGTCCTTGTTACTTGCAGACCTGCTGCTGAATTGGTGTAAAACTTTATGAGGGATATTTTTAAAAACTCCTGGTGGAGCTGAGGAGCAAAGGTGACTAAACTACAAAGTGTGCACAAAGACTTGAGAAGTGAAGAGCTTGCAGAGGACCCTGCAGCAATACCAGCACTGCCTTTGTAACCCAGGAGAGACAGAGCCACTGGGGAGATCATTATGCAGGGGTTACTATTCAAAAACTTCACAACACCTTATAAAGAAGTAGCAAAACAAAACTATGGCAGAGACAGATCTCTAGGACCGCAGCACAGTAGGCATTGCCTCAAAAATAGGTAATCCATGCTTTCCCAATCCCCTAAGAGATCAATTATGGAATTCTCTTGAATAATAAAAAATAAGTCAGGTTTCTGTCTCCACAGATACCTTACCTTATATTTAAATTCAGTCCTCAGAAAGCCTAGCTTATGGCCCAGGCACTGAGGCACAGAGGGTCACAGAAATTTATAGCTTATACTTTATAATTTTTTTATAGCTTATAATGCCCTAACTTGGCATAAATAATGTAGGTATCTTGAACAGAAATGTTTTAAAAATCTTCAGGCTAAAATGACAGTGGTGTTACTGGTTTTAAGCACATAACTTCCATCCCATCATTTTTAGATGATCAAACTGTGCTGCTGCAGAGAAATTAACCCTGGAGGAGGGTTTGGTGTGGGGAGTCCCAGGCAGGCAGTGGCTCTCAGGCTACTCCCCCACTCTCACCGAGGCCGTGTCTGGTCCTTCCACTGCCCACAGCCCACTGCTGCCCAGGGTCACCTGGCATGGGCTACACCTGCAACACACTACCCAGCCCACAGCTCCCCTCAGAAAGGAACATTTACACATTAATTGCTGCTTTAGGATGAGTTTTAACTGGTGCTATTTATTTGTAGTTGATACATTTGCTTATTTTTAACCTCCTACAACAAGAAGTCCCTTTTCTGCAGGACTTCCAGATTCCTGGCTCTACCTCCAGCTTTTCCCACATGGTTACTGTTGGAGTGTACTGGTTGTTCATTTAACAGTGAGACAGCACCTGAGAAATGGGACAGCAATTTCTGCACCCTTGACACAAGGAGCTTCTCCCTCACTTTTCTATGCTAAGATACTAACATAGCAATCTTTCCTACTATATTTGCAAGCAATATTTGAAAGCAATGTATGTAGAAACAGCTCCTGGGCGATGAAGTAAATTTAGAGTGAGAAAGTTGCAATATGAATACACATCTTGTTTTCCATGCCTCCTTCTTGCTGTGAAAACCTTTGCATAATGGCCAGGCTTGCACATAGCTGCTAGAAGGAAAATGTGTACAAATGTGTACTGTTGCATACTTGGATTTTTTGTTTGTTTGTTTGTTTGTTTTTGGTTTTGGTGGGTTTTTTGTTTTTGTTTTTTTTTTGGGGGGGGGGGTTGGTTTTTTTTGTTAAAGGAGGGTTTGTGTTTACCTCGACAGAAGAGAGAGAACACAGTGGGTCACAAGACCTGTGACTCTGCAGCATCTGGGCTGGGAGGCCAGTGTGGCAGCACAGCCAGGGCTCTCTGCCTCCAGCTCATGCCCAAGCACAAATCCTTCAGAGCCAGGGCATGGGATTATGGGTTTTCTTGAAACTGAAACTGAAGCCTTCAGCTACTAAGTGTCACCATAAATCTCATAAAGTTTTACAGAAATATTCTAGATGAAGTATAGATGTATGTGGAGGTGTTGCATTAAAAAGTAAATTGACTATTTAGACGTCCGTTATTGTAATGCCTTACTGAAACAGTTTGGAGATTTTGATAATTAAGGCAAGTCAGATCATGCAGAATATCAGGATGGTATTTGAAACGTTAACATTCAGTAGTTAGACTATCAGAAACATCTCAGCCAGAACTGACAGTTTTATAGCATCCAAGAAAATATACCTTTACTTTGCTCAGCAGCACTTCAGAGCCTTCATATATCAATCGTCCCAGAAGGAAAATGTGAACCTTATTGTTTTGTCTAAACAAAACAAGTCTGTTCCAATAAACCTTCCGCCCAAAAATAATTGGGCTAAAATAACATGACAGAATCAATGTGTCTTTAATATTAGCATGATGTTCACTTGGTTTTGTTGGTGTCTATACACCAGAAAACATTTATGGAATATGGAGTCCATTTGAAGTTCCATGGGTTTGGAACCTATAGACAAATTCACTAACATAAAAAAACATGTGATTTATGACCAATACTTGAAATAATACTTCTGAAGCATTGGTAAAGGTCAAATTCTTATATGTCCCCATTCCATCTTATTTTCTATGGAAAATGTCAGTATATGTTGCTAAAGTCCTAGTGTGATATATATAAGTTCACTTGTACAGATCTTTCAAACTTATCACTGAGCAAATAATTCTTCTGGAGGTCACTGTGGTTTATGAGGAAGCTATGCCACTTCCAACCAGCCAATATTAAACTCAACAGAGTGCAAGGCATTTTCTTTCGCATTACAGCTAAAATCCCATAACCACTTCTACCCAAAAGAAATATGAGCTTTTAACAGCTTTGAGGCAAAACCTCATAATAAAAACTTTTTTTTAATATAGCATTTTTCATTTCAGGATTGCACAAAGCACTTTGATTCATGGAATTACTTGTAAACTGAGAGAAATCATGATCTTGTCCTCCTGCAAAATACAGACCTGTAGTTCTTCTACAGTGCCTTGTAACTTGGGACAACTGTTATAACCTTGAGAAACCCCCATCAGACTTATTTCAAAAAGAAGGAAATTGTGGCATTCAGTTACGTGGTTGATTCTCAGAACACACAGCAAGAAGTGTCAGTGCACAAAATAAAGTGAGATTAATTCAGGAGTTACTTGTTTTGCCAGCTGCAAAATGCTTAGCTATTTTCAGATGTGCATTTCATTGGGGAAAAACAAGATTTGAGCACAGTCTTTTCTTTAAGTCTCAAGGACTTTTTTAAACAGAACTCACTGTCTGTAACTGAAAGGTTAAAAGCAGTGATAGAAACATTTTATTAATAATTTTGGAGTTTCATTATGGCATTTGGAGTCACAATGTAGCATAGAGGATGTCCATTTTTTCTTCTTCATATACCAGTAACAAGCCCAGTGGTGATACAATCAAGTAATAAGAAGTGCTTTAAGGAGACTTTATTACATTTCTTTACCATGAAAAAATGATGAAATAATAATTTAAAAGAGATAAATCAAAAGGCAGCAAAAGAAATTGGAGATTTAACATTGTTTCTTTTCCATGCTGGTAAAGGGCACTTGCTATTGTTTTCATTATGCATTAATGAGTAGAGCTGTCTGGAAAAAGATGGAGCAATTCAAAGGGAATAGCAGTTACAAAGGGGCTATTCCTTTAAAAAATTTCTAATAGGAATGATTGAATTATAAGGTTTCTTTTTATCTACAATGGTGACTTTCTGAGATACAGGGAAAGATATGCTATTCAAAGTTAAGATCAATGTAACATGGTTAACAGATCCAATTTATGACTAAATTAAAGTTACTGGATTGTTCACTTGCTATAGGAAAAAATAATATTAACATCAACTCAAGTTGCATGCACATCTTTCAGATTTGGTTTTAGATGCTAGTACCCTTATAAAAAGTTTAATAAACCCAACTCTGCCAAATTCTTATTTTAAGCCTTTATTTATAAGTTTCCATACAGTCTTTTTAAAAAGAGTTGTATGAATTTTTTTGTAGAGGGGTTTCTTAAATCTATGTTCCTTTTGTAAAGTTTATTTTAAAGGTTGTTACTTCATCAAATTACAGGATTTTAAATACCTGAAGCCAGTGATAAGTCTATGGCTTGTAGAGAACATAATTTCCTATAGAAAAGCCTTCACTCTTTTGAGAGAACTATTATTTCATTAATATGAACATGTTTTGTTTTTTTTTCTTTAAATCAGTACCAAAATTATCCACTTAATTATGAAAGATAATTTCTTTCCCTATAAGTGCAATGTAGCCTTTTATCTATTTAGAAGTCTGAGGAGTGTTTGTTACGCCTTGAGTCAGGCCCTGGGTATTGACTGAAAGACTCCATCCTGTTAAAGGATGTCTTTCATTGTAGCACTAAGTAGATGAAAGGGGTGTTCAAATAGGGTCACCTTGTTCTGTAGCTGATGTCTCATAATTACAGAAGAGGCTTTTCCAGCTTCACTGAAAAAGCCAAGGAAGCAAAATAAAATTACCCATTTCTTCACCTTGCCCATTTAGAGCCACTTGAGATCAGTGTCCTGTCTTTTATCACAGCAATATATATGATTGCACACTCCACCAGAGGAATTTGTTAGGATTTTTCATCTGACTTGTAGAAATAATTAATAGCTTTCTTTTTATATTAATGACATTTCTTTCAAGATGATTCTATGCTGAGTTCAAGCTCAAGTACGCACATCATTGATTTTTGAGCACAAAGACGTTCCTGATTTCCCACAGATGCAATAATGTTTGGCTGCTTGGGAAATGGTAGTGTATTCTGACTTTTTTTTTCAGAGTTTAGGTATTCAAATTTTTCTTAGTTTGTGCTGTATTGATTTTAGCTGCTAAGTGACCTATGATAATGGGCTTATTTTCTAACACTGGAGGGGGGAATGACTTTCTCTGTATCAATTTTCTTTTTTACTCTAATGGCTAGAAAACCATGAAAATTTGAGATAAGATGTGTCAGTGAGATATCAGGGACAAAATGCTGGCTTTAAAGCTTTCCGTTTATTTTCAAGTATGAGATACAACATAGCAACATGACTTCAAACTACTGAAATCTTTACAGCCTATATTCTTTGCTCATACTCTCAGAAAACAACAAAAATGCTAAAAATAATAAAGGCTTTAATTTCAGCACTGCAGAAATGTACACCTAAAAAAAAGGATAAAAAATTGAAGCATGCCTTTTTGGCTTACTGTGGCTATGAAATGACAAATTTAGCAAATTAGAATATTGGCACAGAACAACCTCTATGCAGCTCAAGAACTATCATTAATGTGGTGCAGAATCCATTAAAATAACATATTGCTTTATGCAGTGTCTTTGATAATCTGACTGGAAAAATGGTCTACCATAGACAACAAACCTGAAGAGCACAGATGTATTTGGCATTTTGCACAAAAATACAGGATAATTGTTCTTATTATCTGGTATGCCCAAGGCCATCACTCAGCCTGCAGGATCCTGCAAGTGCTACAGGTGGGATTTCCACTAAAAACTCTTGTCCAAGCTGCTCAGCATCACACAGTGGAGGGCAGGATCATCACCCAGATCTGAATCTTGTACTGCTAAATGTTCTCCCCTTTACTTTTCCTGCTGCTGTTAGCATTATGTTATTTCTGCCTTACAGAATTACATGACAGTTCTAGAAAATTTATTGATCAGCAACGGGATGAAAGCAAAGCCCTCCTAAGGGTTCTTTCCCACTTCTGAAATATTGGGTTATCAAATCTAATCCAGAATACACAGGACTTCTACTGTAAACTTGGGCTGTGCATGAGTCATGAAAGCATGGAACAGGCAATGCAACTCAGATTTCCTGGTCTGATTTATGACACTTCTGGCTTTGAACCCAAAGTTTCTTACTTCTCACCTGAATGTCCAAAGTACAAGAAAAACAGTATCTGTGATAGGTCAATAGTTTTGACTAAAAAAATTTTCCGCAACTTGAGAAATCCTTCCTATGAAAACTGCTGAGTTTGATACCCAAAGTGTTTCATAACAAGTAATATTTTAACTGCAGCCTGTTTTGCAGCTTCATTGTCCCTGCATAAATCTTGAATAATATAAAGTTGGGGTTTGACAGAATTTTTCTTCTGTACTTTTTCTAAGGGGGTTGGGGGAGTGGTTTTTTGGGTTTTTTTTAGATTCAATTTTTATTTTATTTTTGGTCATATTATGCATAGGCAGTCTGGAAAAGATAGAAATATCCCATAAATCTCTGTCTCTTGCATTAATAGACTTTTCCTTTCTTGTACAGATGCCCATCATATTGGAGAAACAAGCTGGTTTTGGTTGTCCTTGGACCTAAGCTTTGATCTGTCTTCTAGAGCTCACTGCTAGACAGTTCAGGCCAGTATGGAAAATGAGTATAAAGTGTCAGGAATATCTTTCTGGGGAGTTCAATGCAACTTTCTGTCTTCATTTCATATCTTTGTGGGTCATACAAGTACTAGCTTACACATCTGTAACTGAGACTAACTCAAACTGAGACTAGTTCACCATCTCCCAGTTACATGTAACCAACTAATTGACCAGAAATGGTAAGTAGCCAGGTTTATCAGAAATCTTACATGAAATCAAAATATCTGTAAGGCATGCAATAGAGATTTTAAAGTTCTTTATGTGTCCAAACCAGTTCTGGTCACAACCCATCCTATAACTGTGCCATGACATGCCAGCACTGCTAAAGGAGTTTCTCTGCATAGAGATTATCTGAGCTATAAAATAGTTGTAGAAAGATTTGTAACACAGTGGTCAAAGAAGATCTAAATATGAAAATTAGGCATAGATTAGAAAGCTTAAATTATGAAAACTTCACTTAATAATTGCCTGTATTACTGAGGAACTAGTCTTCCTTTTATCTTATGGTTGCTGTTCATTGTGGCATCTAGGAAATCCAGCAATGAATCCATCCAGGCATATCAGATCTATGAAATTTATAATAGGAATATATTCTCATCACAGAGGAATTAAAAATGTAGGGCTTGGACATCTAAGAGACAGCAAAGGTATGAGTATAGAGAGAGCAGTCCACAGAAATAATTATGTGTAACCTCTCACTCTTCAAAAATACCAGCCAATGGGCTTGCAAAAAACCCATATTGCGACCCTTGATTCCTTTTTCTTAATATCACATCTAGAAAATCACAAGAACAACCTGCTCTAATGTTTCTTTAAAATTGTGTTGCAGAAACAATTTTTCCCTCCCCCTGCCTAAACCGTAGCTTCTCTTCAGAGTTAGCAGGGAAAGTGCTTTTGGAAAGTCTTTTCTTAACCACTCAAATTGTCTACTTATATAATGAATACAGCTTTGGAAAACAAAAATTTAGTTCTTGGATTAGAGGCAAGGGGATGTTTACTCCAGAGTATCTTGGCTCATTTTAAATAATCTAAAAGACCGGTCAATACATTTTGCAGAATCATATGTCATGAAATCACAGGATTATGGAAAAACAGGATTGGAAAGCATTTTAAAAGGTCGTCAACCCTATTCCTCTGCTTTACAGTGGGGTCAGCCAGGTGTGTGGCATTTTAAAAGTGGAGCCCTCACAACCTCAGCAGTGGGTTTTCTTCATTACTAGGTTATTCCTGAAAATGAACCCCCACGTTTTCTCCTACAAGATAAGCTCATCCAGGTTTTCTGACTGCTCCTGCCTTCATAATATATTCCAGCACACTGTATTACAATAAAACTGAGCAATGATCAGTAGGAGATGCATCAGTTTTTAAAATATGTTCTCTTTTAATACAGTTCATTATTTGCTGGTAGGAACACTGGTGCAAATAAAAAGTGAGGAGACTGACAGTATCCTCTAAATTAAGTTTATTTTTAATTAAGATACAATTGAAAAAGATATCAGGGAAAAAGTAAATGTAGCACTTAATGGTTTCTGCTAGTAATGTGATAGTTCAGGTAATTGCAGTACTCATTGTATTTTTTAAGTAGTCAAGCAGAATTTCAGTTTTTCAAAATAATTGTTATTGGCGATAGTCATATATTCTCTAAAAACAGTATATCCAATATGTACAAACCCAATTAGGATCACATCAAATCAAAATAGACAGATCTTTTTTGTAGTTTTTGGCAACCCCTCCATAAAATTTTTGCAGAGTGAAGGCTGAAAAACTTAATGGGACTTGCTAGTTTTAGAACTATTGATTTTTATCAGGCAAAATGGCTTTTATATAATACCCAAATATTTTATCTCTGATTTTTTTTTTTCTGGGCCCATTGTAAATGTTTCTGTAAGGTTGATTTTTTCACGCATTCACTTCAGTGTTAAAAATTAATTTTTACTAAATAAATTGTTAGAAACATGACAATTTAAAGTTGATATACAGTGCTATGTAAATATTAATTGCAGTGAGTACTATAGATCGGATGGTAAAGAGTCAATTTACCAAAGCATTGTAAGTATGAGCATAAAAATGTTTGATTTCAGTAGAAGTTAAGCTGAACTGAATTTTCTTAACACAATTGTAATTTGTTTAATGGCCATTTTGCAGTGAGGAAAATAAAACTTGCCATTTAGCTTGACTCACTCTTTTAAGAGCAAAGGCAAATAATTTGCTTCCTGCACCTTTCTACCATTACTATGTTACTTCTCTGTAATAAGAGGAAAAGCTGCTGCAGGGGAAGAAATCCACCACGTCTGAAGTGTCAAACATGTGATATTCAGCCTGTATGTCTGGTAAGTGTAGAGATAAGGAAATGGACAGTGCCATCCTCTTGCCAGTACTGCTAGTGCAGAATGGGCAAACAATTCCTTTCCCAGGCCTTAGTCTGACAGGGAAATTGGGGACACAACTCCAAGGCACTCCCTTGATCAGGCTTCCTCTCTGGCCTCAGGTACATCAGTTTTCCAACTGTAAAATAAAGATGAACCTAACTCCCCTTTCTTTCAAGAGTTAGGAAAAGATGTACGCACCAGGTGCTCAAGAAAGACTATATGGGTAATCTGAAAGGTTCCAAAAATGTTCAGTACAATGCCTTTTAGGAGCTTAATACTTGGTGGAAGTTTAACCTATCTGAAAACATTCTGAAGACTTATTGCTAGTTGGATCTTTCAGGGAAGGAATATACGGAAATTTGAAAGAACTGTAATCAGATTTTCATTGTAATTTAACCAGCTGAAGAACAGTAAATGACTTGGCACCAATATAATGTTATCAGAGTGGCCCAAACCACAGATTCTGATCAAGCTTTTAGCAGACTAAACACTAAAATTGCCAAATTTTAAAAGAACACTTTCTGAAACACAATCCTTTAAAATTGTTTTAAACTGGTGGTTCAAAAATAGACAGTTCAAGACATTAGTGTATCTTGAAAATCTCAGACTTTGGTTAAGAGCAGATCACCATACTTTGATGAATCTATTCAAAGAGCTCCTTATAAACTCTCCTTCAGAAGTGTGGAACGTGATAGTTAATGTAAGCAATTTCTACAGCATAAGTCATGGGGATAGGTTTCAGCTTAGACACAAATTCTGGTCCAGTTAAAGATCTGAAAAATGAGTACAGAATAGAAGGGCTGGCTCAGTGTTAACCTTGTGCAATTAAATCAATACTGTAATACAGACCCCTGTGCTGAGGCAGCATCACCCTTCCTGAGCAGCCCTACTTACTGCATGCTGCAGTGCATTGTGTGAATCCTGCCCTCTCCATCACAGGAAATGATTTAAAAATAGAAATGAGGTGCAGTGGTTACCTTGGGTCTCACTTTTGGAAAGGGAGGATATTACTGACATCAGAGAAAGACCTTATCCTTTTCTTCTAAATGCACCTGGTAAGAAACACATCTTGTGTTAGCTATGCCAGCTGTATTTTAATACTGTACTGGTAAAACTCTCATCTTTTGCAATTTTTGGGCAGTTTAGAAGCCCAAAAGTAGGACCAGACCTGCATAGCTGATGCAGAATGCAAGACTGCCTTTTGGCTTTGGGATCCCAAAATTTTTCCAGCAGTTTTACAAATAATTCTATGATTTAGTTTATTTTATACAAACAACAATTTATAACTGTGGTTCAGTTACTGATCAAACAAAATTATTAGGTGGACTCAAAAGACTTTTTTCTAGATAAAACTAATAACTAATAAAAAAAATCAAACCAAAACAAAGGCAAAAAAAATCCCAAAATAAAACAACAACAAAGTGGAACTATGCATTTCCTGTTTCTTATTTTCCATTTTTGAATGGTGTTTTTCTTTAATGAATGTCTAAATTAGCCAATTTATTTAGAAAATATCAAAAATATTCTGATACTTCAGGAGGTTTTTTATTACCCCTCATTTTTGTTTTTTCCTGAAGTCCTCCTGAATTTTTTTAATCTTTTCCAAATATTTTGAATAAATTGGAGAGGGGAAGATTTCTCTGTCAAAGAGATTTTGCTAAATAATTCTCCCATCTTAAAGTGCCTATCTGTATTCAATGGTCTGTTTAAAATGTGCATGTATATTTGGTCCAGTCTTTAGAATTATAATCAGCTTAATACCACTATTAAGCAAAAAATCACTGTCAAAACTGATTCCATTGTTGCCAGCCTTGCTGAGCAGCTCAGAGACTGAAAGGACTGTGGGGCTAATTAGGCAGCTGGAATGGGATCATTTCTTATCTGTAAAGCTTTGCTCATCAGAACAAGGCTAGGGAGGATGATGGAAGAAGAGCTTTTTCTCTTGTCACATGAGCCTACCATGTTATTTTCCATTTCATTTCATTAAAACATAGAGATGTATTGCATGACAACTTGATAATTTAATTGTCATTATGAAACTATAACAAGATGATCCATGATTTTTAATTAAATCAGAGGTCAACCCTGATAAGGATGGAAATCATCATACTGATTTCCAATTTGCCTTGTCAGAATTATTTTTCTAAAGGTTGCTAAAAACTCAATATAATGTACTCAACTATTTTAAATATCATTACAGAAATGTAGTGATTTAATAAAACAGTCATGATAAACATTAACAAATAATATTTTAAATTGCTGTTATTTGTTATAACTTTTGTTAATTTCACCAATAGACACCTTTAATATGGATTTTCAATCCTAAAATTAAGTTTCTATTTTTGCCCAGAGATTCTCTCTTCTGTCTTAAATCTTATTTTAAAAAATTGCCTGTTATTACAAGGATTAGTTTATTAAAACTCATCATCTCTCTGCTTACACATTCACTTTTGCTGCTTGAACTGCTACACTCCAGTAAGTAAAATCTATTTTTTATAGCTGCCAAAGTGACTGGATTTTTGTTAGAAACAAATTGTTCGTTTGCAATTATATTCTGATTTATTGGAGAACATCTGTACAACTTTTTTTCTATTTCTTGTGGGGATTAATAGTCTTTGCTTGAGAAATTAATTTCACTTAAATTAGCTTCTAGGCAAATCTCACGTATTCTATAAACGCAGCTGAAAATTCACCAAAATTGTTTAACACTTTTTTGGCTTATTCATAATCTTTTCTCAGTGTGCAGTAGAAATATAAGATATTTAAGAGGATATCAAGAGTGCCAAGTGTTTTCTGTAAAAACACTTGTCTATCACAAAAATTCAAGAATTTCATAATTGTAAGACAAACCTTGGAAAAGATGAAGTTGTAAAATGAATTTTGTATGCTTTATACTTACCCTATGACTTTGCTTTAAGTTATGGTCTTCAGATATGTTTTGCACCCTTTTCTTTGCAACCTTTTGGTTCCTAAATGAAAAAGAAAACTGAGATTTTCTGAACAATAAGCTTCTAGAATCTGGAGCTTTAAAGAAGATTTAGACTATAAGAGTTGATAACTGTGCCTTAGGGTCTTGCCAGTTAATATGGAACGCAATTCTTTCTACCAAGGTCTGACTTCAACCCTTTAGATTGGAGACTTAAAATATTTAGGTGGTTGTGGTGTTTATTAATTAAGTAACACACCACCAAGAAACTACTAGCTCTCTAAACTACTATTTATCTTAAAAACACAAGTAGACTTATGAAGTCACCATTGCAGTGCTATGGAAAACCCTTTCAAATCACACACATATTCTTTTCCTTTCTCCATTTAGTGTTAGAATGCAAGTCTGTCCCTGCTTGCTTTGTCCTGTCAAGCCATGGCATACACTTGATGGGGAGCCCAGTGTGTTGTCTAGGGAGTTCTCCCTGGCATTGCATGAGACTCAGACAAAGTGCTAAAAGATTTTTAGTCCCTCCCTCCTCCAAAAAAAGTTCATGGTAATTTAGTTAGGATTATCTGCTTCTTTGCATTAAAGAAAGAAAAAAAAAAAACAAAAATAAACTTACTTACCCAGAAGAAACATATGGCACATGGTTCTTTGTGAAACAGTCAACATCATGCTGAACTAAGGAGTTGTTACTAGAATTCTAAATTGTTTTAGCCAAACCTGTACCTTATGCCATGGTTCTGCCTACTTACTACAGAGGTCTGTGGTATTTTTGTTCTTAATCATGCATTTCTCATTATGTGTTCTGAAGGTGAGTGTGATGATCTTCCTGCTACAGGAGCCCTACTTTGCTCATAGGACAAAGAATTCTTTTTAGAAAGAGAGGCATGATGGAGACACTTCTAACTGAAGGGCTGGTGTGGGGCTGAGCTGCTAATTAGGGAGCACTTAAGAAGATGTCACAAGAATGTCCAACCAGCATAGGTCATGCAGGTGTAGTTCAAGTTGTCTTAAAAGATTTCCACTAGTCTGTGGGAATAAAATACTAATATTAAGAGATTATAGCACTTTGTATCTGTGCTGCTCAATTAACACTACTAAAAGGTAAGTCAGTACTCTAACAGGTGGAATCTGGCTCAGTCATCTGACTTAGATTACTTGTGGCTTTCATTAAAAGATGAGAAAAAGATACTTGTCCAAGAGAGTAGACTTTATTGCAGATATGAACAGTGAAAACTGTAGTGAGACCACTTGGCTTCATTAAAACATAAAATAATGTAGTCTCCAGTACTTAGAAAAATATCTGATCTGTGTCTAAACAACTTTATAACCCTATTTAGAATAAACAATATGCAAACAATATCTTGTCCCTTGCTTTCTATTTGAATTAGGCTAGGAAATCTTACAGGGATCAAAAAACATGTACACATTTAGGCATACCTCAGCTGACTGTAATAGTATTTTATGATGTAAAACTAAACCACTATTCAAAGTCCTTAAACAAGGATATTAAAATTATGCCAAACTGGACATTTCTGAACATTGTTCTGTATTTTTATGTTTTTTCTCTCCATAAAGGCATGTGTTTGAAGAGAGGAAGAAGTATTTTTTTCCTCTTATTCAGTATTTGGCAAATGCTATAACAGAGAGTGAATTAAACACCTAAAGATGGTCAGCATCCAAGGTATAAGAAAACTGAAAAAGACTCAGTCTGAGGCCCAGGTGTCAAGAGCAAAAGTGGAGCCAATATTTTCTTCTCAGTTTCCATAATGGACTTTGTTTTATCTTTCATGACAACCATAATCTCTATACTTCAGGCAGTTAAGTAAACACTATCTTTTTTCATTCCTATTTTAGACATATTTTTAGCTAATTTTACATTATAGATGTATGAGAAGTGAAAAAGATCCCAGCATCTGAAGTGCATGATCAGTGAATATTTTCAAAAGAAAAGAGCTTATAGTCAAACAAATAGTGTTACTGAGAAATAATTAGAGCTTTTCCCTTAGGAGCATTACTTTTAAATCTCATCCAGTTTACCCTGCTCTTGGCATCCTGCTGCTGGCATCAAATGGACTAAGTTTATAGGTAGTTACCTAGGTTGTGTCTCAGATGTATATGTCCCAGGAGAAGGTAACCATATAAAAGCAGCTTGGCAAAACCATCCAGCCATTTACAAAGTGTCTCCAAACACTTGCTGGCTTTTGCAGTAAAATTCAGATGCCAGCTGTCACAGCTGCCAAAGAGCTTCAGAGCCTGCTTCTCATTGGGATGTCAAAGAGGGTGGCTAGCTCTTTTTTGTCATTGTTGTAATTGAAGCACACTTCCAATAAGATTTTTTTAATTATTTTAAAAGTTGTGTGTGTGTGTGTATCATGTTTTATAATTGCAGGGGAAGCTGGTTGTAACAGTCAGCATCCCACATTGACAAAGTGTGCTCTCTGATGAGATTTGTCTAATCACTGACTCTAGCAGCAGGAATTTGGGGCACACAGCACCTTGGAAGGATGTGACAGCAGGCCATATTTCTAAGAGGTGTAGAAGGAGTGATACTTCTGATTTCTTAAGTGTTGTTAAGAACAATGGGTTTGCTTATTGTTTTTCCCCAAATTTGCAGCTGTCTTGTATAAATAATTGTAACAGTGTTGTCTAGTTTGGATTTATATGAATGTGTGCTTTCATTTGATCTTGACCTTGAACTGCCTTGAATGAAGTGAAATTTCATGGTAATAAAATAGCAGGAGGACATTCCTTACATAGCAATGCTGGAGCACCCTGGGTCCCTCCCGAGGGTCTGGGAAGTGAGACACTATTCCAGCTGCTCGAGCCAGTTAAAGACCTGACACCACAGCTGTGTGAAAGAAGTTTCTTCCAGTAGAAGGTGGTGACCATGAAACCAATTCATGTTGCAGTAAGATAGTGAGATGCATGTTTGGACTCAGTTTTTCTGCAACAGAAACTCAGAGAAGTCAGTGAAGTAGGCAGCTCTGGAAGCTGACCTAGGCAGATGACTGAACCAGATTGTTATTCCTTATAATTTTACTGATAGATCTTTGAGTTCCAGCAAGTGAACAATGAGAGCAGACACACTAATAGTGCTCAAACAAAGTTATTTAGGTCAGTCTGAATTTTCAACTGACTGCTGTCTATTAAACATCACAGGAGGAGACAATGCAAGAAATGGTTGGTACAGTGGCTAGAGCATGTGATTTTTCAGTTCTTTATTTCATGTTAGTCACCTTCACTTGTCCTGTGCAGTCAATCATGAATATTAATGTGTAAATTCCTTTTTTGCAGGAGAACTAAATCCATTGTTCTCAAACTTCTGTTGCAGAATCAGATGGCTAATGGTATTTAAATAACAGTCAAGATCGAAGGGACTATGGCAGTTGTAAATTAGTGGACATCTGTGACCTTTCAGCATAGATGAAAACATCTCTGTGCCCTTTACAGTTGAATTCTGTGGTTGCTTCAAGGAGATCTTGACAACTGCTTTTTGCTCTGACTTTATGCAGTGCTTAGCATAACACTAGTACTGATTCTGCCTGTTTCTGGATCAGTTACTACAAATAGCACAGTAATAAAATCTTTTAAATACATTCGTCTAAATTATCTCTTGACCTTCATCTGTGTCCTATCAGCATCAGACTACAATTCTCCACAGGTTTTTTCAATGTATACATCAATAGCCAAGATGTGACAGAGGCTGAAATAGGTTTAGCTATAATAGAAGAGTAATTAAACACAAAGAGAATTTTATAGTATTATATGTTGCCTTCAAAGTAATCTTAATGACTCTTGATGTTAATATGGCAGTGAAGTGGGGGAAATTAAAGCAGTCTGTAAACAATACAGAACCAAACAAACCAAAGGCAAAAATAAGAACCTAATGATCATAATAAAGGAAAAAAGGTCAGCATTCTGAAGACTGAATTTGAATGCCATTACTTTAATTTCAGAAGGATTTCATAGTTACTTAAAATTTTGAAACTTTCCTATGATCCTCTCCTTCATTAATTAAGCTAATGACAAATAGGAGCACAGGTAAAATAATGCAAGCTAGGGTATGGTTACTGTATTATGCTCAGAAATAACTGAGGTTTTTTGAAGAGAGTACCAGCTACAGGCAAATATTTTCCAGAACTGTATATGAACAAAATAAGGTTAGAAAAATGAATCCATATTTTTCTATTATTGCATTCATGCATGGAAACTATGAGGCTTTTCCATTAAATGAAACACTGGAAAGAGAAAAAGCTCCAGAATTACAAAGAATCACTCTGACTTTTACTAGTCTATGACTTGAGACAATGGCTGACATCAGTATTAATTTTGTTTTGTCAAGTTGTTTTGCAAAATTTAGGTGGGCCATAACTAATAACGACATACAGGAACTCTTTAACTAACCTTAACAATTATTTTTCTGCCTATTACTCTGTACTGTCTGACTGCCTCTTAGCATTTGTGTGAGCACTTTTGTACTCATTATAATCTTAGTCATGTGCTGCCAGCATTTCAACAAGTACCTCCCACAAAAAATGTTTCTTTGTACTGTGTACCAAGTGCTGCATCCTTGTACACAGAAAATGAGCGAGAATGGGGGAAGAAAAAATTTTGATTTTTAAGTACCTTTTCTAAAAAAAAAAGAAAAAAAATCCCTGATAATTTGTGGTATAGGCCATTTAATATAGGTAAGCACAGAGAAAGAGTGTGGGATTTGGCAGGGTAATTTGGCAGCATTTGCAAGATTACAGTCATAAAATTGTAATGTTTGGTGACATAAAGCCATCAGAATACAGGCCACTGTTATATCGGTACTGTGAAAATTATTATTGCTGCACATAATAAGGCATCCAAACCATCTTTTTCTTGTAAACATCTTTTAATGTGTCCCTTTGACTTAATTTGAAAAAGAGAGACCTAGCAGCACTATTCTAAGTTAATGGGTATTCCTTAGGATAGAAATAGTTGGATTTCAGGGAAAAAAAATATGCAAAGCCAGTACCTTATTTGGAGACTTGTAGGTGGGTCCAGATTCTCATTTAGATTAAGTAGCCTGGGATGTTATTTTCCTATAATCAATGGTATTTCCTTGAAAGAGGCAGTCTGCTAGAAAAAGCTCATCTGAAATAATAGTTACAAGAAAACTGTTCCCTTTGGGAATGGTGAAATTTAAAATAATATTTCTATTGATCAAATATGATCAAAAATACCACTGCTGCCCATTCTAGAGATGTACCTGACATTACACAGAAAAAACATCTGGATTATTTAAGTGTTGTCTTTCCTCAATATAAACTTCCTGATTTGCTGTTACACAGTCTCTGATGTTACTTGGAGCTGACTATTACATGGAAACAGGGGGACTCCTCAATGAGTGTCTTTTTCTGCTAAAGATATTTCCCAACTTTTATTTTTACTGGCCACACTTACATTGAAAAGGCTGAAATGAAATACTTACAGCAGTCAGGGTTTCTACAAAAGCATCCTGACATAGATATCTATTAGTATAGGCATAAAAGCATCTCTTACCTAGCTAATCTTTCAGTTCATCCCAGGTTTTGGTCTACAGTTGCAATGCAGTCTAGCTCCTCTCTCCTAAAATTTCATCCCGCATCTGCATGTGGTGAGGCATTAACGAACCCTTCCAGGAGTGACCAGCAGTCAGGTTGGAGGGCACTTTCTCCAGTGAAGTGAGATGCACAGATGTCATGTGCAGAGAATGCCCACAGTTTGGCTAAGTGAAGAATATGTGTCTGTTTGTATGACAAAACCATGAACAGGCTGAAAATGCTCCTGGAAGAACCTATAAACCTTGTGAAAAATCACAAGTATTTCTTATTATACATCTTCATGATAACACACATAACTATTAAGGTAGCAATGCTTAATGGATAAGGCCTGAGCAAGAGTTTATAAAGGTCCTGGAGATATTCTTTGTGCAACCTTGAAAAAATGCTTTCTCTCTTTTCCTCTTGTGCTTTTTGTCCCTTTTCATTACTGGAGATCACTGCACAGTCAATCTTCAGCTTCAAACCAGCCATTCATGTAGTACAAATAGCTATTATAATCATTCAAGTAACAATAACCTCTCTTTTTCCTCTCTCTCCTTTTTTACCTTCCTCTTCTCTCCAGATGTTCTTTAACATAGGCAAAAATAAACTGAAGAGGACTTGAAATGTGTGGGGCTTGAAGTGTGTTGACTGGCTGTTAATATCTTGTAGTGGTTTTAATTATTGTGTTTTCCATATCCTGTATTTTGTTATATTTTCCTTCCCTGGTAAAGTAACCTCACACAAACTTCTGTGGAAATGCAACAGTCTGTCAACATTGTTCTTAAATTAACACGCTGAGTTTCTGAGCCAGCAGTGCTTACCTTTATGCAACCCAATCTCCCAAGTAAAATCCTACTTGTTAGAAGTCTTTCAAAAAGACAAAAGGTGTCTGAGGTTAAAGTCCTTGCATTAAGCAGGTACTGGCCTTAATTACTATTCTTCTCCTAAATATCTCCACCTAATTAATTAAAAATGTATAAAACAGAAAGAAACCAAAAAGCTGTGAGAAAGTGTCTTTAGCCTAGGGTCAAAATTCATATTTTGTCTTTGGTTTCAGTCTATTAAAGGACACAACTACCATGTTTCTGTGTTTTCTTTTGATATTTGTCTGGATATATTCAGCTCTCTTGCCTTCAAAGTCATCTGTGGGCAGATTTTTTGACTGAGGCAGCCTGTGTCCATGTTGTTTTCAGTCTCATCAGGGGCCGGATCCTGAAGTCTGTTCCTGAGCACAGAGCCAAACAAAGGCTGTGCTCAGCCTTGTGGTGCTCACAGGAGAGCATAGCATCAACTGACCAGAGATGGAGCGGCAGGTAACACAGGTTTTGTGACAACCCTGCAAGGACCTGCAGGGCTGGGATGGGGTGGGCACAGGGCAGGTAAGAGCTGGAGAGCAGCTCACAGAGGCTCACAGAAAACCTAGGGAGCTAAGGCTGTTGGAAGTGGTTGTCCAGCTTAGGAGAAGCTCTGGAGAAAGAAGAAAGTACAGAGGACTAGGGGTCAGAGGAGATGGGTATCTCATTTCCCAGAAGCCAGAGCAGTGGGTGAGGGAGAGCAGCTGAGGTTTGAGGTGGAGTGGGGTCTGTAATGCCTGACTGCCAGCTAGGCTGAGGAGAGGACAACTCTGGGGAGAGGGGCAGGAGGGTTTGAGGGGGTAAAAAAAGCTGGGGAGGAAGGCTTGTAGCATGGGTTGCAAAGAGGTCTGTGCCACCATGGGACTGATGTGAACACTTCCAGCCAGGATCTGTGATGGAAAATTGCACCAGACAGCCTCCACATGGATCTTCACTGATCATTCTCATTCTCCTCATTTCAGCTACACTATCACTTTGGCTTTATGGTGCAATATAGAACTTCTATAGGCAAAAAAAAAAAAAAATTGAGGAAAGGATATGGTCCCTTTAGTTTTTCTACAGTAGTTTGTTATGCTTGACATACCCTGACATGAAGGGTAAATAGCTTCCCACCGAAGTCATCCTGCTGGCTGGAGGTCCCCAGGTGACAATACTTGTTTGTGTGTATGAAAATCAAGCTTCTGACCTAAAACCTTTAAAGAAGTTTGCAGGCATATGAAACCAATTCAAATTTCTCTTTCTATGAGATAATCCCCTGGTACTAATGACTGAGGTCTATAATTTATTCAGCAAAATGTCCCAACTCTTTCTTCCTGGGGCTTCAGGGCTTTGGGAATTTTTTATCTTTTTTATTCTTTTAGATTTGATAATCCTATTTAACCCTCCTGCAAATGGGACCCCAGGGAGAGCTTTTCAGTTACACACAATTAGTTTTATAAGCAGCATTATTAAATCATCCATTGGCTGTTTGGTATTTTAAAATTCCTTTATTAATAGCAATGGAGCCTTTTGTATGAAGAACAGAGGGTGGCATTATATGAAATCATTCCAGACTCTTATAATAATTTTTCCTGCTTGTGAGTAAAACTAAGAAATGGGCTTTCTTGCCTAAAATTTTGTTCTAAATCCTTTCCACCACTCACCCTTTCTCGTTTTCATGATTTTTTCTCAGATGCATAAAATAAGGCTTCGTTGGATTCCAAGAGAAAAGAAAGTTAATGGAGCAGGGCTGGCCCTGAGGAGTCTTGCTAGGTTGATGTCCCCCCGCCTAAAGTTGAGAACTGTGCTCCCCTATCAGTGACCCCATTGCCAGAGGCAGCATGTCAGAGGATCACAGCTCAGTCCAGCTGCTCTTAGACTCAAGGAGAAGGGTCATGGTTGTTGCTAAATAGATTGAGGAACTGGTGCCTGAACTGGGGCAGAAGGGAGGAAGGTGCTGGAAAAGAGCCTGCTGGGGAATGTGAGGACCATGTGAGTCTGTGGTTATAAGAGTGCAGGAAGGGTTGGGTGAGAGCAGGCATGTGCCCACTCCAGACCCAGTCTAGAGAGGAAATTGTGAGAAATAGGACAAGTGGAGGGTAGTATTTCTCCCTGATGCATTTTCAGTATCCAGTTCTGTTTTATATGAAGCTGGTGCTGTAGATAAACCACCACATCCACTAGGCTTTTTTTTTTCCCTGTAAATTCGACTGGTTTTCTTTTGCACCCACGTATGATTTTGTCTTCAGCAATATCTCATAACAACACATTCCCCAATTCCTCACTGTATGAAAGGTTACTTTTGTTTATTTTTAAACCCATTTCCTGATAACTTCATTTTTATGAGACAGACAGAGCAGTCATTGCATATTCACTTCCCCCTTGTCACTCCGGATTCCCATTGTTCTCAGGGTGTTATATTTGACAAGGCTGTATTTTAGATCTTGTACTGAATTTAACACAAACATAGTGTTTAAGGCTCTGAAGTTGTGGAGTGGAGCTGAATGCACTTCATCTTTGTCTGCTCTCCTGGGGCTATTGTGCTGCCATCCCTATTCCTGACAGGCCACTTCATTTACATATTAAAACCTGGGATTTAGAATGGATATGTAAATCAACCTTTCAGTTCATACAGTAACTCCTGATACATAGCTTCAAATCTAAATCTGAACCATAAATTTAAGACATAGACTGTGTTCCTGTCCAACTTACACTGAAGGATCATAAGAATTTGATCCTTTTTCAGAGAAAAAAAAAATTGAGAGCATATTCTTGTGAGAAGAATATGGTTTCCACTGGTTTCCACTGCAACATCCACAGACTGCCATCTTCTCAAAAGTGAGATAATTTTGTTCCTGGAAGTAATATCAGCAAACAACTTCTGCTTATGAACACAGTAAAAGGAGTGTGCATTCATCTTTGTAACAGACAGGATTTATAAATGAAGAGAAATGTGTATAAAGACATTGCTCATTTCCTGGTGTTTACTGAACCATTATCTTTTACCTCATGACCTCTTCCTCTGCTCTTCTTAGTCTTACAAAATCAAAATAAAATTCTCAAGAGATTCCAGTGGACAATATAATTTTGTTTATTTTGTTTAAAAATATATACTGTAAGCTAAAAAAATATATTATCTACATATATATATACATTGGCAAGAAACAGAAAATGGCACTTTTTGTACTAAAAATAATCACAAGTTAGTTGAATATCCCATAGTGTCTGTAGATACTTATTGGCGACATATCTTTCAAGAACAATGGCTACCACTCACACTAGACTAAAATTTCCTTTACATATCTACAATTTTTCAAGGGCCTTGCCAAAGAATTTAGTGGTTGGTGTCTCACACTAATGTGAAGAATATAATTTGCTACAGTCTCTTCCTGGGCATGGTGAGAAATACAACCCTTTGCATTCTATTTTATTCCTGTCTTTTCACAGGAAGACTTCATATCTATGACACAAACACAACAAAACAGCATAGCTTTATATCCCTATTTGCTACAGCTGTCCATAGTTGAACAAGATGTCAGATGATGAAAAAGCAGGATCCCTGGATTTGGATGGGAATACAGCATTGCCATCTTCAGTTCTACACATTGCCTTTGTTATTTAGTAGGTCACTGTCAGCTGGATCACTTACTGAGCCTAGAGATACTTCAGGAGTCTTTAGAGTTGGCTCACCACAACAAAACTGAATTGCTCCTTTGGACCCGCTTACTGTTTGTTTTCCCCACAGCTTAGCTTTACAGAAAGGATTTGTGAAAAACAATCTTTTTAATGAAAAAATTACCTAATAAACTCCCTGATTATCCACTCCCACATTTTTCTGTTCTCAGTAGGAAGAAAGATGTCTGGTGTCTCCTCCCATTTTCTTCCCTAAACAATTCCACAAAGAACACCCCATAACATGTAGCTTGGTCTTGGCATCCAGCCTGTTGCTCAGAGCCTGGCTTGGGGAGTAGCCCTTTACTTACATATTAAAAGAAACTTCCTTTACCTTCCCTAAACCTCTGCTTTCCAAAAAAAGCAAGTGAAACCCAAGAAACTGAACCTTTCCCCAAACCAACTGGAGGGCTGGAACTTCCGGGGGGAATAAATGTCTTTTCTCTCCAATCTTGACTATTATTGTTCAGAAATATGTCACTGCACTGTGTCATTATATGGCATGAAGCCTCTGCACTGCAAGATGAATGGCTTCTAACTTCACTGAAAAATAGCATTTTTTGTATGAGTGACAGGTTTTACTTGCCCTTGCCTGCTGAGGAAGGTGTCTGCCCCACTCAGGTGCTGACTCAACCAAGGGAACAATTATTCCAGTTCTCATGGGTAGGTGGATTCATAAAGCAACAGATGCACTCAAATTTCATTTGCTCATTTGCTTAAGAAACACCTATTCAGAGGAGAGAAGGATGAAGGAAGGTGAGGGGGGTTTTCTGCCTACAACTTCAAAGGAAAATGGAACTGGCTGACACAGCTGTTTTCTATGTAAAGAAATTAGGAAACCTGGAAACAGAGGGTCATTTAAGGCAAGGACCAGCGGCTGGTATTTTTCCTTGTCTCCTCCCAAGGAGTTGTTAATCTCATCTCACTTTGAAGAAACCAAAGAAAGGATGTGTGCAGGCTCATGGGAAAGCTGTTCTCTCTTGACAGGGTGGGAGGAAAAGAAAAAAGGTCAAGAACAGAGCATGTTTACCTAAGCCATGTGCTCCAAGTTGTGTGCTGCTGTTGAGTGCAGCTGCTTTCACTCTGAGCTGGCATTTTGTGGTTTTGAATACTAGACCACTAAATAAAATATGGGGTTTTAATACCTTTTTAAAAAAATATATCCAGTGTGGGCTGCTAAAGTAAACAGAATATTGCACGAGTGCACATTTCATTCATATGAGCAGAAGCTTAAAGCAAAAATGGGACTGCAATTAGCAACCAGCAGTCAAAGGCCCTGCAATACAGCACAACTACAGGCAGATATAAATTTCCTTTTAAAGAAATATACTTGGAGGACATGTTGCATAATTCTGCAAGCTAAGGAGAACACTGACTCACTGAGTCAATATTTGCTAAATTTGCTGGGCCAAATTCAACTCTTGTTCACGACAGAAAAAGTTTTCAGAGCAAAGAAAGGGCCTGGACATGAGAGTTACAGGCAACAGCCTCTGGTGCCTGGGGCCTTCTCTTCCTGGGACCATGACTACTGACTACCTTCTTGGGATGGATTTTCCTGCAGCTTCAATGGCTTTGGGCAGTCTGTCCTTTATATTTGATAACTGGTAGCTTGTGGTAGCCTTTTCCAGTCTTTTGGCTAGTATTGACAACAGAAAAATACAGGTCTGAACAAAGGAATTACTACATGTCCTGTTGAAAAAGAAAGTAAACACACATTTACTAAAGATAAGAAATTCAGATGTGCAAAAAAAGGATGGAAGCACAGACTCATTTGCAATAACAGATGCAAGCTGAGTTTCTTAGTTGTTGCAGCCAGGTTAACAAAAAAGGAAAAAAAAGCCAAAGAAAAAAGGTTTTAAAAATTTACTTAACAAGGCTTTAAACAAGGGACCATGGCCTAGTGGGATGCATGAAAAGCAGATAGAAAGACAGCCCAGTGAAACTGAAAGATTTGCTTTGTGATGTCCTCTGGTATTTCAGCTCTGAGGGAGCAAAAACTATATTTCCCTGAGGTTTTAAGTTGATCTGGTGCGTAGCCTGTTGCACCACTACCAAGTCCTGTTCAGGTTTCACAGTCTGCTATGAGCAGGGTCTAAGGTGGAAGCAGAAGCAGTCTAGAAAACGTTCAGGGAGTTTGTTTTAGTTCTTAATATTTGCATACGTCTTTTTACCTTTAAAGATGTCTATTAATATATTTTATACCTTTTCCTTACCTAGCACCACTTTCTCATCTTTTGGGGGCTTCACTACCTGAAGAAGGAAGGACAAGCTGGCTCTGCACTGATGTGCAGATCACAAGAGAAACATGATTATTATCTTTAATAAATATATAATATTTAATAAATATATTAATATTGTAGTTATATTTTCTCTACAGCTCTTCTTAAAACTGTGTGGGGAAAGATATAAAATCAGTGCTGGCGCCTGAAACAACAGGCAGCTTTGATAATCTGACTCCTTTTTCTCCATCTTTCCTTGATCCACAATAGCAGATAGTGCTCTATGGACTGAATTCCTCATTGTCTTGCAAATCAGGAGAAAGTCCTCTGAAAGCAGATAACTTGCAGGAATGTTAATTCAGTAAATGCCCTGATGCTAGAGGACTTTCTGGTGAATGAATTTACCTATTATTCAGGAAAGTACTCCTTCCTCAGCCTCCTTCCTGAGCTATAGGTACTTTGGGAAAGCATAATGAAAGTAGAAAAGAAAAAGGTTAGAGGAAAGGAGAGGGGAAGAAAAATGTCTAAATGTAGTTTTATTTTAGAATGGCAAAACCTCCCTTTGTAGAAATGAACTAAGACAACAGAGAAAACGCAGTTTCTGGGCAGAAGTGCTGTTTTGTGCTACTCCTGAAAGACTTTGGCTTTGTCTTGTCAACCACAAGTGATGGCAGAATGCCAGTTCTCTTTTCAACTGGTTGTCTTGAGTATTTCCTGATGTTTCTGAATGAATGTTGACCAGAGGAGCTCAAAATGGATTTAACCTTTTAGATCTACCACTTAACTAAAAATATATTTAATACATTAAAATTATATTTAAAAATTTGGTCAGCCTGTAAGTATTATTCAGCCTGTATTTTCTGTACCTATAATAAGCTACTCAGTTATTGGAAAATTTTTACTGACAGCATCTAAGCAGGGTTCTCTTTCGAACTATGACTAGTTATAATTCATCGCTCCAGAAATAAATTAATCTTAAAAGCACTCCACTGTTAACTTTTTTTGAGAAAATAATAGTCATCTTCCATATCCAGTGAGGTAGAAGAAAACAATCAACAGATGCAGGTAGGAATTGTTTCCAGTCCTTGTACCTACAAAGTCTCCTTTCCCTATGTTCTTACCTAAGAGCAACAGGGAAGGACTACAGAAATTATCAGAGGGATGGACAGTGTGCACAAAGAAGGCTTCTGGAATTTTCTGGAATTTCCATTCAGCAGAATGTAGAAAAAAATTGCAGAAATATAAACTAAAAAAATATATGAAAATTGACAAAACCCTGTTGAGTTACATCAACAAATATATCAAAACCAAACACTTTTGAGATTTTTATCTTCTGTCTCTCTTGAGTCTTTAAAATAGAGACCAGATGCTGTTTTGGGAAAGTGCAGCACACACCTATTTTTTGAGTGTATGCAGTACACACCTATTTTTCCAGGAACTGTTGAATTCCTGTGTGGTGAGACAATTAAATTATTTTTGTCCCAGATGAGGATGAAAGACTCTTAAAGGGTTTTTTTGTAGGCTAACCTGCACCCATTGAATTAGAATTGAGGGGTTTGAGCACCAAATATTAAATGTATTACATATTTAGATTTTTCACTGAAAACAATATAAACCTAGGCTCCACAGGCTGAACTTATCCATGAATAGTTCTGTTTTTAAAACTGATCTCTGCCTAGAAGTCAGTTAAATCAGGAATTGCTCCTTTTAGAAAATACTCCATAGAATACAAGTCACTTTTGTTGATCTCATTAGTTTAATTCCTCATTCTTTTCTTATTTACTCAGAAGCCACTAGCACTCTCTGGCAATCTATTGTTGAGAACCATCGGGCTAGACCCAGCATCAGCTCAGTTAAAACAAACTTCATTCTGTCATGCTCTACAAGTGTCTCTGAAACATAAATACACAAATAAACTTTATACAGAGGTATAGTTTCCTAGCAGATTTTCCAAAAATATTTTGTCCATTACTCTTCCTCCATTTTGGAGAAGGCACTTGCTCTTAACACCTCCATGCAATTCACAAGAATCAGAGCTCCGGTTAACTCTCGCCACTGTTTTGTTACTGGGTTTTTCATTTTATCCAAGGCTGATTGTAGGTCCTGTAAGACATCCCTATAACCATCTCCATAATGGGCAGCCCAAGTGTAGAGAAAGTCATATGCAGGTTTCCACATCATCTGGAAATAAAGGAGAAAAAATATTAGCAGAAATTTAATTATTGAGAAAAAAATAGCTAAATAGTTGAAAAGTCACAAAAAAGAAAAGAGAAAACAAGTGTTTAATCACTAGGCAAAAGCTTTATAAAAAAAAAAAGTTGATATAAAAACTCCAGTAATCTTATTTACATTATTTCTATGAAACTCTCAAATTCTCAGAGAGGTAAATAATAGATAAATTCTTCACACAGATGATTATCACCAAATCAAAATATATCCTTGTCTGAAACTATAAGTCAAAGAACAAGAGTGGAAGGAAAATACTTTTCATCTTTTGCAATGCATACATCCAGGTTTTAGGATGGAGATGTGTATTCTATTTGTTATCTGTTAGAGGTGTGGCAATTATCTTCTGTTAATTGGGCGGTTTTTCTTTATCTCTTCCACAACCAACCCTCCCTCTGGGGAGATATCTTCTGTTAATGGGTCATTATGTGTCACTGCATGACTGATAAAATTACATCATCCCATTGTGAGAAGCTCCACCCAGAGGGAGGAGTCAAGCATTCCTATCTTGATATAAAGAGAACTTTAGAACACCAGAGACAGCTTTTTCCCACTGGATTCCCAGAGCAGCTTTCTTCTCCACTGGATTCCCATAAGAAGACCAGGCCCATCTACATCACCGCTGGACCTTCAGAGGAAAACTACAGCCTTCTACAGGATCACTGCTCCAACAGAACCACACCTGTCACTGCAGGAGGACTGCAGCCATTATTTAATCAGGACTGCTACCAACATCCTGACCCACAAGCTGTCGGGTCATATTCTGACTCTGTCAGTGGTTTGTTTTCTTTTTTGTACTATTGCTTTGGTATTTTTAATTTTCCTAGTAAAGAACTGTTATTATTCCCATATCTTTGCCTGAGAGCCCCTTGATTTCAAAATTATAATAATTTGGAGGGAGGGAGTTTACATTTTCCATTTCAAGGACGACTCCTGCGTTCCTTAGCAGACAGCTATCTTTTCAAACCAAGACAACCCAGCAACGTTTTCCCTATTTGATTGTGCTTTTGATGGTTACTGCCCCATTAATCAGCATCCTACTGTCTCTCTACTCAGCCTGAAAATTTTAAACATGCTTTGTACCTTTCAGAAATGTTTTCTGACAACAGCAGCAGAAACTTAATCTGGCTACTGCCTTAAAGGACAATAAAAGAAGCTTCTAAAAAGACATCAGCATCCTCAGGCTAAGGAGAATCTCTAGCCTTTATTGGATAGAGGGCCAACATTGTGGCAAAGGATGAGGGAATGGTTGAGGTATTTAATGCCTTCCTTGCCTCAGGCTTAAATACCCTGACCAGCTGCTCTCTGGGTATCCATTCCACTGAGCTGGAAAACAAGGATGGGGAGCAGAATGATGTCCCCATAATTAATTTAGATTGGATATTAGTAAAAAAATCTTCACTGAAAGGTAGGTCAGGCATTGGAACAGGCTGCCCAGGGAAGTGGTTGAGTCACCATTCCTGGAGGAATTCAACCACATGTTGGTACTTAGGGACATGGTTTAGTGTGGACTTGAAATTGCTGGGCTAATTAGGCAGTCTGACTAGCTGAATTTAGAGGTCTTTTACAACTTCAATGATTCTATGACTATAACATGATTTACCTGTAAAATCTATTTTTAAAAAGGGGAGAAAAGCACCCAAACACTCTAAAACAGGCAAGTAAAAAACTTTTATAATTTCTTAATAAGGACAAAACATTGAAAAAACTTCCCGCAAGAAACAAAGGAAATTAAAACATAGGTTACCAGTGGGTTTTTTTGTTTTTAAAACTATAATTTATTTGGTTTATGCCAAACAAATGGACCAGATCCTTAGCTGATGTAAGTTATCATTGGTCTAACAACACTAAGTTATAGCAGTGTGATTCAGATACCAAGCTGGACTTCTATCTTTCAAAGTGCTCAGTAAATTTGCTCAGTTAACAAACAAAATAATTATTTTCCCAGCTACTGCTTTTCCAAATGTTACTTGGGCAATCAAAATTGTTTTCCCTCTCCTTATTGGCAATAAAGGTTTTGCAAACAGCAATTGAATTAACAGTTGCAGGGATGATGCACAAATCCACAAAGAAACCCATAACTCTCCTAAAAGGTTCTGTCAGTCACTGTTTTAACAGGGACATACCTATGCATAGTAATAAATGTATATGGACTGATTACTGCACATTTATGTATATACATAAAAGTGACCAGGAAGTTGAGAATTTTTTTAGCATTTTTTCCTCTTTTATCAAAAAAAAAAAAAAACAGACCAGTTTTTCTGGTTGTGAAGGATAATTCTGAAGTAAATTAGTTATTTCCTCAATATTATCTTATTAATTTACAAACGGTACACAACATAAAGCTTTACTTCCTTAATTTAAGCTTTATTTACTTGATCCCTGGAGGAACTGAGTAGGAGGAGAATTTCTTTGCTCATAGCTTTGAACTTTTCTCTATATTTTTGGTGAGATCTTTCAGCTTACCCAAGACTGATTCTGTCATTGTTTCTGTAAACATTTCCCTCAAATTCTGCTGGCATACCCAAATGGGAAAAAAATAAAATAGACTTACAGCCCCACAGTCTCATTGGTCTAGTGTAGTCTAAACTTACCATCTCACAGTCTGATTAGTCTAGTTTCTACCTTGAGTTTAAGTAATAAAAAAGTGCCTGTGCATTCAGTGAATTTTCTCACTTTTGGTCTATGGGAGAGAAAGGTATCATTTTCCCAGTTGAATGATGCCGAATTTTTCTTTTAAGCAAGTCTATCTTAAGTTATAACCATAAGGTTACAGAAGGAGAGGAAAAAAGTACATTGGTGGTAGGTGGGAAGAAGGAGATTTATGAATTTTTTAAATGTTTTTAGAGAGGCTAAGTTTAAAATTATTTTTTAATATACTACTGTAAATGTTAGATATTATAACATATTTTAATGAACTAAAGCAGGTCATCACTGTTGTATTTATGTTGGGACCAGAAAGTTTCTGTATTCCTAGTTTTAGCTTGATAGCCAAAGTAGCCAACAAGAAAAGCTGGTATCTCCTGAAATTCTCTTACTGGCTATGCTTTTTCTGGGTATCTTTCTTCCTTTTCTTATATTTCTGTTAGACTCAGATGTTTAAAGAATGAGGATACAGTCTTCTGTCTTCACTAGAATGTGAAAAGACAATGAATATGAAAAGATGTTATGCTTTGACTTATGCTGATGGTCAATCTGACATTGTAATAAGACCATTGGCTGAAATATCCTTAAACACAAACCTTGGTTTCCTCAAATCTAGCACAACTGATTTATTTTTATTTTAATCTAAGGCAAAAGAAAAGAAAGAAAGAAGAAAAAGGAGAATGCAGGCTTACAAACTGGTCACCATCGATGCATAATTAACCCATCACATTTAACTAGTACTACAAACACAGCAGTAGTTCTAAGGTAGATTCTTCTCCACAGCCACATACTCTAATGCAATGGGTGAACTGAATTGCATTCAAAATTCCTGAATTGTATCAAAGGCAAAATATTAAATCACTGCAGCATCCCGGTCAAGTCTCATCTCAGCTGTGTGCATGAGTCTTCCCTCTTTCCCACTCTCTCTTCTGAGTACACAGAAAGGACATCTATATCCACCGCAAGGTGATTTGGAATTTACTGATGAAAAACACTTCATAATCTATGCACCAATTGTAGGTACCTCAAGTTGCCTCTGTGATCATCTGCAAGAAGATTTCTTCCACCAAGAAAAATATGAAGTCTAAAAGCAGAAACATTTTTTAACCAATCAATCCTTGGTGGGGAATGAACTAGTTAATACTTTCATATAATCCTCAAAAGCTAGTCAAAACTTATTAGCCTCCCCCAGCTTTGTTGGAGTTCAGGTTTCAAGGCAAAAAACTACTATCAGTAGAAAAGTAGAGGTAAGAAGAAAGCACTGATACTCACTAGAAAGAACGGAAATTTAGGTTAGATTCAGAGGACATTGAGGGTACTGAGTGATCACATTAGACACCAGTGCTAGAAACCTTTTGCTTTGAACTCACACCCATGTGGACAAGCACAATTATAAAGCTCACCCAAAACCAATAATCCCCCATAGGCACACTATAATCCTTGAGAAATTAGACAGAAATACAGAAAAATTCTGATCTTTGATTGTTGAATGTTCTCTGAAAAAATAGAGCATACTGTATTATGGGCTTTTAAATATGATGAATTTTAATGTACTAAGTTTTGTCAGTAGACATTGTCACTGAAAGGCAGAGAATTTTCTGGGTGGTTTGTCATAAAAATAATACAAAAAAAAACCTCTTGAAAACAAATTAGTAGGGTGTATGAGATAGAAGATAGGCTTCATGGAATATCAAAACCCATTCAAAGCAAAGTAAGTGTTTATTTAAAATTTTTCTTAATATAAAAAAAATGCATGATGCTGGAAAAACAGTAATAAGATTGTTTTATTTCTACTGTCTATCAGCAAAGGGGAAACATTCTCAAATAACATGGAGACCAGCAGAGTTGTGTATTGTTCATGTCAATCATTCCATCTGTAGAAAGCTGGGGGTTTGTTAGCCATACACAGAAAGCTTAGTAACTAGAACAAAAGTGTAGGACTGCTTAACAGTAAAAAAAAAAAAAAAACAAACAAAAAAACCAAGAGAGTAGACATAGGATTGGAAAGGCTGATAATATTATGAGAAAAAAATGGAGGCAGGTGCATCCAGACTGAAGTACCCAGAAAAGGAAAAAAAATACACAAAAGAGCACAAAGAGAAATCTGGATCTGAGAAGGAGGCAGTGATTGCAAACAAAAGTTATGGAGACAATTTTGTAGAAAAGTGCAGGAGCACATGAGCAAACACATAGAAGTTTGATCAAATATTGATTGGGGAGGGAGGCCAGAACCATCAAAAGGAATAAGAGGTAGTAGTTCATGATTAGAGCAGAAATACCTTGATAGTTATCACCAAGCAAATGAAAACAAGATGACCGATGCACTGGATTCAGACAGTGAAAAGGAGTGGAAAGGAAAGGTTTGGCAGGGAATAAGTAGAATCAGCTACAAGGAAATAGAAAAAGGAAGAAAAAATTATCTTGAGTAGTTGTGAACCTGTGAATAGGAAATAGCAATTCCTTTGACACTAAGGTGAGAGAGAGGGAATGTAGTCTGGATCATGTATATTACCTGCAATAATCGGGAGATGATGGTACAGGCAGAGGGAGAGTCAAGCCTGAATGTAAGCTCTCAAGTCAGAAAGATCATCCAGCAATGCTCATAAAAAAGGGATTTTCAGAGTAAAAACCAGTCTGGAACCTGACCTAGAAGTCATTGGCACATAACTCTGTGGGAAAGAATGGAGCTACTGCATGCTTTGGTGTCCGAGGAGAGAAGGGCAGGAAATAACTTGTTTGCCCAGGAAAAGGCATGCCAGGGGCAGAGGATCACCCTCAGCTCAGCAGTGTGGACAAGTGTCCACCCCAAGTCTTGCAGGATATGTGACATTGCATGGATGCCATGAGTATCTCTGGTCACCTCAAATAGCACTAGAGATTTAATTAGGCACCTAAATTTCTCCTTAAATCTGTATGCACTAAAATACATCTGAGAGGATAAATTGACTTTTATACAACGCTCAAACTTCTGTACAAGAAAAATTCTTTGCAAAGGAAAAAAAAAAATCATGATCTACCTGAAAAACTATAAGCTTAAAGGATAGATTTGCCACATTCATACATCAGAAATAAAATTGGTGTCAGGGCTTCCAACCTCTTTGCATGATAATTAAGCTAAATGACAAAAAGTGTCACTCTGGCACAGAAAAGTATTCATGATAGAAGTCAGCTTCCTTTTTTCCTTTCTTTGGAAACAGCAAAAGCTGTACAGAGTGTAATAAGAAGTGGCTCCTGCAAGGACTGGCTGGTCCTCCTCACTGTCTGAAATGACAGCAGAGGTGCCAGTGAGGCTAACAAGCGGCCAGGACAACAAAAAAGGATTGAACCTAGCCCTGAAGCTCAAGACAGGAACTGAGACCTTCACTGGACAGTGCAAAAGGAAAGAAGCCTCCAAAACCAGGAAGAAGGACAGTCCCTCACTGTGTTTGTGCAGAGGGGGAGATGTGCATGCCCTGTTACACCAGCCCCTTACCTCCAGAGCTACTGCTCCATTTTTCCCGTGGTGGGGCACTTCGTAAGCCTCTATTTGCTGCTTTGTGAGGCGGGCTAACTTCTCCGCAAGCTCCCGCCAGCTTTTGCCAAGCTTGACAGCTGCAGTCAAGATGATGGTGTCCTGGGCAAGACGTGCCACTAACCCCTGGCAATCTATTTTCAAAAGTGCCTGCAACAATGATTTTTATTAGTGATCCTTCACCAGTAATTACAAATAGAACATATAAATTTCATTTTATAGCACTATTCTGCATTTATATGTAAACAGGAAGACTTTTTTTACTTTTGTGCTCTTAAAAATATGTGGGTTTTTTTTCCTACAAAATGCTAACACTTTCAGAGGAAAAATTCCCATGAGCTTAAGAAAAAAATCAAGGTGGCATTTAGCTGCTTCAGCATTCCAGTGTCAAGTGGGTCCTGCCAAACTTACAGATCCTGAAAGAAATCATACTTCTCCAACAAAAATATTTGGGACCAAAAAAAAAAAATTTAGCTTCTTAGAAGTATGATATGAAACATGAAAATTAAGTTAGAGCGCTATTATACTAAGGTGTGGTCTTTAATCTAGGGTTTTATATGGAAAATCACTGATCACATTGGCCAACACCTTTTGATTTACTCCTCCCACAGAACAATTTTTTGACCAATAAGGAGAAATGCAAACATGAAACCTTTCCCTTCTCCTTGCCAAAAGAGCATTTAATGACACTCAAATTAAAATAGTTAAACAAGTAAAACCTTGAAATGTAGATATGTTGCATTCGTCTTTCTTTATTTGTTTGGATAAAACCTAATGGGAGAAATAAATGTTGGATTTTTTTTTCCTTCTCCTCACATTAACACCAAATATTCCACTGAAACTGTTCAGGTTTTCAGGGAAGGATCAAGAGCAAAATACAGAATTTTTGGGTTTTAGACACTGATTTTTACTGAAATATCAAGCATTTCTGCAGAAATCAGACATACGTGTGATTTAATTTTAAAGTATTAACCAATAAAATCCTCACAGCAAACAATAGAAATTTGGTAGACAGAGTAGTAAGAAGCTGACTACAGTGAATTGTACAAAATTTCCTGAAACTGGAAACAAAGTTGTTCGGTTTGTATTTGCTCTGATAAGCAAGAACCCGATAAAACAAAAAAAATTGACATTTCTTAAAAGAAGTAACTGAAAATTCTACCCAAAAATTACGTGGATGACATCTAGATTTATATCTAGCTCTACAAAGAAAAGAAGCTATATTGGCACTTTCTAGCAAAAATACATAAATCTCACAAAACTGGACATTGAGCAACCTGGTCTAGTAAAAGGCCTCCTACCCATGACAGGGTGCTTAGAATGCGAGAATCTTTAAGGTCCTTTCCAACCCAAGCTGTTCTATGATTCTATAAGCTTAATCTAATTATGACCCACTTTTTGCCTGTTTTGTAATGAACTGTGTTTCACTGTGTTCAGTTAAAAGTTTGGACAATTTTCACATTTAGGACCCCGTCTCCTTTTTTGTAAAGAGAGATAGACTTTGCTGTACTTCATAGTGGCTCAGTTTTATTCCACAAACTTTGATGTGCTCTTAAGAATTGTAAGTGGACACTGCTACCAAAACTTTCTGAATCCTGCTGAAATTTCTGAAATTCAAAGGGGACAGACTAGTTTTAAGGTAAACTCAGTTGAGGTTTACAGTTCAGGATAGTCAAAAGGCTTTAGATGAATAGCAACAATGTGAGTTTTTAAACATCCATTTTTGTAATATTTTATTTTCATATCAGAAATTTAATTATCTTCTGTCTAACAGGTTGGTCAACTTTTCTGTCAGAGCCAAGGAGACTATTAAGTGACCATTAATTTCAAACTAATTTTCACACAGATCAGTAAGTAAATTAGGATTGTTATGTGTAGTAGATATAATTCATGCCATCTCTAGTATGATATATGTGATATTGAATTTCATTTATAACAGGATTCTTAATAGTGCACTTATTGCCTGGAAATAATTAGAATAAACTTTTGATTCACATTTGGCAGTATTTAGTCACATAGAAGTTGTCCAACAGCTTACAAATGAGGTCCATGAAAATACATACAGAAATACTTGCAATATCTTTTTTAGGCCACTACAGCATTGACTATGAAGTTGTAAGGTGTGGATAGAAAATCTGGCCCTCAACACTTGGATCGAGATGTCCCTTTTAAACATATGAATCATATATATATCTATGGCATATAGATGATATCTATCTATATCTATGTATGTATAGTGGAATTCCCACAGTACAGTAATGTCACGTAATACTTCACAACAGGAATGTGAATTTCTCAGGAAAGCAATTTACAAAGATAAATGACAAAACACTTTCAATCATGACTATTTAAAAACCAAAAAATTCATCTTAGTCAACCTACTAGATGAACACAGTTCATGGAGAATCAACAGAAGCCTGTTCAGAGTTAACTGATCAAAGTATTTTCCTTCATGAGAGTTTGGATGTATTTTCCACCTATTGGTGTCTACAACTTCTAGTAATAGATTCAGATTTATAAAGATCCTGCAAGGATACAGAATCATGTTTTCTTGTTCCTACATTACTAATCAGTGGTTTCTTGGCAATACATTCCCAACAAGCCAGTTAGCTCATGCAATACTTACAACAATGAGTTCATAAAGAAATAATCTTTTTTTTTTGTTAGCATGGCAGTCTTGCTTCATCTTTTTCACAACATGTGCAACTCTTTCTGATTCTTTATCAATATGTGCCTCATTAAAGTCATCCAAAGACATATGTGAGTATCCCAACACCTCAGCTAAAGCTCTCCAGTCATAAACACTCTCTGATACTGTAGACAGAACTACCGAGTAGATATAAGTCAGTTTTTTGAATGGCAATGCAATTTGTTCAACAAGATTCCTGGTTGTTAGCTCACTATCAGCAGTGTCCATAGCTTGTTCTTTAGAAATCACTTTAATGTTTTTGCAATGTACAAGACCAATCTTTCTTCTGAGAACACCCACATACCACTCTTTCATTTTAGTTTGTCCAATGGCTTTAACTTTATCTTCACCAAGCAGTGCTATTGTGTCTCCTTTAAAATACTCCAGCAAATAGTCAATCTTATTCTGTCGTAACACAGTTTTCAAAGCCACTCCATAAGTATTGACACTCAAAGTTTTGTCTTGAAACTTTGGATACTTTATGGTTGGTATCAAAAGCCACGGTGCCGACTTGATTTCTTTGCGGTTTTGTAGGCGCTTTGGCCTATTAATAATTCCACTTAATTTTGGAGCTGGATCAGGAGTCGTAACATGGAACTGTGTTACTTGGCTACTTTTCAAGATTTTAATCTGAACAAGGAAAACAAAGACATGCATCTCCCTGCATCCAAGCATGGAAAATAGGAATTGTTGGCGGACCATTTCACCAGTTTCCAACTCCTCCTTTTTAATATTTTTGCTTTGATCTTCCTTTTTTACTTGAAAGTCTGGATCACAGGATATCAAAGAAATATTTAGATCTTGTGGTTTTTCAAGCAGAAATGTATGCTTTCCCCACAGCTGAAACACCACAGGAGGCATACTCTTCCCCCCTTTTTTTATATCACAAATCGTGAGTTTTCCTGGAATGTAGTTATGACCAAAGACTGTAAAAACTGCTGTAAAAGATGGATGAATATATTTGGGACCATAAATTCCAACTGAGACTGTTCTATGGACATAGTCCCACACATTAGTTGCTGGAGGCTGGATTTTGCTTGCTTGTACAGCAATCACTGCATACATCACATGACTTAGGTCTGTTAGCTTCACTTGTATGGTATCTTGATATATATAACAATCCTCTAGCTTCTTAAAAGGTCCTTCTTTGTTGAGACTAAAGAAACACACAATATCACTCATAACTTGGCTGAGTGGATCATTCTTCACTTTAGCTGCAACTTTCACTTCTAGGAAAATGGCTTCACTCGTGTTGAGGTTGCTCAGTGTAAGTTCTATCAGAGGACTTACTGTGCTGGACAGCTCATTGTTGCATGACAATGGAGGGTTAAGGATAGCCTTTAAACCAACTTCTTGGAATTGTCCTGGTAACACATGACCCACAGGGACATGAATGTTGATATCTGAGTCAGGTAGCTGTACTGAACCCCCTTCGTGATCCAGTTTACAAATTACATTAATGTCTGTAGCTTGTGTTTGTGCCCACCCAGGGCTGTGGCTCATGGCTTCTAAATCTAGGCAGGACCGGGTGAGCTGTCGGTGGCTCAGCCAAGCCATCTTGTAGGCTTCGCGGTCATTCTGAAGCCACGTCAGATCGGAAGCTGTATTTTTTTGAGGTGCTGTCTTGTGAGGATTAAATCTTTGGTTATCAACTATATCCAGGAAGTCAGAGACGCTCTTGGATCGTCCAGATCTCCTTGATGAATTGTTTCTTAGGAGATAGTCAATATCTAGCTCATCACCTGAGGAATCCAAAGAGTCCCTATTGCTTGAAATTTTAGAGAACAAATAAGGTTTTTCCTTTAAAATAGAAAGATGCTTATTGTTTTCATTTCTATTGGAAGCAGCTATGTCATGTACGAAAGGGTTGGATCCTGACAGTTCATTCCAGAAAGGATTAGTCTTAGAAACAGATTGAGCATGTTTGAATACGCCAGGCCATTCAATATCCAAATCCAGTTTACTTTCATTGGCATCTGTTTAAAAGAGAAAAAGAAGCATTTTCTGAAGCACAGAGACTTGAGATGTTCCATTCATGTCCAACTGATAGTTTGTTAAACTAAGAGGTGATTAAATTTTCTTCCTCAAATAGACATAGATAATTTCTGTAATTTTCTTTCAGGTTTTTAAACATTATCAAAGTTGATTTAATTAAAAATCTTACTTAATAGAAAGACTGCTAACAAATTAGTGCTGAATAACAAATTGGTGTTGAAGGATGTAAAGCGACTTCTTTGAGGTGTTGATCATTATCAACTCGTATGATTATTAATTGGCATTGAGTATGATAAAGTTCCATAAGGTTCAAACAATTATATTCCATTAATCTTTGGACTCTTACAAAATGCTGTGAACGTCTTTCCTTTGTGTCTGTCTCTTTGCAAAGAATAAACAACTAGTTTCATTTTTCAAACACTGCAGACTGTACAGATAAATGCATTATTCAAGATTCCTTTTCATGCTAGTACATGTGCATTTAATTGATAACAGCACTCTTACAATTTATCTCCATGTGTGTGGAATTTGTTATACTAGCTTTCCATTAGAAAACAATCATTGATATAATTTATGAGACCTTGTACAACTTGAGGTTTGGAGAGAAATGTTTGTGTGACTATTAATTTTCTGAGATTGCATTTAAATAGACAAATCTGGGTGCATAAGTGATATTTATATATGTTTCCTAATAAAAATATTCATTATTAGCAGTAATAATTATTTTTTTCTGAAGAAGAGACATCCCTACATTTTATATTAGCAATTGTTCAGAGAAGCTGGTTTACAGTTGATTGCAACTCACCCTTCTTGCAGTGGAATATCTGCAACTTTTTATGCTAAGGGTTTCTATTTTCTTGCCTTTTTTTCTGTATATAGAGGCTTCTTTATATATTCTTGCAGAGTTTAAATTTTAGAGAGAAAAGGCATTACTTCTATTTTTTTCACCATATCTATAACTTACATTATAGATTACTCTATACTGCTCAAATGCAAGCATGATAGTGCATACAGCCACAAAAAGAAAAAAAAAATTAAACATTAGTACTTCTCTTTTTGTTTCCTTTTTCAAGTTGTAATAAAAAGCCAGAACCATGACGTCTTTCCATGGTTCAAGAAAATTCCCAGTTTGGAAGAACCAAGGTGGAGTTTACCTGTTTGCCAGCTGCCTATCTACAAAGCTCTAACATTGTCTTGACAAGAGCCTTCCAGGTGAGCTGCCAGGGGGATTGAGCCCAGGGGCAGCCTCCTTTTCCTCGACCATTTATCTTAACCAGGGTCACCAGAGGGAGACATGCTGCTCAAGCACCACTGAAAAGTTCTTTTGTCTCTTCCCATAGGCCAAAATCTTTCCTCGTGCTGTGATGTTATTACAGTCAGATCAGTATTGCATATTAAAAATATTGATTAATTAAGCCCAAAATAAACATGAGGGGTTTGTTTGGGTTTTTTCCCCATCCTAAAGGGCTTGTTTCTACAGGAAAAATATGAGCAGAAAACTCTGTCAGAGCCTGAGTCACTAGGACAGATGCTTTATCATGCCAAGAGCATGAGAAAGCACAACTATACAATTACTGGGGTGCAGCATGTCTGCAAAGAAATAATTCCTGCTCCACAACTTACACAGCAAGCGTCAGACTTGCTGTTACATCTGCTACTGGACAAGAAGCTAAGAGAATGCCTGCCTTGTGGAGGCCAAAGTTTTCTCAGCTTTGGGGTTAAAATAGCAAGGAGATTAAATCAACTATGCCAAGACTCCAGTTTTTTAAATTGAGCTACCTTCAAAATTACCCTGCCTTCATGTTGTTAAAACCCTAAATTTATCTAGTTTGGCTAAGAACTTCCTCTTCTCTTCCCCACTTTGACCCCCAGTAAACTTACTCTAAGTAGCATTTGTAAATGTAACATTAAAGATTTCAACTCTTCCTCCCAACCTGCCTGACCCAGAGTTTTGCAGAAATAATGACTTTAGTTGGAGAGCCTTAGTACAGAAAATAGCAGAAGAGCCATACTGTAGCTGTCTGAAGGTGGCTGGTCATCCACATCAATCAAAGTCCCCTCTGACCGGCTTCGTGGAATCTCTCCACTGCTGAGAGAATCTGTTCCACTACTGGAAGAATTTTCCTCCTAGAAGACAGTTAACCATATATAATATCAGCACGTATGTGATTTGAAAAAGGGGAAACTGTTGAAGAATAATTGAGCTTGTTCCTGTAGTGTAACATGGAAAAAAAGTGAAGGTTAGATGATGAGTAAATTTATGAACTCTGCCCAAGAGCATCACAATCCTGAGTCTTACAATTGTATGTGCATCAAATCCAGGAGATGCTACAGCTACAGTACAATGTGATAACCCCAGCCCAGAGTGAAGTCCAATAACACAGAAAATTAATCTTGTAATTGGAACTGAGCCAATTACACAGTAATTTCCATTCAGGTCTTGAATAAAATATTTTTAAAAACTAAAACAGACATCCTACCTCCTGTTTTCAGACAAGTTTGTGTAGAATTATTAAAGGGAAAAATCTATATCTGTAACTTTCCATGCCAGTTAATAGAAAGTATTTTCAACACTTTCTGCTTTACTATTCTTATATTCCTCCCAGAAAGAAGATCAGGTCAGATTTCCTTCTAGTCAATCCAAGAATGACTTAAAGTATCCTTCCTTAGAGACTACACCATCATAGCAACAGCCTAAGAGAGAATATTCAGGTCTCTCTTCTTCCTTGTTCTGGCTACAAGAAGTTCTGTTTAATTTTGGTACAGTCTCTTTGAGGCAGGCAACAGAAGGATGAGCCTCTCAAGGTACATTGCCTAATGCTGAAGAAAACAAGAATCGTGGTGTCTCCTAAAGAGGAGTTACAGAAGTTTCAAGTGAGCATTTAGTATCCTACATGCTGAAATTACTGTATCCCAGAAACAGAAGCTGGAGGAAATAAAAAATGAGAGATCTTTTTTGCAGAAAAGCTCTTCAAGTTAGTGCTAAAAAGCAAGACATCATCTAGTGACTTTCCCAGGGTCCTCTCACACATCCTATATGTAATGAGATATAAATGCTGATGATTAATAGATACATTAAGATATCCGGGGGAAAAAAATGAGACAGAGAAACAAGGAAGGGAGAGGAAGAGAGAAGGAAAAAATCCATAACCTTTTTGGGTCCATGCATGGGATACAATAGCTTTGTTTGGGACCCTGAAATATTGCATCCTGTTACTACTGCAGTAAACATTGCAGTCTAAGTAGATCTCTTTTTATCACATTTAAAATAAAGAAAAAATGGATTGGGCCTGCTTTTGCTGCAACTGTAACAAAAAGGAATTTTCAGTTCCAGTTGCAGTAGGTGAGTTATGGGGAAAGCATATTTATATCCAAGCATTATTGCAGAAAGCTGAGGCCAGCTGTTTGTTTTCATTGCCCAGTGCCATGGTTTAAGATGTCTATTTTTTCTTTTGTATATGTAAATCAGTACTTACACAGCTTACCACACAAGTTGCCTACAACTTACTTACACAACTTCCCACACTCACTCTTGTGGTGCTCTTACCACAAGAGGTACCTCCAGCTAATGGCAGTCTGTCTGTTCAGGAGCTGGTTGGTGCACAAGCAGCATGCAAGGCTGAGGTCAAGCAAAGCACAACAATCACCCAGCACCTCTAAGGGCTGTATAGATTTTCAGGTTTCTTTGTTACCAGAAACCTCTTTTATTTGGCCTTTGGAGTCCTGATTTTAGCTAGTAGGTAAAGCTAGCCTCCAATGCCAATACATTCTGGCTTTTGCTACTACTACCCCACCAAAACAAAACTGGAAACTAAAATGCCTCCTTAGTCCCAACACTGTTATTTCCAAGATCTGGCATTCCTCATCTGTATAAAGATATCACTGTTTCTCTGTCTCTGATAAATGAGGATATTTGATTACATATACAGGCTCCATCAAAGGAAATACATTTTGCTTTGCTGCTGCATCTCAAAATACTGAAAAACTGAACTCGTATAAACATGCAAGGTAATAATCTCTGGCTTCTACATACACACTGTGGAGGTTTAATCATGCCAGGATAAGGTATCTTTAGTCAAAAATCTCAAAAAATGTACAAAAAGTAAGTCATTTTACAGTATCAGTGTACTTGTTGCCAGCACTAATATCTGACTGACAATTTACTGATAATTCACATGTGAATTTAAGAATAGTTCTCCAAATAGTTAAAACACCTACAATTATTTCAGCAGCTGCATAAAGTGGGAGGCAGTAAATAAGGATGATGAAAGGACACAAGAGGCTAAAATAGGAAACCCGTGGAGAAGGGAGAAGAAGAGAGGAAGAGCGAGAGAAAGAAAAACAATCCCTTTACACAGGGGTATTATACAGAAAGAGACATGACAATAAGACTGCATGTGGAAGTTTTTTAAACAAAATTAGGACTTCTGCAAATAGAATAAACCATTTCCTTAAAGTTCCCTCTGGGAATTCCTCAAAATGTTCATCACTTGCCTGGCGTGGAGATAGAAGAAAAAGGAAAACCACTTTCAAAATAATCCTCCACTCCCATGAAAACATTTCTTGGTAAGACAGGATGATGAGGGATCCCTGTGATTGAGGCATGTCTTCAGGACAGCCAAGCAGAGGATGAGAGAAGAGGGGATATATAAACATTCCTGAGTAAAAGATGACCACATTTAGCCAGCATGTCAAGGGATGTGGGAAATGCTGGGGACAAGCTGTACATGCACCCAATATGCCTCCTGCTCAGGGTTACATCAGCTGACACCAGGGCTGGGTCCCACCTCTTCTCTGTTCCAGCCTGAGTGCTGAGAATGGCTAAAGGCCCAGTTTCTTTCTATGAGACTAAGAAAATAAGAAAACCAAATGCTTACCTTTTTCCATGAATACTTTCTATGATAAAATAGAATTCCAAATTAAACTTTTGATAGCACAAACCTATTAACTAGGTACTTACCTGAATAAATTCTGAAGAACAATCATTCACAAGAGAAGTGAGGTGGATGCATATGGGATAAACAGGCATACTGATCAACACTGTGAGGGAAAGGTATTAAAAGGATTCGCTGCAAAAAAAGGGAACTATGTATAGGAAGAACCAGAGACCAAGCTTTTCATTTGCTGTAGCAACTGAACAAGAAAGATGTACACTGACAAGTGCTTAATGGTGCAAGGAATTATTTGACTGATGGCATGCCAATTCACAGTGGGAAGTCAGGAGGGAGTGAAGAAGTGAAGAGGTTGAAAGAGATGAGCTGTGGAGGTGACCACTGAGTGAACCTGAGTGACTGCTGAGAGATGTGGCATTTTTTGTATGAGGGCAAGCAACAGTTTGCCAGGTGCCTTCTGCTGGGGATTTCTTGACCCATAAGAGTATGTAGCTCAAGGACCCAGAGCATTGCTGTCAGCACTGTTAGAGAGGAGGAAAAATGCACTAGATGCCCTAGAAGAAGAAAAAATTATTGGGTAGAAAGTTCAGTTTCACAGAAGTCAGGAGACAGATTTGCTGCAGACAGCATTTTTACTGCATAAAATGCCACCAGAAATTTCTTCCAGGTTTTTCAAAATTCAAGTGCATCTTGGTTTTTTCCTAGTCTCACTACCAAAAAACACATATCCTTCTGTGTCTAAAACAGTGGTAATGAAGAAAATAAGAAAAGCTCAAAGGCAAACACATTCCCACTTCCTTTGCCTCCAAAAATAAGAAAGAATACATTCCATTGTGTTTTTTAAGTATCAACATCCCACAGGAAAACACTAGCAATTTATATTCCATTCTACCTTAATCCCTCTTCAAAAGTAGATTTTGTTAAGAATAGAGCTCTCCTGTGGCCATGTTTCTCCATGGACTCCTTCTACATGTTCCCCACACAGACAATGCCACCCTTATTCAAAAAGATTCATGGCCTTTGTGTCAAGGATGAAGTTAATGCATTAGCAGTCACAGAGCAAGTAACAGACACAGATGCTGGTGATGTGTCTCATCCTTCAGGTTCATTTTTGGGTTACATGGGAAAAAAATTACTTCCTACTTATGTAGGTTGTGTTGTTAGACTTTCAAGTTTCTCTCTGAAAAAGGAGAAATGTAAATGCATCCTAATGTTAAATAAAATGCTCCTCATCTAAACAAATACTGAGTATACTGAATTATTTAAATTCTATTATATAGAGAGAAGGAAAGGAATTCTAAAGAGCCTGCAATACACAGAAGAGGGAGTGTGTCAGAAGGACTGCACATCACCAATGAACATAAACCACTGCCCATTCTCAGCAGACTAATTTGTTTTTGAGCAAACATTAGCTACAGCAATAAGCCATATTTTAACTGTCCCTTGCTCTTGAGGCCTAGAACAGCTTTACACAGCTCACAGTTTGATGAGAGGCTCTTGGACCCAAGTTACTAATCTGTGATGACAGAGCTGTACTGTAGGCAGTGGCATTACAGCACAGCAAACGGAACATGCCGCCAAAGTGGGGAAGCCTGTGACTTATTTTAGTCTGCTGCATGTGAGGCAGTCAAGGAAATGTATCTGTATCTCACTTATAAAAGACAAAAAATTGGCTTTTAATGTTCAGCAGAAACATTAATAATTTAGTATGACCCAATAGCTTGCCATTTGACTGTAATTATAGAAAGGAATTTTCAATAGATATGTCTACTAGTTTGCTCTGTTGTTAAACAGTTACCAAGTTTGGTACCTACTTTTTCAATGCTTTGAAAATTTATCAACCTGTGGGAACAGCAGAGACATTTACATTGAATCCAGGGCTTAGACTTTCTGCAGGCCCAATATTTGTCTGCATGGCTGCTTGGAACTGACACAATCACTCTTATACTGCATCACCTGGGCTGGAGCTAAAGGATAGAGCTGGTACTCTCAGCACAACTAAAATGGGAATTGAAGTGGGTCATCCTCTCAGTACGTTTTCACTGTTTTGCAGGTGGGATTTTATAGTCTCTGCTCAGGTCTGCACAACCCAGAATAGACTGCTTTTCAGCCTGTTTGGGGAACACTATGCAAACAAATACAGATATGCTCTACACACTCCTTCCACAAGGAAAGTATCCCTCCTTCCCTTCCACACATCTACACTTCTAAAACTGCTTGCTATAAGTGGTAGAGTGTTTATTTTCATTTATGGACTTCACATTTGGAAATATTGCTTTCCAAAAGCCTCAGGAATGTGTAGTTAAATTTTGATATTATCTTTTATATTTTAGTTAACACTGAAATACTCCACAGTTTCACTTAGGCCTCAGGAAAAAGGAAATTTGTTGTCTTCTACGTACTTTACTTAATCACTTCTTCAAGAATAGGAAATGGAAAATAAAGATCTCACTAACAAATCACTTAAAGGATCCAACTTTGCACTATGAAATTGCAATATTTTTTCTTTTTCATGAACAGAGTAAACATTGCAAGTTTATTAGCCTAATTCTTCTATGGATGTCTTACACCTATAAAAACAATAGTTAAAAATCAATTGAATTCTCACTTAGTGTGTATACTTGTGCATGCTTTGGAAGCACAGTGAGTTTTTTCACTTTTGGCGGTTCTGTGAAACAACTTTTGGTTCACAGAGTTTATAATACTACAAGTGTTGTAATATTGTACTACCGACTGAAGCCAACAGCTGTTCCTCCAAAGTGGATATTGAAAGTACTCTGTAAGGAACACCTTTAATTTGGAAGTTTCATTGCAAAATAAACTTTCCAGTTGTAGGAGCCACAAGTGTTTCAATGTCACCATAATTAATGTATTAAACATTGCAAAGCAAAGCAAAGGCTGTATCTATGACATTCTGCCTGTGAACCAGAGCCCTGCTGCTTTTTCTTAAGTACTTTTAATGTTTGCTAGGATGACACAGAAACCTAAGCTATCAACGTTTTTAATCAACCAAGAGAAGTGGGAGCTACCAGGATTCTCAAAATCTGTTAGCTATTTATATCCCTGTGAACTATAGCTGTGATCACAGGTTTTTAAGTACATGATATCTCCAAAGTACTCTATATTTCATTACCCTGATTTCTTCTTCTCTTTCCACTAAGCTAGAATTTTCTCACATCTAGGCTGCTTGCAGGAATTACACTGAGTCTTTAACTGAGCAGCTTGCCTGTCAGTGGCAAGTGGAGATAAAGGCTGAGACATCTGCCCACTAGCTTGGCATAGATAGCACTCCCAATCCTGCATAGTATTTGTTATGTCCTTCCCTGGGAAGGGCTCATGTCTGAGCCTGTTAATGCCACAAGTCAGCTTTGAGCAGGACAGACATGAGCTGAGGTCTTTGGGGACAGGAAGCAGTGGTAAGGGATAGAAGTAGTGGTAGCACAGGCTGAAATCCTTTGCATGCCTCAGAGTCACTGGGTCATGACCAAAAAGGAAAAAAAAATCCTTCCTCTGTCCCAAAGACTTGATTCTGCCAACACTCTTCCAGCTTTTCCAGTTATATATAGAAAATAGCACATCTACTTTCCAGCCAGAAAGCAAGCAAAGGATTCACTTTCCAGACAATCAAACCCAGGTCAAGTAGTGAAGTAATTCTTCAATTCTTCCATAGAAATTGGCAATCAGGCACTTCTGAGTTACATGTTTCATAGAAATAATTACTTTCAAATTTACGGGCTGAGCACAGGCAGGGAAGAAATCCCTCTTGACTTTCAACATTTAAACATCTCATCTGGCCCAGTGATGTGATACAAAAATGCTGCAAAAGCTGTGCTCTCTTCACAGCATTAGAGTAAAGCAGAATACATCAAGGAAACCACCCACAGAGAAAGACCAGTGTTTTAGTTGTTCATAGCTCTTAAAGCTCTTGAAATTACTATTGTAATTAATGTTAACAGTACAGTTTGAGCACCCAAATTATCTGGCTATGTTGCAAATACGTAGGATGGTTTTTCTGCTATTTCAGCATAGGAATGCTATGACAAAGTGATGTGGCTGACACTATGGCAGGATCCAGTCTTGAACATCCAGCTGTGGAACTAAATTGCCTGTCAGTGTGCTGCCTGAATAGTGACACTTTATTTTGGACAGGTGTAGATTAAAGATGCATGAGCATAATATGCAATAAGAGCCTTGCAGGAAATTGAGCCTGATATCCAGGCATATAAAAGGTGCCTTTAGGCTTATGGTGTCCTAGTTTCAGCAAATTAAGGTGAGTGCCCAGAGAAGGATATAGAGGGACACTATAGTGTACTGTGCTTTTGATGAGATGAGGTACTACAGAAGCTTCTTTCCATGAGCATGACAGAATTCTGGCTAAATACAAAAGAAAGACATGTCAGAAAGTCTGTACTGTCAGGTGGATCTTTTCACATGGAACACTTTGGTTTGATGTTGGTTAACTTGGAGTGGGGACAAAAAAACCCCAACACACATACCAACTAACAAATGAGTTAACATATTAAGAAACACAAAGAATTTCCTTTGCAAGGTTTAAACTATCTCAGACAAGCTTTCAAAATGTATAAACTAGCAAAAAAAAGCTACCCCAGTTGTGTAGGGCAAGAGTGGCATGGTGAAGAGGGGGGATACATGTCAATCAGTTCTTCCATTTCTCTTGGGAAACATAAAGGAAGACAAATGCTGAGATGGCAGAAACAATGGAAAATATGTGATATGTAATCAGCTCAACATGGAAAAAATTAATAAAACAGGCAACTACTTGTTTGGGAAAAATACTTACATTAAATATAGTAGAAGAAAGTAAATCCTTTTGACAAGTATTCCTCTGGTTATAATTAGAGGTCAGTTCAGAGAGTTAATAGCTGCAAGCATAATCATTCTTCAATGCATCCACAAACTACATTTTGCTCTACTTGACTGACCACATAACAGACACAGGGAACATGTACTAGCACTAATAGTATGTTTGATAGATCACAGTAATATTCACAAGGAAAGGCTGTTACCTGTTTTTTTGTGTATTGATCTGTTTTGACTGAAGAACTTGTTTAATAACCCTTGACACTTTAGGAATATGGCAAAAAGAGCACCAGAGAGGGAGTCTTAATCACAGAGACAACTTCCAAGATAAATTGCAAAAAGTGAACTTTTCTTTTGTTGCTTTTTATGGCAATTACAGTTCCCCAAGTTTGGTTGGATCTTTCTTCCAGAAGTGAGACATCATTGCATTTAAAACATTTGTGCCTGTGTTGTTAATAATAGTCTGAGCTGTCCATTAAGTTATACCTGCCAATATTTTAAAGTTATTTTTGACAATGTAATTTTAAAGGGAAGAAGGGAGAGGAGTTCATAAAAATGCATTTTGTTCTGTAAAAGCCAAAAACAGCACCTCTCATTATACTGCACTCTCCCTTTACATAACAATCATTCATGCTCTTGACAAGAAAAGGCCCAATTATTTATATCAAATAAGATACATGTTTAAATGGATAGTTTCTCTGCTAATAAAGGACATTTGGACCTCTGAACTGTACTCTGAACTACTGCTCTTTAATAGTGTTGTTAACCGAATACTTTCACTGAAATAATATGACTGTCAGTTCGACTGTAAAATGGTAAAAATCCAGTAACAAAAATGAAGTAAGAGAAAGATAAACTGCCATGCAATATAAGGTCCCATTTAATAATCCATCTCTAATTACAGAAGACTGCACATTTCAGAAGAAAAAGGAAGAAGTCCTACCTATGAAAATGAGGAACTGCTATTTCCAGTATTGCTGGTAGTTTTAGAACCAAAATGACAGTGATTCTATTTAAAAAAAAATAAATATAGTGTTCATTGTCACTGAATGAACTGGGGATCACACGATCACTGAGGATCTTCTGAAGGAGCAATCAGCTTCAGGAAGATTTGAGGCAACAAGTTTATAATAAATTGCATGCCCTTATGTGTCTAAATTTAGTTTTTAAATCTAGATGCTTTATAGGTTCATTTGTTGAACTGTCTATTCCTATCTGTTTAGAGGAGGATATCTATATTTTTGGTTGTTAATGTTTGGTATAATAAGCAGAATAATATGTTCAATCTCATCCATTTTTATACCGCAATTACAGTCACTCTTCAATAAATTTCTCTTTACAGAAGTGAAAGCAAGAAATGAAAGAGATAATTGTTACAGGTCTCTTCTTCCTCCCATCCCTAAATTCTTTAATTCCTTTCATTCTCTTCACTGCACCACAGTATCCAGCTGTGTGTTCAGCAGCAGTTCTCCTTCTGGTGATGCACACCATTAGCCTAGATGCAGTACCTCAGTGGAAAGCCAGTTTTCCCACCCAGGAAAACCACCCTATTATAGTGTGATTGATAGTATTACTCACTGGAAGCATCTTAAGGCTGTGTATTCTTTTGTCCTGGGCTCCCTGAACAACTCAGACAACAACTCACATATTGAGGCTCTCACCAGACAGTTGGCTGATATCCAAAATTAATCAGTGAAATGTTTGTACAACAAATTGGATGCCACATTAGTCCAGGCATTCCTGTGCTGACTTTTATCTCACATTGTCTCTATTCCCCCCAAAAGCAACAGCAGAGCTCCAACTTGCTTTTCCTGACATCACTGTCCACCAGGTTGCTACAGGCACCCTACCTTCCTACTGGTTCCTGCTCTTCCTTCTGAGCCAACATCAATGAGGGTAAAGTTTGATGAACAGCTGAGAGAGTTCTAATTGCTCAGGAACAGTCTGACCTTGCACTATACACTGATGAGTGCCTAATGATGCAAGAAATCTATCCCACACAGCTCTATAACATTTTTCTATGCCATGTTCCATGAAGAAAACTTAATAGTAACTTAATGTTATTTCTTCTCTACATTTAATATGGCAGTGGTGCAAAAAGAAAGGAGGTATAAAGCTGTTGCTTCCTTCTTTCTTATTTCCTTCCCTATCTTCACACAGGGTTCACTGGCTATGACACTCTGTTAGAGATTTTGAGGAAATAAGCATAGACAGAAAATGAGGATGTCAGCAGCTCAAGATCTATAATAGAAAAGACTCTCCACTCCAGTCAGATGTCAAAGAGCAAAAAAAAACCCCAAACCAACCCATAAAATATCATAAATTTCATCCTTTTACATACAAAAAATAGTCAGTTTAGTTGCAGAAAAACTTTCATTTGTCCTAAAAAATCTGATTGACATCCTGAAATAAAAGCAATGGCTGAAGAGATGTAGTCACAAATTGCTTAGAAATCTGGACTGAAAGCAAACATATTAAATTCACAAAGACAGTTTCTCAGACACCCCTGCAGAAAATCTCCAGGACAATGATTCAGAAATGCATTTGATTATACTCCATCAGTTCAAAATATCTGTCTTATTTCAATTTTTAGACTTTTATTTCAATTTTTCTGTCTCAGCAGGCTTTACCATTTTTCACCACAGTTGAAGTTATTGCCTTCTCAGTGGAAGTGAAAAGCTGTAGATTAGTAACTCTTAAACAGAATCACAGCATTTTTACATGCATGTTATGTCCAGTTTCCCCCTTGGTCTGTCCCTGTCTCCTTTCCTCCTTCCAATAAATAAAAAGCAAACCAAATAAAACCACAAGAATACAAACAAATAGAAACAAAGACAAAAACCCAAATCCTAAACAAAAACAAACAACTCCAACCATTCTTGCCTTTTTCCAAGAACTTTTACAAGAAAATTAATTTTCACCAAGAAAACTGGTGAAAAAACCAGCAACTCCTAAACCTATTGACAGTTCTAGTTTCAGCCCTTTGTTTTGCATCACCATTCACAGAAATTGAGCATGTTTGCCTTTCAATTTTATAAAGACTAAGCAAGTTAAATATTTTATATTATTAAGTCTTTGAAAAAGCTGAAGCTCTGTGATTTCGCTCGCTTCCTACACACACAAAAAAAAAACAAACCAAACAAACAAACAAAAAAAAACCCAAACAAACAAAAAAAAACCCTGGGTGGCATTTATAATCTAAACTCACCTCTTTAGCCATACTCCACTCATGAAAAGAAATGAATATCTGGTATACAAAGTGAAACTGCCCTATAGGCTATTGTCAGACTACAGAAATTACAGAAAATTTATTTGAGACCACTAGGATATTTAAACATCCTGCAAAACAACATTAATTTCACAACTACTACTTGGAAATGAAATTTTCATGTGATGTCTAGAGTTGTTTTTTTCTGACAGCCTGGCTTGCAGGAGGGGAGGATAATCTCTCCCTGCTGGAGGAAACCACCAACAATGTCCCATACATTGGCTACAGCAGGTTGGAAGGAACAGACATCCATCTCAAATACCACTAAACAGCCCAGGGCACAAAGTCCAGCACAGGCTGTTTCTTTTGGGATCTATGTTTCTAGGAAGCTAGAGTTTTTCTAGCTGGCTTGTTTCAGTCTGCTCAGTAACAGCAGAGCAGCCTTTGCTCTAGACAGAAATGGACCGAATACAAGGTTACAAGTCAAATAAACTAAAATCCAGACCTCACAGTAGCTTTTTAGTGCTTTGATTTTCCTAGTTGGGAACCTGAAGGCACCTACCATGTGTTAGCTCAGAGAATTCAGCTAATTCAGGAACACCTTCCAAATGCCAGCCCTAAAGAAAAAAATTTTCTGGTCTCACCTTCATAAGTTTACTGCCCTTGCTCCATTTGTACCACAGCGTAGGAGGAATAATTCACAGCCCTTCCATAAGGTCACTGACTTTGATGATCAAAACATTCTCTTACCCAGCTCACCTCCTTGGCATCAAGTCTTGAGTTTTACACCTTTAACTAGCTCCTACACCTCAATATAATAAGGTTCAAAAGGTGTGCTTTGTTATGTGAAATACTGCAGAACCATATATGCAAAATTCCATTGTTCAGTTTTTCCAAACCAAATTTGTTATTTTGTGTTGGATTTTATCTTTATTTCTACAGAGCATACACAATACATTTAGAGAGCAGTTGAAAGCCTGTTTAGGTTAATCAGATCACTCCTACCATTGCACATGTATCCTTGCCATCCCTGCCAGTGGTTCCTTGATTTAAGTATACAAGTGTCATGATGTCCTAAATATCATAAACATCCTTTTAACATTTAGCTTACAAATAGCAAGTCAAGCACACACCTTGATGTGCACTTTGGTGCATGACACCAAGTAACTTTGCTTAAGGCATTTTTCCTTGGCTGCAATGAGACAGGAGAATCCTATTATTTGTTTTATCTCTATCCTACAGACACATGTAATCCTGATTGTGCAATTTATTGAATGTGTTTTTCAGCCTCCCTTTTATGGCAATTATTCATCTATATTTCAGGTCACTGATGATGACAAGCAGATATTTGCAGAACACAAGATTCTGCACAAAAGTGTTGTCTAATATAGAAAGGGAAAGAAAAGCATGAAGTATGTAAATTGATACTCAAATTAAATATATTCAATATAAAATATATTAAAATAATAATAAAATTTAATATATTCAATATTAAATATATTAAAAACTTCATCTAAACTTTAATTTGGAAAATATTCTTGGAGGTGCATGGTCCAAATGTTGGCCAGCATGAAGTTAATTTAGGTCAACTCCTGCCAGGGTTGTATTTCTAAAGGTTCCTTCATCTGTAAAAAATAGAAATATGTACAACTTTGTTCAAAACTTGAATCACTATGATCTAAACACCTTCCATAATGTCTGGGTTTTTTTTGTTAGCTATTATACAGCTATGTCACATCCACCAGAAGTGAAAAGTATCACACAGAAGGTCACTAGTGAGAACATAAGAAGATATTTGTCTATGATGGTACAAGTTCTAATCTTCAGAACTTCAGGAGATTTTAGTCCACACAAGAAGAAATTATGCTATGCCCCAACAGTCTTGATAAATGTAACTAAACCATTTGCTTTTCTGTGAAAACTGGTTCAGATAATTTTATTTTACAGTGCAGATTCATCTCAAATTGCTGATTTTAGCAATATTTTAAAATGGTAAGTCACTGTCTATCATCATCATTCAGTATGCTGAATCATTAGCATCCACACAAGTAATTTCATTTTAGAGTTCTTTAGAGATCAGCATTTTTAAAAAGCTGAGGCTTAACTCATAATCCATAAGTGAACCTCCTGCCTACAGGGAAACAGAGTGAGCTTTTGCTGCACTTTCTCCATATTAGGAGAGACATGATTTGCCACCTAGGGAACATGTGGATTTTTCAGCCTCAGACCTATCTGTGGCAAGACACAGCTTTTGGCACCACCATAGAAATCTGGAAAATCCTATTGGTTATGATAATTTCAGAATCACTAAATTAGATTTATTCATAGATTTCAAAGAAAAAAAAAAAAACAAACAAAACCAAAACAATCATCTTTCCTCTTCTTATGAAGAATCACAGTCATGGAATTTTACCTAGCTGTTATTCTGGACAAACTGTGTGATTGTAAAACTTTTTATTGAACTGAAAATGTTAAAAAAAAATCAATTCTGAGCCTCAGAGCTTGTGTTTATATTGTGTTGGGGCTCAAATCAGAGTTTTCTTTTACTTTTTCATTGATATTCTGTTAGAACTAGCTGGAATAGCATCCCTCTGCTAAGCTTTGTACAAATGCATAAAAACAGAGCCTCATATAAAAAAATTGATTGTTTAATGCACAAGATAAGGAAGGGTAGGGATGGGGAGAAATGGAGAAACAAGTTTACATATCATAAAATCATAGAATAGTTTGGGTTGGAAGGTTACCTTTGAAGGTAACCTTTGAAGGTTAAGTAGTCCAAACTCCAAACCAAGACAGGAAGACTAAACTACAAAGAAACTGATAACCATATTCCAGTGTCTTCCACTCCTACTGTAAGAATTGTGTAGACAAGTGCTAACTCCTTAAAAATCCATCTCCAAACAGCTTGTCCCAGACCACTCAGAAAATCAGTGAATGGGAACAGGACTTGAAAGTGCCATGGGAAGAGAACTGTCTCTAAGACCAAAGGGATGAAAATAATTGTATAAATATCACAAGAGTCCTTCTCTCAAGTGCCTACACCCTGAAAAGGCAATTAACTGGAGCAAGGCAGGTATTCATAACAGCTCCTGGCAGCCTTTGACACTGCTATGTTTGTCTTCCCTTTCCAGCTGTGAGCAGAAATCAGATACAAGTAAATTGTAGCTATGTATAATATGTAGCAGAAAAATACTGATATACACACACACACACCTTACAGTGTTTCTCTCTCCCATGCCTTCATTTATCTGGTAAAACAATTTAATAGTAGCCAGACTTAGAAGTCTGATACTATTTATTATTGAAAAATATTTGTAGTGGTGGAAAATGCAGCTTCCATCAAGTTCAGACTTTCAAAATATTGTCCTTCTGCTTCTGCTACCATTTATTACAGGAGATGAGGAAAAGTCCAGGAAAGTTCTACCTTATCTGGGGAGCACATGAGTAGTGCACACAATAGCTTTTTCTGTGCGTTTTGTGACTACAGTACAGTCATTACTGGTTAAAATACACCAGGGAATTCCAAGGTGCAAAGGGCTCTCCTACACATTTTCCTGATTAGTAGCCCTTTTCTGCTTTGCCATTTTAGTGTCCATTGCTCAATGCAAGAGGAAGAAGAGAAGAGAGAGAAGAGAAGAGAAGAGAAGAGAAGAGAAGAGAAGAGAAGAGAAGAGAAGAGAAGAGAAGAGAAGAGAAGAGAAGAGAAGAGAAGAGAAAAGAAAAGAAAAGAAAAGAAAAGAAAAGAAAAGAAAAGAAAAG
>QUSF01000003.1:28878909-28903785 GCA_003676055.1 Chloebia gouldiae
AAAAGAAAAGAAAAGAAAAGAAAAGAAAAGAAAAGAAAAGAAAAGAAGAAAAGAAGAAAAGAAAAGTCCCTGAGCAGAACAATCTGTTATTACTCATGTCTGAGACACTATAATTTCACACAGAGCAACAGGTAACAATTAGTGCTACAGGAATTAGGGCTATGAATAAATTGATATTTCTTGTCTCTCTGCAGTGTCCCACCCCTCCCACCTTTACAGAGATCCTGCTAAAGCTAGTGGGTGAGAATGAACTCAAAAAGTTTATCATCACATCACAGCCTTTTCTCCAGGGCTCAGAGGTCTTGTGTGAGATCATGTATGAATATAAACCAACCACTTCAAAGACTCATCAGTTGTCCCTCCCCGAGGTTATTTCAGACAATGTCATTTCCTTTTAATTAAACAGCTTAGTGCATGTAGAAAAACAGTTTATTCTCAATGTAAATACATATCCAAACTTTGGTCCAGTTTAGGATCATAGGACAGAAATGAGGCTTTAGGATTTGCTACAGGGTCACAAGCTTTGCACTGACTCATGAAACTTTTGGAATTCTTTACAGATGTAGGCTCAGGTGAGAGCTTGAAGAACTCCTTGTCAAGTTGCTACACGAATGTTTTGCGATACAGCTTATTCAGCAGGGGAAAGGAGCTGCTTCCTTTGGCATAATCACAGCATGACTGGCACAGTGGACAAGAAAGGCTGTTGGCAGTTATTAGTAGGTAAAGATGAAATGATCATTATTGACTAACTAAAGGTCAGTGCAGATTAAAGTATAAACCAATATGATTTAGAATCATTTTAATCAATTTAAATACTTGTGAACCCCATTTAATGCAGGGAAATATTATGTGCCTCCACGGAGAGAGAGAGAGAGAGAGAGAGAGAGAGATTAAAGAATTAGTTCAGAGCAAGCCTGGAATAGATAAAGGGTCAAGACTCCTAAGTCTTCAAAGTGTTAGAAAATAAATGAGATCATGTGGCATTGTGCTTGAGGCTAAGCCTGGTCTTGGGGATGCCATCTGACTGGTGGCTGGCTGTCTGGCCGCTCCAGAAAACAGCAGTTCTGCATTTCCTTTGCATCAACACTGGCGCTTATCTGGTCTCACCCAGAGCTGGTCCAGGCACAATGACTCAGTGTCCTCCTGTGCTGGCCTGCAGGCAGCAATGGCTGGGCATAGGAAAGGGGACTGCCTCATACTGCAGCACTCAGCCATTACTGAGCTTCAAGGAGTTACCCAAAGTAAAGTGGCAGCTTTCCATTTCACAGGTGTGCAGCAAAGAAGAACACAAAAATTTGTAAGTACTTTGAGTTTCCAGTGAAGGCAGACTTTCTCTAATAACTCAAAAAGGTCCTTTCCCCATTGCGAGAACTGAAGAAAATGGCAACAAAGTCTACTCTTTACATTTTGGACTCAAACAATTGTCATCTAAAGTCTTTTATAAATATGTATTCCAAACATAAGTCCCCAATTATTCTCTTCTGGGCTGTGGGATTCCAGAGCATTTCAGCCTCCAGAGTCACTCACAGAGCAAGGGAGAGGTAGCATATAATATAGTTTTCAGCTAAATAGTCAACCATCTTCTCCTTGATCAGGCTGACTTACAAGTCAGCTGCACAAGACAAGGATTCCTACTCTTACAGTAAATAATCAGTATATGCCTTCTATAAAATTTCATGTACCTCCAAACCTAAAAACTTTTGCTCATCCCCAAAAGGACACTAAACCAGAGCCCAAAATCTCCCTTGCCACAAGCTACACAATTGTTTCAATTTTCTGACGCTTTCAGTGTTTCAAAGACCTGATTGAGTTTCGTCATTGCTCCTTGGTAGGGATGTACTGCAGTGACCTCACATATTGAAGTACACAATAGGCTCATTGAGGAAATTCTGGAGGGTGGAAATGGAAAGTCAGTGGAGAGTGCTTCGACTGTGTTTGCTCACAAACCTAAATTAGTGAGATTATTAACACTAGAGCAGACTATGAAGAACTGCAGGAAAGCCTAATAAATTAGACACCATGAGATTAGGTTTGCTGTAGATAAGAAAAGGTGGTCTCAAAGGAGCAATTTGAAATTACTCATAAACATTCATTTCTAATCTAGCTGAAATTTCTTAGGAAAAGCTTAAGCATGACCTTCAGCAGTTCAAAAAGGATGTACAGAAATGCAAATGGGATACTCCTCTGTACTGAGAAGCAGATGAAAATATTGCAGGGCTAATTGAAGTACATGTTTTCCATTAGTAAATGATATCACCTTTACTCTGGAATTCAGTTGCTGAAAAAAAACCATCTATTGCCTCCTGAAATTGCAGACTTGAAGGAGATGAACTGAAAATAGTTCCAGAAACAGGGCAAGAGATGAGAAGAAAAGGTTTCCATAGAAGTTAAAAAGATCACAGGTAAAATTTGACTAAACATTTGGGGATAGCAACAGTATATGGGACATCAGGACAGGGATGATAGTCAAGTAGCTTTTTTTATCTTTCCAAATTATTTTCCATTGTGGGATCTGTGAGGTAAATTACAATTCTATGCAGTAGGAAAAGTGATAGAAGAGTCAGTAGTTCCAGATAGAGTTCTGCTTATTGTTTTACAAATTTTCTTAAAAGTACGCACAATTTTTGTGTTATAGAAATATGACGAACTACAGCTGCCACTACTTCAGAGCTCAGCTCTTCAGACAGGATGACATCCTCTAGAGATCATCAGATTAAGTTGACTAATTGTCTGTTCTGTCCAAAAAAAAAGCTAGTCTTTTGACTTTTACAGCAGTGTGATTTATATTTCTGCACTATATCAGTTTTTGGTGTTTGTCCCACATATTTTGTATCCATATTTCAAGGGTGGACTTCCCTGCAGGGACTTGTGCCAAAGTTTACAGTAGCATGAAGATATGTAGTTTCTCAAGGATCTTGAGTTTATCTATTTTGAAAAATAGAGAGGAATGGCATCCAAATTCAGATAGTGAGAATCAAATTTTTTGGTTTTTTTTGTTTGTTTGTTTGTTTGTTTTTTTTCCCTGGGATACCATTCATAGAAATCTCCCACAGATAGCCCACCAAACACAAATATTCCAGGGCCAAAGGGGGAAATCACTATGATACAGAGTTACAAAAACATTAAATAACAAAGAAGTGTGCAATTGAACCCAATTAGCCATAATAACAAGAGAAAGACAAGGAAGCAAGACAGCACAAGAACTTAAACCAAGTATTTAAATGTTAAATAAACATTATATTACTACATATTGGGGCAAGTCTGAAGAAGGGCAAAAAAAGTTGAAGGGTATACAACATGAGTATTTTGAGGAACAGCTGAGGGAGTTGGGGTTGTTTAGGCTGGAGAAAAGGAGGCTCAGGGGGACATAATTATCTCTACAACTACCTGAAAATAAGGTTGTAGTGAGGTGGGGGTCAGTCTCTTTTCCCAGCTAGCAAGCAATTAAGCAAAAGGAAAGGGCCTCAAGATGTGGCAGGGAAGGTTTGGATTGGATATTATAAAAAAATTCTTCACCAAAAGAGTTGTCAAGCTTTGGAACAGGCTGTTCAGAGAAGTGGTGGAGTCACCATCCCTGGAGGTATTTAAAAGATGTATAGGTGTGGCTCTCAGGGACATGGTTTAGTGGCAGACGTGGCAGTGCTGTTGTAATGGTTGGACTTTATGTTCTTAGGGGTCTTTTCCAGCCTAAGCAATTCTTTGATTCCATGACTCTATGTAATTAGCCTGCTGAACACTCCCACAGGATATTGTTGTAGTAGTGAATACAAACGTAGGTATTCCTGGCTTTTAATGTACCCAAGGCAAACACCATTCTCTGGATTCTAACACGTCAATAACGAGATTGAACTTGTGCTGTTAATCCCATTGTGTAAGTCCCACCCAACACAGACACTCTGCAACTGTTTTCAGAGTATAAATTCAATGTCATACTTTTTATATTAACTACTGTAAAATACATGATTTTGGGCCAAGAAAGTGCTGCCAGTGTGGCAATTTGCACTTCCCAAGATCGACCCAGTAGCAATAATTCCTTCACTTCTTCTCTCCCTATATCAGTTACTCAGGAGGATACCTATTTCCCTTTCATAATAATGCCAGTCAAAAACTATTTCCAACCTGTTAAAATTTTGATCCTTCTTATTAAAAAAAAAAACCTCCATATGAAAAAAAGAAGTATTAGCTGAGTGGTAATAACAGGTAGGAAAAGAACAAGAACTCTTTCCTTTTTTTGTCTTTCACATAACTCTTTCTATTTTTGAACAGACTGGACAGTTCTGCTTGTTATTTTTTAGCCATAAAGGGAGTGGTTCAAGGTATGTCAGCATGATGGGTCTTGCCTCCATTTAGGCTGGAGGTATTACTTTTTGAGGATTCTTTTAATAGAGAATGAAAATTTTAGTGTCCAGAAGTATATGTGCTCTTTAAACTCTCTTCCTCTGACTTCTAATGGCTGCCTTGTTCTCAGGAAGAATTGTTAGGGGGTGTTCACTATTCTGATCTCCACCTCAAAAGCCGGAGGCCAACCCAACAGCTGCATGCATGGACTGTTTTAGTTCATATAGTGCTTCAATAAAACCAAACCAACCAATCAACCAACAAAACAACCAAAGCCCACAGAGGTGCATGCACACACACACACACACACCCCCACACCCTGATCTACAGCAGCTCATTTCACAGAAGCAAAAAGAGAAGGTGAGCTTAAAACTGATTAAAAAATTTAGGAGGGTCACCATTATGTTCTCAGCAAAGCCAATCACCAGCACTTAGCAAGTGCCTTTCTCCACACATCCCAAATCACCCTGGGGTATGATATCATGCAATTCAAAATATATATAAGTTCTGCACCTTCTCCAGAAGCACCTGGAACTAGCAGTGGCCAAAAGAAAGTATTGGACTGATGCAATAGTCCAATAGTCCAATAGTCCAATAGTCCAACTAGGCAAAAAACTAGTCTGATATTTCAGATCCTCGGATGTATTTTAAATGTAACCAGCAAAAGATTCTTGAAAGAAAAAAAAGCAAACTCACCATTCTGGAAACTAAGAGCTTTTCCCTAGATCCAAATTATGTTTTTGTTCAAGACATCAGTACTGTTGAAGGAGCACTTATTCCTGCTCTGGCTTTGAAACACTCTGGCGTGCCCAGGGTTCAGGTGGTGCTGCAGCACACCTGGTGAGCCTCCCTCTTCAGAGTGCTGAGCAATGCCTGCTGGAATGTGCAGTCTAGCAGGAACCCAGCACCGCTGGTTCAATCAGACAGGCGTGAACCGTGGGACTACATTACCCATAATTGCCTTGAGCTGGTTTGTGATTACACCTGAAACCAGGGGAGGTGGTGTGGAAGTTTCACCTCAGGGGGGAGAGAGATAAGCAGAGGAGAAGGAGGAAGCATGTTCTCCTTGTGTGCCACTGGAACAGACTGAGGATTTTGTGCTTTCACATGCCATGCTGCAGACATACTGAATTGCTGGGAGGGGTTCAAAGAGTGGCCTTCTGATTAAGGTCAAGTTAGAAATAATTAGATTTACTGGCACTGAATACTTGTGACTGAAATTGCTTGAACCTGTATGACCGGTTTAGGCATCTCTGTGTATGTGAGAGAATCAGACAACTGGATATAAGGAAGCAAGTGAAGAAGGGGTGGCAGTGGCCTAACATATATCTACAGAGGAGGGAATACAGAAACATTTGGCAGGGTGAGGAGGAAAACGTTTCTTTTTAGCCCCATGTCCTTTAGGAAATAGTAAATTTTCCAATACATTATATTGCAGGTGTTTTTTTTCAGTGACTTAAGCATTTCATAGAATAAAGTTTAGAAGGACAAAGGTTACAGGAACAGACAGATAAGAAAAACGTGCCAGGAATGCCACAGGGACTCGAAGGGATGATTTGCCTATCCTGTTTTTATTTCCTACCTGTGGGTTTATGACTCTTAGGACTCACAGCAGAAACCCCCCCTTTCATGGAAAGAGGTTTCACAGGCTTCCTAAGCCTGCATTCAAAAAGTTGAAGTATAAGTCAGACAGAATAAAAAGAAATGGAGAAAGGCAGAATCCTGGCTGTTCATGAATAGTGTTAATCGGTGGGAAATTTCCAACAAATAAGCAACCTGCCAAAATAAGTGGTTATGTTTGATATGATAGCAAAGTGAGCTGAAATTCAGCAAACAGTTTCATCCTGAAAAAAATTAAGTTGAAATGGCCAAGTATTTAAAACAAATGTTCAATCCATTACAGCACCATTCAGAGAACTGAACACTTTCTCTCCCACCCAGTCCAGCAAACACCCTTTCCCACCTCGCCATATGTGACAAAGATGAAGAAAGAGATGCCCCATCTCCAAATGATTTAAGCAACAAGATAGATTTTTGAGAGAGATTAATCCTACTGTGAGAAGCAGGATGTTAGAGTAATATAGCATGGTTATTCACTCTGTGCTAAAACTGCCTGTTACAGAAAAATTAGGTGATTTCTACTACCACTGCTTCTCTAAAGGCATAGTTTGGAAAATCAAGGTCTGGAAATAGAAAATGTAGGACCGATAAGCCCTGTCAGACACCAGGAAGAGAAGGTAAAAATTTCCAGTGACATTTAGTGGTTTATCCAGAGAGCAAGCATTTAATTTTTGTTATAGGTTTCATTTTCTGGGTTTTTTGAGTTTTCTTGAGGTAGGTGATGTCTTTCATGTGTGTCTAATACTAATGACAATAACAACCCAAACCAGTCGAAATTCACTGTCACACTAATATAATCCAATAATAAATTAAGATTTTAGTGACCTAAACTCTAAATTTCAATTTTTTTTCTGTTATGTCAGACTACTCTTTAAAATTTCTGTTTAGGTAAAGTACCTTCCCTAGGCTTAATTTCTCTGAATGGAACATCGCCTCAGAAAAGAAATGTTGGTTAAAAGTAGAACTATTTTCAGAGCCAGATGTTTTTACCAATCCATTCTTCTGAATAAAAAATAATTTAAAAAAATATTAGTGGTATTTTACCTTAAACAGAAAGGCTTTAAGTTTAGGCTAATGATTTTTAACATTCTTTTTTGAAGGGGTTAATCAAAATTCAATTAAAATAGTATCCCTCCCAGCTGTTTCTCAGTAGAAAATTAGTTTAGGACCCATAAAGCTGCAGTTGGGACCCTGGTGACTCATATAAAACATCTACAAGATTTGACTTGATCTCTGGGTCTCATAAAGCTATAGAATCATAAAATTATTTGGGCTGGAAGACTTGCACTAGATCAGGTTGCTCAAAGTCCCATCCAACCTGACCTTAAACACTTCCAGGGATGGGGCATCCACAATTTCTCTGGGTAACTTATTCCAGTGCCTCGCCACCCTCTCAGTATGGAATTTATAAACTTATTCTCTTTCAGTCTAAAGCCTTTTTCTCTTATCCTGTTGCTAGAAATTTATTTTAAAAGTCCTTCTTCAGCTTTCTTGTAGCATCCCTTTAGGCACTGGAAAACTCCTAACTACAAAAGGACCCAAATATTAATCTAGTCCATCTTGGTTTTCCTTGCAAGGGTGACCATCTATTAGTTCCCACATATTTATTAAAGTCTGCCACTTGTATAATAATAAAGTTTACCTCATTGCATAATAAAGTTTACCTTGAAGGTATCTAAGCCTGATATTTAAAAGACAGCACTGCAATAGTCTGCTACCACTCCAAAAACTGTTCTGACCAGTCAGCTTTCATTTCCAGACTCTTCAGAAACCCAGACACTACAACAGCTTTTTTTTTGAACATCATTTGATGAGACACTGCAGTTTTCTGCAGTTTGACTCGTTTTCAGAGCAGTCTTCCAGAAAGAGATTTAGACTCCTAGGCCTTAGGAATGCTAAATAATATGTGGACAGTTAATAACCTCTTTCATAGGTTTAATTAACTGCATTGGTTGTACATGCATGTTGTACACACAGACAAAACCAATAGCAGATGGTGAGAGGCTCACGTGGCAATGTTTTTTCTCTTTTGTTGTTTGCTAAGTTTTACCCTTCTCAGATATATTTCTGTCATTGAAATTAGTGGGATTTAGGGACAAATCTCCTAGAACAGAAATGGAACAAATGAGGAAAATTCCAAGATGGGAAGTCTGAAAGCTGGGAGGACATGTATATGGTAAGCCCTGGATGAAATCCAGGCATGGTGGGTCAGTCCATCTGAGCCCAGAAAAAGTGCAGCAATAGCTGTAGAGTTGGTCTCCAGCAGCTGCCAACTCCAGGGCAAAAGCAACACCACAGAACACTAACCTCGCTTTGGAGGTGGGTGAATGCCAGCAAGACACATCCTTTAGCTTTTGTAATCTTACTGGTAGTGGTGGCAGGATGATGGAGTGTTTGGGAGCATAAAAAATCACATGCTGGCTTGAAGAAACATAACATTCATGAGAAGTGACAGCCGTGTCTTTGTTTCTTGCCTGATTACAGTATATGCTTTCCCCTTCACTGATTTTGTATTTAAATTACTGCATATTTTGATGGCTAAACCTAGCAATGACTGTAGGGTCAAAGGGCACACTTGGGTTTTGTGTGTAAACATATTTTATTTGCTTGCAGCAGCTGGAATAGCTGGGGCAGAACGTAGCATATGCTCTTGGACCTGCATCTGTTTGCTGCAGCTCTTATCCGAAGAATGGGAAACACCAAGCCCTCACTTTACATTGTGTTTCATTCTCATCCCATTGGTTTCAGTTGTTCCTAAAGTTCATGAGAATTAAAATACAAACTCCTTGCCCATCAGGACATTAGAAGAGGGGAACCATTAACCGTAGGCTACGTGACAGTTACCTCTATAATTATTTCCAACACAAATTAGCACAGTGGTCACTATACTGTGATTTATGATTGCATCTGGGAGAGGAGAAAAAGTTTCAATGTCAGAACATTCTGGATAGAAAGAATCCACTCAGACGTGGTCAAATATATCATTCTTCCCCTGCCCCTTCCCACAAATGGTAGAAAAACTTCCCTGGCAGAAAACATTCAGGCCAAAGATATTTACACACAAGGTAGCAACTTGGACATTCCTCCCAGTAAAATAACAATTAATAACCAAGAGAAGCGTGGGGGTGAAAACTTGTTTTCTGACAGGACTGTGCTAGAAAATGTTTAATAATATAGTAATGCTGGCAAAAGCAATTCTGGCTGTTTTTATTGATTCCAGGAGTCTGAGTATATTCCATACCAACAAAAGCACTCCAGCCAGTTCTGTATCACATTGGGGCTCTTGCCAGTATCAAACACTGCCAAAAATCACATTCTTAAGAGATATGACTTATACTAACACACGTATCTAAAACAAAGCAGGCCTTACAAACCCTAATGAATACTCCACCCAGGCAAGCAAACCCACTTTTCCTGATAAATAATGAACCAAAGGAATCAGAAAGATTTTACCTGGTTTCCAAAGGGAAGGATACAGTTCTGGGCAATGTTAAACATCAAAAAAAAAAAAAACAAACCAGCTCTCAAAGTATGTTGCATCTCCAGCAGGCTGTCTTTCAGACTTTAGTCAAAGTGACGATTTGGTTTAAAAAAATCTGTGATACCACACTTTAATGAATACACAGAACATGTGGCAAGAGTACCATAGTATGGGAAGCTACAGCCAAAGCACAGGTGTGTACTGAAACTGCTGAAGGCAGCAGTGGATCAAACTAAAACAAAACTGCCCAGCAATGGATTTCATAAGGAAGATGCTCTGTGGAGCAGCAAAAGCCATAACTGTACTTACGCTTCACTCTGGAAAAAAAACCAAAATAATTTCTCCATGAAAATCTGGACCAAGAAATGTGGGTTTGTTTTTTTGTAGGGGGTTTAGGTTTTGTTTGTTGGTATTGTGTTTGGTGTTTTTTTTTTTTGGAGGGGGGATTTTGTTTGTTAGATTTAGTTGGTTTTTTTGAAAAAAGAGCTCCCAGCTCTACAGAAAAAAGAATTGTTCTGGCTTTCAACATATCAAGGAAACAACTTATATCAACTTATACCAACAGCTCAAGGAAAACCATTGTTTTCTTCTAGTATTTATCTTAATGAAGGAATGACTACATCATGTCTTAATGCTGGTGGAACTTGAAATTATATTAAAAAGAGAACATAACTTTTATAACAAAATCTTTAAAGAGGATCATTCAATCAATGATAAATTAGCTGGCAAAATGGACTGAAGAATATCACAGCAGGAACATTCCTGAATGGTGAGCATATGGTTGCCAAAAGGGACTTGGAGGAAGAGCTCTGAAAGTGGTAGAGAAAGATCTCTTTCTCTCTTGAAATAACAAGTGGGTTGGAACTTGTGCCCTAGGGAAAGATTCACAAGATATCTTTTGTACCATGAAAACATTTGTTTCCTCTCTGTAACTAAAGCTGTTTAGTTTGGTTCGTTGCTAGATTACTTTATGCAAAGTGTGTTCATTAAACAAAGTATGTTTTTGTTTATACCATTTTCATTCTGTCACTACCAAACCTCTCTCCCATAGCCAAATCTGCAGCACTCAGCAGGGGAGGTTCACTTAGTCCATTCTTACAGAGAAAAGGTACAAATAGACCTCAAAAGAAGGCAAACAAGTTTGGCTTAAGCTTACAATCCTATCACTTCAGTCAATAAAACAAAGGCAAAAACCCCCATGATTCAAGCAGTGTTTTGCAGAGACCAGTCCTGAAGTCCCTGAAGTGATGCCTCCAGATCCAAGGCAGAAGCAGCAGCAGAGAGCAGGGCCACATGGCACTTCCTCCTTGGACAAAACAATAACATCTTTCAGGTTAGGAAAATCCTATTTCGGTCCTAGTTCCTCATTAAATCCCAGTACATTTATATTACATGTCACCAAGTAAAATATTCTATGTGACAGTAAATAAAAATCTGCAGGCAAAAGAACGGGTCAGGGCCAAAAAGTTCATGTCTTAAACAGCAATGAGCAGTGAGGAAAAAAAAGTACTGTTCTATCTCAGATTTTCTTGTATTATATTTCTAGAAATTATTTGCACACTGTACTCAGCCACACTTAGGTAGGATACAGCTGATTAGTAGAGAAGGAGATAGTAAGATTTTTCTTGTTACTTTTACCCTGATTTCCTCAGGTAACAGGGTCTTAATGCTCATGTCATTTCTGTATAAGATTCTAATTGATCCTCACCAGTAGCTTGTGAATTCATGAGCTAGTTCAGCCTAATGCAGTCACAGAAATCTTAGACTGGGTGGAACACTAGGTTTCATGAAAAGGCTCATCCAAGTGAAAAAGAAAGCCGTGGAGGAAAGATTCCTCTAGTATTAGACCTCAGAGAGCCAAAGAAAATGAAAGAGGGACTGAAATCAAAGCACAAAATCCAGATAAGGTTTCCTTTTTTAACAGGAAAAAATCCAGTTCAAAACAGAAATTCAAAAGAAATTTGAATCCTAGAGCTGCTCTTCCTCATAGGAACACAGAGACATAAAGAGCCAGAATCTGATCTCATTGTAGAGCCCAAGCAGCTCTGCTGAATTAAGCAGTAGCTGGCTCGCTTTGGCTGTGTACATTGTCAACATGGACCTGTTTTTCAGCAATGAGTATGTTAAGAACTTGAAAATCTGGCCACAGGTGCCTTGCTCTGGGAGTCAGGAGATACCAGATGCCCTTGAGAGGGAAGCCTTTGTTTAGGCGCCTGTATGGGAAGCAGCCACTTCTAAAAATCAGATTTATGACATCAGGGTAAGACCTGAAATATGCACTGTAGCGCCATTAAAACCTTAAAACTGATTTTCTTCATGTTAGGGGTTGAAAAGTGCTGTAAATAATAAGGGTTTAGTATTATTTATGCCATTTAAAGCTGAAATTAAGTACTCGCTAGCTTGGGTTTCTCCTTTTTTCTTCAGCTTGATAAAAATGCTGTTTTGGAAAGGCTCAAAGGCATTAAATTGTTTGGGTTATACCTTCTTACCAACTTATTGATCTTACCAATTATTTGCTAAATATCTATCAATTGCATCATAATTATAATTTTTACCTGTATATCAGCTATTCATCCCTTAAAGATAGATTTTTATCTCCACTAATATAGGAGCTAATAAGCCCTGAAAAACTAAAACCCACAAATTCATTGTTTTCTTCATTGTAAAGTGAGAGTTTTTGGGTTTTATTCCTCCATTTGAGAACCTTTCATCAATTCAATAGAAAACATTTCTCCTACGTTTAAGGATGCTTTAGCCTGTATTAATCATAAACCCAAATGCAATTGTTTTATGACATGTGGTCTAAAGAGCAGATAAATAAGAAGTCAGCCAAGAAGTTGCGAGTGGAGCTAAAATCTGATTTCTTGTCCCTTCTCACAATTACCTGGCCTCCTTAATTCAACATCATGGTGCTGCTCACTGTGACATACCCTTGAAATGTGATCTGTAAGAATAAGTCAGATGACTGCATATATTAGCAATGACTGAAAAAATACTCTAAGGTTACAACATTTTTGACCTATCATATCCGGTATTTTATGTTTAATACCTTAAGTATTCATTAGTCAAATTTACTGTGTGGTATGGTAGATAAGGAAGTGTAAAGGTTACCTTTCCAATGTAGTGTACAACTGGAAATAGCAGTTAAGCTTTCAGTAATGTTTGTAGTATAACAAAAAATTATCTTTACAACCATCATAGAATTGTATGATACCTGGATTGATCACGTTTTATTCATCAATTACTTACACGTCATTTTTGAAGATTAAAAAGGTACTGGGTTTGGTTGTATTTTCCTTAGATAATTTGATGCTATTTATTTTTAAAGTGACTCTAATCAGTGAAGTTCTACTAGGTCTTCATCACATATTTTTGATACAGGTTTGTGCATTTGAGCTCTTACGTTTTGTGCATTCATTTCTTGGAAAAATGCACTCTGTTTCTCACCATCAGGTACATCAAGCAAAATAAAACCTTTTATAACAATGCAAAGGAAACACCCCCCCCTCCCCCACTGCTGATAAAGAAACTGTTTAGCTGTGTATTCACTCAGGTGCTTAATCAGGTTTTTGAGTCAGCAAAACATCAGCTAATCTTGTTGTTGTTGATGCATGTTTAACTATATATTTTGGTGTTTTGTTCTTTAGGAAAAGTAGTATCATACTTACTTTGCATATGTATGTTTTTTTCTGAGCCAGAATTGGAGCTCTGGAGTATGTATCTCTCAGTTTCACAAGCAATCAGTGCTACACCATCCTGATTATTCTGTCTCACCTTTTAATAACTGAAATTTTCAAATAGCTCCACAAACACCCACCTGACCTAAAAAGACTTCTTCTATGACTGGAACTTTTCTCCTTTAACAAGGAATTTCTCATGCACTATGAGTGCATCACAGTTACTCCTAGCTCAGTGACCCCACTCCTTTCAGAAATGGCCTGGCTTTGTCATCCTTGTAACTTAAAAGCAGGACCTGGCTTTATTTCCCAAGTGACTTCACAAGGCTAACCTAAAGCTCACGTAAAGGCCTGGAAATTGTCTTTAATGTTGCCTACCAAAAGGGAAGATAATTTCTGGCTCCCTTAGGGGTAATAGGGCAGGAACCTAAGAGTATTTCAGGTGAAAAGTAACTCTGAGACCTGGTCAGCTCTGTGCAGAGCTGCTATTACCTCTGTGCCCATAGTACTTAAAAGAGAAACTCTTATTCAGTAATACCTCCAGTTGCCTCTGATTACCATAATGACTGTAATTAGTGCCCACACCACCAGAGCAGTGTGTGCTGGTCCAGCAGCCCTCCACCCACGGCTGGCACCCCCAGCCATTTCCTGCAGCCCACGAGGCAGCAGCCGCCAGCACTCCCTGCCTGTACTGACACTTTCTGCACTGAGGTGGCTAACATGGGAGTAATGGTAATGCAAGAACACAAAATTCTGACTTCATCTTCCAGTAACATCGTATTTCTCCTTGTTTCTCTTCTCAGGTTTTCAAAGGTTCTGACTAGAAATTATTTTCCAGCTTAGAGAAAGCCTTCAAGGTGCAATAAACAGTAGGGTTTAAGTACAGCATATGCTGAGAATGCAGTTATAAAAGAAAAGTAATAATGCCAGATCTGCTAGCAATCAGAGCAACTCTGCTGAAGTGAAGGGAATAATTCCAGTTTGCATTTTCTGAGGATCTGATCCCTACTGAAGCTGTTAAACATGGAATATCACTTCAGTACACTAGGTGCCTGTTAACTGAAAGACATGGAAATAGAATCATATTTCGTTTAGAGATCTTTATGGGACCTGTTCTGGAAGGCAGGTCTCTGCAAATCACTGAATATTTTGAGCATTGACTAGCTCAAGGCAGTGCTCACTCAAAAATCTTGCAAGGTTTGTTCCTCTTGCCTTCATTTTGAATGCAATGATTTATCTTTGTTGACACCTACAGGAGCAGATAAGATCAAATAATGAACTGCTTTAAACTTCTTTAAATAACATGGGTGGTTTCAGTAAACATTTTCCATCAAAATAATACAACCAATGCTTTACCTGGCATCTTCCAATGCACACAATTCTTTTTGTTTTTTAAATCCAGTGCAGTGAGGAAGCTGTGATTATTCAAGGCAACGAAATTGCAGTTCCACTGATTGTGGTGTTAACAGCTGCAACTTTGAGGACCTCAGACAACTTTTGAGTGTTGATCAGCAGTGGTGCTGCCTTGTGGCTAGAAGCTCAGGTAGGAACAGGGAATAAAATGGGTTATAAAGCTACTTCAAAAATAGTAAGAAAAAATAACAGTTGCATTTCAATAAATGCATGCACCAAAGTTAATCAGTCTAAGATAATTTGGAGTCACTGGATCACAGAGGATTTTTGAGGATTCCCTTTGCATACATTTCTTGCTGAAGGTGAACTTCAAAGACATACATTGGACAGTGACACTGCCATACTTCAGCAAAACATACAGACGATAGTAATGCAGATGCAAAAACATGTAAGAAATGCTCATAAATACTTGCAGATGTAAAACCCTACAGTTTTGCTTTTATATTAATAACTACTCATTTCACTTGGTTAGTTTAATAGCATTTTGGCCTTAATTTCTAAATATAAAAATACTTTTTTGGAATAGGGGATCATTATCTCACTTTATTAACAGTGCACGAGTTTAATCATAGCAAAATACTGTTCAAATATTAATCTTTTAAATATGAGGGAAAAGAACAACTAACAAAACTGAAAAAAGGTTCAGAGACTAGTCTTCCTTATGAGTGTCTTGAAATGGATTCTTCAACAACCTCTGCAAGCTGTAAGTGATAATTTTTTTCCCCTCATAAACATGTAAAATCATATACAAGTTCAGTCATGATTGTTAAATTGTGGATCAAAGACACAGTTCGTTATGATGAAGAGAGTATTTAAATACGCCCACAAAGAGCGTTCATTACCAGTGCCACCAGGCCCGTTGTTACTGCCTTTACTGCTTTTGAATACAGACACTGTAGCTGCTTGGTTGAACAAATATACATATTTCTGATCTGACATTAACAATCTTGTTGTGAGCTCACACCATCTTCCAACAGGTACGACCTATCAAGCCTCACACATAGAGAGGTTGAGGCTTGTGTGTGTATCCAGGCTCCTGTTCCTTGGCAGCCTGGGCCACATCTCCTGCACTACCCATGCATTGCCTTCACCCTGGTTCCTTTACCAGAGTTTGTTTGCTGACCAGCTACATGTAGAGCATTTAGTTTATTTAATTAATTTAACAGCAGAGCATGCTGGACTGCCTCCTGTGACTCAATTTCTTCCAGGACTCATTTCTCTGGTCAAAACAGTGCTGCATGATACCAGCCCCTTCAATTCAGGTCTCAATCTCACTTCCCCCTTTCCATTATCCAGAATCTTCCTCATTCACTGAATCAGACAAATCATGAAAGGAAAAATACTAATAAAGTTATAAAATCTGCCAGTCAGAGCTACCTTTAAAGCCATTCATCCAAAGCACGTCTGCATGCATGTTTCTATTAAGTTTATATGAATGACCAGATCTTCTATAATTGGTGCTTTTTCTGTTCAAAGCTTGATCGACTGCTGGACATTGGGAAATGTATTTATGAGCCAAGGAAAAATGTCATAAAATACTTTGATGAATTTGAGCGTCTAGTTTTGTCGACACACTTTCCTTTCCTCTTCCTTGGAATCTCAGGCACTTTCAAACATTCCTAATTTGACAACTTATGGGTGGATTTGCCCTTGACAAATCATTCCTGCCAAAACGTCTGTGGCAGTTCAGAAATTACACCCTTCACAGATTTTTATCCTTGCTTCTTTGCCAAAGATCCTGTAGCTGGAGCTCTTCTAGCATAACATATCAAGTGAGTGCTCCTCATTGCATACATAATATGAAATTGTACTTTGAAAAACCTCCTACTGCAGGCTCATTCAGCCATTTGAATTACAAGTTGCTAAGCTTTGCTTGATATCTTACTTCTAGATTTCAGGAGTGGAGACAAATAAGATTTGTTTTCTTTTGCTGCTACTTGCATTGTTAAGATCTACCATCTTTGGAATTTTTCCATATACCTAAGTTATGAAAGAAGGTGATTTTTAAAACTCCCAACACTTTGCAATCAGTTCAAACAATCGTTTTAAATTCTTTCTTTGCATGTGTCTAAGTTTTCCTATTGAAACTTGTTTTACTCAGCTCAGAAATTAAAACAATTTCTCTTTCACACATATGCTATCCTTTTGGTCAAATTCCTTATCTCATTGTCACGACTTTTTTTTTGTTTTGTTTTTATTTGGCTTTCAAAATAACATCTTGTTTGGGTAATTTGAATTAAATTTTGTAGTTTTCTAAACTTCCACAGGGTTGTCACATAAAATAATAGTATTATTACTGTCTGAATTTATGCCAAAGTCCAAGCATGGGCATTACAATGAGCAAACAGAGTCTTTGACATCTCCATTTTGCTACCTATGTCACCAGGCCATCAATAGCATTGGAATTCTTACAGAAGTTTCTTTGACAAGCGTTGAGTCTCAGGGCTGAATAAAGTACTGGAAGTTTATCACTACAACCCCTCTACACCAAGTAATATTGAAGACTCCATATGAATTTCTTGTCATTATCCATTTGTGCTCCAATAAAGTCAGTTGCTTTTTCTCAGGAGAGTTTGCTCTTTCATCTACTATAACTGGATCTCATTTACAAGAAACCATTGCAAGATCTCAAGATCCATGATTTCTGTTGTCTAATTTTGAGTAACTGGAACTGTATATTTGTTTCTACCCTTTTCCAGTTGTTGTAAAGTACCAAGATCACATCTACTTGCAAAAAGCAGTTGAAACAAGTTGCGCTCAGCTTCTGAGATCAGGTCTTCAGGTTGTTCAATACAGTGACCTTGTGATGAAAATCTTTGTCTTACAAGATTAACACCACTTAGAATTTTGTTACAAGTTTTTCCTTTTTCATTCTTTCTCCACTGAAAACTGAAAATTTATCAAGTCTCTGGTATTCCTTGTGGTTGTTTGTAAAGTAAGAGCTTTGGTATCTCAAACTTTTTTTTCTGATTAGAGAATTCTTGTCAAGTAAATGTATTTAATCAGAAGTTATTCTTAATAAAAATCTGCATGACCACAGAGATGGCACACATGGTCACAATTTTGAAATAAAAATTTCGGAAGATAGTGGAATTACAGTGAGCAGAGCAAGGGTTTCATTTCCCTGAGCTGCATGGAAGGATAGGCTTTAGTGATCTCTGATTAAATGCTTCAGCCATCTTCCTGGGATCAAGTACTATTTTTATTTGTTTCAGGTACTGATAAGTACAGGCCATTACTGCATCAAGAATGAAAGGTTTACATTTGGTAAGAAATAGAATTCCTTTTTTTTTTTTTACTAAAGCATTTAAAATACATTCATTTTAAAATATATTTAACTTTATCTTCAGGAAAACATTATATTTTCTCATTATTTTGTTCAGTCTCTACTTATTACACTTCAAAAAATATATAGACCTCCTGATAAATGAAACTGTCTAGATGAACTTGGACTTATTGGTCAACTGTAGGTACAGGGAAAGGGAAAGTCAGAAAGTTAGGCTTGTACTTGACAGGAAAAAAAGAAAAAAACAGTTAAATACATTTACAGTAAACCTTTTTTTTCTTAGAAAAATGTTCTTTGAACTTCAGAAAAAATTTGTCTATTTAAAAATATTTCCAAGAGAAATAAAGTAATTAAGCAGACATTTTGACTAAAAATTTTGACCTCTTCTTCTATTTAAGAATCATTCTAAAATCACAACAGTTTGGGAAAGTGAAGCAGATTTTTCTGTAATAGCCTAACCTCACCACAAGATCCACTCTTAAGAAGTGCGTCATACAAAGTCTCAAAACAACATCAGCCAAACTGTCAATAAGTGCCAGCCTGGCTGCAAATGCCACTTTACTTACTTTATGTTGGATTTTTGAAAAGTAGAAAACCATGAAAAGAGCTATGTCTAGTAAAAAAAAAAAAAAATAAAATAAATAAAAAAAGCAAACAAAGCCCCTGACTGTTTATTTACTATTTATTTTTGGACATACCCTGCCATACGCTTCAGGTTCATTTTCATAACAAGCATCATTACCATAAGCGAAATATGTCTTTGTAGCTGTAAACATCAGTGAAACATTAATGAATCAGAGAGACAGAAGTGACATAAAAATGTGCTGCCAAATTATACTTTCCAAAGATTTTTTGTTTGTTTAACGCTTTGTTAGATATAAAACATTATTTAATGTATTACAGAACTAAGAAAAAGATTTCCATTAAATAAATAGAAATGAAATATCTTCATTACACCACCAGGAACCCAGTGGTTCTGTAAAGTAAAAAAGCCAGGTTGAAATAGAAAATCTGGTTACATCCATGAAGTATGAAAGGTGTATTTTTCTCCATTTAGTAATAAAAAAAATTCTCACTTCAACATTCATAACAACTTTATGTATACATTATAACTTTCATAATCATTTTTGTTGTTACTTTTTCTATCTTTATTCCAATTACTCATTGATCAGTGGTACTGATAGTCTTATTATCAATTTACCCTTTGAGCATAAAGGTTTTAAGTTAATATATTTAACTGGAAAAGTTTTCATTTATTGATGTGTGCACTTACATGCTTTTCTGATAAGCAAAAAAAAAAGGTGTTTAAATTCAACTTCTACAGTAACACACATTATTTTGAAAAATGGAGTCTCTTCTATAACAGATATCACATGGAAAGATGAACAAAATATGTGATGAAGTGTTTTTTATGCATACCATATTATGTTCAGATGATTTGAATCAAGAGATTCTTTAATGCGATTTGTATATAAACATTTGAAACCAGAGTGAACAGACAATTTGAAAACAAATAGTACTCTAACATCTTTTACAAACATTTCCACTGACAAAACACCCATGAGTCATATTTTTAAAGCTTTGCAATAAAAAAAGCTGCTATAACAGGGCTATATTCCACACGCACACACAGAAATGCTTGGAAACTCACATTAGTGTGATAGTGGAATAATTCTATTCCAGAACATGTTCTTTTGCCAACTTCCCCCTTTTTTTTTTTTCCTATGGAAACAGCAAAGTTTTCCCCATGAAATACAAGGCTGGAAACAGTGTACTCAATCACCAGAAAAGCATGTACATTTTCACAGAGCCTCCTTGTAACAGGATAATGCAATTAAAAATAAAAGTATATTTTTCTTTTATTGATATTTCAGTCAGAGAACTCATATGGTAAATGAAAATTTTATGCTTGTCATTATATGTAAAATACATATAATTTTACATTTTCTTCTTCTGAAGAAGAAGAAAGCAGAAGTTAAAAAGAAGTTTATAAAGCATATCCTAACAAATTTAGAATTTCAAAAAACTTATGAAGCTTTGATTTTGTTTGCATAAACTAAAAACCTAATCAATTTATCTCTGGCTCACATATTCCAATGTATTTGTAGACATAAGATTAAGCAAGCAAATGTAAATCAGGCATGTTTGTGCCTTCCAGAGTTTGCTCCAGGATCTTTTTCAGAGTGCAGCAGAGAGATGCTGCATGCTACAATTGCTTGCAGGTGATGACCTCCAGAGCACCTGGCAGTCCTGGCATTCTGCCGCCTCTGATAAACTCTAAAATTTGCTACACAGGTCTGCACTACTGAGATTCTATCAGAAATAGTGCCAACAGGCAAGAAAAAGTCTAGAGAAGTGAGGAAAGCATTCTATCAAAATATTTGCCTGGCATTTCTGCAGGAGCCTCCACAGAGCTGTAAGATAGGCCTGGGGCAGGTCTGTCCAAGTGTAATCCGTTTCAGAGAAATTACGTGGAATGTTTTATCTGGGAGGGCAAAACAGATACCTCAACACTTCATTCTAACTTTACGATCCATGAAAAATGAAGGATCCCATAAACTTCAGAAAAGTATTTAAGACAAAGATATGGCCAAGCCTATGAAGAAAATTTATAGAGCCAAGATCAGTTTAATATACTACAGAAACAGAGAGCAGGTCAGGGATGGTTTGTATCACTGTGCTAACACAGATGAAGTGTTTGAGAGAAAGGGATGAAAGAATTTTTAATGGAAAGAAAGATATAAAAAGGCGTCTTAGGGCCATGTGATAACTAACTGAGTGAGCTGCATCAAGAAAAGACTTGTTACTGAGACTTCTCTTGATAATACAATTTTCATTTTTCCTGCAATGATTAATAATAATGCAGCATTTAATTTTTTTCTCCTATTTAAAAAAGACATGAGAACCCACTTTAAATCCCATTGGGCTGCAGAGAACAGCACACAGCCCTAATAAATACTTGAAGCCTGATTTTTTTGCACCAGTATTATGCTGAACATAATTTATCACTAGGTCCCATACACATATTCCTTACCAAACAGGGTGAACACATAGTAGGCACACACAGGAAGGTTTCTTGTGGAAGTCATGACATTGCCATGGACAAAGAAATATGGTCCAGAGGCTTGTGGCTAAAGTAACCTCACCAGCTTCAGGAACCAAGGATGACAAGGGCTTGAGGCTCCATTGCCATGATATCCTCTTCTCATGAAATGGAGATGATCCATGGGTTTTGTTAATGATGTTGCCCAATTATCCAAGTGAGATGTTTCAGGATGTCTTTAAGTTAGCAGTGTTTATGCATCCTTTTTCTTCTTTTCCAGTCATTGTCTTTGATGGTCAGACTGCATATGTTATCTTAACAGAGAAAGAAAAGCTTTCTTCTTGTTCCAGGGCAGCTTTTCTTTGTTGTCTTTTCATAATACTGACTGAAGATCAAACTCACAGGTTCACACTTGATCACTGCCAGATACACTACAAAAAGCTGCAAGTGTCATTTCAGAAAGCCTACAAATACTTGGGGGTTGGTTACCTGTTTCAGTTCTGCATCTGTTGATGCAGAACTGGTAACCAACAGGTAACCATCTTCTAACCAATTAATAGGTAACCAACTACTTTTTTGCTGCTCTAAAATAATAATTATACTCCAGAAGAAACCATAGAGAAAGGAAGAGAATGAGGATACTTTTGGGGTTCCCTGAAATGTTCCTTACTGGAGGACTTGTAACAGGACCTTAAGGGAATTTGAGACCTATTAATCCCATGGGTCATTAAGATCTGGAAAGAAAGTACCCCCTGGAACAGAGGTAAAAATTCTTTGGAATCATGTAACTGTGAACCAAAACCAGCTTAGCAGCAGTATTTCCTAACTTCTGAGCCCTTGATTTGGGAACACAAATTTTCAATGGAGAAGAGAATGGCAGAGCAGTGAGCACAAAAACTTCCTCTCCATGGTCTTAATTAGATGGAGGCAACACTGTTTTAATAAGGTATTTGCCAAACCTCTGTGGGATGTGAATTGTAGCACCTTTTTCTTGTGCTAATGACCCTTGAGAGGAAATTGTAATTTTCAGTAAATGCTCAGGAAAATAGTTAAGGTGGCCTTAATGCATGTTTGGTTCTTGGATATTTTGTGTATCTCCACCACACTGGGTGGAATAGAGCTTTCTAGTGCAGTGCAGTTCAAGTGACTGCTATCAATCTTCAAGTTTCCCATAGAAAATCAGCACTCTCAGCACAAAAATATGTATTTCTGTATTCAAAAATATGTATTTCTTCTCTATGTATTTCAGCAGCCAGTAGGGATGGCTATTGACTATTGAAAGTCTAGAGCCACAGTTCTGGATTCAGTGTTTTGAAATACTTGTAAAATCAAAGAGAACAGCAAAGCTTTGCAGTGTCTTTCATTGTTAATTGCAGTTAAGAAAAAAAAAAAAAGGTTTTTTATTTAAAAATAAGTGTTCTATTGTGCTTTGTGGGGACAGTTTGAAACTCAGAAATAGGAATTATTGGTCTTGGGAGCTCATGGTAGCAAGTTAGATATACAGTTAAAATGTCTGTCTTCAGTATGATTAACCCTTGGAAATTTTTCCACTTACAAGAAAATTTCTAGTCCTCTTTTGCAGTTTTTCATCCTGCTATCTCCTTTTTTCCAGAGGTCTCAGTGCCAAAATAGTTACAGCTGCCAGCTGGATCTGCTAAAGGTTTTGAAGGCAGATCTCTCACCGAAGTATAATATTACTGTTTTGCATGAGGATGCTTCTCCGGTGCTCTCTTTGTTGTTTAGAATCAGACCATGAATAAAAGTAAACTTAATATAAACTCATTTTGACTAATATTCTTACTTTCTTTTTCAAGACCTCATCAAAGGAAGTAATATTCAAAAGGGGTTTTCAAAAAGAAATTAAATTCCAAGTTACTTTTGTCATTGGAGTGCAAAACAATGCAGAGCAGCTTTACCTTGGAAGTTTTTGTTTCTCAGGCTCCCCCGCATACAAAGGAAGAGCAGCTATTTCCAGTGACCTGTCTGGCTGCTCAGCCTGCAACGCTGGACAAGAAGAAAAGTGCATTACAGTCACAAGAATACATATTAGCAGTAGTTTACAGTCATTGTGTCTGTCAATGCAGTGTACTACTCACAGTCTGTCCCTCCAAAACAGAGACCAGATACAAAATGAAAGTGAAACAGGCCCCAGTCATTTTTACACTGCTGTGCACATTGTTTTTTCTGTAATTTTTAACCCTAGAAACAGTAAAAACCAAGAGGCTACAGCTTCTCTGCATATTAAGCTTTGTGCTTTGGCATATGATTAATATATCAGTACCTCATACAAAAAAATGGACTGACATTTTGAATAGCTCATAAGATTACTGTAAAAATTCTCCTAGTTTTATGTCTAAGCTTTTGCATTTGCAAAACCTTGAATTCAGCATTTGTGCTTACTGTTTCCTATGTTTAACTTGAATCTAAGAAAGAAAAAATGCAGTTAGTTTTTCTTTGTTGGTAACAGAGTCAAACCCATACAATATGAAAAACAGTGTGTCTAAGACCCAAGGAGGCTTTGGGATGGAGGTGTTTTGAAAAATTGATCCTTTGTCAAGTGACATGTCCAATTCTCATAAAGAGGTAGAAAAAACTGGATAAAGATTTCTCAGTTCATTTGGTGAAAAATATGCAATTCAAATCCATGAGTGACAACTTGCAATAAAGAGTGCTTGAACAGTGATTGTACCCTACAGCATGCATTTATTTGGCAGAATAAAAAGCACTCATACATTTCTAAGGACCAGTATGTAGGTGAACAGTCCTGCAACATACTACGTGCTTTCAATTCTCAACAAAAGTAATGGCAAATGAATGAAGGTTCAAACATGTACACATCTAACATCTTTTTTTTCAAAAGGATATTAACCCTTCTTCTTTTTTTTTTTTCCCTTTCCCCAAAAGGCATTTCAGCAACTTCTTCCAGCAGTATATTACCTAGCATATTATTCATTGCGTGGAGGGCACTAGCCTGGAACCTGAGACCTTACTTTGCTCCAGGTTTCCAATATGACTTTGAAGAAGTCAGATTGTTTTTAATTTTTTTTTTAAGAAACTGAAACTTTTTGAATGCCAGGCTGCATTCTCACTTCTCTATCTTCAGTACTGCTTTTTGGCTAATAAAGTAGAGATAAAAAGGCTTTTCCACCTTACGGATCATAACAAAAATAAATTTTAAAAATTAATGCAGTCAGATACTGAAGAGCTTTTTAATAAGGCTGTTAATGAAGCATTATAGATGTAGTCTGCATATTTGATCTTGCTGGGAAAAATGGTGAAATTATACAAACTATAATTACAGACATGTCAGGCTCTGTCTTTGAAAGCAAGACACTGCCACTAAATTAAAATACTTATAATTTAATATATGATAACCACTAAAAAACTAGGCTACTTTTAATTGTCATGACAACCCTCTTTAATCAGAAAATTCTGAGAGATCTAAAATACAACATAGGTCATTGTAAATGGAAGACTGAGAATATGTATGCAGACATAAAATAGTTCATATAGCTCCCTGTTATCATCATCCCAACAGAACCAAGTATTTTCTGCCAGACAGGCTATGAAAAACAGACATTTCACATGTGTGCAACTGGAATTGATTTTCCTCTGGAATTACTACATATATGGAAAAGTAAGAACTATGCACAGACTTTCACATACCTACACGTGAATATAGGAAAGTACACATAGGTATGTGTATCCAATTTATAGAGATTTAGAATAGCTAAGAAAAAAATCCCAAAAAACAAGATTTAAAAATGACATAAGAATTAAAAATATGTCATTTCACAGTTCTGGGAAATGAGGTACGGCTTACTATGTTGAGGGTTTGAGTTTTAAACTAATGACTCCATAATAGAAGTAACATCAGTATTTCTCTGTGTCTTGGAATATTGCCTAGGACAAAATAATTATGGAGTCCACAGTTTGTGGCAGCCTTTTCTCATTTTTATATAGCAAAAAAATTAGAATGCATTGAGAGTCTACATAGCGAAAGAACAGGGCCATACAC
>QUSF01000003.1:28903795-29119688 GCA_003676055.1 Chloebia gouldiae
CCCTGTTTATTATTAAGTGTTTCTAAAATCCCACACTGAATGATAAAATAAGGAATACCTGAAGGGTAAAAATCAGGATTTCTAATTCTAGAGCAATATGCATCCTCTTACATATTAACAAAGCACTTCAACATCTTATCAGCATCATACAAGAAAATAAAATCCTGTAGCTGTAGTTCTCAGATTGTCAACCCTTTAACTGTGGGCAGTGGTTTTAAGTCTCTGATACAGCAAACTCTGATACATCTTTTTAAAAAACAGGATTTATGCATTTCGTAAGTCTGGTTTCATAAAATGCAACCTGTAATAGCAGGCACAAATTTGTTGGATAGACACAGGTGAGAATAAGAACATCTAGAACAACCAACAGAATAAAACCAGAAGTATAATGACCTATTATGATATGAAAATTCAGATCATATCAGCTTCATGATTAGTCATTAGAGTTTAAAATACATACTCATGAATTAAAATATTCTGAACTATTTCTCCAATTAGGAAAACAGAACAGTATTTCCATTTAGATTGTAAGGAATATTTCTTCCAGTGTAGCAAAGAGAACTACTGTTCTTGAATATAGAAAATTGATATCGAAAAAATCTTGCTTAAATTTAGAACTCCTGTATGATTTTTCCAGGGATGCAAACTACTATGGAAGGGTACAAAGCAGAAAGATGTAGGGCAGAAAAATTAATCAAGAAAAGACACCATGACAATTTCTTTGGGAATATGGGAATACTAAAGCTATAGAAGATGCAGAGAAAACAGAACCTGTAGTGAGAGGAAGAATATAAAAGACATTTCAAATGTTTCTCAATGGTAAGAATGAAAGGAAGGATGAAAGCCACCAAAATACAGAGAAACTCAAGGGCTAGAGAGAAGCCACCTCAGACTCAACTCTTCTACATACTTGACAACTTGTTTCATATTTGATTTGTTCTTACTCTCTCATATTTTCCATTAATTATAATTTTAGTTTGTGTCAGACTGTGCCTTTTTCATCTGTTGACTCAAAGGAGATATCTGTTTATCTCTAATTTCAACCTCTCTAACCTTTCAGACTCTCTAACCGGAAGAAATATGTTAATTACGTGAAACTTGAAATATTGAAAAGGTCACAAAAACCTACAGAAGAGTGAGACGTAAATTACACATCTTGACATAAACGCGTATGTACGTCAATCTTTTTGCATTCACTCCAATGCCAAGCTTATTTTAGCCTTCTTCAGGCATGCACTTTACAGATTTCCACGTCACCCTTCAGCTCAGTTCTACCGCCCTTTTCTGATCATTGCTACTTGCAGCTTTCTTTGCACCAGCTGGGTTTTCAGCCTTTTTCTAGGCTATGCAGCAGGCTGTGCAATAGGGAAGGAACCACAGACTAAAGAGGCTGGAGATTATGTGAAACCTAGAAACGTTCCTCTGCCAGTGGGTCAGCAGAAAAGATGCCTGCATATGGGAAAGTCGTGATGGAGATGAAGGCACCCATCAACCACCCGTGATGTGAGGCTTGGCAGGTCTGCCCTGCCGTCTAAGTGCCAAGAGCTCTCTCTTCTTGGCTCCTGGATCAGTTTTAAGTCAGATGGGGAGTGCCACCTGCTGGGTGACCTTCTGAAACTGAGTCGTGGGTTTAAGATTAAGATAACTGTAACAGGAATTTATATGAGCAAAAACTCAGCAAGGGCCTAAAATTAAAGAATTGACTAATCAGACTCAGTGAGAAGGACAAATTGGTCTTAAGTAGCTCCCTTACAGTTCCATGGCCAGCTTGCTGTTGCTTTTAGTAATCCTTTTCTTGCTGATCAAAAATCTGTAGGGCTTGTCTTCCTTTATGTGTAATAAACATTTTCAGACCCTACCTGCCTGCTAAATCTCTCATAGATCTTAGAGTTTTGCTCCAAGGTGTCTTTTTCCATTGTGTTTTTAAATAAAGGAAAAAGAAATGTCCATCAGCTCTTGACAAGGTCTTATACCTACACATATCACAGTTAATAACAGAATATTCTGTGTCATCCTAGAGATTTTGAAGGAATTTTCTACAGTTCACTCAGTATAACTATGGACAATCAATGCATGGGATGGATCAAAATCTTCTGAGAAATTTGTTTTGTGTACACAAACCACTTGCTCAGCCTGACTCTGGGATTCTTAAAGTGAAAAGACTTAGAGCACAGACCAAGAAAGGCAGAATTCTGTCTTGGCTGGGTACATCAGAAAAGACTAATTTTATAAATTACTTTAAGTTTTTCTATTTAGTCTCTTAAATATGCCTCAGAAAGCTGGCCTAAAGAAGTTTAAAAAATAATTTTATGTCTAGAAAGTGTTGCAAGTGGTGTGTAGAAGATGCATTTCTGTTATTTTTCCTGTTATGGGAGGTACTCTAAACTAAGGTGAAGGTATAAAATGTGGCAGTCTATAACCAGATTTGTGCAGCTGTGAGACATTGGGTATAGCACAACCTTTACCTAAGAATAACTATGATTTCCAAACGAAAATATTATGCTTGATTAGTTGATGAACACATTACACGTGAAACCTCAATTGTTATCTGCTGATAATTGGGGGTAAAAGTCAAAATAAATGCCAAAAAATACTAATAATGAAAAGAGAAGTGGAAAACTGAAGATTGATCTGAAATAAAAGTGCGGTAAAATCCCAGAAGGTTTGTGCCTGATGATAAATCTCAATAGGCTAGTGAAGAACAGCAAGGTCTGCAATGAGTGCCTTGGCTTGAGAATCAGAAAGGAGGCTGCCCAGGAAAAGCCAGTCAGGGCCCAGGATCTGACTGTTGCCAAAATCTGCATTGGAAATTGGGAGGTTATCACTTAATTAAATTAACAGTGCCACCATTTCATAATCTGACTTCCTCCTGACAAGGGAAAATTGTCTAAAACATGGCAAAGTACTCCTTGAAGAGTTGAGTGGAGTTAATTAATCAGCCTGTGTCTGAAGCACAGGGCACAGCAGCAAATGTGGCTGCAGCAAAGAGTAAAGCAATAGAAAAATTACACATGCTGGCATTAGTTTAGGTTTTTAAGATTATGGTCAATGATCAAACACCACAAAGATTTTGCGTCTGTGGCCAAATAAAAAGGAGACTATCCTGCTGAGAGGATTTCAAAGGAACTATCTACAAAATGATGGTGTGTAATTGAGAAGAGGGATCCAGGCTGTTTATAACAATGTGGTGGTGTTGGGATGAGAGACAATGGGCATAAAATGGAAAAGTAAAAGTCTGAACCATATAGAAGGAAAAGCTTTTATCAGCTGAAACAGGTTGCTTGGTTATGAGGAAGGTGTGCTCTGTTTGTCTTTTGTTGTCACAGTAAAGTCCAAAGAAGCCTGGTCTGCCCTTGTAGCTGATGTGAGCAGGAAGTTGAACAAGATGCCTGCAGAGGTTTCTTTCCATCAGAATTTTGTGTGAGTCTAAGATTATACTGTACTGTGAAAGCAAATAGCTGAAAAAATATTTAGACTCTTCGTAATCTACATGAGAAGAAAAATGCTTTAAAAATTGATTGGCAGAAGAACTAGATGTTATGATGCAAAAAACAAAAAGAACACAGTAAAATTTCATTATATAAGGATTACAAAACATTCAAAGACCTCTGCTCATGTATAAAGATCACACAAGAATTTAAATACTTTGTCTGACAAGCAGTGATTGTGAATAGCAATATTCATTTAAGTATTAGTGGTCAGGATGAATAGAACAATAAATTGCAAAATTACCACAACAGGAATAATCTATGATTAATGCTAAATAATCTGCAGTGTCAAGTTAATCATTGAACTCAATAATGATTAAGCAAGTCACAAAGTACGTGTCAGATTGGTGGCTAGCGAGGAGGTCAAAAGAATGACTATGGCACAGAATGAAAATGAGATTTCTTGGGAGACTTCTGCATTAAAGGGCAGATATGCAGAGAAATTCTAAGCACGGTCTAGGGAACTCCTTTCACAGAATAGCTGTGTGAAATGAAAGTTTGCATAATGGCCAAAAAACCCCAAATTAAAAAAGGTTAAGGAAATCACAGGAAATAACAGAAAGAACTGAAAGAAAGTGTAGTCAGCTTGAAAGTAATGAATGAGATCTGCTGACTTCAACACCAGAATAATATACTTAAGTTAATGTACCTGTATAGCACCTGAGAAAAGAAAATAGTATGCAATAATAGTATTATTAAAAATAATACTCAGAGAAATAAATCAAGCCAGAATTTCACCTCTGGGTTTTGTTCAAAAATGCTGATAATCTTGAAATGCAGTCTAGGAGGTCTATATTTCCGTGAATATTCCTGCTCTTGGTGTTGTGCTAATAAATGCTATGGGGATAGTAGCTCTAGGCTGAATACAACAGATGATGATGCAAAGGGAAAAAAACCAAAGAAAACACAGATATGAAGATGCTCTTTTTACCTGAGAATATGAATATTTTAAAAGGGTCCTATTGGCATGCAATACTGACACATTTTCTTGCATTTAACCTTCAGCTCATCAGTTTCAATAATAATAATTATTTCCAGCTTGTCTATCTCCACTGAACTTTCCCTTTTTTCTTTCATCTTGTTTTCCCATCATTCTTCTCTAGACATTTTAAGGTAACATTTACTATTTTTTAAGAATCACAAATCAAAATTAAATTTTGAAAGTTTATTTCTCTTTGAAATTGGAATCTAGGAGCTATAATTTCTTAAAAAGCAAAACATTTCAAGGACTGAGCTCATGGTTTTGAAGGCAGCTATGTTGCTTGGGCTCTTTAGTGGGTGAATATTTGGGCAATGAGTTCCCAGGGACTCTGAGCTTTCACGTGCTGAATTTCACTGTCCTGGAAGGATGGAGATCTTGGTAGACAGGAAGCAGCAAGTATCTGAAAGGCCAGTTGATGAAAACTCTGGGATCCTGATGTCTAGATCAGTAGCCAAAGTCTAAAACCCACTTTGTGAAAAAGCCAAATAAGTGTCTACAGTGACCAATATTCCCCAGGATATTTCCATTTTCACAGGTTAGTTTTCTTTGACAGAAAAACTGAACACCAGAAAATGTCCAGCTGTCATTCTCACCTTACTATCATTTCTGCACAGTGGGCCTGTACACACAAAATACATCACTTTATCATGGCTCCTGCTTCCAGCTTCACAGATCATACATTGGCCCTTGCTCAACGCCAAATCTGCATTTACCTTTTTCGGCAGTTTGGAACCCTATTATTTTACTGTAGCATACATGAACCCTTCTGAATTCTGCAATAGATGCTCTGGGTTTTATGCTAATACAATTTTTTCCTTGTCAAACATTGGGAAGAAGGCATTCAGTAACCACACTGACATCTTGCTCTTCCCAAGGCATTCTTTGGGCAGGAATCAACAGTTCATGTTGTATATCACAGCAAAGGGTGTCATGCCCAGTGGTGCTTGAGGGAAGATTTGCATGTATGAAATAAAAGACAAATAAAAGCCAACAATATCCTCCTCCACCCTGCCAAATAAAACAGCAGCTTAACAACTAGAAAACAGAACTTCAATTTTCTTGTGTGGTTACAGTATGTTTGTTCCTTAAGAGTGAAGTAATGAACTTGCTCTTGGAACAGAGAAGTTATGGTCTCATATTAAAGAATGTGGTTTTCCCTTCATTTAGCAAAAAAAAAAAAAAACCAAAAAAAAAAAACACAAACCAAAAAATAACAAACAAAAAACCCCACAGAACAGAAAAACTGAGTGCAAAAATGGGAAAGACTTCTGGGGAAATATAAGAATTCTAACACTGGGCCCCTGCCTTAAAATAATACTTCATTGTATGGCTTCAGATATTTTACAGTGGAGCTTTCTTTTTTTTTAATTAATATTCCTATGCAAGCGAAAGTGCAGAAAATAATGTCTAATATTTTTTAAATTTGATTAAAGGATCCTGTGTTGTTTCTATCACTCCAACAAAAGCTCAGTCTTAAAGAAAAGTAATATCACAACTTTTTCAGTGTTTTCATTATAAGATCAACTCCTTGGGGCTCTGCAGACAGAGAAGAAAAATATATTAATTTCATGATTCTTTAGCTAACATGAAAACGTGCCATAGTCAGTTCAGAGCTTCAGCACTTACATCTAGAAAATAGAAAGCATGTGTATTTCCCTTTATAGAATACTTGAATATCTAAACTAATTGAATTTCAAAAACTTGAAGAGTAGAAGCTCACCCATGGGATTTATTTTCATGGTAAAATCATGATCCAGTTACATTTTTCATTTTTTTTATTTGCTTACATTTTGCTTTGTTGATTTTCATATAATTCCATTATTCCAAGATGAACCAAATTTGCTTGTAGTATACTTTTAATTTCAAATGACATTTAAACTGTTAAACCCCAAAATTATATACATCATTTGGATTTTCCCAGCAAAAATCTGAACATCTGCACAAGCCATATTTTCCTTCAGAGTACAATATGGATTGCCCCCAACCAACATTTCATGTCCTATTTTGATGGAAATATCTAGACAAGAATTAACATCACTAGATGTCACTAAACCATCATTTCCTTTTCAAAGATTCTACATAATTGTTTTCCATTTGGTAAGGCATTCATATTTCAGTAGTTCAGTTTTCATCTCCAGATATGACTTTGTCTCCTATCACAGCTTTGCTTATAATCTGTGTTGTGTGTAAACCTTTGTGCTCTACGCTTCAGTTTTGGGGAGCTTTTCAGGTCATTGTGCGAAACTGTGTGTGGGGGCAGGTAAAACCTTCTTGTGGGTTTGTTTCTATAAAGTGCTTGGTTTTCACATATTCCAAGTAACACCAGAACTTTCATTTGTGGTACCCTAATGTACTTTTTTAAACTAAAACATTAAACACTTTCTCCCTGTTGATTATATGTAAAAAGACTATTCACGTCTGGATTTCTGGGAAACTTGCTTCATGTTTCCTATGTACCAAACTACGTATTCTGCTGAAACTTTTTAGAGGAGGCAGAAAATGAATTTGCAAGAGCAGAAGGGCAGCCATCCCTACGGTTCTCATGTCCTGCTTTTAGACAAGTAGAACAGCATTGCCTCTTACCTGCCCACTGCTGATTCCTGGAATTCCAGTTATCTTGTTCTATGTTGTCAATACCCAAATAGCTCACTTTCATGCCATGCTCATACACTACCAAAAAAATTGGCATGTGCCAGGATTCACAGTGGTGCCACAGCTTATTTAGAAGCAATAATCTGGGTTTGTCTTGTTTGCTGACACTGGAAGTGCATTTGTTCTGCATACAGTAGCTCAGCTTGTCCAAGTGTAACCATTCTAATGCACTGCCTCTGCCTGAGGAATGCATTGCTTCTGCCTTGCCACCAGCCACTGATTTGTTGTCTGTGGTGTGGAGCACGCTTTCTTTGCTTGATGGGATTTTAATATAGCTCTTACTAGTTCCCAGAGGTTACATTTTGCCATGTATCTTTTTGATCTGTGTTTTTCATGTCTGTTGGTGGCACATATATTCCGTTTTCAATAAAAAACAAAACTTTCAAACTAATTCTTTTTCACATTAGCCTTTTGCCCTCCTGTTTAAGCTCTTAGTTTCACCTTAGTTACAGATACTTGGTTACCCTTGAAACTTCACCAAAACTTCAGACAATTCCTCCTCCATTTTCAAGATTCAAACCATTTCTGTCCCACGCATAAATTAGCCTGGTTCAGACAGCCCTGGGAATGTTTGTGTATCTTGGAAATTAGGCCTTCCCTCTAAAGAACTTCCATGGGCACACATAAATTACTTTTAAACTTGACATTACTAGTGAGAGAATTATTCAGAGCAAACCCTAAAAGCCCAGCTAGGGTTTAGGTAAAGAATAGGTACAAACAATATTTCTGAACTTCTAAGGACATTACTTTTACAATTTGCTTCCAGAACTGAATGAGGAGATGACAGTACTTCTTAACCAAATATTAGTGACTAGCTTTGGGGAAAAAAAAAACAATATGCTCCAAAAATAGTTTTTAGAAATGAAAACACAAGAGAAACAGAAAACTCACATTCAAGCATAAAGTTTTCAAGGAACTTGAAACTCATTAAAGAAGAGGTATTCATCCATATATAGAAGCATTCTGAAGGAGGCAATCTGGTGCCTACTTCCAATTTGATTGAGCATTTATTTGGAAGGGTTTCCAAGTATTTTTGTTCTCTAACAAGATTAATCCTGAGCACAAATGCACATCTACAAAAAAACCCAATCATTTTCACACAAAAACTTGGCTGGTGCTAACAGCTGTAGAGAAATATTTCAAAATCTGTGCAAATTATTGTCAATAAAACATCCCTGAAGAGAAATCCATTTTCTTTAATAGCTTTCAGATGTAATATTAAGAATAGAGTATCCATGAAGCTGATCTATCTAATTTATGGATAGAATATTTTCCTCTTTGTGTTTACAGAGTCACAGAATGGATGAGGTTGGAAGAGACCATGGTGGGTCATCTGGTCCAACCTCCCTGCTCAAACAGGGCCTTCCTAAAGCACAAATTCTCTGGTTAATCTGTTCCAGTGCCTGGTCACCTGCACAATAAAGAAGTTCTTCCTCATGTTCAGGTGGAATTTCCTGTGCAGCAGTTTCTGCCCATTGCCTCCTGTCCTATTGCTCAGCACCCTTGAGAACAGCCTGGCTCCATCCGCTTGGCTCCCTCCCTTTGGATACTTGTAGAGATCCCTTCTCAGTGGTGTCTCTTTGTGGTACTACAGGGCAATGCAATGCTGTAAAAGGCCATGTATACTGAATTCCACAAGCTCCTTGCTAAAACTGAGAGATCTATAAAAATAATACTTATAATAAAAAATTACAGGAGCTATTGCACGTTTATAAATGCAGTACTGACCTTGGCAGGAAGTTTTCGTTTGGTGAATTACTGTGAAGAGGTCCTTTGATCCAAAAACTTAACAAAGATTTTTGCTTATGCCAGGTGGGAGAGGCTTATGCGAAGTGGGAGTGGGTTTCAGAGCAGAAGCACTCATCTTTTCTCCTTCAGAAGTTCCACATGGGCTCAGCATACTTTACAGCAATGAAGAAAAAGGAATCCATTTTTACACATTTGTTAGGAATACTAAACTCACAGCATGCAAGATCCCTTCCATCAGCAAAATCTTCACCACTGCTTTATCTAAGTTTTAGCCAATTTATTGCTGATTTACCTTTTCCTTTTAAGAGCACTTAAGCAATATCAAAAAAGTTTCTTTATTCTCTTTTATTAAAAAAATAAGTAAACAAAATGTTAGAAATATGACTAATCTTTTAAAAGTTAAAAGGTTTAAAAGTTGTCTGAAAACAACAGATCATTTAGGATTAAGAATATTTTATCATATTTTTGATGAAGAAAACAAGGCATACCAGGACACTGTTTATACTGTTTAAGCAGTGTACTAATGCCTCAAATTACATTCCTCTAGGGAATCTTTGTGCATCTATATTTTGTCTTTGGTCCATTTCCATAGCAACGTGTTTGTTCCTATGGAGAATCTGGGTGAATACTTTCAAATTGAACCTGAAAGTTTTGAAATAAGGTTTCAGTTCTCTATAGAATAATTATGAACAAATGTAGTTTTTAAAAAAACCTAAAAAATAAACATAATTTTGCTATTGTTTCTTTTACCATACTCTAGGCATGATTAGCTCTGAACAATCCTTTGATCTCTTTCCCATGTTCAGACTGGGAGCAGGCTTATCCACATGACTTCAGCAGCTGCTATAAAATCTGGTGGGGAACTTTTCATTCCAATTTCAATGGCTCACTGTATTCACTAATTATGTTGTTAAATACACACGCATTCCAAATTTTTACTCAGAAGCTGGGATCTATGCTTAAAGAAACCCGTAATAAACAAAAATCCCATGAGGAGATGGGGGGAAAGAACAGGGCAAGATGACTTTAAAATTACTTTCAAAATAATAAAGTTCATTTTAGAGGATCTCTTTAAACTCTAGCCAGTATCACTTCCTGTTCATTTTTGTCGCTGTCCACTCTTTCATCTCAGGGAAATATTTTATAGCTGAAAACTATTTATTGTTACAAGATAATATTGCTAAAATAAGGGGTTTTTTAAAGGTTTTTTTTTTTTAAAAAGGTTTTTTTTAAAAAAAAAAATTGTTTTTTTTAAAAAAAAAGATAATTGCTCTTTAGCATTAATACTAACAATCATTTCTTCAAATAAATTTATTTCAGATAAATAAATAAAATGGAATTTTTTAAGAGGATATTTCCATCAGAACCTGCTGGAAAATGAATTCAAAGGAAAGAAAACTAAGAAAAAAATATCCCTAATTACATATTGTGGGTTTTTATAATGATTTTTCATAGAGTAGGAAGTCTCTTAAGTCTAGTTGTAAAATGATCCAGCTAGTATTTCAGTCAAATAATTTCAGGAATTCTTTTGGAATTGCCAAATTAGTCTGACCAAAGATACCTTTCTTGTAATGCACAAAATAACAAGACTGAAAATCCTGTGTGCAAACTGGCATAAAAAAAAAGGACCTCTTTTTTACTTGATTGGTCAGGTGGTGTCAGCCTATTGAATCCAGCTCAGATTATGCCATTCATACAACTTAGAAAATTACTGCTGCAAAGATTGAACAATTTTTCAATATTTTGAGTCAGGCCCAACATCTGCATCATCTGGAGATAATGATGCTTTCATTCTCTATGCCAGCAATTCAAGCCTTACATGTGATAGTCAGAAAGTATTCACAGATGGTCCATTCCAACCTGCTCTTTTTTTGCTTCCCCTGGGTTTGTACTTTTTTAGGCATTTCCCATCTGCCTGCTTTAAAATCTTTAAATAGGTGGAATTTCTGGTGAAAGGAATGAATGCTTTTATTCTGCCTCCAAATTCTTTCCCAATGATGCCACGTGCACATTAGAGCTGGCACGCCCATACTTTGAAAAGAAGCATAAAGTTAAGAAGAAAAATATGGACCTGTTTTATATAATAGTGAGTCACTGCTACATTTTAGTCACAGGCTACAGACAATAAAAGAGAAATGAAGTGTCAGTGATTGAATTGGGAGTATTAGATAGAAGCTCTGTAGAGACAGCATCATCTCTTCTCAACTGAAAAAAAAAATGTTCATTTACAGGATAGGTGCCCTGCCATCAGCCAATGAAGATGGCTTTAAAAACCTATATGGCCTAAATGAACAGGACATACAATCAGGGAATTGGTTCCTGAATATCACTCAGAACAATAAACTTGAATCATACGAAAATATCTGAGATATAGCTACAGAGTAAAGAAAGATGGTATCAATAATTTTAATAAATATATTGAAAGAAATAAATCCCTATTCCACAGTCAGGAAAAAGAAAGTAGCAGTATCTGTAACAATTGATTGTTAATAACACAAGCCTACTTCTAGTTCAGCTAGATATAAAGAGGAACACAGAAAAGGGTGACAGCTTTGTTTGGAACTAAATCTGGTTTCTGTAAGAAAAATGGTGTGTGCAACCACCTTCAGATTTCAGATTGCAATCCACTTGATTTCAATAGGAACTAGAAAGCAAATTAGCTCCTGTGTAAGCTGGATATCCAAAATTATGTTGGTCAATTCCAAGGTACTTTGAATCCAGGCCATTTTTGAAAATCTGGTTTCAGTATATCACAGTCCACTTATAATTCAGTACTTCTGTTGGAAAACTATATGAACACCTGCAGAAAGAAAGAGGAGCATATTTACCAGAATTGAAGGTACTGAGAACTAATTATTAAACAGGTTTGGGCAGTGTTAGTGTTTTCTGTCCTAAATCCAAGCCAATAAGTATATCCTGTGGTGTAACATCTGTGTATCATGCCATAGTGAAAGCCATGGGCATTCCTCAACTCAGTGAAATATAGATTTTAAAAACAAGACAGTGAAGTACTGTAAGATGATTTTATGCCACATGACGATAGAAGAATTTACAAGCAAGCCAGGAATAAAACAGTGAAATGTGAGAAAAAACATCAGATTCATTTCAACAAATTATAGTAAAATCTGGAGGATAGATACTTCAATGAGATGTTATTAAAAGGCTAAAGGTCTTTTCCCAACAAAGAAATGTTTGGAGACTCCCAATCTAATAGCAAAGAGTCATGGATAAATAAGTTCTCTCCAAATCCACAAACTGTCTCTAAAAGCGTGGAGCTATGATAGGAATCCCCTGGGAATACTGTACATGCTTTTGATCACATAATAGCAATGTGACTTTTAAGTGTAGTTATTCTGGTATCAGTGTCATACTTGAGGTTGTATAAGGCTACACAGGATAAGAGTTAAACAGCTTATGAACTGAGCAAAACAAACCAGATGACTATTTATCGGTCTTTGGGACTGCATATATTTTGCAATCATCCATATATATCTATTAAAGAAAGACAGGCTAGAGAAATGTGCTTTGCCCTTGGAAGATAATGGGAAAATAACTAAAGTGGTTTAAAACCTGTAGAAGCCATTTCCACTTTTGCATTCATAAGTTTTACCTTATAAGAGTAAAAAGAATTTTACGGAGCCAGAATAAGGGCACAACATACTATATCATTTGTGCAAGAGACAGGCTGACATTCCCACTTACCAAAATCATAAGCTAGAAGTTAGGGCAGTGTTCCAGAATTTTAAATTTGTTAATCCAGAATACATCTTAATTACATTAGCTTTTCCACGCTGGGTTGGAGAACTTTTACCCAGAATGAACTATCCAAGCCTATGTATTACCAAAAAATATTCTGGTTTCAAAAGAGGAAAAAAATTAGTTAACTTCTTGATGGCTCTATGGAATTAAGAGCATGTTATTGACTTCTAGGATAGGACCTAGCTAACTGGGGATAATATCAACAATCAGAGAAATCTTCCTGTGGAGCATCCAAACAACTGAGATACTAGAATATGAATCAGACAAATGTAAATTTGCGTCAATTAGCCAAAAGGATGAACCCTTTAGACTCCTTAACACTCCAACTCTTCTTGGTTGGCTTTATCACAGATTTCTTCCAGGAAATGTTCTTATTCAACATTAATTTGACAACATGGTTCAAAGTGCTGAACATTAGCTACAACATTGACATTTCCACTAAACACAGATGTACTCATTAACATAAAATCCTTTATGTGCACCCTTATATACAGACAAGTAGATTTTATGTGACAAATATATAAGAAGAAAGATATGTCCCAACATAATAACAAAGTTACCTACTTACAAATTATTCCCTGTCAGCATTCTCTGAGGCCTACCCACTTGATTTGGTATGTCATGGATCGTGCCTTTCACCATAAATACTCTTCCTCAGCACTTGTTCCTGAAAAGGCTTACCTAGAAATGTAGATGTAATTTCTGCTTTTTCTATTCCATCACCTCCTCTGCAGTTCTGGCTCTCTGTTGTGTTTTGTTGACAGAGTAGAAACACTTGTGCTTTAGTGTTTCCCTCCATTTAATACTGCTGTATAGCAGGCTGAGGGTGTTGTCTAGTTTGAAAGCCTTGGCTACTTAAAACGTGGCTGTCAGCAGCAGTTGCTAAGAAACTACAACTTAACTGCTTTCAAACACGGTATTGCTAAAGTGCAATTACCCACACCTGCTATTATTATTTATATGAGCTAATGGGTAATTCCTTCGTCACCACACTGGACACGTCCTCTATTACCTCTCATTTCAATAAGCCCCTTTTTTCTGGTAACTTCTGAGATCATTCCTCATCTCATCCAAATAAATATTTCAAACCACCCCCATATCCCAAATATTCTCCAAGCAGGGAAATAAGCCACAAAATATCTTCATGTAGATAAGAACAAGAGCACATAAATGCCCAGCTGGTCACTGTCACTTAGAAACCCATGTTTATGAGACAGAGGCCCCTGAATAAATTTTCCCCTAAGAGAGATTGCATGTTTGAATAGGAGCAGATGGGCATTTTTTACTTGAAGAAAATGTTTATGAAGTAATAAAATATTAAACTAAAAAGTAAGTGTATCATTTAGCAACTCTGTTTCTATTAAGTCAACCTTCAATATTTTGATATATGAACAAAAAATGCCAGTAATAAGGAATATACATGCAAGTGGAGTGGGTGTCATGGGTGTAAAACTTTTATTCTTACCTTTTTTATCTTATAAACATCTATTGGTGCCTCTTGAATAAAAATGGCATCTTTTACAGTATTTTGGCTGTATTCCACATCAGCTCAGCCCATTCCATTTACTGAGTAATTTCAACCACATGAATTAGATGTCGCCTTCTTTGCTTTCCGGAGGTGAATGCAAACGTCTTGGAACCAGTCAAGCAGAGATGTGAATGAGTGGAAGTCTGGGCCAGATAATGGGAGTGAACAATTAAAATGCAAAGAATTTGTAAAGCTTGATGCTTGCCCTTTTTCTGCAGCCTGAGGTACGCAGCAATGCATGAGAGTAAAGGGGAACAGCCTTAGGAAAAGCATGGCACCTCTCCACAGGTGGGAACAGACAACTTTGCTCTCCTCTTTCCTTCCACTCTGCTCCCACTCAGAGCTAAGCAGACACAAACCAGAGAACAGGCTATGCAGGGAGGCAGCTGTTAGCCCCAGTCCAGCTACGCTTTATTGCAGCTGTATATCTTCCAAAGAGACCCTTGCTGCCACCTGAAGATTCAGAAATAATGGCAATAGGACGTACATATGTCTTCAGTCACCCACATGAGCTCACACAAAATAGAAAATATGAAAAGGAAAATAAGGAAAAAAGAGAATAGGGAAAAAGAAGAAAAATAATCTTCTTAGCTAATACATACTCACACTCAGACAGACCTTACACTTTCACAAACCCCTTCAAAGAAAGAAATATATTCTAATGTAAATCTTGTTAGTTACTAGCCATTTAAGTTAAACTAGTTCATTTTTACCATCTGGTTCACAGGGTACAATTCCTTGTCTTAATGCTGTATTTGGGTGTTTGTTCTGCATATACGTAGTTTTTTTGGAACAGCAATTTTGAACATTTGAGTTTCTCTGTGGAGTGGTGAGGCAATGTATCCTGCAGTGGACTGAAGAGGTAAACAACATGATTTGTAGCTGCATGTGATTGTTAATTATGTAAAGAAAAACTTTAGGAACAGTACAGTAAAACAAATGAGGTTGTTTGTAAATCTATCATTCTCTAGTTTTAACTTCCAAACTATATAATACAAATGCAGTCACATTAACCTGTATGAAAATGTCATCAAAAAAAAAAAAAAAACAGGCAAGCTCTGCATCAAAAGACATCATTGTGCAGTTATTTAGAAAAAACAAAAATGCATTTCTTTCCCTAAGGGAGACCCTTGAGCCTACAGCTTCTTTCAGAGAGTTTTATTTTCACTAAAAAACATTTTGATATCTCTAGATAACTTAAGAACACATTGTTAGAACATTTCAACACACCTACTGCATAACTGCAGTAGCGTAAACTCAGGAAAGTTGATTTTATGAAAAAAACCAACAACCTGCCATTTTCACAAAACTCAGATTTAGAGTGGAATGGGAATAATAAGTTTGAACAAAAATTCCTGAAGACACCATTTGAATGACCACCTTTGGAGGCATTACTCTGTGGGAGAGGAAGGAGATCAGCACTCCCCACTGCCCTGCTGTGACGGTCTTGGGCTACATGCTAAGGGACCACCAAGGGTTTCTAACCTCCACCCAGATCTGCACACAAATTATCATTCATGTTCTGAGCACAACATGAAGACACTAGATTGAATTCCATTTTTATAACAAATATATCAATAGGAGTAAGACGTTGGGGTTTAGAATGTGCTTTTAAGAGTTCTTTGAAGGGAACAGAGTTTGGTGGAAAGGCAACAGATCACAGACAGACCAAGGTGTATTCATGTATATTCAGATATATCCAGATTTTAAAAGATTGTTTCACCTGCATTTTTATTTGTTTTACTTTTGGATGGATTAGAAATTCATTCTTCATCATATTCTGCTTGCTAACTGAGGCAGAGACAATAAAACACACTACTAATAAATCTAGGGATTCAAACTGCAGCCCTTGGCTGCCACCTAAAGGTTTGCTGTACTTCTTTAGAGAGATACCACCAGACTCCATTCCCACGTTTGGAATGTAAAAAACTTCTCTACTACCGTTACAGGCAACCTCCATGGTCACTATTACTAAAAGCGATTATGAGGTAAAAATATTTGTTCTAAAAAAACAAAAAGCCCCACCAAAACAAAACCAAGGAAGGAAAAAATGCACTGTAGTTCAACAGTACAACAGAAAGAATTATTTCTTGTGTCTGCATGCACTTTCAATTTGAAATAACACCTAAAATCTTTTAAAAAATAAAATAAAGCAAAAGAAAGCATGCTATTTGGTTTCATTAAAAGAAGACAGCCCGAGCAAAGAAACAGTGCAAACTCCCGAGCAATGAATGGCTCAGAACAAAAAAAAAGGGTGGTGTGCTCAGCCACCTTTTGGGCAACACATGTTTTGCAACCATAATCTCCCATGGTAGTTATTAGGATAGTTTGTAAGGTAAGGAGCATGTCACTGGTATACTCTCATACTGCCTAAGGTGCTGCCTGTTCTGTCCTTTATTTTCATTTGGCACCTGTATTTTTCTGTTCAGCAAGGTGAAGTTTTAGTTTAATTCGATGTAATGTAATCTTTACTGATTTCTGTGACAGCTAGGACACATCTGCAGATGAACTTCATGTGTTCTGTTTTCTCTTCCAAAGCCAAGTTATATAGTTCTCTTAATCACCTGTAGAAGTGTGGACACAGAAGACTGATAGAATTTAAATCAAGAAGGAATTGCAATGGCAATTTTTTCTGATCTCCAGTGTTGTACAGGCTATAAAACTTCACCCAGAAATTTAACATTAATGCTTTGGTTTCATCTATAGTCTGTCTCTCATACAACCACTGAGCCTTGATGAAAAATGGTGCCATGATGAAAAATGGTGCCAAATAAACATTTTTCTTCAAACACAGTTAGAATCACTAAATTACTCTGCAATCTATATTTCCCCTCATCTTCCAATGTTCATGTCACATGAGGATTATTTGCTGGTAGAATATCACATTAACTAAATTTTAATGGAAAAAATTATTAGCCTGGTTGTAACTTAATTTTGTAAAATATTTTCCATTTGAAATAAGAAGATATGTTCTGGTAAATCCTAAGGTAACTGTGTACTCTACGCAAGTACATGCTAACAGTGTGGCCTTAATTTTTGTCCCGAGTTCATACTGACTTTATATACTGCTGAACAACTCAATTACTCCTGACTGCCCCAACTCAGGCAAGAAATGTCTGTCCCCAAAAAAATTCTCTGCTCCTTTGCAATACATTACTCCCGTAATTCTTCTCATATCTTACCCTGACTTTAGTCACAGTTGGTACCAGATGCTTCAGCAAAGGTGGAAATCATCTTTAAAGGAACATGTCACAGAGCGGCTGCACAAGAAATTTCTGTGCAGCCTTAGAAAATGACCAGTTCTTGTTCCGAGGTACAAAAGGTTACCTTTGTTATGAACTTTTATCCTGGCTAATGTAAAAGCACATACAATTCTTATAAATATCTCATTTATTTTTAAATCCTACAAATTTCCCCAGCCCATTAATTCCAAGAGTTACTTATATGTTATTTTAAAAATAATCTTAGCTTTATTTTAGCTTAAAGTATGAGCAGTAAAACCAATAACTACTGGATCCTGGAATTAAACAAGAGAAGACTTATTGATACAAATAAAAAAAATCAGAAATAGAGATATCTTTCAGAAGAAGGGATGAATTTGTGTGATGTGCTGCCCAAACATACATGTTCTTATGCCAAAATGAAAACATTGCCAAAATGAATTGTCTGAAGATAAGCAGGATGTAAGAGGTGAGAAGATATATATGCAGACACATTTGAAACAATTACAAACATCAATAAGCAATGTTTTCTTGCTATTTCTAAATGTCTCCATCTGCCTCCATTCTTTCCTGGTTCTGCACTTAAATATTTCTTGAATTATTTTAGTTGTCACTTTAGCAGTGAGTAGAGCAGCAATCTGGTGAGAGAGAGGAGAGGATATGCAGGTAAACACCACACAGACAGCAACCAGGCTGTTCATACGTTTCAAGACTGAGGAAAAAAATCAGATTAAATTCTACCAGAGATGTTCAGAACCTTTAACAGTTCTGGAAAACCACCCACCTCCTGTCCATGTTCCCCATGTCTTCCACTTCCCCTCTCTGCCACACACACACAGAGTTTGCCTGTGGGATTTTTCCACTCATCGGCCACTGCTCAATGCAGGAGCTTAGCTATGGGCAGGAGAAATGATTTGCACTCATCAATCACCCAGTTACAAACTCCTGCTTTTGGATGTAGGAAACTTTTGAGCTTGATCCATACTGGTTATTCTGAGCGTGAAAAGAACTTTAATTTCTCTTAAACAGCACCAGTGCTCTTTATTAACCATATCTTAACTTTCCCTTTCAACCTCTAACACCCAATTTCCTCAAAAGTTTCTCAGGAGGAACTTGAATTTTCAGAAGTCCCAAGAAGCATTTCCTACTTACTATATTCTACCTACTTTCTACCCGTTCCTTGTAAAACATAACATAGGAAACCTCTGGGAAATAACAAATGAGCTAATGGTTGTCAAGGGCAAATGTGGAAATTTTATCTGAAAACTTCCAAAACTTTCAGGACTATTATACTGTTACAGAATATTTCATCTGGACATTTGGTAACCCAAGGTCTAAATCCAAGGGACAGAAAAGGGTGAAACTGCTGTGGAAGGAGGATGAGGAAGAAGATGAAAAGCTGTTTGAGATAGCTACAGCAGCAGTCATGACCTTGGGACTCTGTTAGGGAAGCGAGAGACACAGAGGAGTAGGTGTGGAAAGCAAGAGGCCTGTAAATATCTGACGATCCATTCAAAGTGACTGGGTGGAGGGAAGGTGAGAAGAATAAAAACTTTTTAATGCAGATGAGGAAAAAGGCAGAATAGGACTAGTAGTCTTCAATGGAAAAAAAATTAAAAGAGGAAAAAAAAATTTGAAAAAGAAGAAAATTAAAACACCTGAGGTGTAATACAGTGACTTGATGGGCACCTATGTTGGCTCTCAGCACTAAGTGGAGATTACATACCTTTTTCAAGAACCAGAGAGAAAGGTAGGAGACAGGTAACAAGAATAGAAGGAAATGGGTGGAGGTAAAATAAACACATGGAGTGCCAATGTTCTGTTGACAGTCTGAGCTTGCAATAATAACAAAAAAAAAAAAGTGTGTGACTTACTAAACTTCACCGTGGCTGTTGTTTCTCTGTAGAAATAAAAGTGCTATTCATGCATGTCACAAACTATTATGTGAAATGTGTGTTTTGAGAGTTCAGTTGACTCGGTGTCTGTGGATGTATACCTAGATCTATCAATATGAAACCTGGTCTTCACCCATCCTCCATGAACATGGAAAACAACACAGCTTCAAAGATGCTACAACTGTTTTCAGGTGGGCTGCAGTCCTTTGTGAATAGAAAACTAATTAAAACAATATGTTCTTCTTTCTCTGTTGGTCACTGAAGGAAAACAGGAAAATGGCACACAGATTAGTAAAACAGTGTCAGGTCTTCAGCCCTCCAGCCAAAGTCCCACTGAAATAAGGCTAATGAAATAACTCATCTGGCCTACTGTTCTTCTGTCTTTTCCTTTCCTTACAGGCACAAGCCATGGTGTCTGTAAGTCCATGAAGTAATATCTGGAAAATACTAATGACAGCATATAGAAGAATTCCGCGTAAATTTTATACTTCAAAGACAGAGCACAGGGGACCTCACCTCTCTGAAGTCAGAAAGACTCTCAAAACTGTGTATTTGTCAAAAGAAAACACTTTTGTCTAAAATATCAGTTCTGTCACATAAAAATACATAGTGAAAATACCAAAAAATCTTAGTGAAACACTGTTCTTTAAAACTCTTCATGTGACAGCAACTGAAATGTTCTTCTTTCAAAATACATCTGTTTAACTAAATATACTACTGGGGTTTTTTAGTAATTACTTCCAGAAAGAGATTTTTAAACCATTTCAATAAACAACTTCAGCTTTGACCACTTGTTACAATACATATTTTTATAGTTTTGAGTATCCTAGGGGGACTACATAGATAATTTCTTATGCTTCCTTGTGTCTATAAAAAAATTCATCCTATTCTTTCTTAAACAGAGGACAGGGACACCTTCACTTAGACCCCCCCTCCAGAGCTAATTTAAAGATTAGCTGTCTGCACTACAGATCTCTTTGGAAATGAGTGTATAAAACTTAAAGCATTGGGTTTAACCTAGTAAACCCTAAACAGAGTGATACCTTCTTACCTACGAAATTACTCTTTCTGTCTCAACTGCTTGCTGACCATTTCTGTTGAGAACCCATCTGCACTTTTTTTTTGTTCTTTTTTTCCAATAGTCTGAAATACCTCAGGTTTATTGTCTTATAACACAGTCTTCTTCAGTGGACTAACCAGAAGCATTGAAAACAAGAACATGCTCTGGGACTTCAGGAGAATTACATACTCTATTTTTAAGATAAAGATTTTACAATTCAATTGGTTATATAAAACAAGGAAGAAAAATGTGCCAGCATGATATTGCAAGTTTTTTCAGAAAAGCAGACTGGAGAAATTTCTGCCACACAGACCAGAAAAGAAAATCATTTTATAGCTAAAGTTTCCCAAATAAATTAGGAATAACAACAGCATTTAGATGCAGTATACAAAAGTCACCAGGCTGAATATATGGAAAATAAGTAGTGGTATTCCATCTGTCTCTGCATGACATTGACCAAACTGTTAACACCGAGAAGGTAAATTCAAAAAGGTATTGATTCAGATGCTCATGCAGGTCTACTGAAGTTGCAAACCTAAGTAAGGTTTGTAAATTCACATAAAATGTCCACCTGAAATCAATGTAAGCCTTCACAAAAGATTTCATGATAATGTAAGAAACCACAAGATTGGATAAATAACACTTTCTATTAAAAAAAAAAACTTTTATATTAGTTGCAAAACACCATCAATCTTCCTTTTGCAGTCCTGGTTTGGACTCTCCCCAATGAAATGGCACATTAAAGATGGTTGGAAACAGTCAACCAAAAAAGGAGCATGGTTTTTGTAAGAAAAGTTTTGAGGTTTTTGACCAGCTCTAGTTAATATTCATTGCAGATGCAATATTTTCCTGAAAAAGCTGTTTCCTGAAAAAAGAGACTATGCACCAACAATGTGACAGACAATTGCATTTTGTTTCAATAAAGCAAATGTAAATACTGGAAAGAAGCCACAGTTATAACACTTCAAGAAATTTGGGATACATGTAATATAATAACACACTTTCCACCACAAAAATTTGTAGAATAACTTAGGCTGGAAAAAGTCCCCTGAGGCCCAACCATCCCTCTGCTCAAAACAGGTTCAGTTAGTTCAGTCTGCTTGGGAACATGTTCAGCTAAGTTCCAACTCTCTCCAAGGACAGAGATGCCACAAACACATTGCTTCAAGGTTACACAGCCCTGTGAACAGGACAATGGATTGAGACTCTAAATCCATTTCCAGTGGTGTTAAATTCCTTATTGCGGGAGTTTAAGAGTTACTTACGCTCATATGTGACCTTGGATGATTCAGTTTCTCTGGAAGCCTAGAATTATTATTCAAAACTCCTGCCTAATTGTATTATTGCATTATAAACACTGTCTAAATAACAATATATTCAAAGATGCTATCACTGCAAAGTAAATGTTTTTAAGTCCTTGGATTCCACCACGGGAAGAATGAAGCTAAAGAAATAGGGCATTTTACATAAACCAGCAGACTATACTTTAAACTTTAAACTCCTACAGCAGCCATACATTGAGGCCTAAACTGTTTGTATCTTCAGTTCTGGACTTTTTTATTGGTGACTTTATTCAGGATGCATAGTTCTCACCCAACAATGGCATCCTTTTCATTATGTTTTCAGGGTTTAAGTTAATGACCAGAGTGGTTTCATTTTGGTAACCTTATTATCAGATTTTATATGAAAATTATCCACTTTTATTCTTCCACATTAAACTGCAGATATTGTCTTTCTGCCCAGAATACCAAATCCTTGCATGATGTTCTCAGCAGAAATAATGCATGGAATGACTGATTTCTACTTGTATGATGAACAGCCTTTGCTTAGAAATTCAGAAGATAATTCATGCTGTTGAGGACATAGCCATTTTCTTTATGCTGCTTATGATAATTTACATTCTGTCTAATAAATAGTTTCATACACGGTGTATCTGTATGGGATATCAACTGTATCGTTCTTCCCATTAGCACCATTTAGACTATGCAGGTGAAAAATCCAAAATAGGGAGATCCCAGTTTCTGTCAGTTTTGCTTCTGCTGGCATTTTGTTTAAAGTTATTTCCTTGAACTTCTTGATGTATCATCTGAATCCTTTTTTTCCAGATACATTTGAATCACCATAAATTTGCAACATCATGATCTATAAACATTACAAGACCCAACAGGAATAAACTGAGTTTAGTTCACCCGTCACCAGTGTATCTTATTTCAAATAGCACCCAATGAGTTCTCAAGGGACCTGTAGCTCTCCACATACAGTGTTTGAGATTGTGATCTCCGAAATCATAGAGCTTTTAGGTTAAGAATGCCACAATATTTGAAATCCTGCAGATACTACACTTCTTTCTGAATGTCATTGCATATGGCTTTCTCACATCCCATATCCCCATTTGGGCTGTGACCACTCAAGGAATGACAGTCAGATGTCTGAAACGGGGGATTTTTCCAAAATGAAGCAAAAAAAAAAATTATGATACATCATTTAAAAACTCCCGAGTGGGACCACGAGATTGCTTCATTGCCAGCCCTTCCTCAGCACTCTTGAACAAACTCACCGTGCTCAGCTTCTGACCTCTGACATTCAGATGCTAAACCATCCATAGCTTCTCAAAGCTTAGCACGGGATCGGAAAAGGCTTCCGCAGCCCTTCATTCGTAAAGACAGTGAAACAGCACATTATTTACACTGGTTGCATTTGCAGATTTATAAACGTACCCTATATAGACAGACCTGGCTGCAGCACAGAGATCCTTCTAGGATCCTGCGCGCACTGTCATCTGTTGCCGGTATCAGAAAGGAAGGATGCCACACGGCTGGCCGCCAGAGACCCGAGGTCAGCACACCTACTCCGTAACGCAGCCGGGCGGAGGCCCGGCCGCCGCCGTGTGACAGGGCGAGGTGCCCAGGTGGGTTTTACCTGCCGGGAAAACGCCTCCACCCACAGGCTCCGCGGGGAGCACAGGGACAGGAGCTGCAGGGAGCTCCTCCGTGGAGCGGGGCTGAGCCGGGCGAGGCGGCGGCCGAGGTCGCACCTTGGCCCGGTGGGGCTTTCCTGGCCCGCACGGCGCGGTACTTTCCGGACACGGTTAACCTTTGCGTTACTCCCACTGCGCCCGGAGGGGTGGAAACTCCGGGCAGAAATGATTCGGGGAGGGCGGTAAAGGAGGAGAGGTGGTTTTAGGTAGTGAAGTTTTGCCGGCCCGCACCAGGGGCCGGCGCGCTCCTGCCAGCGGGACGCCCCGGGGAAAACGGCGGCGTGCCCGGGGCCGGTGGGCAGCGCCGCGGGTTACGGAGGCGCTGCCGGCGAGGTCGCACAAGCAAGCGGCGGCGGGGCACACGCAGCGAGGGCCGGCCCAGCCGGCGGGGCGGGCGGAGCGGCCGCCACAGGGCCAAAGCGGCGGGCGAAGTGCGGCGGGGGCCGGCGGCGCTGCGCTCTGCCCGCGGCCTTCGCCTCCCCGCCCGGGGGCAGCGGCCGTGCCGAGCTCGGGCAGCCGCGACCGAAGCCGCCGGCGAACAAAGGCGCGGGTCTTGACACGGTGACTTCACCGCCGGGCCCGCCCCCGCACTCCCCTCGCGGAACCTGCCCCGCTGCCGTCTCCAGGCAACCTGCGGGACCCGCACCCTCCGCGCTGGGGCCGGGCAGCGCCGCGCAGCGCCGCCGGCCGCGGTCTCCTGCCCTCCCCTCCCCGTCCTCAGCAGACCCCATTGCCCCGGCGCGGAGAGGCGGCCCCGGCGGCGCCCACCTGCCCCCGGCGGGGGCGGGCAGGGGGCGGCCGTCCCCGCCCCCCCGGCAGCCGCCCTCTTCGCCCGAGGGAGGTGCGGAGCTGCCGCCGCCGCTCCCCGCGCGGTGCCAGGAGCCTCCCCGCGCCCCCCAGGCGGGGCGGGCGGCGAGGCGCCCCTGGCCCGCTGGGCTGGAGGCGAATGGAGGGAGCCAAGCTCCGCGCTTAGCCGGGGCCCCTCTGCCGCCGGGGGGGGGGCCGGTCCTGGCGGGGCGCGGAGGCGCGGCAGGCGCTGCCCCCGAGATGCGGCAGCCCCCGCCCGCCCCTCCGAGCGCCCTACCTGTGCCGGGCCCGCCGCCGCCCCTCCCCCGGCCCCGCCGCCGCCGCCGCCGCCGCCCCCGCGGGGGCCGGGACTGAGCGCGCCGCGGCGCCGAGACGCGGCCCCGAGAAGAGGGCGAGGGAGCGGGAGCAGTGCCGGCCGCGGCGCACGATGTGGGTGCCGCTGCTGGCGTGCCTCACCGCGGGGATCGTCTCCGTGCCCAGGTGCCAGCGCGGCCCCGGAGCCTTCCTCGGGGCGGCCTGGCTGCTGGCGGCCGTGCCGGGACTCTGCCAGCGCTGTAAGTGTCGGAGCGCCTGGGACTGCTGGCCGTGCCCCGGCTGGCCGGGGCCGGGGCTGTGGCCGGGTTTGGTTCTGGCGCGGGGTCGTGCGTGGGCGGGGGGCTGCCTTGGGGGTCGGTGCTGACAGCCGGGACCGGCCGGCGCCACCGGCACTCGCCGGCCGGGCGGACGGTACCTGCAGGGAGAGCCGGGCTGGGGCGGCCGGCTCCTGTCCAAACCTCACACCGCCAGGGCCGGCCCGTGATTCCGCTGCCCACGCCGGGGGCGCCCCGCCTGTAGGGAGCCATGGTAGCTCCCGGGGAGCCGGCGGGACTGTCGCCCTCCAGGGTGCTGCGGGTCCTGAAGTGCACCCTCCGCAACGCTCCGTGGAGCGGCACGCGGACCCGAGCCAGGGATGAACGGTTCTTGGGGATGGTAACACTCTCTTTTACGTCGTTCTTATGGCATGCAGTGGCAGGGTTAAATAGGGATAGAGCTACGAGAAGATTGTCTTCTGTTTACCTCGGGATAACGTGCATGTTGACAGTTCCCTGGGAGCTATGGTTCTCGGGTGAAAAAGGCTCAGGTAAATGTGGGTAACTCCTCGCGTTGTGGAATTGCTTCCCAAAGCCCCCAGTATCAGTTTTAATGTGTGCTGGCTGAGGGGAGTTTGTGCAAATGTACCTTAGATAGTGCAGCAGTTGACAGAGCAAGCAGGTTAGTCAAGTAATTCATAAAGGATCTTATTTAGCTAGCAGTGATCATAAAAACAGATCTGGTTCTCAGTCATCTTTCTGTATTTTTTTTTATGCTTGTGGAATAATTGGCATTTCCCAGCTTATGCCTGGAGCTGATTTAAAATGTTAACATGTAGCCTCTGAAACTGAGATTTACAATGGGAACAATGTATTAGTCTTAAGTTCTTTATTGCAAATGAGACAAATTCATGCCTAATTCAGTAGAATTTGCCCAGTGCTATTAAAAACAATGGAATAATTTGTTAACTTTCATAGGATAATTTATTTTACTTTTTTGGCTTTGTACTTTGAATTCAGAACCAAAGTAATGTCAATAGGAAAAATAAAATATATTATTAAATTTCTTATGAACCATGACATCTTGTATGTGGTATCCCACATTTTTTTTATACAGTGCAATTGAGTTGAAATGCTAATTGAAACTTTATGAAGAGGATGGTTCTGTGCCTGAATGCAGTGTTGTGCTTGCTTATGAGTGTAGTTCCTGGGTACACACTACTGCAAGTAATACATCAGAACAGAATGCCACAGGGGGGAGGTTGTGCATGGAGCTTTTGTGCCAAAGGATGCTTGCTGTCTTTGTTGTGCTTCATAGTGAAAATATATATGGGTGATACGTCATGGGTTATGTGTTTATTGTGACAAGAGCTCTCAGATTGGGCAGACTGTAACTCACATAGACCTTGTTTTTTCCTTTTCATTTGAAACCTCTGCTAATTCATGAAAGCTGAAAGGCACTCTGAATTCTTTCCTTCATACATAATCACTTTACAGGCTACAGCCGCAGTTGAAGCAAGAAGAATGTTTTGCTTTGTTTTTCTGTGAATGAACACGTGAAATTTTTTGTTATTATTAATGGTGTTAGTGATTTTTACATTTAGTTGTGATAGCCAGTGCAGCACCACCTGGATTCTTTGGATGTCTGCAGGCTGCTTTGAGAGAGACTGGGCAGCAGCTCCATGTACAGATATTTGGCAGCATGGCTTTGTTCACACAGCCACTCCTCTTTGCTTCTGCATTGACAGTGCTGGGCATGGAGAAAAGCATCTTGCTGTTCCTGTGCCATCAGCAAGTCCAGTTTATTTATGTGCAGAGTTGGCAGAACTTGCATATCTGTTGCACTGAATCTCCAGTTCTAAAAGAGACTGGAATTAATATGAAATGTACATAGAATTCAAATTTATTTCATTCTTGTTGGGCATTTATGGCTCTTCTAATTGAAACATTAAGAGCTTGATACTACCTGAGGTATTTGTTCTGCAAGCTGCAGTTCGAGATGTGAGTCATTGCTTGGGGATAAGTTAAGGTAGAATTTGGCATAGGGTATGAAGGGTTTACAAGGAGCGCAAAAGGAACTCTCACAATGCTGTAAATTTGTAATTCCCAAATTTCAGGTTCTGTAAGCTCAGATAAAAAAGAGTAGTGTTGCTGCCTTCTACAAAGGGTCCCTTGTTCAATAAGTCTCACCAAAAGGAAATTCGCAGTTCAGTAAGCCAATTATAACAAATACCTGACATAAGAATCAAGCTAGTTCTGTAGGGATTTCTACAGATCCCTACATTTATGTTTGAACATTAAACCTGACAACTCCTAAAGATGTAAACCAGTGAACTGAATAAAAGCTGGATTCTACAGCAAGAGCATGTGTATGCATTGTGCTAACCAATTGAGTAAGTGCTCACTTAAGTGAAGATCGTTCTCTTGCCTTGTTCAGAAGCCAACTGCTGAAACTCTTATTTTTACCTGCTGTATAAGCACATGGGTTATATGGGGCTTAAGTACTGCAAAATGACTGATTGGTCAGGGTTAACAGAAGACATTGATTAAAATCTCTGCAGTGTCCCAAAACCAGTTATAATATTAAAATCAGAAAGCTAAGGTATTTGGTGCTTTCCAAAATACCCAGGGAGTAATTCCTCTATGAAGCTCAAGTAAACAGAATGTATTTGCAGAGTGCAAACAGGGATGGGATCGAATGAAAATCTTTATCTCCGAACAAAAGTTGGAGAACAGTCACACAGCAATTCTCTTAGTTGTGATAGACAGGTCTCTTTAAATACCAACTTTAAAAGTATTTTCAGTCTTCTTGAGAGTGTCATTTGGAAAGACCACTGGAGAATCATCATGAAGGGGTCAGTTGTTAATTGATTTATGCCAATAGCATGACTTTTGATTAATTCATTTTCTCCCATCAAGGTCTTTGGTGCTTCACCAGTCTTATCACATCAGATTTCCATGTGATCCCTCTAGTAAGAAAGTTTTATAAACCATTACTCATGTAATGGTAAACCATTACCATTACTTCTCAAAGGAATAAGGAAAGCTATTGAAACCACCCATAGAAGATTTTGAAGAGAGGTGATGGGAAATGTCCTATGATACACACACAAGCACACAAAAACGTCTGAAATAAAAGATACATCATGATAGCTTTAATTGGTGTTTGTCTGTTAATTCTCTTGTGTACCCATGCAGCTCATTTTCTATTGAGACTCAGTGGAAGAAGCTGAGTTGTATGGGATAGCCAGCACTGAGCCAGTTGAACTTTTCCTGAGGCTTAAAACAATCCAAGGAAAAGAGAAAATCCAGTTTTCATTTCCTGAGTCTGTGTGGGTGATCTACTCCCTAGGGCTAATGTGCCATCTTTGGGGAAGCCAACCTTTTTAGAACCTTTGGGAACCAGCCTTTGGGGAAAAACAACCTGGGTGTTTGAGAGGGCTCTAAATTGCAGTTCTGAGGAACAATGAGGGAAATGTTTGTTTATGTGTGCATTGCTCAAGGAGCATATTTTGCCAATAACATGCCTACATTTGCTTTGAAAATTGTATACTTCTCATAATCTGTTGCAATTTCATGTTTCTTCAGGGGGCTTATGTGGTAAGGTATTTTTTTTATTTTGTGTTTTTTGCAAGTTGAATGAAACTCAAAGTTGCATGTGTGCCTACAATGTTTTTATGCTATAGGTGTTTGAGATGAGGCAGGGAAAAGAGAGGAGAGGGGCAGTTTATGAACTAGAAGAGCAATAACAATATTCTTGATGCTCTGGAAGGGTTGCCTCTGTCATTTTGGATTTGCTGTTGCTGAGGAAAGTTGTCAAGGTAGTCTGAAGATTGCATGCATCAGAAATATCTCTACAGTTTGAAGAGGCAGTTGCTTCTTTTCAGGCCTTTAAACTTTCAAGGACTGGAACTGCAACAACTGAGAAAGCAAAATTTAGACCCCATTAGTCAAGAGGCCTAAATTAATAAACTTGATTTTCCATACAATCTAAGTTTAATTTACTTCCCCAGACCATCAGAAAGATGTCAGAATGTGAACATGGAAGCTAAAGAAAATCTTCATTAAGTGACCCCCATTCCACAAGTGGATATTAAAATGTCAGATTATAACCTCCCTTATACTTTATAAAGCACTTAAATGCTGGTAATATTTTTTAAATCCCTATGAAGAATTTGTGATGACTTGTCCATGTTGTGTCTTGAGTTTGGGACAATTAAAACTAATTAATAGGAGAAGAAAAATTGAAGGTATTTTATTTACAAATCATATAAGTTGACATGGGCTGCTGATATTTATCAAGACCTTTTAATAACAGTTGGACCAGAGGATTTAAAGAATCTTTTCCAGCCTAAATGATGCTATGATTCAAAGAGGTACTCCTGAGCCTACATATGCCTTTCTTATCCTCATCTCTGAAAAGTTCCCCCACTTATATGAAGGTGGAATCATTCAGGACAAAAATTTGAAGAACAGAAGCCTCAGACAGGTGCATATAAACTCAAGTTTTTCATGTGTGTGTATATATATATATCAATGTGGAGGACTACTGGTGGACTTGCCAGTATTGGGTTAAGTGCTAGTCTACATGATCTTAGCAGTCCTTTCCAACCAAAATTACTCTGATTCTATCCTATGATTCTGTGAATAGATCTGATGTAAGAAACTTAACCTTAATGTGTAAAATAAATCTACCTGTAACTTAAATTACCTACATAGTTTTTTTTTAACAATGTATACTTTAAAAAACAAATATAGAAAAAGTATACTTTCTTACATCAGGATAGGTGTATCTAAGGCAGTGATTGGGATTTAATGAGTTCTGTAAGAAGAACAAGTGGAATAGCTTGGTGTTCTGATCTTTAAAGTTTGCTCAGTGTTCTTAAAATATATTAATGGCATGAAATTCTTATGTTATATTTTCAAAACATATATGTGAACTATTTAAAGCTTGTGTTGTAACTGGTAATCCAGACATCTTGGTATAATTTTGACTTCTCATGATAAATTTACTGAAAGCAGAAAACTGGAGAAGGATATTGTTTCCATTTTGTTAATAAACTTCCTGTGTTTTGAGTGGTTTTTTTAAATAAAATTCTTAAGCCTTGCTGTTTCTCTTTCTACTTCCATCCTCCTTTTCAGCAAAATCTTGTTTTCAAAGTTCCCATATCTCCTCTACTAATTGCTGACTTCTGTCAAACGAGTGGAAAGATGTAAAATTCTTTCTCATCTGCTTAAGCAAACATAATTTTTGATGGACAAAGTAGGATATGGTCTGTTATTCTTTTTAAGTACTTGAACTTCATTAATTTTTTTCCTTTTGGCAGTTTACATAGATGGATTTGGGCTATTTAGTTAACTTTTGGGAAGGAAGTGGGGCTCTAATGAATTAGTTCACTGTACACTGTAATGGAACCTTTCTCCAAGAAGAAAAGTAAGCTTCTTGCCAGCCATTCAGGATTCCCCCTTGTTCTGGTGGCAGAACAAGAATAACCCCTTGAGCAAAATGTAAGTATTTCAGGATGATCAGAATTTACAGCATTAGAAAGCTGCCAAAAAAGCGACTTCTAGCTGAGGCTAAATTGGCCTAAATTGAAAACTTTGCAAAGCTCATAATTGACTTTTTCCTTTATATGTTTCTCTGCTTCCCATGACTTCATTGTCATATGCCTGTGGTAATTTCTTGGTATTTACCCATGGTGGCAATAATAACAAGTCTGAAGTATTTATGGTCATTGAAAGATACTGAGACAAATATTTTAACTATGATTATTGGAGAAAGAAATTTCTGTAGCTGTAGGCAGGTTGAATGATGTTCCTGGATGTTTGATTTTTATTTTACTTCAGGCCTCTTCTCTGCCCACTGATTTGGGAGTTATGTTGTTAGCAGCAGTAGTTCATTGGGTTCAGATATTTAAGACTTTAATGTTTTGGTGTTTTGGAGTTGTAGCAGTGTTATGAATACAGCTGCATGATGTATGGTGGCATCACAAAAGTAGTCCAAGTCTGATTAAAGCAGTAGCTTCCCTTTCCAAAATAAATTTTGTTCCTTCTCGATGTTCAAGGGAATTAGGCTAAGTGAATTCTGTTTGTTCTATACTTGAGAGTACAATTTTATTTCCATCTTATCTCTGTAGGGTGGAAAGGGTTAGTACAGTGCTGAGGACAACTTGCTTCTCTCAGATGGGAGCTTCTTCCTGGAAACAACCAAGTTCCCATCTTTTTGTTCAAACAAGACTACCAGGAAATAAGAAAACTTGTAGCAACTTACACAATGGCACAAATGGCACAAAGTAGCTAAATAAAATTAATTATGTCAGCAAGCAGGCTCTTCCGATCTAAGCAAAATTGTTGGGAGTGCATTTTGCTGTTAAAAAATGTTGTGGTATTACTTCAGAACATTAAATAAACCACTACCTGTTTAAAGGCTAGAATTTTCAAGTTTGAAGTCTGTCCCTTAGAGAGCATTTAAGCTCACCTGCAGACCATACCCATATGTAAATACTTCCTTTTAAGAGCAGAAGGAGAAGCTTGCATTCAGTCTGTGTACACCTGTAGTTTACTTAGAGTTAGTATTTGAGTCTGCATATTTTATAGCCCACTGTCATGTTTTGTGTAATCTTTGCCCCTAAATTATAAAAATTTAACAGGCTAAACCTGAAATAGAGGTTGGCCAATGTCTGTTCCTTGACAGGTGGGTTGTGTTTTGAGGTTTTTAATTATGAAAAACATCCAAGAAAGCTTTTTATCAATTTGTCTCAGTGACAATAACCATCTTTGGAGATTGAAAATCGTATTGAAAAGCAAATTACTGAAATAACAAATACCAAAGACTTGGTATTCTAGAAAACAGTAACATTTTTTAATAGCCCTCTTGAATAAATGCTCCTCCCAGTCTTGTGGACTACATAAAAGTCCTTTGGGAGTGGTGGTTATCCTCTCTGATACCAGTCTTAGCTTTTATTTCATACTGAGGTTTTCTCATTGCGAGTGTAAACTATGTATGTTCAACGTTTTGTTTTAACTCTGACCTGTCCTCCTAATCCACACATGCACAGCTTTTGGGTTGTTTCAGGAAAATCTTCTGTAAAAACACAATTCAGTTTATCATTTTGTGTTAAGAACTGAGGGACTTGTTCCCCTAGGTTGTCAGCTTTGGGAATTTCGATCTAAAATGCAGAAGAGGTTTGTTCCAAACCACCATGTATGCAGATAAAAGAGAGTGAAGTAAGCTGTTTGCATTGCTATGGACTAAGAATCTATCAGGTTGTCTTTGGTGACACTGTGTGGGAAGAAATAGCCCTGAGCTATTCTTAGCAGTTGCCGAAACTGCTGGATGTGAATGAAGAGACAGTTCCAGGAGGAGGTCATGCTCCTATGGGGCAGAAAGCAACAATTTGGTGATAATTAGATATGTAAATAAAATCTCAGAGAAACAACTGGGGGTTGAAGGCCTGGTTTGAGAAGATAGAGCTAAAGAAGGTGGTGGGAGATAAAGCTTGGGCTTGTCTTTTATTAAAGGTTGATCTTCTTAAGCAGTCAGAAAATAGTCATTTTTATCTACCTTTACAGCCATCATGACCTCCTAATTAGGTAAGACTTTATAGAATACATAAGAACATACTAACCATTCTGGGCTGTTGATGGGCTACCTGCCAGCAGTGCTTGCTAATACAAAATAACTTAAATTAGCAGTGATATGTGGCAATAGCCATTCCAGGCTTTGCTGAAGCAGCATGACTGTATTCAAGCTGGTCAACTCCAAGGGAGCTTCTAGCAGCTGTAGATGACTGAAATACAATAATTTCTATGCCCATGTTCCATCCTAGGAAACAGAATTAACACAACTCCACACATCTTGAAGTTTCCTTGAAATAAAGTTGTTTTTTTTTTAAAAAAAGAAACATTTTAAGCTCTCTGGTTCCATATGCTTTGCATTTTTATTGGTGTAAAGCTGTGCAAACAGGACCATCAAACCTGTGCTGTAGAAGCATTAGTTTTTATGACTGTGGGAAATTCTTCTGTTCTAGTGATATATTCCTAGTAATTTTTCTGGTATGTTTTAATTTGTAAGAGACAGGATAGGTTAGTTTCTGAAGCCAAGTAGTCTTTGACTCATTGAGGGCATGAATTGCATCAACAAAATGTAACCATCTCCCAGAAGAGCAGGAAGTTTCATAGAAAGGAGAGGCTACAAGTAAAGTTGGCCCAGAAACAAAAATTGTGTTGTGAAAAATTTCAAGGTTGCTTTGCTTGTTTTCATTCTGTATTGTGGCTTGGGAACAAAGACTGGAATAGTCAATGGCTCTGTCTCTCCTAGTCAAGGCCATGTCTGAGGCTGTGGTTTGAATGTTGTGTTTTTGAGTCCTAGCTGTGATACCAGTAGCTACTATGGGTAGTATCTTTTTGAAAATGCCTTTATATATATATTTCTGAAAAAAAAATCTTCAAAATTGATATGTATACCTTAAAAACTTGGATTGCTATGCATCTGTCTGAGGCTTATGTTCCCGAAGTCTACATTGTGAATAATGTGCAACCTTCATGTAAATGCTGGGACTTTTCAGAGATGAGGGTAAGAAAGATAGATGTAGGCTCAGAGAATGTCAGGAGTATCTCCTTGAATCATAGAATTATTTAGGCTGGAAAAGAAGATTCTCTAGTTCAACCATTAATCCAGCCCACCACTAAAACATGTTCCTGAGCATCACATCTACATGTCTTTTAAATACCTCCAGGGGATGGTGACTCCACCACTTCCCTGGGCAGCTGGTTCCAAGCCCTTTCAGTGCAGATATTTTCCCTGATATCCAATCTAAACCTTTCCTGGCACAATTTGAGGCCATTTCATTTTGTCTTTACTTGTTATCTGGGAGAAGAGGCCAACCCCCACCTTACTGCAGCGTCCTTTTCAGGTAATTGTGGAGCATGATAAGGCTCCACCCACCCTCCATTTCTCTAGACTAAACCACTCCAGCTCCCTCAGCTGCTCCTCACACCACTTGTGCCAGACACTTCCCCAGCTCCATTGCCCTTCTCTGGACATGCTCCAGAACGCCAGTGTCTTTTCTGCTAGCAGTTTTCCACCCCCTTTTCCCCTCAGCATGTAGTGCCATATGGGGTTGCTCTGACTGAAATGCTGAAACCAGCACTTCCCCTTATTGATCTTTATATAATTGGCTCAAAGCCTAATATGAATCTTCTCTAATTACAAAAGTGTCCATACACTTTTTGGGAACTCCATGTCTATGTGCCTTTACAGAGCAGACTTACAAAGCATTTTCTATCCTTCAGCATCAGCTATGACTGTTGTTTTCTGCCAGGGCTTTCCCAATGCTGTGTTGACAGAGGTGTCCTCTCCTTTTGTCTGCGCTGTTCAGCTGAAATCCAGTGCCAGCTCTTTCCAGTGGCGTCACTCAGACCTTGCACAATGTGCAAAAAAGGAAGATCTTTGTGGTTTTTCCTTTGGGCTTTGCAAAGGCACAAACTCTTGCAGGGCAGACTTCTGTGTTGCTTTGCATTTTTAATGGCTTTTTAAGTCACCTGTGTAGCTGTCATTAATGACCCTTATGTTTAAAAGGTACTGTCTTCATATGGCAATGCAGATTAATTTGGGAACTCCAAAACTCTCGGGGGAGGGGGGAGGTGTATATAGGCAGAGTTAGGAATGGAAAGTCCCTATCGGTTATCAGGTCTTGTTCTCTAGTGATTCTTTTCATTGCATTTATTTAGATGTGCAAAGTTGATTCGTTTGGTTTGGAGGGGTTTTTTATCTTGTGTGTTTGGAAAGGTGTTTTTACTCACATGCCAGGTATACAGAAGTATTTTTGAGAGCTCAGAATTTAATTGTGTTTTGCACCTTTCTTTTATACATCTTTATTTTCTTAGCAAAAGTGTCTGCCTTGCAGAGTTTTAGTTTGCTGCTTCTTTTGTTGCTGGCAAAAAAACATTTTAAAATCAGTGTGCAGTTTAGCTTCTTTCTGTCTGAATAGTGAAACTAAAGTGCCCAAAAGTTAATGACAAAGTGAAACAAATTAACAATCTCATATATAATAGAAAAAACAGGAGAGGAAAGAAGAGTTTGGTATTCTTCTCAAGTAATCTTAGAATTGTCTTACAAAGCATAAAAAGTGTACATTATTCAAGTTGAAATCTCCTTTCCTGGGCACGGTTGAGTACCTCTTAAAGCTGATTTTGAGGTATACCTTGTAATCTTATTGGAAAATCTGGTGATAACATAGTGTGTTTTTAAGGCATGGCACAAAAGCCAGGGAGAATTATTTCTTGTTTGGAACAAAAAAGAGGGGGAAAAATCCCTAATTCCAGGACTGGGTTTTAGGATTGGCAGTTAAAGCACAGACACTCAATTTTTTTTCCGGTAATCTGAGCAAGTAACTGTCCAACATAATAATCATGGAAAAATAATCCCTCTTCTGTAGCATTTTTATAGTGCTTCTCATTGTACCTTCACGCTCAGCCAAAGTGAATGGGGAAGCCATGTGTTATGTGGGACAGCCACTGTCTGTCCCCTCTGCAGGGTCATGTTGCTCTCCTCTGAAGACAAAAAGGTGAGGGTAACTGCAGTATACTGCATAAAAGCTGCAGCTTTCCTCAAAAATTAGGGTATACGTACGTTCACAAGTTAGTTAAGACCTCATTCATTATCTGTGCAGAAGGATAGCCCGGCTGATTGCTGCCCTAGAACAAGATTAGATACACAATTGGAGGAAAACCAACTCTGTGGAAGATGGATATTTTCCTATGTTCTTGCCTCAATGAGTGTTCACCAGTCTGAGGGCCATGATCAGGGAGTATAAGCTGCAAGCTATATTTTGGCTTTCTCTTTTAAGAAAGCAAGTGGTACACCCTCCAAAACCAGCACAAGCATGTACCAACTGAGAAGCTGATACAAATCCAAATTCTTGGCTGTACTTGAACAAAGTGCTGTCTGTTTGAAAACCTGTTTAACACCCCCTCTGAGTACATTATTGCTATTTCATCTCTGAGATAAATACCTAATTGTGATAAGGAGGTTGGATATAATTATAACATATAGGATGTTTGTCTTGCCTTGATCCCTCTTGTTGCAGAGAGTTTAGGCTTGCCACACCTGTGATCACTGTAAATAGCTGTAGTTGTTGGAGCATGGTTGTAATTTTGCGGAGTAGGCTGGAAAAGTGTAGTTTAACCTGATGCACTTTTTATTATATGCATATGCCTGTTCAGTTCCCAGCACAGTATTTGGCCCTTGTCGAAAATACCTTTTGGCATACATCAGTTCAAACTAAGCCAGTAGAAACTAGCCCTTAGCTTTGGCTGAACAGTAACTCAGTCTTGTCTGGACTCTGTTTTTGGTGAAGTGGCAGGAAAAATCTCAGTTCTTTTTTAAGTCAACTCATAAAAAAATCATTCCTTGCTTTACCATGATTTTTTTTTAAAGCAACTGAAAAGTTTATACTTCAACAGTTACGGTTTTAGAGTAGATTTACAACTAAATAATAAATATTTGATGAATGAAAGCATGTCCATAAATGTTACTGTTATAATGGACTATGTACTTGGGAACCAGAGTAGTGATGTAGACAGAATAATAAATAAAGAAATTAATTCAACTGTTTCAAATTTCTTTTTATTAAAAACACAAAATTTCAACCTTTTTTTCCAATGGTACCAAGCTTCTCTATTGCCAGTCTGTGACGTCATGTTGTGAAAATTGAATTCTTGAGACTGGAGAGTTATCAGCAAAGAACTTTGCATCCAGGAGTACTGTATATCTCATTTGTTAAAATGTTTTATCTGCTGTAATCACACTGAAACTGGATTTTAAGATATTTTTTCTGTCTTAGCAGTCTGCAAAGGAACACAGACCCCCCTGTGTTTTACTAGACAGGCTGTATTAATAAACAAAATCAAGTTTCAATAAATTCAATAAACTAACCATACAGAAAAAAAAACGGGTACAATTATTTTTCAGTCACTTTTCCAATGCATCTGGAAAACAGCAAATAGACACATATTGTTGGGTTTTTTTAGCAAGTGCATATTAAAAAAAAAGGTGTTAATATTTTGTTATGTGGTCAATGGCATTTAAATTAAAGTATGTGTTTTGCAGATTGGATTATATGTCTTAAGAAAGGAGTCTCAGATATTATTGCAGGAAATTAATTAGGCCATACTTATTATTTGGGTTACTTGGTTTACTGATTGCAATAACAAGGAATTAATCTTCTTTATTCCTTATCTGAATGGCTAGAAACACAGGTTTCTCATTTTTTCATGTCAGCTATTTATTCTTATCAGAACAGCTCTATCTCTTGCAATGAATATTAACTTGAATGGGTAACTTCAAAGTTCATGTAATTTTCTCCCTGTTTTGCCCCATGGTGGTCTTAAAACCACTATTATGCTGCAGATCAGCAACTTATATTTTTCCTTGTCCTTTGACACTTTTTCTGAATTTATCAGTCTCTTTTTCTTGTAACACATTTCATCTCTGCTGTCTTTGATACCCAGTTGAAGATGGGAGGGCTGTTTGTGTGCCAAGAACAATTACATTCCTTTTATTTTTTACTCCTTCCACACCTTTTCATTCTGAGTCTTCGTGTTTTATGAATACTGTCTAGAGAGGGATCTGTGGCAAGGTCTACAACCCTGGGCATGTCAGTACCTACCCAAAATCTTCATACTTTTTTCCCTCTCTTGAGCATGTGGTAACATTTTCTATGGCCTCCAGGACTGATCTTTCAGAGTGCTGAACTAGAACTGTGTAAAGTTGCAGTTGCTATCTTCTTATAATTACAAAAAAAGTTTTTTTGTGTTAGTGCTGAATGAGCTTGCTCTCATTTCACATCCAAGTAAAACTTTCTGTGCTTGTTTTTATAACAAAAAGAAACCAAAAGAAATGTTCAGATTTTGTCTTGTTCTTTTCTTTCTCCTTAGCAACTCCTCCTTTATTTATCCTTACCAACCTCTCCCACCCTTTAACCAGTTTTCCCTGCATTCCAGCACCTTCCTGGGCTGCTTTTCAACTTACTGTTTATATCATACCTGTAGCTCTCCTTTTCATTTATGCTTTTTTTTTTCTCACATTGCCTTCATGGCAAAAATTGTCGGCAGCAGTGGATATGAAATAGAAATATCAGTCTGACCTTTGAAATTAATTAAATTTCCACTAATCTATACTTTATCAGTATAATGCTGCAAGTGTGCTGCACTAGGCTTGTTAATACTGGTATATGTGTTGTTGATAATAATAAAGTGCAAACTGTGACTATTGCCTTGCATCAGCCATCATTCTAAGTGACCTCTTGAAAACTAGCTGTTTACTGTTTATATGATACAGGATCTCGTCTTAGAATCCGTAGCTGAAATCAGCAAAATAAATATGAAAAAAATATTTTAGTACTTACTTTCCTAATACAGCTGTTCTGTGAGAAGTCTGTCTCATTACCTGAGAAGAAAGATGGTTTGCATTGTTATTACAGGTTGGAAAGAAATAATCTGAGACAGTGCATGTCACCAAAATCTTGGATGAACACCAAATCTTTCATCAAACTGCTTTGATGATGTCACAGTGGACCAATTAACATACATTACCTTTGGTTGTGTGCAAAAATTAAACTTATTTTGTTCTCTTTATATTTTCTAATGTGACTTGCTGAACATGCCACAAAGCAGTGTTGTTTAACAGCAGTATTACTGGGCTGTGCATTTTGTGCCCTCCATACAACTCCTCGCAGGTGACTTCTGTCTTGTTTAGAGGTGCACTGCTCTGCAAAAGGCTTGTGCTCAACATGCTGAAAGAATACACTAATGTGCTGGCATTCAAGCTAAGCTGACCAAGTCCCTTGAAAAGATTCTTCTTCTCAACACTAGCTGCTAAAGTTTTATAGGAAAGAGTAGCAACTTAAGCAGTGATCTATAAAACAAAGATACGAAAAGGATATAAAGGACTTTGCTGGTAGACATGTAAGTAGGCACACTTTTTGCAATTGTTGGTACAGAATGATGTGTCTTCAATCTGTGACACATGTGGTGTTGGATTCATTTCTATTTGTTTCTGGAAAAGAAAATCTTCCTCTTCTGGGAAACTATTCATTGCAAAAATGAGTATGCAGAGGGGGAATATTTATAGAAGGTGAGAAAATACTTTGGGTTTCATGAGGAGTGAATAATGAATAATTCAGTCAAGTGTAAATGACTTAAAGGGAAAATGTCTGTGAAATGATAAGCTACCTAGTAAATTCTTTTCTGTTAGGCAGTAAATCAGCAAAATACATGCCAAAGATAAACTTGCACTTCAAAATTATTCTAAATCAGAATCTTAAACATTTGACCTTGTGAATGGAATTTCTTCAATCTGTGCATATAATTCTAGACTGTTGATAAAAGAAAATTGTGTTCCCTTGCCACAGTGCCTTTGTTCTGTTTTACTTCTGTTTTAATACATTATCATCACTCTTAATCTGGAGAAGTAATTTTTAAAATCTTGGTTTAAAATTAGGTATTTTACAATTTCACATATCATCATAAATCATGAATGTTTGGGTTTGTATTTCATTGCAGCGGAAAACAGATGTGCCACTTCAAATGCAGTAACATGCACAAAGTGTCTTGCCTTGGGTCCAGAGTGTGGATGGTGTGCTCAAGAGGTATGGCATTTTGCTTAATTACATTTGACTTTATATTTTAGCTGCTTCTGATCTTTATAAAGATAAAGACCTTTAAACTGAGAAAATTCTAGTGAGAAATAGCAAGAAAATCTTTAAATGACCCCTAGAGACAGAACCTGAGAAATCACGTGAAATAGATTTTGTGTCCAAAGGAGAAAATGCAATCTTTTATTTGGAAAATTGCAGTAATTTTAAATAAAGTGAGACCTTTTTAATGCATTCCATCTGCTTTGTAGACAGCTTTGGCAGACTTACAGTAGTTTTGAGAGTTTAACAGTTTTTGTCTTCAAAAGCAAAATTACTTATCAGTATTTTGTATTAAGTCCTTATCGTATATGAAAACAAGTCTATACATATATGTCTACTTCATTTAGCAAAAGGTTGTACTAACAGTAGAGTTGACTTCACCTTATATTATGATCCTATCACAAATGGAAAAAATTATGCTTTTCTCATTTTGACACTGGAAACTATCAGTTCTGAGACAGCACAGAAAATAGATCTTAAGTAGCAAGAATTATTCTGAAATTATTGTTACTTTGCAAACTGTAAGAATATAGGAATTTCTGGTTTTGTTTGACAGAAAAAAAATAACCCTCTTGATAGCATGATTTTGAGTAATGACATCAGAGGAGCAAGCTTTTGAAGAATGTCACTGACAATCACAAGCTCGTATGCTCTTTAAGCTCACATGGAAATTACCAGTGGTAGCTTTCAGTTTAGCAGAGAATGTAGATAAGTTCCTGAGGTGTGTCTGGCAGAAATAAGAAGTGTAAGGCACTGGCAATATCTGAGATACTACATCTTGGAATCATTAAGTTAGTCTGCCAAAGGTACAAGGCTAAGTAATACAAGGATGGGTAGAGGCATGCAGGGCTTCTTTTCCCACAGGAAGCTTAGCACGTGTAGATGGCACAATGGATTACAGTGTGGAGGGGTTCATTATTCTGGCCCCGTGTCCTGTCTTGCAAAGGGCAAAGCTTTATCTTCCTCCATCTGCATTTATTACAGAACAGTATTTGCTAACTTTCCAGTGCTACGGAGCTGCAGTAGGTCCCCTTCTAAATAGGCACATGGACTTGGCTGGTTTCACTTCTGCTCTGCTTGTCCTGCTTCACTTCTCAAGACAGTCTTGAGAGCTGTTCATGGACACCAGGGCTTTGTCAAACCCTCTAAAATAGCTATCTCACCTACACACCATCCATAGTTATGGAATGGCATAACCCATATTACTGCAGATGGAAGTATTGCAGTGCCGCTTAGCCTGCCTGCTTCATGAGAAAAATCTATTTAATAAGATAATCAGCCCTGAGGAACATTTGGGATGCTTTGAATTTATACTCACACACAGTGGACCTCAGAAAACACTACAAATCCATTAGTCATTGCTGGTAATGAGAGTCGCTAAGTTCTTTACACATTTAAAAATATAGCTTTTTGGAAAGTATACACTAAAAAGGGTATATAAATAGCAGTAACTTAAAAAGTAGTCTCTGTTGTTTTTAATGAGGAAGGTTTTAGAAAAATATATCAGAGATTAGCTACAAAAATAAGCTTTGAAATTTGAAAAACAAGATACAGGACTGTCATATTTCAGTGTTCAGGGGCTTTCTCCAGTCTTTACAGGGTTTAGATGACTTTATTATCTAATACACAATTGGCTGTATTTTCGATTGCTTATTTTCCTCATTTGCATCTGAAAGATCAGCGATTGTCCTTTGTTTGGTTGGTCTTCAGCTTTGACTCAGATGGACCAATACTTTTAAAAGACTACAAAAGATCTTGTCTTTTTTTGGTTTGTTTTTTTCCCCTGCATGATCAGAATCATATTAATCATCATATCAGCGGTCAGGAAGGAATTTTGCATTGGATCGTTTTGGCACAATTTTTGACAACTTTTCTCTTTCAGTGTAGCAAAGGATGGGCTGCTTCTGACATCATCCTTCTACTAATCACTTTTCTATTGCTACAAGGGCTTTTTTGTTGGTGGAATCTTAAACTGTCCACTCCTGTAATTATACATGGTTTCCTCTTTCCGGGAATTGAAATTATGTAGTTCAGCAGGTCTTTGGATTTTGTGTAGTGGAATAGACAAATTCAGGCTGGCTAAATCTAGAGCTGACCTCTGGTGTTCCTACTAAATATCAGCCTGAATAACGTTACCAGTGGATTCTTGTGAAAACTAAGCCTTTTGATGTTGTGGGAGTGACGCTTTCTTGCTAAAATTAGCTCATAGCATGGCACAGAACTTTCTTTAGTGACATAATAACAGTGTGTAATTAACTTTTTCTCCAAAGTCAGCTTACTCTGATTGTGCAAGATCGTTTCTCATTTTAAAATTTTTCTGAGTAGAAAAGGTCAATGTGGCAATTAGGTTTAAATTCTAATTTAAATATTGCATCATTGCCATTATTTAAAACATACGGCTTCAGGAACTTGTTCTATGATTTATGCAAATATAGTAGCATATTTTATTGTTTTAAAGACCAATATTTTGGTTTTCTTCATCCTTTGAAGTTAGTATAGGTTTTTTTTCAGCTCAGATTTTTTTGTACTTTTTGTTTCTTATTAAACAGGATTTCATGGCTGGCACAACACAGAAGGGACGCTGTGACACTGTTTTCAACTTAATGAAAAGAGGCTGCCAATCAGATTTGGTTGAAAACCCCACGGTTCATGTCACAATACCTAGTGACCATGAAACAAATACACAAGTGACACCAGGAAAAGTTTCAGTCCAACTGCATCCAGGTTGGGTCATCTCTAACACATTGATATTATAATAAATTTAAAATAAAAGCAATGCTTCTAAGTACAGATATTTTGTGAAGAGGCATCTGGAATAGTTATTTGGAAGAATGATGCTATAGCATTGTACTGTAGAACTATGAATGTCTTCCATATTCAAGTATCATCTTCACCAAGAATTGTTTCTGTCAAACAAGCTGAAGGTCAGAATAATGCAAGTAATAACTGGAAAGGGAATCTTAGGTAGTCTTTCCTGTTTTCTTGTGTGGTTTCTTGATTCTTCAGCCACTTACACTAACAGTTTTGCTTTACATGTGTATAAACTACTTCTTCTGAAAGTAAGTAGAGTTATAATCCCTAAATTCATAATTTGATAAGCATCTTGATTATTTCTTTACTTTCAAGTGCATTGACTAGACAACTAGAAAAATACCAAAACCATTATATAAGAAAAGACTACATTCCTAAGGAAGACTTAGGTGTTCACCGCCTGAATTTTCTTATAACTAGTATATCTCCATTTGCCCTCAACATAAGTCTAGTTAAATCAGTGTTCTTTCTCTGTCTCTAAAAAAGCTGTAGCCAACAGCAGAAGTGAACGTGATATAAAGGGATGCAGGGTGATCTTTCACACAAAAAAATTTATTTATTTATTTATTTTGCAAAGAATAATTGGAGAAAGCAGTATTTAAAATCTAAAATGATAATTTTCTGTCAATTGCCAGGGAAAAAGGAAGGATCTACATGAGTATAAAGCACGAAGGATCTCTGTTTTTCACTCTATATTATAATAAAACAGTCAAGGTGACATCAGCACTTCTCCTTTCCTCACTCTCCTTCCAAAGAAGTGACTGATACTGTGCTTTGAGAAATTGTTTGAGAACTGAGGTACTGCTAAGCTCTGTCTGTAATCACATTTACTTCCAAAGGCATAGTGGATTCATAGGACAGAAAGTTAGCTTTCTGAAATTTGGTTTCATTAACCTTTTTTTTTCAGTAAGTAATGAAATTAAGTTTGGATTTCCTTATGCTTTGTAGAAGTTTTTGCATCAGGGAGGCAGAAGAATGAAATTTCAAGGACTCCAGAAGGAAAACTTTTTAGATATAGATATCTTGCCCATATTTTCCACCTCAAGGAAACACACAGATATACCACTATAGTTTTTCCTCAAAACAGACATTTGATACAGTATAATCACACAAAGATGCTTTTGTTTTGATGCTGGGGGTTTTGTCACTCTTTACATATACTCATCATTTAGGATTTATGTGGGAAAAATAAGAGCTGCATTCAGTATCTCCCTATATGCAAACTGGAGACCTGCAAGGGTCGTTTACAAAAAGTAATTCAATTTACATTGGCAAAGAGGAAACATAAATTACAGCACACTGAAATTGTTTTCCTCATGCAAGACCTAATGCAGACAAATCCTGACATTTTTCAGATGGATTATGTTCAAAGACCATTGGAAGAAAGTGCTTTGCATAATTAAATTTTCTGAGTCAGATCTCTGTACCAGATGTACCTTTTGATAGTTTTTATTGAAAACCTGCATAGTTCTGTAACATCTTCCTTCCTCCTGTACCCACTCTGCCCATACAAATCACTTCCGTTGTTTTGCTGACATTATAGAATATTAGAAAAGCAAAAATATGAGGATTAGTTTTAGCAGCTTCCAAAGCATTGACATCTATAATTCTGAAATAAGGGTTCTGTTTTGTATATGCCAAAAGGTGGAATTTTTTTATATTAAAACATTTTTTAAAAAATATATATATTTTGATCCCACTGAGTTTTCTCATCAAATCTTTGGAAGCAGTTTGGTATAAACTTATATCAGTATTTATGTGAGTTTTTGAGGCTGTGCTGTCCTTGTGGTGTGTATGTAGTTTTACACTCTGTCATATGACAAACTATTTGCAGGATACATTTACATACTTTGAAGTGACAACCTTGAAGTGACTGACCCCAATTTGTATGCAGATCTGTGTCCTTTGTAAGCCACGACTGCTTTTTGTTATAATGCCAAAGGGATTGCATAACCATGAATTTAAAACAAAATGGGGAGAAGTCAGATTTTTACAATAAATTGCACAGTGCTCCTGCAACAACAACAAAAAAAATATTCTACAAAACACCCCTTTATGGCATATTTTTGAATGATAATTCAAGGTTTCATTTACTCTTGGGAGATTTTCTTGTTTGTTTGTTTTTATCTTTGCTGACACAAACAACTTTGTGCTGAAACTGCTACAAAAATATATGTATTTTTAAACATATCCATTCAAAAATAGTAAATAAACATGTTTGTTTCTTTTTTTTAATCAGGAAGTGAAGCAAACTTTATGTTAAAAGTTCGTCCTTTAGAGAAATACCCTGTGGATCTTTACTATTTAGTTGATGTCTCAGCCTCTATGCACAACAATATAGAAAAGTTAAATTCTGTTGGATTTGCTTTATCTAAAAAGATGGAGAATATTTCTCTTGATTTTCGACTTGGATTTGGATCTTATGTGGATAAAACTGTGTCACCTTATATTAGCATTCATCCAGGTAGAATCCATAACCAGTGCAGGTATGTAGTCTTTTTACATTTCCTGTAGCACTGATAAGTGTATTTAATGACAGAAATATGCATTACACCTATTTATTTTTAAAATTCTTCAGAATTTATCCTTGTTTTCTTTTACCATGGTTCTTTGGAAAAGTTCCTAAGGAAATGCTGAAAATTCTTTTATAGTGATTACTTCTGAAATACCTGGTGAGTGATTTCAGAAAAACTGTTTCTGTATCAGAAAAAATGTGCTGTATTTTCTTTAGCAAAACAAGCCAAAACCCATGCTGCTTTGGTTATGTTTTTTATTTAACTTTAAATTCAACTGTTGTGGTTTTCATTATTTTGGATATGATACCTAGATTCATCACAAAGTTTTTACTTTCTGAACCAGGTACTTTCTAGTGTATGGTCATGTATTCATTAAGTCTTTTGTGAAAATTCTACTTTTGTCAACATGATGTGGTTTCTTTCAGCACATTTTATGAATGTAAACGATTCTCTGATCTACTTCTACAGTTCTAATGTGAAGGAACTCCTCTTGTAAATACAAAATGTTCTGGCCTGCATTTCTTTGCTCATGCGATGCCTTATATACCTTGGGTTTAGCACTTACATAAAGTGATGGATCACTTCCAAAACCCCCTGGAAAACAAGATTATGCACAACAAATTCAGAGCTATATAAATGATAGTAGCTGTGAATATTAATTCTTCATACTTTCTTGCTTGCCTATCCTGGGAAGACATGATCCAAAGTTCTGTGAAGTCCTTAAGTACCTTTTGTGATTTCAGTGGGTTTTGAATTGGTTCCTAGTAGTGGAATTCATTCTAGAGATGTGACAATCTATGGATAAAGCAGTCATCTAGACTATCTATATATAGTCAGTAGATATTGATTAGCATTTCTAGGTCACGATGTGTTTTGCCTAAGAGGAGACATCTGCAGAGGTATTAATCCTTTCAATGCCAGTTGCTCATCTTCGACTGTACCTTGATTTGGAGGAGAGCAGGTTACAGTCTGGATGCAGTAGAAATTAAGAGAATTGAAAGCTGCTCAGCAGCTCTGAAATGGATGAGCACTTCAACTTGTGCCGTAAATCACGGCTGTGAATGGGTCCCAGGTCAATGACCTGACTAAGTACTGCTTCACTAGCTTACCTACAATAAAAATCAGACTTTCTCCCTTATGCATAATTTGTTAAGATGTTACTGAAAATGGATTTTCTCATCTATTTGATGAGGTAATTATTATTAATATCAATATTAATTTTGTGAACAGTTATGTAACACTAGTGGATATAGGAGCTTAGATTTTGTTATAGTTCAATAGCCTGTGTAGCAACCTATTAAAAGATCTTACTGTTACAGTATGATAGTCCTTTCTCAGGATAATGAAAAGCAAAGTTGTACCATGCTGTAGATATTCCAAAAGGGTTTGTATACTCCCTGAGATCATACCATCCCTCTTGTTGCATTTTTTGTTCTGTATTAAACACTACATGTATACTGTAAACATATTAACTAAGTTATTATATACACAATTCCATAAAATACAAGATAATATACATTTTTGGTAGTTAATTATAACTACAAAACTAGTACTTCCCACTGAACTTAATTTCACATGGAATTGCTCTTTTTTTCTGTGTTTGTTATTCTGCACTACCTACATCTTCATTTATACCAGGATTTGATGGGATAATGGATATTCAATATTTCCAGCTCCTTCAAAGGAAAAATAAGGCTTTTGATTTGTTTTGTTTTTGTACAGTGACTACAATTTAGATTGTATGCCTCCTCATGGTTATATTCATGTGCTGTCCCTGACTGACAATATAGCAGAATTCAGAAATGCAGTGAATAAACAAAAAATTTCTGGGAATATTGATACACCTGAAGGGGGTTTCGATGCGATGCTCCAAGCAGCTGTGTGCCAGGTAAGGAGGGAGCTTATTTACAGAGGAGTAAAGAAATAGTAATTCAGGCACAATAAATAGATAGATAGATAGATAGATAGATAGATAGATAGATAGATAGATAGATAGATAAACTGGTGGCCAGTGTTCCTGAATTCAAAATGGCAGTGCTATGCCTGATAATACTAAGAGTTTTTCCCCCTTTTCCATTATTTCCCCCTTAAGTATAAATTTCCAATTGAAACTGAAAAAGGAGAGCATGAGGGAACATGTTTCAGTATTGGTTATGGATCTTCAATTTCTGGCTTTAACCAGCCTAACCAGCACAGGATGGATGATGAAAGCAACTGCTTCTTTGTTGAACAGACACATGTATTAATTTCAGTCAACTATATAATTAGTCTCAAAAATCATTAAAGCACTGTTTGTGTTCCTCAATGAAGACATACCACTTGACATTTCTTCTCCTTAAGAACTTGAAAATTGAATAAGATGTCTTACATATCTGCGTATGTAGATAAGGAAAACAGAACTTCTATGTTCTCAGCTTTTAAAGATTTCAAATTTTAAAACAGTACAAATCAACTAAAAATTAACTTTTGGATACTGATAAAATTTCATCACAGTCTCTCCCATGTAGAAATAAAAGATCTGCATAAATATAAAAGGATATAAAAAAACCTGCATCAATAAGTCTCAACCTGTAAGCGTATTAGATAAAGAGAGTTTGTTTTGCTCTAGAGAGCTATTTTTGGTTGTTGTTTTTCTTCTTATGCATATTAATGCAATACAAATATTGAAATTTGGCTGATTCATGGTCTTGGTAATGCTCTATAAAATATTCAACACCCATTCAAATCACAGGCCTGGCATGTTTCTCATCTGTTAGAATGATGTCAGGACAATTGCTTTATCTTGTCCTTCTTCACACTATTTTTCTGCATAGTACAATATCTCAAGAAAAAAAAGTAATCCAAACTATGCTAAAAATGAATAGTTTGGTCCAGTTTTATTTTAAAATTTTAATGAGCAGGTAAGTAAAAAACACATTTCATAAACACTGTGATTGAAGTTGTTACAAAAAATTATTCTGGAACTTTGGAAAAATTCCTAAAAATTCAGTGTTTCTCACTGGACACATTCCACACTTGTGAGTTCTTGAATAATATATGCTTCCAAGAACAATAGAATGGAAATATTAATCAGAATGTGGAGGCTTTCCTGGTAAGTGAATTGTGAACTGAAATGGATGGGAAGAATGTGCAATTCATAATGACCATCATGAAGTATAAATTATATTAATGTGCACTCATTTTGCCTACAATAAACCTTTATAACATGCTCCATCTTGCTTTAACCAATACTTCATAGTAGCAAGAGGTAGCAGGTTAGGACATGAAGGTACTTTAAAATTGTGATTGCTGTGACATATTTTGGTTGGAATCAGAATCACAGACTGTCTCAAGTCAGAAGGGACCCATAGGGATGATTGAGTCCAACTCCCTGCTCCTCACAGGATTACCTAAAACTAAACAAGTCTCAAGGTGACAAAGTCAAATGATGCAGTCTTGGGAGAAGAGGTTTTTACAGTGCTGGAGGAGAATTTGGAATGATTTAGGACAAATCCTCTTTACAAATAGAACTTAAAATACTCCTTCTTTAGAGTGATGCTGTATAGGAGTGTCCGAGGGAGACCGATGCCTAAAGTTTGAGTTGTAAAAGACATAACACCCCTGTGTACTTGTTGTTCTTGCTGGCTTGAGAAATTTAATCCCCATTCAGAGATAGTAGAGAGTGAGCCTGAGAAGGGAGCTAAATTCCTCTCCATGAATAAAGGAAGGCAGAGAGTAAGTCACAAAGTGTGGCTGAGTACATGGACTGCATTGCAGGTACATGTTTTACATGGGAATGGTAGAGATTCTGTGTCATAAGAAGGAGATAAAATGGAAGCAGTGAAAAAGAAAATGGAATAAGCAAGAGAGGGCATAATGAAAAAGCATATGATGTGTTTCCTGTGTGCCTCAGAAATTTGATTATAATCGAGGAGATAAATGTTTTGAAAATACAATTTGGCATCCAAATCCATTTAGGTATAAGTTTACCCTGCTGCATCCTTCACATCACCGAATTCCTAAAATACATTCAATTCACCCTTGAGGCTGCCACTTTGCTATCAACCACCTAAGATGGTGAATAAATGTAGCATTTTGCTGCTTAATAAGTAATTTCTCAATTTATAATTGCATTAAGGCCTTCAAACTTCAGTTTATTGATTTATGATTGCATACTAATGAACTTTCCAGGAAATTGTGTAGGAAAAGGAAATTATAGAGTGATGAGAATATAAATCAAAGTAAAAATAGAACAGAGTGCTAAGTATCAATATGGATGAATGCATATTTACTAGTTGTAATGCTTTCTAGGACCCCAGAGGATTTTACAAACTATGGACTTTGTATTTGTACTTAATAGCGACATACGGAATGTGGTAGCTGTTATCAAGCCCACTCTATAAAGCAGAGCTGGCATGTATAGTGTGACATTGTTCTTTAAAAAGCAAAGAAAATGGTAAATGGAAAAAAGCAAAGAAATTCGTCGTTTTCAGATGTAGTACATTATGTCTATTTCCACACAAAATGCTTTATATAGCCTGGTCTAACTGCAGTGCTGCCAGGCAGCGTAATATCTGAAAGTGGTCTCTAATGTTAGTTTTTCATTTTGTTGTTGATTACTTTAGAAAATAGGTAGCTACTTCTTTCTTATGCCTAATTTTGTTTTCTTTGTAGAACCATATTGGGTGGCGTAAAGAAGCAAAGCGGCTGCTTCTTGTGATGACAGATCAAACTTCCCATCTAGCCCTTGATAGTAAATTAGCAGGAATTGTAATTCCCCATGATGGAAACTGTCACTTGAAAGATAATGTGTACGTCAAAGCTACAAGTATGGTAAGGTATATGTCATAGATTTTGCCTTCAGAGAGGCAGTGCAAAACTGTGCAAAAAAAGTTTTTAGACTGCTCTCAAAGCATTGCTTCTATTTCCCTTATTAGAATAATATTTTTCCAGGTAGGCAAGTTGTGAAATTAAGAATTGATCACCTAGCATATTGACATTCTTTTTCTGTGGACTAAAAGTATTTTGGAGTCTGAAAAAAACAGTACACAGCAAAGAAGGATATGTTGTGTTTTTGGTGTGGGTTTTTATTAGTATCTCATAAAAATCACACACATTTTGTATAAAACATAAGTAAGAAGTATGTGGTATGGTATTTTGCACAAGTAGAAGCTGGTAAGAGGTAGTTGTACAATCATGCTCATAAGACAAAGGTAGTGGCTATGGTTTGTGGTCAGAGTACACACAGGAGCATTGATTGAAAGGCTTGGTAAGAGTAAACCAGAGGGCATACAACAGCAATGAGCTACCTCAAATGGATGGACTAGCATTAAATGCATTCAGATTTCACAGTAGAAAGCCAATGTGTGGTAATACGAACCTCTGTAAAAAGTTGCAGCAAATCTGTAGCAAAGATGCCTTCAACAGATTTTTTAGCTTTCGAAATATTTTCTCCAGTAACAGATAAAGTAGTCATAAGTGACTGAAGAAAGGAATTTTTGCCTAGGTTTCAATTGCTTTGGGTATTTTCTTAAATAAATATGAATTGTTTATTTAAGAAACATGAATCACTGCTTAATTGCAATGTAATCCCCAGAAAACACAAGTATGAGCTGTGGTACAATTAGAGCACATTAAAGTTTTGTTCTCAGTGCTGGCTGTCCTTAGTTGAAGTGTACAGCCTGTGTTCAGCCAGAGCCAGCGACATGGAATTGAAGTCAGTGAGCGCTTGTGTAAGTGAAGTTAGACCTGAATGTAATCCCGCCAACTGTTATTTACAAGGATGGTGGAGCAGCAGGAAGAGGCTGCTGGCTGTTGTGTTATCATGAAATATGGGAGGTTTCTGGGAAGCAGTGAGTGTTTGGGACCTTGCTGAGTGGAGGAGGGAGATCAGTGTGTGCTAACAGGAAGGTTATTTAGATTTCCGTTTATCTGACGTTCTTGCATTCATATACTCCCTCTGTCACCTCTTGGATATTTCCTCACGGATGTCAGAAATTTTTTTTCCATTCTAATCAGTCTATTTAGTTTATTATACTTAGAGCAAATAATCCTGAAACTTTTCTTTCCCAATGCAGAACTTTCTCTGTTTTTCTTTCTTTTTAGTTTTCTTAGTCACAGTGCTATAAATCAGAGAATGTTTGCTCTGCTTATTCAGTAATTGCTAAAGGTAAAAATCTTTTTGGTATTCAGGATTCCTTTGATAATAAAGATATTTTCTGTTTCAAGAAAAAAAAAATAACAAACTGTACTTATTTTCTGTTCAACTTTGGGAATTAATTTCTATTGTAACTGGAGAAACTCACCAATAGAAAATACAGACAAAATTATTTAATATATTTATATGAAGCAATGATAGATTGATGGCTGACTGGAAAAAAATGGCATTTTAACTTGATGACTACTACTGATGTATTTTATGAAATTGGTTTTTTTAGCCACCCAAATGAAATGACCTTGAAAGATGCTTAGATCCGTGGTGGCACATTTAGATCCATGTGTTTTCTGGCTGCTAACCCCCTTTTTTAAGAATATGTGCTAATTTTTGCATGCCCACATATTAACAGTAGGCATCAACTTAGTACTAGGAATTGCATTTTCTGGAGCAGAATTTATGACAACGCAATAGTGTCTGTAAGGGAAAGCATGCTGGTTTCTTGCTTTTTTCATCTCATCCATGGTACATGTTATTATTTTATTCATAGATATCCAACTTCAAATGAATGAGTAAAATCAGAGGCTGGAATAACTATTTGATATTTAAATGAAATATGAAAGTCTGTCAGTCTTTTAGAAAACATAATATAAAACATATTTTTGGGTTTTTTCATATCAATACAATTTTGTTTGGCTTTGCTAAATTAAAGACTTCTGCAATTACATTGTTTTCCTGCTTTGATTCTTAGCTTTGGGTAGTCATGCGAAGATTGTATTTTGGCATATTTTTATTTCTTACTTGTGCTGGTTTAGAGGACACTGCTTTATTTATTTGAACAAACTTAGCCTTTATATCAGAAATGTTTCCACTTAGACATTTTTTCTGCATGTTTCTTTCTAACTTCTGCTAAGCAGTCACAGAAAGGTCATCAAAAAATGCATGACAGGAAAGAAATCTAGTCCCTTTTATTTAGATCTCTGCTTGGTTGACTCCCTTTCTGAAATACTTAATATTTGTATTAGTTATCTTCTTAGCTTAACCAAGTAAGTTAAAATAATAAAATTAATGATGCAATTGAAACAAGAAAGATTATATAAAATTAAAGTGCATTTACCTGAGCAGTAGTGGGAAGAGATAAGATAAAAATATATGAAGTAAAGCAAGGTTTTCACAGCAAGCAAAGTGAGGCTTCATGAGTGACCAATGATACCTTATGCAATCTCTTTACATGCTTAAATTAAAAAGCTCGTGTGGATTTGTTAGTGCTTTGGGTTTTTTTTTTTTTGTTTTGGGTTTTGGTTTTTGTTAACTCAGTTCTAATAAAAATAAGCAAGAAGCTGGACACTCTAGAGAGCTATTGATGACAAGTACATAGAAGTTCAGCCTTCCTTGTGAGCAGAGGTAGCACGGGGGTCCTGTCCCTGCAGCCCTTGCATGTCTATGGGTGTCATTCTTGAATTCAATAAGCTCCATCTGAGTAAGTTTTTGCTTTATTAAGGCTTGTAAAGCTGTTTCTGATACTCCTGATTGCTAGAGTTCAGCTCGTAGCTGCAGAATTGCTGAGGAGCCATTCTGCTGGAATTCAGACAGATCTAGTATCATGTGCTAAGCAAGAGGACTGACTTATTTTGCCATCATCTCATGATCTCTTGGTACTGTCCCTGTCATTCCCACACGTATGGTGCAGGAGGATTTTGTGGAAGTGTCTGGCTTCACTCGTGTGCTGGGACCACTTGGTATGTCTGTGATCTGCCAGCCAACTGCATGTGGCCTGTAGGGTTGTGCAGCACAGTGGAGACCCCACCACTGTGCTCTGCGCCATGGAGAAGGAAGGAGGGCTTAGCACTGTGTTGTAGGCTGCTCTCCCCAGCTGGAGCTGTAAGACCTGTTTGATACTGTGTTACCCACCTTTCATCAGTTATCTTAAGGAAAATAATCTTTTACCAAAGTGTTGAAACTTTGAGAGAGAAATGTACCCTGGCTAATATCAACTACACCAATAAACTTTTTTGTTCTCTCTGTACATTATACAGGCTCTTTATAATGGTGCAATATGATGGCAAATGGATTTTGCTCTCTTGCATAAGACTCTCTTTGTCTCAGTTGTTTTGCTATTATCTTTTCAATAATGTTCAGAAGATGGCTAGCAGAGCTGTTGACTTGCAGGGTGCCTTAAGTAACATGGGACAATCTGAGGAGAAAGAAATTGTTCAGGGTAACAGACTGTGTTTGTGCAAGAGAGAGACAATATGGGGCAGATGGTGAAAAATACCAGGAAAAGAAAGATAACAAAAGTATGTGGGGGATAAAAGTTGAAGTACCTGACATGAGTGGAGGTCTCTAGATGAAATCTCTTTAAGTGGAATTACAGGCCAAGGCCCCAGTCACTTCTTTCTTTTTAGTCATGAATTTTAAGTGTTGAATTTACTTCTTGAGAAATATTCACTTGAGGCTGGTTAATAAGTGGTGATTTTCAGATACAGTTTGTTTTGGAGTACTGGACCTGAAGGGATCTCACATAACTCAGGTGTACAAAGCCCATTGGGACCACACAGACACTCTTGAACTTCCCCAGATCTTGGATGAAGAGATAGCAGCACAGCTCTTGTTCTCAAATCCATGTCAGCTCTCTCAATGAAAAGTGTAGAAGAGCGGGTCATTGGCACAGGACATGCTGTCACAGGTACTCTACCAAATAGAACAATGCATTACTGAGGAGAGCTGTGAAACTCATGCAATCTTCTTCAAGCATAGGTGTGGTTAAGGAAATGTAGCAGGTCATCATGGTGTGGGCTGGAGTCATCAGTCCTTAGGTAGGTCTCAAACACGCCGAGAAGAAAGCTGTCAGTAGTGAGATAAGCATCGAATACTGACATTGCCAGACCCTGATCCTGTGGCTGCATTTGATGCCAAAATACACGTCTGAAAATCAAACATTTTTAATTACCCTCTTGCTGTTCCCAAAAGCACACCTCATCTCAGTTCTTCATGTTTTACTTTCTTCCTGACTTCTGCACAAGAACCCATCTATCCTTCCCTGTTCTAGGCGGAACATGGATCACATCATATCCATATTTAAGCATTAGACTCAGACCAACAAAATAGTACTGTAGAGTTAGTCCTCCCACTGTGCAGCAGAGCGACATAGTTGGAACAGATAAGCGTGGCTGATGCCCTGATGATTTTTTTTAATTGTTCATTAAGATGGCCCCATCCTGGATTTGATGTCAGTCTATCATTCTCTATATGTTTAGGAGTTACAGTTGGATTGGAATCAATCCAATTTGATTGATTTGGAAATATGTAATGTGTTATATATGAAATACAAGATTTTTTTCCTACTAATCTGCAATCTTCTCTTTCCTGTTGTATTTTTCAGGAGCATCCATCTCTTGGGCAGCTCTCTGAAAAATTGATTGACAATAACATCAATGTTATTTTTGCCGTTCAAGGAAGCCAGTTTCATTGGTATAAAGTAGGTTAGAAACCTGATTTCTTTTTTCAATTCTGAAGGCACAATATTTATACTTAAAATTAAAACTGTGCATAAATTATTTCTTTTTCATAGGATCTGTTACCTCTCTTGCCTGGTACTGTTGCAAGACAAATAGAATCCCAAGCAGCAAATCTCAATGATTTGGTGGTAGAAGCCTATCAGGTATGATGAGAGTGACAATGTTCTATGTAATCTTTGTACATTTTTCATCTTTTATAGCCTGAAGTTGGAATGTCCAGGATCTTGTCTTCCATCTGAAATCCACAAGTATACATTCCCTACTTTTCCTAATGTCCAGGTGGATAGGTGATACTATCTTATCATAGCTCTCAAAGTCTCAGGCTGTCAGGGTCTCAAAGCCAAGAGCTACTGTTTTTCAGTTTCTAAGGATGCTTCTAAATACTGTGTTTGCTTCTGAGTACCTGCTGCTATATCACTTCAAAAGACAGTTTATTTATTTGAATTTTGGCACCTCAGATCTTTAGTTACAGACCAGACACCACTGTGTAGGCACCATATAAATTCAGAGCAAAAGCCAAATAAATATCTGGAGAGTCTTGAAGCATAATTTTTAGAAAATAAACAAGAGGTGGGAATTTAAAAGGAGGAAGTTTGAGAATGGTGGATATCATGAAAAGCAGTATCTGTACTGTAAAAAAACAGTGTAATGACTTGGGGGTTTGAGGCATGGAAGTGAAGAAGAATTTTGATAGGGATTTGGGAGAGAACAATGGAAATCGCTTTGTGAACTCTTGCTTGGAGTCATCAATTGAAGGTAATCGTTTGGAAAAGAGAAAGTAATAGTACGGGAAGTACCATAAAGGCACTTTCCACACATGATTGACACAGAATGGCAGCTTGAAAGTGAACCAGGCATGTTGTTAGTGGAGGAAAGAGGATCTAAACAGCTTTGAAAATGAAGCCAAGAAATAGACATTTGAGGTACTAACTAGAGCATGGGGAGCCCATAGAGCAGCATCTAAATGAATGTGATGGGTTGCATGATTGAATGCTGTTAAGTTGTGCAGTTACACACAAACATTCAGTTTCAGAAAGCTGAAAACTCAGCTACAAAAGTATATGCAAGGTATCCACAGGTATCACTATTTTTTTTAATTAGTTAGATTTGGGAGGCTGAAATTATCCAGTTTTCTTGCTTAACCACAGAATCAAGCAATTTGCTTACAGTAAATTTGCTATAATGAAGAGCCAGCCCCTGTGTCTGTTCTTAATTCATAGAGTGCTTTTACATACCTTTTTCTTTCTGTCATATTGGAGACACTAAGTAAAAGGCAAACACATTCAAAAGCAGAATTTAGGGCCAGTCAAATTGCAGAGAAGTTCTCACTAGTATTGTACTTTCTCTTATAAAATCAAGAGATCTCATTTTAAATATGGAGGTTTGCAGGAAGTTGCTGGCATAGAATTTTGAAAATTGTAGTCCTTTTGTATGGCAGCTTTACGCTGTCCTTGCTAAATTGAAACACAGTTCTTACCCAGTGCAGGGCAAACATTCAAGGGAAGAAAATGAAATTTTATGAAGCAATTACTTTGTTCAATACAAGATTCAGTGGGACTTTCCTGGTCCAGCCACCCCCAGTTTGCTTTAGCTTTATGTTAATTTTTTTAGACACTATCTTTCTTCCCATCCTAACCTTCATTGGATTTCGCAATTTGAGTTTTTCATCATAGTTTTAGGGGCTTTTTACTATATAAATACATAGTGAACAGGTCTTGAATGTATTGCATTCTAGGAAAAAAAGGACTTAGATAAGAAAATAAGTTTAGTGTTGATATTCAGTGACAGTGGGCCTCTTGCACTCTTGTTCCAGGCAGGGAAACCTTACGCTTAGCTATGGAAAATCCTGGCTGAAAATCCCTGGCTACAAAGCCAAAGATGAGTCACTAATTTTCAAAAAGTTACTAAGATAAACATGTGTTAAGATTCATATAACTGCGTTTCCATTTGTAGCAGTAAAAATATCCCACTAAACTCATTTTTAATAGTAATATGACAGGAATTTTAAAAATCCCTCTGTGCAATTTTCAGCTCATAAATTTGTACAGAGCTTTAATAAATTTTTAAATGGTCAAGGAGAAGTATTTCTTCTTTGAAGGAAGCAGGATTTTAGGTCATGTAGTAAATATAAGTTACAAAGTAGTTGCTTTTTCATTATTTTTTATTGCAAAATTGTTGGCTTATATAGTCTTAGTTGATCCAGAAAATCAGTAAGAATAATCCAAATAACCTTTATGTCACCCTAAGGTTTGTTCAGAGAAAAACCTTCTAAGACAAATGCAAAATATCCAAAGTTTTTAAAGTGTCGAGTCAGTTAGGAAACTTTTCTGCTGGATAACAGTGGTTGTATGTATGTTTACTGTTGTATTTTAAGTGCGTGGCTAAAAGGCAGCATAGACTCAAACAATGAGCAGTTTTTGTTGCACATGGTTGTTGGAATAGATTTTCAAATTGTGAAAAATGCAGTCTCAAAACCATGTTAGCAAAGCTGAAAACATTTTTATCTGGAAAACCTAATCCTCTTTATCAGAATTACCAGTTCACTGGTTGTGTATATTTGGAATGTAATTGGGAAACATGGGAAAAAAAGCTTTAATTCATTCCTTTATTCACACAGACAAGCTTTCTTCATTTTTAGTCAGACATAGGAGCCATACTTGGTGTTAGTCACTAATGTACATTATATTTTGAGATGCAGTGCAATTAAAACTTGTTTTCTGGTTACAGAAACTAATCTCTGAAGTGAAAATTCAAGTGGATAATCAGATCCAAGGTCTTCATTTCAATATCACTGCAATCTGTCCTGATGGAAGTAAAAAAACTGGCATGGAAGGATGTAAAAATGTGGGATATAATAAAGAAGTATGTTGATAGTTCTCATTCTTCAAGGAACTGGAATACTTATTTTTCTCTTTGGTTGGGTTTCAATGGTGTGAAATCTTCTAGGGATTTACTTAAACTGAAAATGGATTTATGTGATTAATGATCACAGGCTCTCTATTATTCTCTGGGTTTATTTTTCCTGAATCTTATTTTAATTCTCACTAATCCCATGGAACTAAGGCTCAAAGCTTTTCCTGAAAGCTAACGTCCATTAAAACTTTCCTTCTTTGTCCTCCACTGGGCACAACCACCACATCCATTGTGATGAAATCTGTACGTAAAGAGGTTGAAAGATAATCACCCAGTGGAAAAAAATCACTGGAATTTGTGTTCCTTGGGACTGTACTAGATGTCACCTTTCTCTCTTCTTGCTTTAGTAGTCTTCCTGCACAATCAGGGTTGTGGATAATTAGTTTATTTTATAAATCAAATAAATAAAATAATTATTCACATTTGAATTGGTGGCACCTACTGAATGAAACAGAGCATCGTGCACCATGAAAATGCAGGGGAAGATGTCTGGCTGAGGTAAAGGACATGGTTTTCTTCCCAGAAAAACTTCTCTGTGCCTTGATATATTTATTTAATTGCTTGGACTACTGGAGTAATTCTTTTTGCTTGCCAGGAAGAAGTCTGTGTTTCTAGAGAGCAGGGTCAAGGAGTTCTTTCCTGCTTGACATGTACATATGTCTCAGCTAGTGTAAAAAATAGCTTGTGTCTGTGTGTAGAAATAGCAAAACAAATTAAATGTGTGAATTGTAATGTAAAGTTGAATGTATTTAATGCTCTTCTGAATTTTGTCTTCATGCTGCCAATTGTAGCTTCTACAATTTACAGGAGATTTGCAGGTTTTATTCTTAATGCATCTTTCCCCCCCCCGCTGTTGGTCCCTGGGCATGTCATAAGAAACAGGACTGGAATTTCTTCTGTTTAATGAAAAGAAAAATATTTATATCTGTTTCTTTTTAATAAAAAGCCAAGCCAGTTGATTGTAAAAGATTGCATGTTGTCCTAAACCTCTACGGCTGTTGAAAATGAGCCATCCTTAAGAGATTAATTTATTTTAACCGTAAATCCTTCTTTCAGTATTTGTTTACAGACAAAATGCTTTTCCTTAATTCTCACATTCCTTTCATTATCTAATCCTTCTTCCTTCCTTTTCTTACCAAAACACAAAGTGGATTAAATTCTGGAAGAATCTTATGGCCTCTTCAGGGTGCAAAACTAACTTTGTCTATTAGCAAGTGTCCTGGTGTTGCAATTATTTAGTCACCACAGGTTCAATCTATCTGCTGCTGTGTTCAGAATCAAATTTCACTACTCCTATGCACAACATGATTTTCCCTTCCCTCCTGTTTCCCTGCTGTTCTTCCAGTACTGTTTTATATGTGAAGATGATGTTTTCTGGCAGGGCTCTGTGTTGAATAAAAAGCACATTCCCTAGCTGCAGCCTGTCCTCCCCACATGATATGCACCTGCTGTATGAATCAATCTCTCTATAGCCACACTTTTGCCCTGCAACCCTAGGGAAGAAATCTCAATGCATGGAGTGTGTGGGCTACTGAGGGGTTATGTGTGTAGTGGCACATTTGAAAAATGAGAAGAAAAGTAAAGGGTGCAACAAAGCCTGTGTGCCCTCTCAATATGACATTAAGTGCATGTTTCTGCACAGCATTCTTCTCCTGTTGTCCATGTAGGCAGCCGCAGCCCCACTCGCCACAAAGCCACCATTGTCCCCAAGGGCTGGGTTGTTCTCGTGTGGGGGCGCAGCGGGAGGGAGAGACAGTGATGAGAGATGAATGGCCTTAGTATTTGCGGGTAGTTTCAGCCTCATATGTAATCAGTTTCTCGGGGTTTCTCCTTTTTTACTTGGATTTTTTTTTTTGGTGGTAAAGATTAAAGGTACTTGTTTCTCCTGAGTTCCTTTCTCACTTTTTCATCCTGGTTACATTTTCTTTGTGAGGAGATGAGAAAGAGTTGCTTTACATCAGGAAGATGAAAAAATTCAAAACCTTAGGGAGAATACCCTGATAGAAGCATACTGGTAAAAAAAAAAAAGCTAAGAAATAATTGCAAAATACAAGATTGATATCTAGTGTGTCACACATGTCAGAGCTGTCAAAAACTTTAGGAGTGATTTATGGAAACTCTATGGCAATCATCTAACTACCAAAATGATCCTTAGTCCTGTGCCAGAACTACAATAAGCCATGGGAGCTGCTGCTGTAATGGGCACTGCTGGGATGAGGACCTGGGGGATGGTGGTGATGGCCACGACACAGCCTGGAGCCAGGCCCTGGGTCCATGGAATTGGGAAAAGTAACTGCTAACATGTGAGCCATTTCTGGGTTTTAGTAGGGGTAGCCAAGACCATCCAAAATCCAGTGTGGTTTGTATGTGCATGACCAATTCTGCAGCAGGATGTTCATTATAGATTCTTTTTATTAAGAGTATCTCTGTTTCTCTTTGTGTATTGTCTTGCTCAATCTAGTCTCGACTCTTACCTGAATATTCCTGTGATATAACAGAATATACACATTAAATAATAGCAGGAGTATGGTGATGATATTTCTATTTCCATTCAATTTGTATTAAACTTTTCTTTTGCAACTATGCTTTCTTAACTTGAAAAGTGGACTTCTGTCAATCCTCTATTGTTAGGATTTTAACTGTATTTGTGATGCCTATCATTACTAATATATCATGTTTGACAAGTGACCACTGTGTATTTTGCTATTATCAGCTAGTAATCATTCACATACAAGATAAGATTCTGCTTTATTTATGTGTTAAAAATTTTAAGCAAATGTAAGCAAGAAAGTAATAATAATGTTAAATACGTCTTTATTTTTTCTTAGGTACTTTTCAATGTATCAGTTACAATGAAAGGATGTCATACAACTGGAGGAACGAAATATGTCATACTTAAGCCTATTGGTTTCAATGAAACTGCCATTGTCAACGTGCAGCAAAGCTGTGCCTGCCAGTATGGAGACAGCACAGGGCACAGAGTGTGGGCTGATGAAACTTCTCCTGACAGCAAACAGTCCCAGTGCAGTGACAATAACTGTAGCTCTAACAGAGACACGCTTCCCTCAGAGAAGTGCAGGCAACACCAGGACCAACCCATATGCAGTGGTCAAGGAAATTGCATAGATGGAAAATGTTTCTGCTACAAAAACAAGCTAGGCAAGGTGTATGGCAAGTACTGTGAAATGGATGATTTTTCCTGCCCATATCACCAGGGAAACTTATGTTCTGGTAAGTTGCAGTGTTTATGTCTGTATTTTCTTGGTTTGTTTTGTTTTCTGAGGCTACTTTACATGATGCAGCTGAAAACAATGATATAAGGCTGTCAAGAACAAGGATTGTTTGTGCAGAATTAGTGTGGGAAATGTCCTGAACATCCTGTTAGGAATTCACACTCCTGGGCTCTCTTCACCACAGGCATACACACTGTCTTCTAAATTTCACCACCATTTTCTAGGGGATACATTGGTTTTCTTCTGAAGTTTAGCTGTTTTAATATTTAAATCTCAAAATTCTTAATAAGTAATGATACTGATTTCTCAAACAAAAAATAATATTATTCCAGGAAGCTGGTTGATACATTTTAGTCTAATGGGAATATGAGATACTGAGAGATTAGGAAGGGTTCATAGCTTCCAGAAGTTCTGATCTTCTACCACCCTGAATCAGTTCTGTGAGTCATACAGTAGCACATGATTTCTAATACTGGTATAAGCATAAACACTGTAGGGAATGCCTACTTCAGAAAGGAAACTCTAAGAGGAAACAGTTGTTAGAAATTCTTATTCTTTTTGTAGTCCACTTTATGGTAGGGGAGAGGAAAAAAAAAAAGAAAAAATGGAAATGGAAATGGAAATGGAAATGGAAATGGAAATGGAAATGGAAATGGAAATGGAAATGGAAGGAAAGAACCTGGCCTGTGCACATGAACTTTATACTCCTTCTTCCACGGAATCTTGCTGTTTATTTGAATGGAATGTTTTCTTGCTAAAGAGAAGTTTGTTTTGTTTGCCTGAAGACTCTTTTCCTGGTCATTGTGTAATTCCTAATCTCCATTGTTTTGATCCAAAGCAAAAGAGCAAAATTTTAGTAAAAGGTTTTGGGGTGACATCATAGTAGCAACTTTTGCTCAACTTAACATTGAACAGCAGCCTTCGATATTGATCATGCCAGTAACTTTAGTCCAAGTTATTAACTTAAAAACTAATTAGAAAGTCCAGGTCTAAATTTGCTCTGTTTAAGGTAAAGCACAAGCAATACAAATGTATCCATCTAAAATTCATTTTCTGTGTTTTCATGGAAGCATATGACTCCAGACTCTCTGTGTTATAGGTAATGGTGAATGTGAAGGTGGTAAATGCAAATGCTTTGCTGGCTGGGAAGGTGATCGCTGTGAGTGCTCATCACAATCAGCAAAGCACTGCCTGAATTCAAAGGGCCAAATTTGCAGTGGAAGAGGAAAATGTGTATGTGGAAAGTGTGAGTGCACAGATCCAAGAAGCTTTGGCCGTTTCTGTGAATATTGCCCTACTTGTAACAAAGCCTGTGAAGAAAACTGGTATGTTTCTTGTGCTAGATTTTACTTTTTCACTCCCTAGTGTTGAAACATGAAGAAATATTTCTGCTTATATTTTGTAGCTATTTAGATTCTAGGAAATTGGCACAATTCATACTTGATACTTCTCTGTGTTGTTGGAGTCACATTGACAATTAAGAGGATTGCATGTCAGCATCTATTTTAACTATTCTTCATATGAGATCTCCTGGGCAGGAAATAAAACCATAAATTTGTGGTTTTAAAAATGGAAAATAGATCTTACTTTTGAATGCCACCAAGTCCACATTTGTTTTTACACACTCTTTGTGCTTCTCAGCTGAAAGAATGAGGTGTGGAGCTAGATCAATACTTGTGCATTGTCACTGCCATTGATCAGCACAGCAGAGCTGGTCTTACCCAGAAAACAACATTCTTCATTGCTCGGTCTCAAAACACTTAGTCTTTGCCATGCTAGTCTTAAAGAATGTCATTTTTCCTTTCTCATGTAAAGGAAGGGGTAGTGTGGAGGTTGAAATGAGCAAGTCCATGAGGAGACAAGACAGACCAGGGGCTGTCAGTGGTGCACTGTGTGGTTCTGGCACAGAGGGCAAATGAAGTCCTTTCCCTGGGCACAGCTCTTCTACACCCTCTCATCACACATGTAAGGTTCTTCATCTCACTGTGGTGCAGAGGGTGAAGGATCAGCCTTCCATTGGGAAGGTCATTGTGCTCAAAACAGAATCAGTGTTCATTTGTATTTATTTCAATTATAGCTTATCTGGTGAAAATGCTGGAGCATTTAGCTTGGCCACATCTGGAAAGGTTGCTGCTAAGATTTCACTAGATAAAATGCAGTTAACATTTCTGGCTTACACTTGCTTAAAATCACTGTGAAATGTGTGCCTTTAATAAATACAGAATATGGCATATCTTCATTAAAAATTCAATTAGGGCTTTTTTTTGGGATCTCTTATAACATCTGTCTCCTTCAGGGCTATACAGTAAAGATGGTAAGACTGAAAGCATTGCCTCCTTCTTGCCATGCTCTCTCTCTAAACTGCCCAGCAGTGCAAACTTACTTGGCTTCGTCTTTACATAGCATCCAAAAATTATTGACAAAGCTGTGTTTCCTCTACCTACCTCTACCATTCACTTCCAGAGTGCATCCAAATGAGAGTGATAGGTAAGGAAAGACTAGAAAATGGAGGCTGAAAGCTTAAGAAAGCTGGACCTTAGCTACACCCTTGCATCCCAAAAGACAGAGCAGATCGGGTGAAGGTGGCTTGAAGCCAAAGAGATGTTTTAGTTTGCAATGTCTGACTAGTAGGTTCTGAGAAGCATCAGAGGGATAAAATGCTGAGAGAGGCATCACATTTCAGAAAAAAACTAAATAAATGTCGCAATGTTTTTACTAACAACAGGAAAGCATTATGTGCAAGCAATACGTCAGCCTGTTGATACAATCTCTTAAAGGGGAGTGCAGAGAAAGATATAGGTTTTTAATTATAATTTTTATTTTATAGGAATTGTGTTCAGTGCTATCATTCTAACAATGCATCTCAAGTCATACTTGACCAGTGCACAACCTCATGCACTTACCTACTGCATTATATTGATAATACTTCAGGTAAGTGCCATTTTCTAGGTAACTTTAATAAGAGAGTAAAATCTATTGTGATTAGTAATTGAATTTGCCAGAGTTAGAATGTTTTTCAGAAGTATATCACATTACTGAAATAAAAAAGAAAGGCGAGAAAAGGAAAAATCATTCATAGCTTTAGGGAAAGTAAAAGATAAATAATAACAGGAAATAAGATTGTCAAGCATTGCTAAGTTCAGTTTTCCCAGCTCCTCAAGATGTCACATCTAATAATGATGAATCCTGCCTGAGCAATGCTTAAAGAAATATTTATAAAAATTTGTTATGGCATCTTTATATTTTATTACATTGACCATGCTTATAGTATTTGACATTACCAGAAACAGGAAAGAAAGAAGTAGAATGCTTACCTCAAGTTCAGTAATGTTTAAAAGTTCCTTTCAAGTATAAAAAACTGCAATTATGAGGTCTATAGAAGAATAAAATCTTTTTAAATAAAATCTCACAAAGTTTAATCACTCCATGCAGCAATTAAAATGCAGGTAAATGGTTACCTTTTGTCACTTACCATTTATATAAATTAAAATTTATATAAATCTTTTTATATTACAGTTCATAAATGAGAAAACTAGCGTGAATACTTTTTTCATAACTTTGGTGTTAAGGAAAGCTTATTGTGTTAGTCTACCAGTGAGGAGAGCACTGGACAAGGATTCAATAAAACACATTTTCTTTCCAATTTTACCAGTAATCTTCACTGTTGTCTTAAATTCTCTCTGCCCCAAACATCTCTAATATTTCATCCTCTCTACTTCAGCTATAAATTCACTCATCTACAGAGAATTTATGGTGGGCAGTACAATGAAGCCCGAGTCTTAGCTCTGTAGATTAAAGGAATAGTTGTTTCACTATTTTTCTACACTGGCTCTTGATCTGAATTGCCTTTCATGATATGCCCAACTTTAAAAGCTTGCATATGACAACTTTTCCTCTTAATTTCCCTTAATTTATTTTCATGTTAATTTTTATCAGGCTTGTATGACTTTGTGCAACATTACTAAGCAGTGGTGGATGTGCCTGTGTTAGAGGGATGTGCCTGTTCCATACATCAGGTTTTACCTTTGTGTTTTCCTTTCATTGCAGATTGTTTCTCTGGACGAAACTACTTTAGAGTCTTTTCCATAATCTTTATAGTTACCTTTCTGATTGGGTTGCTTGTTGTCCTTATCATCAGGCAGATAATTCTACAGGGGAGTAGCAATAAAGTTAAATCTTCATCTGATTACAGAGTATCTTCAACAAAGAAGGTAATTGATTTCAGAGCCATCATCTTCAGTAATCTTTTTCTTGCATATAAAAGTTAGCTAATTGCTGATAAAAATTGTATCTTCTCCTTCAAGGATAAGATGTTTTTGCCTACAGTTTGTACAAGAACAGTAACATACAGACGTGACAAACCAGAGGAAATAAATATCGACATCAGCAAGTTGCGATTAAACGAAACTTTCAAGTGTGAATTCTGAAGACTGCAAATGTCTATTTCCATCATGTTCAACTTTTGAGAAAGTACCTTTTGTACCCTGTGAGAGTCATGACTGTTGCTATATGGGTTTGTGTTGTGCATTTTGTTGAATACTGTAACAAAGTGACATGTAAACATATTCACATTATGTGATTATGTTTGGAACTATAGCTGCTGTATTTTTTTTAATTTTTTTGAAAGAGAAATGTGCATTACTACTGTTCAGAAACATTAGTGTTGATGTAGCACTTTAGCATATTCTAATTTATTTAGTTATGGCCTAGAATGTAGATACAAACCGGTCTGACAAAGCACTGATCTCACTCTACATGTAGCTAGTACTGATGTGCTCTGTGGGAATGGACAAAAGCTGTGATTGAAGTATTAACATTGCTGTATATTATAGCAATAGATTAAACTATTAAAATGCTCTTAAATAGAGTAAATGGTACTTTTATACTTCTCTCAGTTGACAGATTCCACTGATTTGTCTGCTTATTCCTCTTATCTTTTCCTCATAAAAATGATGGGATTAAATGAGTGTTTAGTTCCTGGTGTAGGTGTATGTTGTGTATGTATACATACACATATGCATGCACACACAGGTAAATTATATATTTATAGGGTTTTTTGTATGGAAGTTGTCACTTAAGGATAATTTATATCCAATAAAGAGTAATTTTAAGCTTTAAGCTTTTTACTTGTTAAAGTATAACACCCCTATTTTATGCAAAATTGAAGGTGTTTGGAAACTGAGTGGCTACAGAAAATGAGGGTTCCTCTACACAACAGCATAGTCTACATGATGATCACTGCCAGCAGACTATGCCTTTAGAGTCAGCAGCATCAAATCCATTGCAAATAGATAAATTACACCAGAGCTGTGTTTGGTTTGCTAGCTACATATCAGTGTTTTGCCAAATAAGGATTTAGATCTTTTTGTATGATGTCAGGCATAAGTCTGATTTTACATGTGCTCTTTTTCTCTATGTAAATTAGTTGATGAGATTAGGTTTTCTAAGTTTTTTTGTAACCACTTCAGTTTTTTGTGATTGTGCATTGAGAAATGTGTCCAGTGTGTGATGGAGAAAAGAACCTGCATTTTAGAAGAAAGTGAAGAAAATAAGAGTCTTTTTCTTAAAATAACACATAAATTGACTTTATAAATATAGATCAGATTCTGCCTTCAGAAATGTGCAACTCTTCCAAACATGATGGGACCAATATAAGCTTGTCTGAGAGCAGAATGTGAGCTACAAAGTCAAATAGAAGCATCTTTTTTTTATCCCTGAAACCATCTAGAGTGGTAGAACATGTGTTATTTTTACATGTTTGTTGGAAGCATCAGTCTGATACACTAACTCTATGCTGCTGAAACCCTATGAAAATCTGATCAACCTCTAATGCACTAAAACCTTTCTGGCAAAAAGAAAAATCATCTCAGAAGACAGTGTACAATTTCACCAACATTTATTACTAATACTAAATACTGTCACTATTTGTTACAGATAAGAGTTGCAGAAACAAAGCAGGACTTCCTTATGTGCAGTCTTTAGAAATTACTTGTATTTCCTATAACGTATTTCTTCTGTAAATTCCCACTGAAACCTGAAGACTGTGAGGATTGAAAGAAAGGCAGGGTGTAGAAAAATGATGAGTGCTTTATGAGTTTTTAGTTTCTAGGGTATTGGATGAAGTGGGATTGAGAAAACTAACATACAGACAATGGGTCTTTCATTAGTCATAAATGCATAGGGATTGGTTTTTTAAAAAAAAACATGTAAATTGGATTTTTAAAGCACTCTCCAAAGTAGGTCCTGAGCTTTCTACCACACAGGTAAAATTATCTCATTTTACAAAAAGAGTGTTTCTTTACACTGACCCTGACTTTAGTGTTAGCTTAATTGTAGAATCTTATAGATTAATTCTGTAGTCTACAAACTACACCTTAAACTCTCATTTTCTTTTAAAGTGTATAGGGCCATTTTCCTCCTGTGTAAATGAAAAGATTTCAAACAACTGGTTTTGGTGGGATAAAGATAAAAGATTGATAAAGGTTAACCTGCTGTTACCCTTGTCACAATTCATGGCTATTTGTGAGTGGGAAACAATTTCTGGTTGTCTATTTAACTTAAATTTTAAAAATGCTTAGTGCAGTATATCTAAGTATATAAAAAAGAGGTTAATTATGTTCTTTAAACAGGGTGATAAACTCTTGAAAAAAAAGATTTCTCAGAATCTATTTTCACCTCATAATGGACTTTAAAGCATGTACTAAAACATTTACTGAACTTGTAGCTATCTTTTTTACATTAGAAATTACATTTCACTGTTAGAGGGAGTTCAGTTTTGTGGGTAAGGGATAATGGAACTGGGTTCTTGGTGGAAGAAAGACTTGAGCTGTAATACCCATCTTCCAGACACATCACATCAAGCTGCTACTGCTTTTCTTCGGTAGCACTTGGCATTGGACTGCTGCCTGTGAAGGGGCATGGCCAGTATTTCCTTATCAGACACCTGCCTGAATGTTTAAAATGCTCTCATCAAATAGAGCAGGCTCACAGGACAAATTGCACTGTAAGCTGCTTGCTGTCCTGAGATTAAAAAAATGTATATAAATTAGCAAAAAAAAAAAAAAAAAAAAAAAGAAAAGGGAAAAAAAAAGGAAAAAAGCTTTCTTGAATCTCCCTCATGGTTTTGCTGTATTGTGGAAGAGGCTGGTGAAAGAGAATAAGCTGCTGCTAATGTGACAGGTCAAGGCTTTTAGAAGGCCCGTGGGGAGCTTATACAGAGCAGGATTCTTGGGAGGAGGCTTTGTTTCTAGGGATGGAATCTATCCATGAGAAACTCTGGCTTTGCTTGGTACTTGTTTCCCTCTGCCTTTGACCATGTTTTTCAGAAGAGCTGCTGCAGGAGATGAATAGCTCAACAAAAGCCTCACTATTTAGGGAGCTGTGTTCCCTCAGCACATGACCTTAAATGAGAAAGCAGCCTTTAATTCACAAGGAATTTCTTCAGTGATTGCAGAAGGACTGTGCTTCCTATAGTGCTTAATATGGGAGATATTAAAGACAAATTAGTTCATATTAGTTTTCAATGTATTATTGTGCATCAAAGATGCTCATAAAAATAGGGGAAAAATAACTAACCTCAGAATAGAACGTTCAAAAGTTGTCAAATAACACTTCTTATACTGGGCTTCTTCAAAAGAATTTAGAAAGAAATCCAGTAATTACACTGCATGCTTATATCCAAAAATATACCAGCAGATACTGCTGTGTCTCATCATTGGTTTGGGGAATTGTTTTTAGATTTGGTCTCACAAATGAAGCATGTGCATGAGTTTTCACAGCTTATTTGTTACTGTTAAAATCCATATGTATACTTTTCAAAATTTTTAACCTTTTTTAACTTTTGACCCATTATTTGCCTGACACTTCAGAAATTTCATGTTTATGTAATTAAAAAGTATGAATTTTACTTCAGATTTTTTTGACTATAAAATGAAGAAATGCTGTGAAATAGTTATTTCCAACCCTCATGACTACACTAATAAGATTGCTGCAGAAATGTGTGGGAAAATAGCTGTTTCATCCAGAAAACGTGCACATGGTATGCAAGGAATTTTCATTGTACCCAGCTGAAATTCCCTTACATTTGCAAGGACGTTAAAAATGAACCTTAAAAAGGAAGGATGTTCGTATAGACATAGTTTACATTTTAACTATTATTTACAACTGGATTTATTTTTTCCTCTCTATGATGTCATGAAAACCTGCTATGTAAAGCATTCTTCTGACTGCAATGGAAAAATATTACTTTCCCAATCTGATCATATATTTATTTCCTGCTTAGGGTGCATGTTTTGCAAACCGTGGGAGTGAATGTGTGAAAGTGCTTCTAGCAACCCTCCATCCTAAATTAGACATAGGCTCTGCTGATGCCCAGGGCAGAGACAGACAAGGGCACAGCTGCCTGTGTGGAGACTTCCAGAGGGACAGTGCTGGGGCTCCCAACAGCATCCCTGCAGAAATGGTGCTCTGAGATCTCATTTTGCCTTTTGTCAGGACAGGAAACCTCTTCAAAGTAGGTTGGCTTGGCAGTGGTGGTGCCCTAGGTTTGCATCACAGGCACTTGGCCCCCATTGTGTGCAGTCTGAACCCTAATGCTGCAGGCTTTTCACAGCTTTTCTCATCAAAATGCCTGCACACAAGCCAGCAAGGGACAGCCTGTACACGGGGATGCTGCAGACCTCCATGAAACCTCCTGGGGAGCGTTTGGGCACCTGCCCGCTGACTTCCCACCAGCCCCTGGATCTCCACCAGCCAGCCTTAAGGGATGTAAGCAGTGGCTGTAAAGGGCACTTCTCACAGAGGCATTTGTGCTGAGTCAGTGCTGCATGACTCCTACTGTGCCCCAGCTGTCAGTGACACATGGTGACAATGTCCTGCCTACCCTTTTGCAACAGAGGGGAAAGCGGAAATAAAGCAATACTTAAGAAAAAAACACTAATTTTTAATTCTGATCTTGAGACTGCTGTGATGCACAGGTATCTGTTGGCTCTTACAGAGAATTGAAATTCATGGAGGTGGGGGGAAAAAGGTGAAAGTTAACCAGTGGGAATGCATCTTTATTGCATGCCAAATCAGTGGGGTATCACTGAGAGCAAGCCAGCTCAGAATGGTTGGCCTGTCTGGTCATGGGGGGAAGAAAAAACCTTAAATTTCTAGATTCTTAAGCTCTAGTAATGCTGTTCTGAAATGCATGTTCTCTTTGTTTCCATTTCTGAACGTGCTTAAAAAAAAAGGTGCCTATTTAAAAAAAATTAAATATCTGGAATTTGTTAAAACAGTTACTTCTGTCCAAATTCTAACATTTCATCCTAACACCTATATCATATTTGGGCTGTTTCAGTTCTATTTTGAAGGGAGATGTTGAAAAATGCATCTTTTGCAGAGGCATTAGTGTTGGATGAATTCACTGTGCTGACATCTTCACTCTTACCTACTACTGCTTCAAAAATAATGCTACTTTAAAGTGTCTTACTTAGCAACTGTGTGACAGCTATTAATAATACTACAGTTTTAAACTTTCTAATTAACATATACTACCTTTTGTAAAAAAGAAATATATAGAGATAAATAATGTGTGTCTATATTTTATGCATAGAGAATTTTAGTAAGGGAAGAGGTTTTAAATTTGATAACTTCTTACTGTTCATTTTGCATTTTAAATGATACTTTAAAATCACTACTTTCATTCCTCTGGAAATATAATGACTATTTTATTATTTAAAATAGCATACTTTTTTAGCTGTTTTATTAATTTCAATTGACTACTAACTTCTATTGTGATATTTATTAATTAGTTACACTGTAGCATATTGAGATGTTTATTTTTCTATCAGAGCTGTAACAACTATGACATAGCATTATTTTAATGCAACATCATTGTACTTGCTCTCTAAAAAATAAAATCAATATTTAATCCATACTGATTTTTCATATTTTTAATATTAAATATATCTGTGACAAGAAAGAAGTGTTTCTCTCCTTTTAAAATATAAAGCACATTTACTGAGGTGCGCTGATACCTGCAAAGGGAAGAATATGATTGTGGTTATTTTAAAATTGAATAATATGTGTCCAAAAAGATAAAATACGAAGAATACCTTGTTGATCAGATGTAGGCAAATGGGTAGATGCACATTCAGGATGAACTTTGAGAAGATGGGAAGGAACAAAACACTATTTATCAATTTGGAGGTGCAGCTGGTTTACCTTGCCCAACCCATCTGAAACCTGAATGCACCAGGAGGTGCTAGTACTCTGTAGAAGACAAGAAGATACATATCAAGAAGATATGTACAAATACATTCTCTAGATTGATAAGTGGTTATGATATCCTCTCTTCTCCTTTCTCTGTTGGGTGGTAGAGGAGCTGGATTTCTGGGAATGGGTAAAGCTCTGCAGATGCCTCATGTATGCTGCTCACTGCACACTTGGGGCACTTTACGAGTACTGGTGAAAACATGTCACTGGTGGGGAAGGTGACACATTCTGTCCTTGTGCAGAATCAGTCATAGCATTTGCTTTGCTCAGTGGCACGAAATTGCTCTTGAAAAGGACTTTAGATATGTCCTGCATAAGAACTGGTGCCTCAGTAAGAGACATCTGTGGCACTAAGACACCTGCCAGACATCACGGGTAAAACTGCCTGTCCATGCTGCTAACATGATCCAGTTTTTGATTTAGGAGTGAGAGAGCTAGAATCAAGTGACAAATGATGTGTTCTCATGTAGCTTAGTATCCAAAAAAAAAAGAGAAAGACTAAGAAAAAGTCAAAACTGGAAGGAAAAAATAAATAAATATGACAGGGGAAATCTGTTAATCTTTCTTGCTTCTGTTATCAAAGCAAGGAACATCATCTTAATATATGCATGGTGAGACTATGTCTGAGAAATTTCCTTTCACAGATGCCATAATCAACCTTCACTGACACACAGAGCAAGCAGAAGCAATGAGTCCTATTAAAAAAATACACATTTTCCTTGAAAGCTCTTTATTGAGAAAATATTCATGTTATCATTACTCAGAGTAAATATAAACCTAGATCTGAATTTCAGATGTAGAATTCAAGCATATAACTTGAGCCAGAGCTATAGGCCTCCATTTTGCCATTTAGCAGTAGCTTGAAGCTGAGGTTTTGTTAACACTTAAGTCTCCCATAGCCAGTGATCCTGGCATCAAGCGGTGTTGCATATCCTGTATGTTGTGAAATCATGGTAAGTGCTGTGTCTAAAATCTTTCCTTCTCTCTTCTTTCCTATGTTCTGTAATCCAGTAACTAATTCATGCCTATATACTTTTAAATATCCAGGTCATGATGACAGGGTTTTTGACACTGGCATTGTATTTAGCCAGTTTTTAACCACATATACACAGTTGTTAGCAAGAGTATGACAGGACCTAAATGTGTCTCTAACATAACACAACTGCTATTTTCTTGCAGATGCCATTGCCAAGGAAAAGGCTTGCTGCCCACACTCTCCAAAGAGAAAAGAAACCTAAATTACAGCCTCTAAAACTGGAGGAGGAAAGAGATCCTGATTTCAGCCACTTTTTTGACACCAGTCATGTAGGTGTATTCTCTTATAGAATTTCTCTGCCTGCATGATTCCTTTTGTGGTAGCTGTAGAATTTGATCCAATATTCAGAGAGACTAGCATTAGGGACTGTTGGCTTGGGTGAGTATCTGAATATGCCTCATGATAACCAAAAGATGATGAATTAATAAAAACTTTGTCAACAGACTGATTTTGACTAGTAAGGAGTTAATCTGACAAGTGGGTGGTTTCTTTTGCTTTCAGGTTCTGCAACAAAGACAAGAACCTTGCAAATGCATTCCTGCTAGCCTTGGTTTTAAACCAAGCAGTTTAATGTATCGTACAAAGTAAATAAAAATCTAGTTTTACAGAAACTCAGGTGGTCTGAAGCTGAGATTAGAACACAGGTGCTGTCAGTTCTTCTGGATGCTCATCATCTGTTTGGGAGTCTTGGAGCGATCCAAGTTGGGTAGGACTGTATAGAATTCATATAAAGTAGGCTGCCAGTCTGATTTATTAGTACTCAAGAGGCCCCTACATTATCATCTGGTTCCTCATTCCAGGGAAACTGTGGTGGGTGGCAGAAAGCAGAATTTTCCTTATTTTTTGCAAACCGTTCCATCTCCTCAGCACAGAGCTTAGCATGGTCTCTGATTAGTTTCTTGGCCTTGAACTTCATGATTCATGAAGGACAGTTACTGTTTAATAAAGATTATGTGCTTGCAAGCAGATAAAACTAAATTATTAACCACGAAAGCATAATAATGCCAAGTTATGTCACATATGCTTATTGAAATCGGTACATGTGATGTATTTCTCTCAGCTCTGCAGCTTGCCAAGTCCCCCTTTTGGGGCTCTATGCCTCATCCTAAGCCTCTTGTTTATGCCTGAGCAATCTGGAGAGCCCAGGACCTGTTTCTGAGTGGTGTTCCTCTGCTCTCAAAACTGCTCACAGGAGAAGCCTTTCTCAGAAACCCCCTTCTGATTTTTTGGGCTTTGACCATAGCCTTACCACAGGCATTCTGAAAGCATCACTGAGGCTGTAAGATGTGTGGCCTGCTGAAGAGACTGGGGACATGACAGTGGATGGGTTTTTCATAAAATTTTTGGACCCACTTTTGCTTTACTCTGCTCTAGACAAAGCAGGAATTTCAAAGATTTATACAACTTAATCATCATGTTCTCTGGATTGTCCTTGTCTTCAGGAGTGTTTATGAGTGGCTTCTTTCCTTGAATCATTTTGCAGCTGCACACAGGCTGCTGTGGAAAAAAAACCCCACAACAGCTAAAATAAATACTTCCTGTCTTTCTCAGCTTCTTTTCTCCTCTTCTTGTGTATCTCTCTATATCTAAATTGAGCTCTACCTGTGTCTTCTTTGAAAATTGCAGACACAGGATCAGAGGGCTTCATTAGGAAACAGCTGATGAGGAAAACTTTACTTTTGGACAGAAAAGAGCAAGTTAAAGTCTGTAGTGCAAAGCTAAACAGAGCATCTCTGAACTTGATCAGGTGCAGTCCCATCCCCGTGCTCCTTTCCAGAGTTAAGAAGCTGGTGCTATTATCTTGGTGTACTACTCACAGATACCCACAAGACTTCTCCTGTTGTAAGCTTTAAATCACAGCTTCTGCAAGGTGTATGCAACACACAAAGCCCAGAGATATATTTCTTCTCTAGTATCCCCATTCTGATGACAGTTTTTTTTTCATTTGTATTTCTTTCTGCATAACTTTGTGTGTGTGTCTGTCTGCATATTCATCCAAATTAACTTTTCCTCAGCATCAAGAAGTCCATCTCTGATTGCTAAGCAGTCTGTCAATCTATATGCAGGCATAGTCTCACACATCTTTTTTGGTATATGCTTAAAATGGGATTCCTCCCCTAATTTCATATGCATAGCAGGATTTTCCTTTTAGAATTCCTGTTTCTGTTAATGGCTAGCTTCTATCATGTTGAAACTGTGTCTTGAAGTGTTCCCTGTTGTCTTTATTTATTCTTTGTGCTTTTATCCTTTTTGGCTGCTGCCTAGCACATTAACCTAAAACACAAAAGACAGACACAGCACCTTATCCAGGGACTTTTGGTTCACAAATAGGTCCTAATCACAATGTCAAAAATAATAAATTAATGTTTCCTTAGCCAGTTTTTATCTCATGCCTTTGAAAGCAGAAGCTTTTTCCGCATGCCTTTGATTTTTTTAAAATAAAGAATCATTTGGCCCAAAGAAAGAAAAGATAATGTGTCAGATCATTTTGCCAATCCAAAAAGTATCATTCTCAGAAGGAAGATTTATTATTGTGTGACAGACTGAAAGAGTTTCATGCTGTCTAAAATGAAAACCAAGTAGATTAATTTCCAGACCCAAAATCAAACAAACTCTGCTTTCAACTTTTTTGACCAAGGTTCACTTCTGTGAAATTGCTGGGCCCTTGTGGTTCAGTTGCAGACTCTGTTAGAAGTGAACATGCTGAGCAGCTTTAAATATCAAATCCATAAGATCCCCTTTGATATCAGATATATAGCAGTTTAGGAACATTAATGTAATATGTTATATTCCTTCTTTTAAAAAAAACCACCACATTTTACAGAACTTGTTTGGTGATCCGAAACATAAGAAGTTTTATTTATTGTCTTAGCTGATGCTGTCTCTTGGATCACCAACAATTTCTGCTAGCTAATATTGTGGAGTATTCTTTTCTATTTGCCCCCTTTTTATCCACCAAAAAAAAAAAAAGGTAGTTTGGACTTAAACTATCTGAAAATAATGCAATGCATCATTTACTGTAATTTCCTGTACTAACCAAGAACTTTTCTTGTCTAATTAGCTGGCTTTTTGTCAAGTGTGTAATTGTACTCAGTAACTTTTTGTCCCTCCTTTTCATTTGTTATTTTTTTTTTTAATTTATGTGGGTGAGTAAAATTTAACAAAAGTCTGTCAGCATCATTTGAAATATCTCAAAGAAAAGTATTACCCAGTCTAATTGCTATTATTTAAGTGGCATTGGTGCCCTTATTCCTATGGAATTCAGGTGTTTTCACCTTGCCAAATTTTACTCCCTTACTTGGTCAGTGCTTGGTTCCTACTTCTTCCTTAGGTCAATGCAAGTGCTTGCCAGCAAAGTCTGCAATTGCCCTTTGAACTAATGAAATAACAGAATTACTATTCCTCAGCAAGCTTTGGCAAAGTGGACAGCATTGTAATTTTTATATGATTACAACACCTGGGCTATTGAAGTTTTATTAGATATAAAATGTATAGTCAATTTATACACAGCTGCCCTGAAGTCAGCAGTATAACATACCTGAAATTTCGCTAATTCTGAGGGCTGTGGTGTGAGGGACTTTCTTGACTTTCTTTTATTCAAGTATTTTTGAGTTCCCTTGGAATAATATTTTTAGATGCTTTATTTCCCCCTGGTGCCTCCCAAGAGGTCATTAAAATAGGATTAATTTACAGTATTCACAAGAGAGAAGAATGATGCTGTGCCCTCCTTACCTTAGCAATATAGAATGACAAGTGCTCTCACAGCACCAGAACCATGTTCCAACAAGAGCCCTTACTTTTTATATCAGGACCCCATGAGAATAGCCAGGGTTTTTTCAACTCTGGAGTCCATCTAGCATGGTGTATCTGTCTTCAGCAGTGGAGACAAGCTGCTGTGGGAAGCATAAGCACACTCCAACTGTGTATTACTTCCATGAGGTCTCCTAGCCTCAAGTCATTTTTCAGCATTTCCTACATCTAATTCCTTTGGTAAATCAGTAACCCTCACTTTCAGGTATGTGCCATTGAGCTTACTTTGAAAAAAATAATATTTTTTAAATTTATAAAAATATAAAATTATAAAAAATATTTTAAAAAATAAAAATTAAAAAATAGTCAGCCACCAAGTCTGGAACTGCTGCATGAAGAAGAGCTTCCTCTGGTTTTGAATGCAGCACTTGGAATGCAGGAGCTATAGGCAGCCAAGCAAACAGAGGGGACATTGAACCCCAGCCACTCTTCTCTGGAATACTTGTCATGTGTCCCCAGGTCACCTTTCCCAGACTGTGAAGTCCAAGCATACAGAGTCATTTAAACCAAAGCCTGTCCTTATTCTTGATCATCATTGCAGCACTTTTCAGATCCTCTCCTATCACTGACATTCTGCTTTCCTTCATTAAGGATGAAGGAGTAGAGCTGTTTTCAAAATTCAGAATGTACACAACCCACCTATTTACTAGAGACATACTGATGTTTCTTCCTTTTCATTTTATAATGCTTTCTAACATTTGTATTACTTGATTTGATACAGAATTTTCTTTTTTTTCTCCTTAACAAAGGTCTTATACTGAATTGTAGCATACTTTCCTGTTTAGCTCTGAAACCATTGAATGAAGGAAAGATGATTCCTCGCAGCTCTCTTGCATACAAGTGCTAGAAGTTCAGTTCCCTTTCAGCTCAAGAAGGATCTCTGTCTCTCTCCCTCTCTCTCTTTTCTCCTTCATAACTTCTGCTTTTTCAGTGCATAGCATTATTCCTGGTGAAACAGAAATCTCTGCAAGATATCCCCGTATTACAGCTCTGCCTTTCTATTTCTGTCTCCAGTTCTGCACAGGCTGTAGTAAAGGCTTCACAGAAAGTTCTCACTAAAGTCCTGGTCTCCAGCTTTTTTTTCCTCCATGAAAATCTTTTCCTCCAAATTTCCTACCTTCTCTCTTCTATGTGTGATTGATGGTTACCTCAATTCTACCCCTTGCAACCCACTACCTCTGAGGTTAAACAGCATTGCACTTTGTAGGAAAATGGTATGTTTGCCTATATTCCTATATATATGCATATATGTCTGAACCTTGTGCTGTATCAGAGCATTTTGCTCCTCTTCCCTTCCTGCTGGACATCTGAATTCCAGAAGGGCATTTACATTAAGAGAGGGCACATACAATCCAGGTAAGTGAAACCTATTACTGGAGTCGTGCTTCCTTTCACTTGCTGATATGACATTCCCAGTTATCTCATCTGCCAGCCTTGGTCTTGGCAGAAGTAAACAGCTTTTTTTAAGACAAAATATTCAGCAACTGCAATGTGTCGTCTATGAATGTCTCCATTAACCCACTTCCCTCTGAGCCAGCTATCTGACTCTGACATCCATACACACATATGCTGGCTTTTCCACAGAGGCAATGCTTACATGACTCTCCCTCTCTCCCTGAAGGAAAGGTGCTTCTAGTGTTCTTCCTTCTTTTTGCCTTTTTGGACAGCTACAACATCTGTTCCCAAAGAAGTCTCCATTGCCAATTGCTCGTTTTTCATTAACTTCCAATAGTGCCCTGGCAGCCAGGAGGGCCACACGTATCCTGGAGTGCATCAGGCACCAGCTGCAAGTATCACCAGCTTGGCACTTGTCCCACTCTGCTCTGCACTGGGGAGGCCTCACCTTGAGTCCTGTGTGCAGTTTTGGGCGCCACAATATAATAAGGGCATGAAGCTGTTAGAGGGTCCAAAGGCAGACCGCAAGGATAATGAAGGTTCTGGAGGAGAAGACATATGTGGAGCAGTTGAGGTCATTTGGTCCTCTCAGCTTGGAGGAGACTGAGGGAAACTTCTTTGCAGCTACAACTTCATGAGGGGAACAGGAGGGGCAGGCACTGATGTCTTCTCTGTGGTGATCTTGAGGAAATGTCCTGGAGTTGTGTCAGGGATATTTAGGTTGGATATCAGGAAAAGGTTCTTCACCCAGAGGGTGCTTGGGCACTGGAACAGGCTGCCCAGGGAAGTAATTACAACACCAAGTCTGCCTGAGTACAAGACTTTGGAAAATGTTCTCGGGCACTTAATGTCCTGTGCAAGACACATAGAAGATGGAAATGTTATATATGGGCCCTAAACAGTCCTGCTATAAATGATAGTATCTGCAAACTAAATCATTTGGTAAGCAAGTCTCCCTGAATTATAAGATGAATTTTTAATTAGATAAAACTATGAATTGTATGTAGAATTTTTCATTAGCTACAATTATGGCAATGGAAAGGATTGTTTCTTAGACAACAGTGAAAATGAGAGCGAAAACAAGAACTTATCTGAAAAAAGTTAAAACAAGGAATATAATATCCTCTACTGTAATGACTATCATCTTAAATACAGTCTCTTGGGGGCATGGTAAATCACTATTTCACACCTAAGTTTTGTTCAAAGATGACAGTTTTGAACTTCAAAATTTTGGCAGAGATTCTTCCAGTTTTTGGCACATCACAGTCCCAAATGCATCCCTACATTTGTTGAATCACAAGAAGCGGAAAATTAAAAAGAAGAAAAGACTACTGGGATAAATCTGAAAAGTAAGAGTCATCATGACTGAAATCTGTTAAGGTATTTTCCACAGTATGAATCTCTACTGCTTCTCCACATGGGGTGTGTATTTAGATATGGGTAGACATCTTGACAGGCTGAAAGACGGGACTGACAGGAGCCTTGTGACACTCAGCAAGAGCAAATGCCAAATCCTGCACCTGGGACAGACTAACCCATTGCACCAGTCTAGACTAGAGTTTACCTGTTGCAGGGACAGCTCTGCTGAGAAGGATCTGTGAAGCCTGGTGGTTTCAAGCTGAATGTGTGACAGCAGAGAGTTCTGGCACCAAAGCAAGCCAACAGCACCATCTTGTATTTATGAAATCATAGCAAAGGAAAAGATGGAAGAAATTATCCCCATTTTACTTAGCACTCGGTAGTACCACACCTAGATACTGCATCCACTTTTGGGTCTCAGTACAAGAAAGTCATTGAGGACTTTGAGCAAGTTCAGAGAAGGGGTTCTGAGATGGTCAGGATTTCAACACTTGCCCAGTGAGAAGAGGCCAAGGGCTATGGGCTTGTTCACCCTCAATAGGAGGTGGCTCCAGGGCACCAAAGAGCAGCCTGCCAGTGCCTATGGGCAACCGTTAGGTGATCAAGCAGTGGAATCAGCCTCTTCACCAAGATTCATGATAAGGTAATGGACAGAGACTGGAACGGGAGTTTGAGACTGGATATTCAGAAGAATATTCATTCTGAGGGTAATTCTAAGAGATTGCTCAGAGGAGCTGTGGGGTCTCTGTTCTCCAGTGTTTTTTAAATCCAGATGGATAATGTCTTAAGCAAACTTTTCCAAGGCAGCATTGCTCTCCTTTGAACAAGAGGTTGGACTAGGGACATCTCAAGGTCCATTCCAATCTGGCTAGGTCCATAAGTCTGTGAGATATGTGGAGCCTGGTTAACTCATAAGCACACATCATTGTCCCCCTCTGTGCTATCAAAATTTGCTTCAAGAGAGTTGCTGTGTGCAGGTGGTCAGTGGTACAGCTCACAAGAGTTTGCTAATGATCTGCTAGGAAGGGAAAGCTGCAATCATCATACTCCTTTACAAAGTAGACAGATACTCTTCATTGAAGAAAAAGGTATATATAAAGAAACTCAGTTCAGTGACATTTATAGCATACATTGACTTTGAATGTGTATTCCAAATCTGGCCATGGAAGAACCATAATCTGCTCCAAGGCATATACAAATCCTTTTAGCTTCAGTGGGAATAGTACGCACATAGCTGAGGGCATGGCTTGGCCCATGGTCAATAGCCTTCTAAAAGCATTTTTTCCTACTTTTTTTTTTTCTTGCAGTATTCATCTTTTTCCTTTCCAAAGATTTTGTTGTCATTCCTGTTGCTGAAGTTATAGGGCTCAATTTAGTGGGAACATCTTTGAAGTTTAATTAGATTTCTTGAGAAAGACCATGGGTAATCTGAAATACAAATTCACAAGACTGCTTCAGTCTAAAAGTGTCATATTAGACCACATATTATGCAACTGTTCTGCAATTCATGCTCTCTTCCCACTCATGAGTTGGATTTGAAAAGCTTGTGGAATATATATGACATATCAGAGAAGTGCCAAATGTTCCTTGTATAGTCCATTCTTATATTTCCTATGGAAAATGTTCCTTCTCACAATCTTCCCTTTCCCACATTAAGCTGAAGTCTGTCCATTACGCCTGGGTAATATCATCCATGTCCACAAAATTTCAAGGAAAGACTCAGATGTCCACAACATCTGTTCTGACTGCAGCATCCAAGGTCAGGTACAGACTGCATCCATAGAGCTAGCAAGACAAAATATTATATAACATCTACAGCTGCCATCTATGCCCTTTTCCTAGAAATGCAGATTATACAGAATTATCCCCATATGACTATAAAAATTTGAAAGTTGAACATTATAGCTGTTCTGAACTAGACCTTGCCTTATCCATCTGCTGCAATCTTTGCTGTGGGTGTGAAATCAGCTCTGATTTGCCTTTGAGGGCAGGGGCAGAGACCCAGGAGAGGAGGGCATGAGATTACACATGCACTCTCCAATGCTTTACTCAGGTGGTCCCTCACAAGGCACACTAGCAAGTGCAGGGGAATGGGGAGAGATGCTGTATCCCACCGTCTGGCATCTCAGCATTTCCTTCATGCCCAACAGGCAACTGCATCTGCTTGGCAGCACAGAAGTTGGGCTACAGTAAAACAGCATCTTGTTCATACCTGCAACATTTTCAGCACAGAAGATCCTGAAGTGCATTTACAAACCTTAAGTTAAAATTTACTCTAAGTAACTTCATGTCCAACCATTTCTGTCTTCAGTGGAATTGTGACAGCAAAGCTGGTTTCAACTTGTCCAGACGTGACTGTCTCCAAGGGCTGACCCGAAACAACACAGTCACCAAGCTCAACCTAAAACTGCTGCTCCTTTGGCCGCTTTGCAAGTATTCCTGGTGATGGGTCAATATATGATTCCTTGGGCAGAGTCTGCAAGGGCAAGACTAAGAGGTGACCAATGGCACACATCTTTGTCAACAGGTCATGGTGATGACAAACCACATGGTTGCAGACCATGATACTTTCTTCTTTTAATGAATATGGGGAAGTTTAAGTTCCCAGAAGATAAGATCCCCATGGAGGTGGGATGATATTGCCTTAACCCTACTTTGAACAGACTTAAAACATGGAGTTATTTAGACCTACTGGATCCTTAGGCAAAATCAGCTGTTTTTTTGGTATCACTGAAGTAAGAGTTTTGTGATAGAAATCTTCCATTCTGTACATTCAGTGCTTATTTCTTATAAAATAAATTAAAGTAATCATCAAGAGAACAGAGCACATAGAACTTTACTGATGTTGCAAGCCACAAACAGCAAGAGATCCCTTTGTGTGAATAAAACTTATATTTGGTTACAACCATCATTTTACAGCACATAGCTTTGAGATCTGATTCATTATGGCAGAACTCCAGTTTTATAAATGGCATTTAGAGTAACGTTAGACTGATACTGAGATTAAGCTGTCTTTTTAATATTTTAGTAGTTTGTTGTTCTTTAACAACAGAGTTATGTGTTGGAAAAGTAATTTATGTGTTGAAAAAGTAACAGCTGAATGTAATTTTCACAGCTGTGAGTACACTAAAAGGAGTGCCCATAGGTCTTGTACTGCTGCCTAAGGAAAGAAGTGTGACTATGGACTGAGAACTGAATATGTTATAAAACAGAAGTTACGGGCAATGTATTTGGGATAATTAATATTTTTCATGGTGTGTAAATCTCTCATGTGAAGGCTTGAACACATGATAGCTTTGTGGGATAAAAATATGGCATCCATAGAAGATTCATGAGTACTGGCATGTTTGTGTCTCTAAATGTCAGATTTTGCTCTGAAGGACACACAAATGGAACATGACCACCTGAAAGAAGCCACTCAGGCCTACCCAGTCCAAAGCACCAGAACTGGACCTCCCTGACCTGTCATGCTTTCCTCAACACTTTTTCTAGCAGCTCATTTATAAAACAGGAGAAGGTTGAAAGCAGTACAACAGAGCTGCAGGGCTGTAGTCATCAGGGCAAGCTCAAGAGAAACCCCATGGGGAAATCCCACCCCAGTTCATGATTTGGGGTCTGCAAACAGAGCCCTGATTCTCACAGGCCCTCGGCCCACTGCAGCAGTCTCTGCTAATGTAACACACTCCTTTTTGCCCCTTCTTTTCCTCATTTTAAGCAGTCTGAAGAAAAAGAATTAGGATCTCTAACTCATATGCCTTCTATAGGACAGCTGACTTGTATGCTACAGACTGGTGGTGTGCCAGGACTTCTTCTTACAAAAAAATTAGTTCTTCCTCTATGATCATATTTTGGGTTTGTGTAGGAGTGTTTGGTAATATTAAGCACATGCTTTTTTCTGCTTCCTCCAGTGGTTTTAGGTCTCAGGAGTACTACTCCTTTTCCCCTTCAAGGGGATCCCTCCTCCACAGATGAACTGGTCAGCTATTCATACAAATACCATTTATTCTTCTGGTTTTGAATTATGCCTATTAAAGAATTTGCTTTGCTGCGAGAGAGGCGTCCCTGGGATTTGGGACTGGCCACATGCCATGGTTTTCACATGCAAACCCTTGGAGTTAGTCTCAGCCTTTCCATTGTGGCTTTGTGCTTTGACAGCCTTCAAGGGTAATGTTACTTATTTATTTTCTCTTTTTTTGATGTGTGTCTAAAACTAGGTATCTGATTGCACTTTTCAGACTGTAATACAAGTTTAGAAAGCATGAGTTGTGGATATGGTGAAATCTGGTTGTTCTCCATCTACAAGAAATCTCCACATCTTTCCCTGATAACCCCAGCACACTCCTTCATGTCCCCATTTATTTGGTTGGCAGACAAAGGGTGGAAACAGTGCATATGCCCATTGGCAGGTTGGTGTGCCAATAGGCCAGCAACAGCCAGCCTTTGGAAAGGGGAGAGGAACACAGTTGTTCCTGTATCTTGTGTCCCCACGTACCATTTTATTCAAACACCAAACTGGAAGAAACTTTTACATTTCAGAGCTGTAGGCTGATTTCATCTTTCAGAAGTTATAAATGGCAAGTGGCCAATTGAAAATTAAGTGATCGTGCAAATCTCTGTTTCTCCTACTTTTATTTTTTATTATTGTTTTTTAGGAAACCACAAGAGTTAAATCAGCAGTTCTTAAGCTTTTTTTCCTGTGGTTGATTTGGGCAAACAATGGTGCCCACCCACTTTGCAGTTCTTTCTTGCTGTGTTTATATTTCCTCATGAGAAACCAGCCAAAATTGCTGCTGAAGATGGAGTTGGGAAGGAGAGGTCCCATAAGAGCAAGAGGCTGCCAGTAAACTCTATCAAAAGGATACTGCTGCTGCTGTTGCTGTGTATTATTACTGTACTTCCAAGGTTGAATATCAGTCTTACATGATTGTTTTTTCTTTAAATACCTTTTGGGTAAATAGGAACATATCCCACAGGAGGTAAAATTCATATATCATAGCCTTCTATGTTATGAATTACTGACATCTTCTCACTTTTCCTCCAGTAAGGAAAAAAGGTGTGGATCCAAAGAATGTCAGAAGAAAATTAAGAATTAAGAATTAATTAAATTAAAAATTAAGAATTTCAGTACACTTGACACCATGAAACAGGCCTTGAAATAGTAAAACCTCTTTTAAGGGTCCAAAAAGATCAATGGGAAAATTAGGGACACTTGCAAAAGGTCAGTGTTTAGTCCTGTAAATTATAGTTTATTTTTAAAACAAGTTTTTGATCAGGAAGCCAAATTTCATATGATAGACCTTTATACTTTACATTTTCAGCCATTTTACTTTTTTTTCTTTTATTCACAAATTTGATGACACTGGAGCTGCATAAACAGCACAAAAAGTGAAGCCCAGTACTGGGAAAATTGCTCATTTAGTTGTTTTGGTTCGTTGATCTATTAAAGTAGTGGTGCTAACAGAACATCTTAAATTGCACAGTAATAATCTATACTTCCTACTTAGAGTATGATGGTTTTCCAGTTTGGATTATTACACTGTAAATAACTGCCTTGTATCTGGGTTGATTTGTTTATTCAATTTGAAGGAAAAACAACCCGGTTTTGCAACAGTTAAATAAAGCAATTGTGCCATCCAGTGGCTAGCTAGGTTAACTCATGTCTTCTCCTTCCACATAATCATTTGGTGTTTCTTTTTTCTTACTCAAAATATGTAATTCTTGTAATATGCAATGTTCCATGGCTGCACCCCATTTATATATGTAATATAATTTTAATTCTATTCAAACTTCTTTTTTCTACACTATTTAAACTGAAGGCCTAAAAGAGGAATAAGATGTGCCACATATTCTTATGGATTAGTTAGAGATAAGTTAGTTTATTACACACCCTATTATCAAATATCATGGACTATTGGCAACAATGAGCAAATAAAAACATAGCAATTATCTACTGTGATCAAGCAGCAGGGCAGAACTTTTAATGAGGTGTTCCAATTTAACTTTTTGTAATAACAGCTGTGACTGAGTTTATAAATTGGTTCATAAAACATCTCTTTGACTGGAAAAAAAGTTAGAGAAGGCAGACAATATGACAAAATAATCCTATGCTATGATTACATTCTTAAATGTCACACACAACTCTTGAAGATAATTTCTAAGGCAGTTCTCTGGAGCTTCATGTGAGATCTGGGCCTTGTTGCTTGAGTACTGAGTAGATTAGGAAATGTGGCCACAAGTAACAACTCAAAAATATGTCATCATTTCCAAACCAAAATCCACTTTGATCACTTCCAAGGAAGAAGAATTTCCCTTATTACAACATTTTGTTGGTGATCCACATGTTTTGGGGAAAGTTTCATTGCGCAAATTAACTTATGGCATCCATGTGAAACCTGCAGTTTGGACAAGCACAACACTGTGTGTGTGGCTGTGGATGACCAGGCATAAGCATGTAGGTGTATTTTGTCTCAAATATTCTGACTGTTGGGACAGGAAAGTTGTGATCAGAACAGAGGGTCCCACAGAGGTGGGGCAGCATGTTGCTGCCACCAACTTCTTTTTCCCTCTTGAGACTCACTCCTACACTCCCCTGACTCCCTTCCTGGAGAACTCAGAAGGACTGACTGCACAAATGCAAACAATATGGCTGAGTATGTGTGATGAAATGGGAGGAAAAATCAGTTTTACATGGGAGGCTTGCACCAGAAAAGCTATGAAAGGAAGTGCATCAGTCCCTCTCACTCTTTCTCTTTTTCCTCTTTTTGTCTTAATCTCACTACTCCAGATCCAGACTATCCACATTGCAGGACTGTCCCAGGATCTAAGGACTGATGATCTTCTTGTTTCTCTTTCTCTTTTCCACCTTTATTTCTCTCCCCTCTTGCTTTGTCTTGTCAAAGTTCAACTACCATATTCTACCCCGTACATTGCACTCAAGTTTGTTGCGGAAGTCGGGAGCTGTTTGAAGTGTGTTGTAAAAGTTTAGGGCTCGATAGAAAACACTAATGAGACTAAAGAGTGGGCTGGTTGCCAGAGCTAAGACAATTAAACAGTAAAGCTGAAGAGAGTTCCCTGACAAGTGGACTGGTGTCTTTGTTCAGCCTAATGGGAATTTATAACAAACATTGTTCTCCCTATCAAGTTGGTTGTGACAGTGGGAAAGAAAAAAATAAGCGGCTGCTCGGTGGAGGCAAAATGCAAGCAAAGAATCTGAAACATGTATGGTGCTACACATAGTGCTATATTTTGGAAGAGAAACAGATTTTGATGGATTATTCTTTTTCCTTTTCTTACTGAAGTTGTTTGTCATCACCTTAAAACATTAACTTTGTGCAGAAGAGTTCCACATCCCGGAAACTGTCACCAGGAGAAAAAGTGCATCATTAAAATAGAGTGGGGGCCTCATGAACGGACATCTCCCAGTCCCAGCACACAGTGACAGCTTCCTTCTTGTATCAGAGCCCTGTGTTCTCTTGACCATGGCAACATACTCTTTTAGCAGATAGACTGCCATTTATTTTCCCTTGGGTTTAATTGCAGGTTTTAACCCTTGGGCTCTTCATGTAGTCCTACTGTGTAGTTCTTCCAGGAGCAGCACACACATGGTGTGATTCCATGCAAAGCTCTCTCTGTGAGGTACAGCTGCCAAGCCATCTTCCATTCTGGCATGTCCTCTGCACTGTCCTTCTCCGCGTTGCTCTCACAGGTGTGACTCACTATATGACAAACTTATCTGTCAACTATCAAGCCATTCGCAGCGTATTTCTTGAATGCAAGCAGCAATTCCCCTATGCCAGGACTTCAAGGAAATCTCTCTGCAATGCTGCCCTGCCTCTCAAGGATGTGAATTACCACCCATCAGTGCCAAATGCACTTCACCATGATGAGATATGAGAGAAAGTTAACATGGTGACAATCCTTTTGCTGCAGGGACACAGGAAGGTTCTCCCACAAGGAAAATCTTAGATCTAAGCAAAATTGTAGCTTACCCTGAAGTTTAGAAAGTATCTATAGATTTAGGCTGTCTTTTGAGAGGGCCAGTACAAGAGGAACTTAAAACAACTGCACAGAATCCAGCATTTTTGAGGCTTCTTAAAAATGAGGCAGCAAACTCACTGGTCACTTTTGAAAATGTTGCTAGAGATGCTTTGTTTCTTATGCATACAAGTTCACATTTACAAAACAGTGATTATTCACACTGTGCCACCACACCTGGAAATGAGATTCATACTATTGTTTTTATTTTAGATATCACTAACTCTTCCTATTGAGAGAGATAATAATAAAATCATTATAATAAACTATATCAAATATAACATATATCAAATATATGAGATTATAATACATGTAACATAAGCTATAACAAATATAACATATGGATGACTTATCCTATGTTATATATTATACAGTCCATTGTATTGTATCATATAATTTCTAATAGATACATGTCTATTCCCAGAAAACAGATCAATAACAGCTAAATGCAGATGTTCTCTGCCGGTTGTTTGTTGGTTTTGTCTTTTCTAAATTTTTACAAAAAGTTAACATTTAAAAAATGAAACAAACAATCAAAAACCCACAAAGCCCAGCATCAAAATGTCAGAAGGGATGAAGAACTAAGACCTTATCAAGCCAAATTTTTCTCAGCTTCTCAGCTGCAAAACTCTAAAGAGACTAAATGATAATTTTGAATGTTTGTGTTGGAGAAAAAAAAATCTTCCTCAAGAACAAGACCCAGCCTTCCAAGTCAGATAAAAATTCACTGCTCTGCAGCTCTTTGAAGAAGGAAACTGTTGACAGTTGTCACTATTTCACTCCCACTGAGTGTGTGTCTGCTAGGCAGACCTCTGCCACTCTTCCTGAATTAATCCCACTTATCAAATCCAGCTGAAACTGGGACCAGGTGCAGATACAGAGTTGTGGATGAGATCAGCATTGCTGTGATAACCATGATCAACAGAGAAAAAAAATGAGTTTGAGCTGTCTTGAAGAAACATTAATGCATTTCTAGTGATAATTTTTACTGGACAGAGGACCTAAGGTAGTATGTAAACAACAATCCTCATATTTAACACCGAGAGAAAATATCAGTGTTTTAGCCTGACCTAGTAGTTAATAAGCCAAAAGGTAGGGATATTTTTCCACTTTCACCCTCTTGCTGGAAGTGTTAACACAGTTTTTTTGAATCAAATCTCAGCAGGAGTAGATAAGGCTGTGATTATTGGCCCTCTGACTCCTAATCCTGCCCTGTTAAAGCAAAGCTAGAGCTAGGATGGACCTGCAAACAAGGAGACATTCACTGCACTGAGCTTTCATTCCACTGGAGTATGTGTAGCTTGAGATAACTCACTGCATTCAGATTCCTGTGTGCTTAATTTTCGTGGTTCCATATTAAGTCACTCCACTGCTTTCCCATTTATTTTTAGCTTCTTAAGCCTGGCTGCCTACGTCACTTGTTCTTGGGGAGCTCTTGGCCCATGAACTCCTGTCACAATTAAAGCTAATCTCTGATAGTTTTGATATGTCTGGGCCACCTTCCAGAGTCTGCTATGATAATCACAAAAACAGTGATGAGGCGGGCAGGCTCATCTTTTTGAGGGTGTTATATTTGTCCCATCTATGGCTTATCTATTACAGGATATAACAGCTGTGCCTGACCTCTTCTGAGGACATTTTATTGGCAGTGTGCAATGGTCATTTCCACTTACCATGAAGAGCAATTGCCATGTTATCAAGTTCATAAGGAAACTTTGTCAAAGGCAATCATCAGAGATAATTCTCTGTCTTCTTTTAGCTATGAAATCTTCTGCAGCAGTAGTATTTGTAAGCTACTCTGACACAAATAATTCTCAATAATTAATTTCTCTCACAGCAGTCACCACCCAGGGGAAGATGCCTAATCTCTTTTTGTTCTGTCTCATTAGTCACAAGTAATGAGCATGTGTGCAAATTGCAACTCTGATTCCTAAAACTTCAGGCAGGGAGGAAGCATCAGAAATTAACTACCAGAACTCACCAGCAAGTTTATTTTTGTCTGTGCTGTTTCATGCTCATATCCAGATCTACAGCTACATGGTACTCTGCTCACTCATCTTTTCTCACCATCTACAGTTAAGGTAAACAGACTTTTTCCCCATTGGTAGTATTGTCATCCCATGTATCATTTTCCTCCTGTGTTTTCCAGTTGACTTTTCTAAGATTCATTTTCACTTTTAGAAAAATTAAGGTTTTACTTGAAAACTTTTGAGTAGTATGTTGGCTTAAAGATCAGGACCTAATCAGCAGTTACTGCCTGCTTTCAGTACTGATCCAATGCCTTGGAGATGCAACAGTTCTTCAAATTCTTTCTAGTATTCCTCTTTTTCCAGAAATATTTCTGTTGCTGTGATTGCTGAAATATAATATAATATCATATCATCATATCATATCAATCATATCATATCATCATATCATATCATATCATATCATATCATATCATCATATATTGTGACAAGACTACCTTCAGGATTGTCTTAGCTTGTAATAGGTTCCCCACCCTTAATCTTTCACGAAGTTTGCTCCAGAGCTTCACATTCACTTGGTGCCTTCTTGCACATCTTGCAGCATTGCTAAAACTTTTGGAAAGGGAGCAGAATGATTAAGTAGACAAGCTGAGGACTGTTAAAATGATGATTGTGTTGAAATGTACAAGCTTTTGTCCACCTCATCTGGTGCTGGCCTTCCTATGGCAAGGGAAGGAGATTTTGAAGTGGTTTCCTCAAAGCCATTCTTCTGATCCTGGTAACATCTGGTGTGTAAGTGTTGGCTCAAGGTCTGGTTTTTATACATACTTAATCACAGTGGTCATAAATGCACATTGTGTAGCTACTAATTAGTAGCACAGGTAGAGCTACTAATAGGGTAAATTACTATGAATGGGTAGAAAAGACATAAAATATTATTGAAACAGATAATCCTTAGTCTATGTTCATAGCAACAAGACATGGTGTAAATTACAGACAAAAGTAGCTCCAGCACTGCTGTAACTTTCACGGCTTCTAAGAAAGTTTCTCCTGTTGAAATCTCTCAGTTTTCAATTCTGTCCAATTTTGGCTGATTTGATGAAATGCTATTGACTTTGCTGGGTTTCACTTTTCATTTGGTTTTAGGGAGTTTGATACCGTTTTTCCTGGTTCTGGCCAAGACAGGCTAAACTTTTTGCCATAGGCAGAAGTGACATGACCAGGACTGAGAGGTAATTCTATGACCCTCATGTCACTGTGGGGAGTGAGGGAAAGGGGTCCCTTTCAGGTCAGGTAGTGTTGTGCAGTCAGGTAGTGTTGTGGGGGCTTGTATGTGCTGAGCATTCACGTGTGAGTTGTTCGCCTCTTGTGTAGTATCAATATTGTCACTCTTTTTTTTTTCTTTCCTTGCTGTTTCCAGTAAATTGTTCACATCTCAACCAGTAATCTTCACCTTTTATGCTTCCAATTCTCCTCCCTACCCCACCACAGGGGAGGGAGAGGGGAAAGAGTGGATTGAGTGAGTGGCATATGCTTTAGAGTGTTTTGGTGGGAACTATAAATAGGGAAATACCATTCATAAACCATGACTGCCTTATTTGGAATCAATAAGGCCTCTGTGATATGGTGGACAATGGCTAAAATACAAATATTGTGAGGCTTGGCAGATTGATGACATCACACTCCTGCAAATTCGCCAAGGCAAGTGCCAGGAGCTTACAATGGCAGAAGCAACCCCTGGCTGGATGGAGATGCACCCTGAGTCTCACAACACTGCCTGGAATACCATCCTGGGCTTTGAAAAGCAAGTCCTGTGGCAACATGGCACCTCTGAAAGAGCTGAGTCAGATGACAGGACTCATTGCAAAAACAATAGACACCTGGGCCAGAGAGCACCTGGGCCAGGTTTAAAGTGGGTGTATCATATTGCCTACCGTGTGCCAGCCCTGGGAAAATTGAATGGTGCAATGGACTGTTAAAAATTACATTGAAAGTATTGAGGGGTGCACCTTCAAACACTGGGATCTACATTTAGTGAGGGCCACCCACCAACTGAAATGGCCCTGCCCAATGAAAGCCTCCACCTACCACAGAAGGGAATGAAGTCCCTGAAGTTCATATGAGGAACGTGTTAGGGGATTAGTCCTGCCTCAAAGACAAACACATCTGTGGGATTGTTTTTGTTCAGGGACCTTGGTGCATTTGGTGAGTAATGCAGATGGACGGGCAAATATGATGTTTATCTCAAAGGGATTTGATTTTTGGGTAAAAAATATTTGCAATGTTAAATTGTATAATACTGGTTGCTGAATGACACTGCCACACTATGCTATAACTACCAAGGGCAGAAAGTATGGACCGCTCTAAGAAACACCATCCATTAAGTCCTTCTGTGGCTTGCAACACCTGGCAGCACAGCAGCATTCCTGCAGTGGAAGACAGCTAGGATGGATAGAGCCCACAGTTAAGACTAAATGAACTCAACAGTCATCTTGGAGGGACAGCCATTGGCTATTGGAAATTATGCCCGTGCTTAAATACATATACATACATACATATATATATATATGTATATACATGGGAGAGGTAGGAGCTGGGTAAGATGTAAATGCTATTGAATAGGGGATGGTAATGTGAGTGAGCAGAATGTGGTTTGGAGAGGCTTGGCAGGAAGACTAAATTTGGGAGTACCATTCCTAAAGCAGAACACCATTCCATACAGCTTTTATGAGAAGGGTCTATAGAAATACTTCTGTTCTGTTTGGGCATGACTCACTACAAGGTCCCCATAATCAAATGAGTAATGTGGGGTAGGGCTGTCATGGTCATCCAGGAAGAGCCCAGCTGTGTGGCAGATGTGTGCCAGCACATGCAGCTGTTTGAGCCAGTGGGGAGGAGACATCCTGCACCCTATGAACTGTGTCTCACCACATGCAGAATGATAAGGCTGTATCAAGGCAGTGGCAGAGCAATTTGAAAACTAGGCCTTTCTGTGTAGGTATGCTTATTGACACCAGAGTCCTTTACTTTGGATTGGCGCAAAACACTGAGTGTCATACAATTATACAATGAGAAGATGAATATTTTCTGATGAGATCTACAGAATAGAAAAGGAAACAAAGCTCAAAGGAGCAAAGTTAACACAAATTTTATCACACCTGGTTTAGCACACCTCACTGTAGCAATTCCTGAGTGAATTAATTTTCACCAAGAATCAAGTGAATTTAAAAAAAAGTTTTGAATAAAGTTATGCATACATTTTTGAACAAATGTTTTGAAAAAGATTAAGTATTGAATGAAAGACAGGCATTGCCATCACAGAGCTATTCAGTCCCCTCTCTTGCAATCCACTTACAAATCATTGGGAGCTCCTCTGCCCAGATAGATATTTTTTTTTTGATCCTGATGCTGTAAATTCTAACTGGCCTCAGTAAATGTACTAGACCTGACCATCATAACATCAGTGCAGAGCAAAGCTTGATGTTAGAGTAGCATTAAGGGCTCAGTTTGTCTATGGTCTCTTGAGCCTCCTGCTGTGCCACTAGCAAATAATGCATGTGCAGCAACAGGCTGAACAAAACTTTGCTCCCTGTAAATATTGACTGTGAAAGTTCTGAGGGAGTTTTTAATTCAAATTTCCTTTTGTAAAATAAAATAGGCATAGGAACCTTCCTGGATTTTTCTGAGGTAAAACCAAAGACTTGGGAACTCATGGTGACTTAATTGGTTGTTCATTTACTTTTCTATTATCTTTTAATGTGTGGTGTTAATTTCTTTCTAAAAACTAGAGCAAAGGTTTTTGCTGAGTGTTTGTTGACAGGATCTGGGAACCAGCACCATAAGACTGAATGCTTCCCCTTCCAGTTTTGTTTTTTGTTTTATTTTTTTGCTGGGAACAATGGAATTGTGTTACTAAATATTCTTTACTTCTATTACAGAGGCACAAAGATGCTCTGACCAACATGCAGACTTTCCATGTTAGATGCAATTTGTGAAGCTGCATAAAATAAATATGTTAACACAGGGTAGGAAAAGAAAGTGATTAATTTTATGGAGAGAAAAGTATGGAAATTAGGGAAAGACAGCAATGGAGCTGTGATAGGTAAGGCCCAGGAACAAGCACTTGTCTAAGGGCAGCTGTGAGGACGTGGCTTTGTTAGCAGTAAGTAGATATGTGCCTGCCTCAGGATCGATTAAATGCTGAGAGAAAGCAGATGTGCAGCTTATTCTCATATCATTTCTGCTTCTTGCAGATATTTACACAGTTTAAGGTATGTTGCTTTGTAGCAGGACTGGAAGACATGCTCTGCAAGCTCTCCTTCCCTGCTGTCACTGAATTTATGAGCACTAAAGGAAAATCCAGGCATTCATACCAGAGAGTACAGTCTGCTGTGCCTCAAAATGCAGTTGAAGGTACCACAGACATTGTTTAAAATGTGTCTGCTCCCAAGTACAAGGTGACATTTTAAAATGTTCACCACCCAGATGCCACTAGTCAATGGGCACTTGGGAAATAAATCCAAAACACAACAATCTGTTTTCATTAAGAGTTCTTCTTACTCACCAGGTATCTTATTCAATAATGAATTGACTCCCAGCCTTGCTCTCCAGAATGAGTGAAAGGTTTTTGATAAGCTATTATAGACTGAATGCCAGTTATGGAACCCCTTTCCATTTGGACATCTTTGATCAGGACTAGGTGTAAGATTTGCTTAAAGCCTACAAACTGGTTTGGTCAGCAGGAAGTTGCATTTTTACTTGGAAGAGAAGGATTTGGAAACCCTCTGACAGTTGTGGAAACTGCTCTAGCCATCCCTGCAAGCAAGAGGAGTGTGTGAACTACACCTCACTGCTCCTGTCCAGTACCAGCACCTGCAGCTGTGTCCTGCCAGTACAGGAAGGCACAGTCCTACAGGCTATCCTTTGCTTCTGATGTCTGCAGTTGTATTTTGAGTTCAATCAGCAGAGTCCAGAGCAGTAATCAGGCTCCAAGACCTCAGTGATCCACAGCAACAGTCCAAACCTCAGGGAAACAGCACAAGGCTTGGTCCTTCAGCTATTCAGCTGCACAATTTGCTTTCTAACCAGCTTCATCAAAGAGAACAAGTCCTGTCATGGTTTGGAGGAGCTGAAATGCTTTGGGAAAATTCCAGGCTTCAAATACAGGCCACAGATATTTATTCAAGACCAAAATATAAGTCATCAGGATGAGTGATAAATTTAATTTGGTTTTGTAATCCCATTCATCTTTTCAGTTCACAGTTTCTATTTATTGCAATGGGCTTATCCATACAGCACTAGAAATTCTGATTGAAAATGTGTTTGTTTTCTGTACTTTCCCAATATTTGGACCATTTTCCTCTCTTAGAGCTTCCACTTTTTTTTTCCATTTCACTTATCCAACGAAAGCTATGCTATTTTTGCATACACTCTGCACTCTTTTTCAGTTAATTGCTTTATCAATTTTTACAGGCCAAAATTCAATGGGAAAATCTAGGTACTTCTGGGCTTTACTTAATATTTCTTCTGCCCATCTGGAGTTCTTAACTCAACATGGAAAGATAAGCCTTCTTGTTGGAGTCCAGGACATCCCTCTGGCTGGCCTGGTCTCCTTGCTAGCCAGAGCTCGGCAGGTCAGAGAGAAAATATTATAGATAAGAGAAGAAATAAACAACCTTGAAAGCACAACTGGAAGCATTCCAAGACTCCTCATTTAACTGCATTTGCACTAGGGAAGCAAAGACTTTTAGGATCTGTCTCATGGGGTCACCCTGACCCGCAGTAACCCCTAGAGAGAGAAAGCCACAGCTTCTATTATGGTAAGCCTTCTTTCTCCCCTTGTACTTCTGGGGATCCCCAGCAGGCCTTTCAGTTGGTATTAGACAAACTACTTTGAGCAAATGAGCTCTTTAATTTACATATTTTCATACTGTAATGCGTAATTAAAAGCAGGCTGTACTTTTTTTCCCTCATTTAGTGCTAATCAGATAGCATGGAGTAAATATTATCTCAAGCTAAGCAAGGTATGACAGCCATCAGATATGGGTTTTGGTGCTTTGTTTATTTTTTATCATTTTAATGGACTTTCAGAAGTGCAACAAAAAAATCTGTGAAGTGTATATTTGGAACTGTTCAAGTTACACACAGATGAAGAAAAGCATCCCAAGCATACTTTGCCTGCAATGGGAAATGCAAAACCTGACAAAACTACTCATTTGAAAAGCCAGGGGAGCTGCCACACTGACCACCCGCCATCACCCTGACATTGCAGCTCTTCTCCTGCATGCCAGCAGTGCTCCACTCCTCTTTTCCTTCAGCTGTTTTCCTTCAGCTGTAAAGCCCACCTCCTCCTCGTACTAGCTTCCTAGAGGGTTTCTGGGTTATGTGGTCTGCCTTTTTAAAAACTGCCCTAAAAAGTAATTTACAGAAGTGTCAGTCCAAATATGACAAAGTATTTATGGAATTTTCATGTATGCTCATTAACTAATAGAATGTTTTCCACTGTATTAATAACCTCAGCCTCATTAATTAATCACATAGAGCACAGTATCCCCTAATACCTCAATTTCTGTCAGCTGGACCACTCTGCAAGTGCAAGTTGGTTCAACAGTTTTTTTCTCTGGTGTTGTAGGAGACATTGGGATTTGGCTGAAATGTACTATTCAATGGACTTTAGAATCTTGGATCATTTAAATTATGAAGGAAGACCTTTTTCTAGGAATATTCCATATTTTTCTGTTCCACTTCAATTAATGTTGCCACAAGTTAAATCTCTCTGAAATACTATTATTACCAAAGTTTAACCTGAGCTGTAGTGAAAGCTGGAAAGCGCTTGTAAATGGACATCATCAGGTTGAAAACAGAGTCTACACTTCTCCAAAACAATCTTTCTTCAGAGAATTAACTCTGCTCAGTGATTTAGAAATACTAAAAGCAAAATTTTTCCAACAATATTTTGGCTTTTCTACTTGCAGTCCCAGCTGGGTCCTTCAGATTTGAGATAAGCAGATACAAAAAAATAAACTTTGCTAAAAACAGAGCCAACTTGATCAAACCTCCAAAAATGCTGGATGCTAAGTTTGGGGTAAACCCAAACACATCATTTTGTGTCATCCAGTTCCATTATCTAAAATTTGATTGGCACATCAGAAGGAAATCACTGTTTCAATTAAGGTAACAGCAGTAAATAATTTACTTTCAGGAAAAGCATTATCTGCTTTAACATTTCTGGGCCATTGGTTTTGATTTGTTTGGGGTTGGGCTTTTTCCCATTCCTTGGATATGAATGTTTTTATTAGTTTGCTGAAATGTGCAGTGTGTCTGCAAGTTCTCTGAATTGGCCACCTTCCCATCATGTGACTTACACCGTGGAGTCTGTTTTCCACATTTTTTATCTTCTTTCAGGTATTAAACATATAATAAATACAAAGTTAGAGAGCCTTAAGACTTTTGCAGTGCCAGTTAGGTCTCCTGTGATGAACCCACTGAGTAAAGCATGAAATACTTAGAAACAAATGTTCCAAAAGACAGGAACTGCACACAATAAATGAAGCAAATAATGGCTTAATGTTTTATATGAATGTTTGGTTCTGCTTTGTTTCCCTGAGGGTAAATGAATATTTTATTATTTTTGGTTGATATATTGAAAGAGATAAATACACTAATGCTGATTACTGATAACAGCTTATGGACAAAAATTAAGTAAACTACATATGTGGGAAAGAAAAAGGCATACAGTTCTGCTCTTCTTGAAGTCAACTACATGAGTTTCAGGCTTACCTAAAAAGCTGGGTCGTTCTGTTTCATTCACACATTAAGTCCACCTTATTTAATGCAGTAAACTGGATCAGGAGGCGATTGAATTTCTAAGTAGAACTTATGTTCAGATTTCTCACAGTGCATCCAATAACTACTGGTACAAGTTACAGCTAAAGTCACAGTTATCTCTAAGAATTTTGCTTTGGAGCATAAGATCCACCTGGAAAAGGATCTTGAAGAATAAGAATGTTTCTGACCAGCAGGGAAACATTCACCCAAACTTTGTGTGATGTAAAGTTAACCTTGTGTTAAGTCAATTTGCAAACCTGCTCTGTTTAGGGCAGGATAATAGTTTTGGGGAACAGCCTCCTCCACAAAGCAAAACAGATCCTGGAGAAAATTTTCACTTTGCATTAGATTATTTTCCTTTGGACAAAGATTTATACTGATCCCCTGTGCTTGGCCAGTGTTTGTGTCATAATATTTTGCAAACTTGCTTCAGTTTTACTTGCATTTCTCCATGCAGTAAGCAAATGCATTAAGAAATGGCAGGTACACTGGAATTAACACATCTCCCTCTACATAAAATACCAATGGTTGAATTAATAAAAGCCATTAATTTTAGAAAGATCTCACTGCATTTTTTTCTGCTTTCCCTTTGCCAAAGTATTTGTTGTATTCAAAGGTCGTGTAACCCCACAGTAAAATCTGGTCCAACAAACATTTGTCTGTGACACCTGTGAAAACTCCTTCAATAGCCTTCAGCTGTCCTCTTCTTCTTTATGTCTTTCATCATTACATGTCATATAAAAAGCAAATATTAAAGGACTAGTTCTTGCATGCCTCTGAAGAAAGACTTGAAATACATGTAATAGAATAATTGAAATAATATATTTTACATATGTATTATTAAATGGAATAAAAGATATATCAGTAGCTCATAGACTTATTTTTTGAAAATACCTAAATTGCAGCAGGTGAAAATTGATATTAAATTTTTTCAGGAAGTTGCATGCCTTTCAGAAGCCCTGTCATTTAAAAGTTGCTTAAAACTAAAGTAAACCTTACTGCTTTAGAGGTAAGATCTTGCCAGTCCAGACACTGGATATATCAAGGGAACTAGCCATGGGGATAATTTGAAGTAGGAATTTAAAAAATTTAAATGTCTTTTGGAAAATTCCAGATGAAGTGCCATTCTTGATAGGAAAAATGCTTCAAGTGTTATAAAGCAGATGTCAAATTTGACTGAAATCTTGTTCAGAGAAGATAGCTCAGAAGGACAAATGGGAAGTGACTTTTTTTTTTTTTTTTTTTTTTTTTAAGCATGGAAGACATAGATTTGTGGATCTCTTCTAAGGAAACATGAAACAATTTCTGTTTTCCTTGCCATGGGTTTCCCAGGTACTGGAAGAAGTGATAGAAAATTCTTTTCTGTTTTGTGTTTGAGACTGATGTCTTAAACATAGGCATGTCAGAAAATCAGTAAGACTTGATCATAATGAAGTCAACAATAATTATTTTCCTTAAAGATAGTAAATAATACATCAAAAACTTAAATTCTGTTGCAGGTCTTTTTATCAGAAATTAATTTATAATCTTCATTATATTTATGCCCAAAAAAAACCACTCACACACTATCACTAAAGCTGGAAATATTCCATATTGTAAAGATTTTTTTTTTTATGAAACTGGTAGCAACTTTCCAATATCATGCATGACCTTCCTGAAAAAAAAGCATGTTTCTGGTAAGAAAAAAACCCCATCCTAATTCACTGGCAGCTTTAGAGTTTTTGTTTTATTTTTGACATGTTTACCCAATTTGAAATGTTGATCTCCCCAGCTCCCAAAGCATGTCCCTTTGCCAATTGCTGACCAAGACTATGTCTGTGACAGTTAAAACTTTGGGCTCTGATGGGCAGAAATTTAGAAAAGTGCCTAAATAGTCTTGGAAAGAAAACAATTGAGACAATAGAAAAACATACACCTGTAAGTATCTCATATCCCTCTGTCTCCTTTTGCATCCTTACCTGCCTTTTTGTGCTGTTACAGACTCCTGCTCACAGGGAGGTAACTGGACTTTGCCTGGGCTGACTTAATATACAAAAAATCCAGCACAATGTGGGGATTGTTCTTGGAGCTCTCTGCCTGTGGCATACATTAACCTGGTACAATAAAAGATCTACTGAGCTGTACCCAGGAATGACTTGTTTCTAAATATTGATCTTTTGCACCAGGGCAACTCCTACCTTCTGCACAGCAAAGCAGCTGAGCAGATTGCCTTCTGCCAGTGATGTTTGCTTGAATTAATTCGTTAACAGGGGAAAGAGGTGTGTCCTACTCATCACAGGGATGTGCATGGCAAGAGGCAGCTTCTCTATACTGGAAGGTAAGATGAAATGAACATCACTCCCTTTCTGTCACCTTGCATGAACATCAGAGCCAGGTTCCTGGTTCATAACCTTTTATCTCTTTGAAAATATTGAACATAAACCACCTGCTGATAAGCAGTGATAGTGCATTTTGTGAAGGAGTTGTAAAACAGATAAGGCTGTTGAGAAACTTGACTTAAATTTTCCCCTCTGGCTCAAGGGAATTTCTTGTTCCCTACATACAAAATCGGTCTGTGGGGGTGAGAACAGTAATGAGCTGAAGGTGTGAGGGGTACTACAGCTCTTGAATAATTACAAACCATAAGTGATAAGAAGTAACAAGAACTGGTGTTTTTATTTCAACGTTTTCTGACCCATCCAACAAATCACTAGTGCTTCCTGTCTATTTATGGTCCCTTTGGTGAGGGAAGTCATTTTACATCTCTCTGATTGTGATTATAGCCAGTTTTCTGCTTCCCACTGCATAAATCTCTAGCCTATTTGCTAGTCATTTGTTGCCAAAAGTTTTAAGCATCGTTTCATTCTGATAAACCTCACATTAGAGACCAGATTTAGTAGCAAAGTTCAAACTAAAATTTTGTTGATCACCGATTATATCTCTTCTGTAGCATTCACAAGGGCCTTGTGAGGGGCATCATGTCCCAGCATTTTGCTTGTCTCTTGGAAATTATGTTTTTACCACAATGTTTCAGATTTTAATGCTTGGTTTTGTAGTTGGAGCTCAGTGCTAACAGTCAGCCTGTCTTGGCTAGGTTTGCTTTATTACGATTAACTCAACTGATAATTTATTCAAATATGTTTTCCTTTTTTTAATAAAAAATAAGGAAGATAAAAGGTCTTGCTGTTTCACTAGGAACCTGAAATCAAGATAATGCTATAATATTGTTGCAAAACATCCTTAGTCTCAGATGACAGTCACTATCAGACTCAAGATATTACTAATTTAGGGGTGTTAAGTAATAACTGCTCCAAGAATAAACTTGTTCCTGCTGTGAGTTGCTAATGTGTGAATCCTAAACACAACCAGAGATAGGAGGAAAACATCTGGATTTTCCTTTGATGCCCAGGGATTCTTCATTTAATTCTCCAAGTTCTTACAGAGCCAGGGCTGGCACTTTGCTGCCCTTACACACTGGCAGCACACAGAGCAGCGGCAGGGCACCGGTCCTTGGTGACCTTTGGGAGGCACGTGGCAGGGACGAGCACACCTGAGCCTGGCCAGGAGTGCCCAGGAGGGCTGGTGAGGCCAGTGGTGGAGGAAAGCAGGAGCTATTTAAGGTCAAGGACAGAGGGGAGAAAGAACAGCCCTAGGAACTAGAGCAGGAGGTATCCTGTTTGCCACAGTGCCTTTCTATAGGGTTGTTTATTACTGTGTACATGCAACAGAGGGCACGTCTTTTATAGTAATCAGGAATGGCCTCAGCACAGCATTTCAAGTTTTTTTATTACATTGCCCTTCACTTTTCTCTCACATGCTCCAGCAAGAGCCCAGCCCGCAAATGCTGGCTGGGCAGGCTTGTACATGTGCATGACCCTGCATACTGATAATTCACCAACTTCTTCAGCTGTTTCTCACCATCTTCCCTCCCTTACTGTTTGTGACGTTACTGAGCTAAGACACAACTTCAGCTACTGAGATATTTTTCCTCTCTTTTAAATAACTCATGCAGGAGAGTAAATAAAAAACAGAAGGTGATGTTTTCATAAAATGCAGTAGTAGCTCTTCTGCAGTTTACAGCCCACACATTGCTTTACAAAATACCTGAACTGTAAACAGAAGGTATGTCCTGCTCTGGCCTTCCAGATTTGCCATTAATTTACATGTTAATGTATCCTCAATACCCAAAGTTTAAAATGCTATCTTAAGGAAGCTACTTTGAACCTCTGCTTTGCAATGTTTTTAGGAAAACTTTTCGGATGGGGTAATTTAAAGAACATAAAAATAATCCAGCCACTTGGAGAATATTCTTTAAAAAAATGTTGCCTTTTGTAGCTATATGAAAAATTATATTACCCACACACTAATTTTAAATACATTTTGAAAATTTCCCTGAATTCTGCATTTAGTGCAAGGTGTTCTTTTGACTGAAATCCATAGGAAGAGATTCCTTCTTCAAAAAGTGACAACCATCAGGAAATAACCTGAACACTATTCAACACCATAGAAATATTGAGTTTGCCATGATAGCATCATTTTAGAAACACTTCATGAATTCTCACTCCTGCAATTCACCGATATGGAATTTTAAAAATACATCATGCTTTATACTGTCCCTGTGATACTTAGAAATAAAGCAAAGAAAAGCAAGATATACCACTCTCCCTGACTCTACTCAACTACTAACTCTCTTGGCAGTTGCAGTGGAAATATTATGCTATATTGGTATATATAAATTTAATTATTTTATTTCTTGTGTTAAATCTACCTTAATGGGTAGGATAAGTCTTGACTGTAATAGTGCAGTCTTTCTTTTTCAATGAGGATATTTTATTGAAGATAGCAAGTTTTATCCAAAAGAGTAACATTTCTGACTCTTTATAAAAGAGGACAGCAAAGTAGGTAATTTAATTCTTTTTTTAAAAACTGTGGATTAAGCTAATCTCTTTTCCTGTCTATGGCCATTTTCACAACAAGTCACATGATTTTTCTGCATGTAAATACTCAAATCACTAAATGCAAGTCCATAATATTTACCCATTCCACAAATCATTTTCAATGTTGTTGATTGCTTTAAACTCACACTATTTTCAAAACACCTGTTGGCACATAAAATGAAAATCATCAGAAGGAAACCTCCACAAGCACAGCTTTTTATAATGGAAGGTTTAACCAAGTCAGATGTTCTTTTTTTTCTGAAAGAGTGAGCTTTATGTAAGGAGTCTCAGACAGCAAGAGATACAGTTATCCTAAGCTCAACTTAATTTTTTGCTCTCCAAGAGAGCAACAACTAAGACTACTGTGATTCCTCCAGAGTAACATTTCGTAACCATTCAAGGGGATGGTAGAGCAGAATGGATTATGGGCTTAGTTTATTTAAACAAAAAAATCATGCTAATTGAAAGTTTTTACCATCCTGAACCATCATCTTTACAGGCTTTCCCCTGGGGAAAAATGTATTAACACTTGCAAAAGCCTAGTGCTCTTCACTTGCATTCACCAAGGGACACAGTTCCCACCTTCAGAGATGTCACTTCTAATGTCTGCTTGTAGAGATGTCCTACTCCCAGAGCCACACTCGTGACCCACATCCAGCAGAGCAGCAATTTAAATGTTGTGCATCCCACAGGATGCTGAGCTTCTGGTAAATAAGAGCTTCTTGCCCTCACTCTTTATTGTTTTAGCACTTCAGTGATTTTTGGCTTTGTCTTGTTCCATGGTTGAACTTCTAGTGCTTTTGGCAAACCCTGCTGGATGCTGGTTAAGGCTATGATAGGTTATTCTGGGGTCTTTGGCTGGAAAAGACACAATAATAGTTTTCTTGGTTAAAAAATACATAAACATGTAGGATCTCAGGAGAAATATCTGGGTTCTGAGCTTATTCATTTTTATCACGTGTATAGCTAGAGTAACATTGCAGAATGTTGTATTCCATGGCATTACAGTACAAATGCCTTGGATGTGTAAAAGTGATGAATGTTCAGATTGTGTCTTCTTATGAGTAACAGGATAGCATCCAATGCAAACAGAAAAAAATAATCCAATGCTTTTACAGTGTTACTAGCTGAAAGTTCCTCCTGATTGCTCTCTTGGACATATGGTAAGAATTTACTTGCAATTCACTGAGAGCTTTTCTGAATTACTTTAAAAAGGGAAACACAGTGCATATTGACTTGAGGGTTATTTGGTAATGTGTAGTGGGTACTGCTGGGATCTTCTAATTATTTCCATAAGTATCAGTTCATCAGAATAGTACAGCTGGGTCATAGTGAATGACACAGATTGTTATAAGGAGGAACAAGAGGATAAAGTCTTTTTTGTTTGTTTGTTTACCTAAACAAATTTATATCCCTAAATAAATCAAAGCAATATTTGAGTAACAGCCATATTAAAACTGAATTATGCTGTTGCTAATTTGAAAAGGCTAACCATTTCCTGAATCTTTGAGAGCTATTCAGGCATGTTCTTGTGCATACCTTGGATGCATCGAATTCTACTTTAAAGGAAATATCTTTCATCAGACCTTTTTGTCAGTCACGTTAATTTTGGTCCAACCAGAAGCTCTTTAGCGTTCTTGTAGTCCGTTTAGAAAGTGGTACAACAGAAGGAAAGTTTAGTGAAAGCCCAGGCATGACTGTGCAGTGATGCATACAAAAATGTACACTTACATAACTAGTTCAATATTTCGAACACATTTAGAGTTCAGCCCTGCATGAAAACAGTACAGAGTCCTGATCTAGAGTTTACATCACAACAGGAAGCGGGATCTGTATCTCACTAGCTCCTTCAGTCACCTGAGGACTCCTCAGTCCATGTAAAGGGCTTCCTTCACTCTTTGGTGTTTAAATAGTTAAAGATTACACTGGACAAAACATACTCCTAAACCCTATTCACCTGTCAGCTGAAGGACTGGATCAGGAACTTATGGGAAACAGATGTAGTTTTAGACCCATTCTTTAGAGTATGCAAATAACCAAGGTCAGTGAATACTGTTACTTCTCAAAGTGGAAGGAGGAAGAAGTAGGAAAGGGAGATTGTAGTGATACCTGAGAAACTACCTGGTCAAAAGGAAAGGAAATTTAGAAGATGACAGCATCATCCTTTTAAGCACCAGAGTTTGACTAAGGCAGCTTTGGGACATGGAGTTCTCACTCTGCCTCTCACCACAATTTATCTACCTGTGGGACAGACAGGTGTGATACTTTGTTCCTCCCCTCAGCCCTGTCAGTCTTGTTACCTCTGAGCCAGAAATCACTGCCATCATAGCCAGCATCAGAACTAGCCACCAGACACTGCAGTCTGAAATGCAGGAACTACCAGCTGGCACAAATCCTACTGCTTTTTTTCTGAAATGCCAAAACATTTTTCTTCAGAATAGAATGCAGCCAAGTACATGTGAATGGTCTGTTATGGAAAAAACCTAACTACCCCAAGGCAAAACAATATTGTGACCACATAACACAACTTTAAGAGCAGAAGCAATAACTTCTCTAATCTGAGAGACTTAATCCAATTAAATCTATAATTAGAGTAATTTATTTTGGTGATCAATTGTAAATTTGCATGCAAGTAGTACAAGGCAGATGCCTTCAGAAATTTTCCCCATCTCCTCTGTTCTGAGCAATTTCTTATTACTTCTAGGATGCTTTTCCCATTCATTTCCTCAGGGATCATATATCTTGAAGGTAACTATGAGATGTAAAACTAGGGGATAGTTGAGATTTTCAACATCTGAGGCATGCCAAAAGAAATGGGAACTTTTAAACAAAGGAAAAATGTGGGTTTGAAATGAGGGAAGTGGTGATACCAGCTGCACAGGCAGGTGCTGTGTCTCTCAGAAGAGGGGACAGGTAGGGTGCAGAGCTGGGTGATGGAGCAGATAGGAAAAACTATGATTTAGGAAAAACTATGCTCCCGAACATCAGCACCAGCTCAGTCTGGAGACAGGCACTCTCTCAGTCAGGACTTGTTATTTAAATATGAAACCCACATATATGTTATTTAAATATGAAACCCACAGTTGTTTGTCTTAAGAGTTTTATTTTAGGTAGGGTTAAATGTATTATGTGTGTCTTCATCACATTTTTTGTGCCTCTGCATTTTGACTTTCTTTTTCGTAGATTAAATAGTATCAGTGGAAGGTCACTCTCTGCACACATCTTTAAATTTTTTTTTAAAACCTTAATTTTTATCATGGCCTGTCCTGACAAGGGAAAGATTCAGTGATGTGCTCATGAGTCATGAAGAGCATGCTCAGAGAGAGGAGATGTTTACACTGATTCCTTTAGATGAAAATTACCACATTTGCTGACCCTTGGGAGCATATAAACATTTAATCAGAACACATCCCAGTAGTAAACACATGGGACATGTATCAATAACATCCATTTGATTCAGTCATGTTATTTAAATTATATTATTTTGGTTTGAAAGCAAAATTAGTGAGAGACCCTAAGTCAGAAATATAATTTATTGGGAAAAGGGAAAAGAGACAAAATACATGCAATGATACAAAAGGAAGATTACTGACAAAGTCAGAATATACTCTTTTGGCTAGCGTGTTGGTAGCAGTCTAAATTGGAGTGGCTGTAGTCTTTCTGGAGTGGTAGATGTGGTTTTTGTTTGTGTAGTGGTCTTGTAGAAGAGGTGTAGTTGTTCTAGTGGAAAAACCCCATCTGTCTAGTGTTTTTGCCCCCCCAGTGTCTTCTTGGAGACTTGTGGGAAGGCTGCTTCTCTGTCTAGAAATTTCAGGATATATCTAGGTGGGAATTACCTCCTCCCTGCTGGGTGGGGTATCTTAAAATGGGCTGATGTTATTCTGAGTCACGAGGTGTGTCTTTGATTACAGAACTGGTTCTGGGAGAGTGTTATCTTTGAGTCATGAGGTAAGACATTGATGGGCCCATTAACAGGAGATAAGGAAAACTGCCCAAAGCAACTGCTACACAGATGGTACTAGAAAACATCTTGTCTTTCAATCTCAGATATATATATGTACAAAATACTTTATTATTAGAGGGTGAGACAGTAAAGTAAAAGGGAGAGGTCCTTGCCCTCAAGATTTGGCATTATGTTGAGAAATACAAATATTTAAAAGAAACTAATTGTCACTTGGTAATTCCCTTTGAGAGTCTGAGACTAAAAAGTGAACTTTCTCTGTGCTGCTCATCCTGCCCAGCACTATGCAGCACATTCAAAATGTTGTTCAGTGCAAAGATAGGAGCTTGCCTGGTGCCTTTCTTGTAGTAAAGACCTCTGATATTTTCTCCACATTTTTGTATTATGAATGATTATAATTCACTATCACCTAACTTTTTGATGTGAGATGGTATAGAGTGCTTGAATAAGACATTTCAGACCCAGAAAGGTTTCATTTCACACAGCTTTGTTCATCCTGAGTTATATTCATGAAACACTTGTATTCATGAAATAATTTTATCATGAATTATGTCTACACTGCTGAAAATATATCCATTATGTGCAGAAGAGGTCCATGGACTTCATGGTTTTAACAGCTTTTATCAGTTTTGCTCAGAAATAGTCCCTCTGGATAGCCACATTTCTATGGAATACCACTTAGCCTGAATTTCTTTGGCATCTTGGCAGTGATGTTATATGGAAAGAAAAAACACAGAGAAACATTTTTGTTGGCCAAAGCTAAGGATATACATTTCATTCTCTAGAATGTATCATGTCACTGCAGAAACGAAGCCACAAGGACAATGTTCCAGGATGGCAAAAGATGAAAAGAACAAAAAGTGTTCTACGGAAATAAGCTCTTGGGAATAAACTCAGAAATAAATATTTCCAAAACCAAACCCCACTTTTCATCTGAAAGTGAAATAACTGATGCACTCTAAAAAGAAGATAAAATTGGTATTAATTTCAATGAGCCATGTCAATGACCCTCCCCAGAGTACAGACTGTGTTGTGAAGTCACTGCCATTTGTCCACTTTCCCATCTTTCACCAGTGGAAACCTTCACCAAAACTGTTGCCAGCTGTTCCACAGACTCAGTTTATTGCTAAACACATGTCTTTAATCACAATGCAAATTGTTTGTGATTAAACCACTTTCATTTTGTTTTACCCTTCATTATGTTTATCAGCACCACAGAGAAAATGGAGCTGATGATCTCAAAAGGCAATCTCATCTTTTCCCAATCTTCAAGACAAAATAATCTATAGCATTTTTTTCTCATAGACAAAATAGCTTTAGTTTAAAAGAAAAAGAAACACCAAAAATAAATAAATCAAAAGTCTAGACACCAAGTTTCATCAGTTATCTGGCCCAGTGCATTTTAATTTTTTTCTTTCTTACTGTAATTCAGTAACACAGTAGATATATAAAACACTGGATTATACTGGTTTTGCAATGGACTTTCAGATTTTTCTATAATTGATTGCATATTTTCCACTATACGAAAGCCATTTCCATCTGTCTTTCCTCAAGAGTCATGTCTTTCATATGCCTTCAGTTTCAATTTCTTCCTTAATCCTATCACCCACATCTGTCTTGGAACAACCAAAATTAGACACAGCAATCCAGCTCAGGACTACACAGAGTGCAGTGACAGTGCTACACAGAGAAAAGACTACTCCATGTGTTTCACATGTGACTCTTCTGTGCTTTTGTGAATTTTGGTTTTTTTCATCCCAGTTTGACAGCATTGGCTTCTATTCAGCTTCCCTTCCAGTACATCTCCCAGATGCTATTTTGTAGAAAATCTTCCTGTAAAGTCCTCCCCAGCTTCTGCTTATTATTAATAAGATTATTCCTACGCGAAAATCTCATGCTTCTGCATGAAATGTTCTCTTATTTGTGTTTCAAGTTCATCACAAGTTTTTATTAATTACCAATTCTTTTTATCCCTTTTGTCCTTAGGCTGCCTTTCCATGAGAAATAATAATCCTACTGAGTAAAAATAATCTTATATTCAAGCTTTCATTTATTTTGTTATTATTCCTTTATATGAACTTCCACTCTCTAAATACTACTACTACTACTACTACTACTACTGCTACTTCTGAACTACAGAATATCACCATCTCTTTTATGGAAATCTCCTTCCTTGATCTTATTCCATTTCTCAGGATGAAATGTAGACCTGCCCATCTCCAGTTACTTCTTTTGACTCTTGAAAGAAAATTCTGTCCCTTTCCAAGAATTTAAGGGGCATTTTTTTACCTCTCGTCTCTGTTGCCCACTTAATACTCCTGAACTGATAGCTGAAAACTCATTGTTGTGTCTTTCTCCTGATACAGGATGGAAGGCCTTAGAATTAATTACCTGCTTACATAAGGCAGTTCCTCCTCCCTTTCCCTTTCTTTCCTCCCTGAAATATGGGTATAACCACATCCAGTCCCCTCAACTATCTCTATAGATCTTTACTGACTTAAGTGACCATTTCCATAATGTATGAAATTTTCTTGGTCAGAGCATACAAAGTTTTAATCAGAATGACTGCCTTATGTGCTTGATATGATGCTACTACTTATCTCACACTATTACTTAGAAGGAAACAAGAATAAAAAAATCTGTATTTTATAAAAAGCAATTAATCACACTGGCTTGACTTTCTTTTTAAAGCAAGAAGAATTATAGTAATCCTGCCAAATTCTTCACACTTATCACATAAGTGTCACCTAGAATAGATCTACAAACTTCACAGGCAAGAATAAAATGCATTTCCTTGTTTTCATTATTTGAGAAAATGTGTACTAGAGAACTTGTAAAATTATTTCAGCATTAATTAATTCTTTCAAGATGTTCTGCTTAGAACTGTTATAAATAAATGCCTATCTTTGATGTTAATGTTTAGTTAAAATAATCAGATGTGTTCCTGCTACCCAGTTTCTGGGAAACCACAAAAAATAGTTTTGCTTGGTTACAGCATTAGGACTTTTGGACAAGAGAGCTTAGCTCAGAAAGTTCAAGTGTTGGGACCTATTTCTTTATCTGATTTTTCACTCTTCCAATATTAACCTCTACCCAGACCTTCTCCATTCAATGCATCAAATCTCCAATAGCTCTGCAGTTGCCAATGTTACAGCAGAACAACTACAACATTGTTTCAGTTTGGAGAATTACAACATTTCGCTGGCTGCTTCCTTTATTAAGCCACTCCATTTATGCCCACCAGAATTCAGGCCCCTAATTCCAAGCACTGTGCCATGACTACAGCTACTCCCAGTGATTACTAACAGTTTTACTGTTGAGCTTCAGTACAGTACATATGTCACTGTCCTCCTGAGGATATGTGGGAGGGGATTATAACTAATGGTGCCCAAACCCTACAATAGCAATTGTCCATTTTTAGTCTGATTAGCAACAAATGAATGAGAAACCAGGACTTTCTTATCTTAAAGTGATTCTGTCAAGTCCTTTCTGTCTGAATCTCAGGTCACATAAGCAAAAATCACAAAGCAACAAAAACCAAAGTGCAACATGGTCTTTTATAGGTCCTGCCCGTGAATTACAAGCCAGCATGAAATATGAAGGTGATCAGCTGTAATTAAGGTAATGGATCAAATACTAGCCCTAACTTTCCACACGTGGTTTCTGAGTGCAGAGAGGTGTATGGCTGATGTTCTTCTGGTCTGCTGGAGAAATCAAAATGTGGTAAGGAGCTATAATACCTGTGTAATACAGTACACCTTCTTTGTACTTGACTGTCACTTTGAGGAAATGTTTCAGCAAAGCTGGGTGTCACCTGGTTTTGCACACCATGAATTGCATTCTTTTCAGCATTAATGGTTTTATTGGGGAAACAAGTCCTCATTTTCAGCTTGTGTAACAGGGTGTTTCTGGTTAGGGTATTTGGTTTGCTTGTTTTTAATAATGTGCTTATGGATAATAGTTTTTAAAAATAGATATATTCTCTAGTTTGTTATGGCTGGTGTTAATTAATGATAATTGATTGTAATTATAGAAATGTTGTCCATTGACAACATTTGAACAGATTAACCAAACACATGGAGACATGGGTGTATATTGGCTATTTGGAATAGAATCATTTTCAGATGCATATATTATTTTCCAAAGATAGAAAATATTTTTGGATAAATGAAGAATAGTATTTCTTCTCCAAATTGCATCATGATATTTTTACCATAATGTGTTCATCCCAAAATTACAAAGGCAAAATTGTAAACTACAGTTTTTGGTGTTGCTCCTCTCCCTTCTATTAATGGGAGTATTCTCTGTTTTACATGTGTATTTTAGTCCAGAATTTTCGCTTCTACAAAAGTATCAGAACCCGCTGATTTATTTTTCACTTAAGCATGGAGTGGTTAGCTGTAAGTAGACTACAAGCTCATGTTTCTCAGTAGGTTTGATGGGGAATACTCTTCCAGGAGATCATTTGTTATTCCTTCTTTTTTAATTTTCTATTTAATCTCTTTGTTTATAGCTTGGGTGGGTTTTTTTCCCCCTTTGAAGTTGCTCATTAACTTGCATAGAGCATATCATCCCTTCCAAAGGAAGAAATGAGGAAAGGAGGGAGAGAGAAGGAAACAAATTCCTACTCAGCATCCTGTGACTCTTTCTTCTGCATGATCAGTTCTTTGCTTTTCTCCCACACCCTTTTTGGACCAACTTTTCTATGCAGGGGAACTGAGGCTCTTTCTTGCCAGGCCTGTGTAGTGCAGAGCAATGGATCAGAATTGTGATTGTAACAACTTAGTTGTTACTGTGTGTGAATAACTGATAATGAAGTGAAAGACGCTTTGAAAAATGAAAGTGTCTGTGTTTTGGAGGTATTAAACACTCCCTAACAGCCAGTGATGCTGACTACCATATGTATTTCATAGCTCTGAAATAGAGTCCTAGCGACATTTGTGGGTTCATGCTACCTCTATTCATCTACTTTGCTATCTATGTGCTCTCAATCCCACAGCAGGAGTTTGGTTTCCAGGTGGGATGTCCATTTGTCTTAAATTTTATATGCAAAGATAGTTTCTTCTGAAAATAATAGTTTATGACTGGTTTAAATAAAAAACTGAGATGTGGTAAGGAGATTTCTCACTCTCGTTGAGGTGAGTAAAAAGAAAACTTGTTACCTTTTGTGAAGGAAATGCTCCATAAAATTGTGGAGCCTGAGGCTGGGACAGCAAAGTAATTTCACCTCGGTGTTTCTGTCTCTTCCAAAAATCTGTAAATTCATATTCTTCATGGCAGCAGAAGCCATAAGCCTTCTAAATTTTTTGAAAGAGAGAACAGATGTGTATGTGCATAATGCAGGCTTAACACGGAGCCACAGAATCACAGAACCATTGAGATTTGAAAAGACCTAAAGACCTCTAAGATTAACCCAGCAATGTCAAGTCCACCACAAAACCATGTTCCTAAGAGCCACAGCTGCACACGTCTTAAATGCCTTTGGGGATGGTGACAAAACAACTTCCCTGGGCAACCTCTTCCAGTGCCTGACAACATTGGTGAAGATCTTTTCTCATAATATCCAAACTAAACCTCCTCTGGCACAACTGAAAGCCACTTTCTCATCCTGTCATTTGTTATTTGGGAAAATAACAAATTTTATTTTGCCACAACCTTGCCACAACCTCCTTTCAAGTCGTTGTAGAGAAAGACAAGGCTTCTCTGCACTTCCTTTTCTCCAGTCTAATATAAATTGTATACATATATATATACATACAAATAATATAAAATATAAGTAAGTAATATAAATCCTAGGTAATGCTAATGAGATAAGAAAGCACTAAAATAGTCATAGGTCTGACCATGTAGGAGTTTCACTCTACCTGAACATACAGGGTTCCAGTGGGCAGGAGACAGTAATACCCAATAATGCATTTTCTTCTGAGGTTCTTTCAAAGCATCGTGACCAGCAAATGTAACACAAACATAATCTGAATACTGAGTGGGAGGTGGACAAGAGAAGCATAAATTAGGCCAAGACTTGAACTTGTTACTTGAGAAAAATTTCAGCTGAGTAAGTAATTTAAATATCTGGGAGTCTTCTCTGGGATACCAGCATTTGGTAAATGGAAGAACGAGGAGTTTATATATCATAAACCCTAGAGGCATTACTGAAAGCAAATTATGTAGATTATAATACGTGCCAGTGGGGGATCAGAAGAACTGTTATTTTTTAAGCTTGTGCAGAGAAATTTATTTGTTTACCTGATTTCCTCAGAAGGGAGAAAAAAAGACATCAACAAAACCAACCACCATCCTCTCAACTAACCCAAACCATGAAACAGTCTTATTTCTGGAAAAAAAAAAAAAATCCCACACAAATTGTGAGGAAGAGGTGAGAACCAAATGAGACAAACATATTGCTTAGTTTCTCTAAAAACAATTTTGAATCTAGCTGGCTTCAGTTGTCATGTCATTTATAAGTGGAACAGAAAAGCCTTTATTTAATAACAATTCTTTGTTTAAATTCACCAGCATATCTTCAGTCTTATTTTAAATTCTCTAAGTGCAGTGATGCAATTTCCCAAATGTGACAGGACCTTGCGGATAACTTTCCCAAATACGAATGTTTCTCTGGACAAGCAATCTCCAAATACCCCTTCATCTCTTCTTAGAAGCTGAGTTTTCTAGATTGAAATTCATCCAGTTTTAGTAATGGTGAGACTGCATGTCCAGTTCTGGGCTTCTGAGCATAAGAGAGACATGGAGCTTCTGGAGCAGGTCCAGTGTAAGGCTATGAGGATGATGAGGATGCTGGGGCACCTCATGGATAAGGAAAGGCTGGGGGAGCTGTTCCTGTTTGGCCTGAGAGGAATCTCATAAATGCCTGTAAGTATCTGGTGGCAAGAGGACAGAACATCTCTTCTCAGTGATGCCAGGCAATAGGGTAAAGGGCAACAAGCATAAATTGGAACAAAAAGTTCCACCTGAACATGTGGAAGAACTTCTGCATTGTGCATGAGAGCAAGCACTCTAACAGGTTTCCCAGAGAGGCTGTGGAGTACTCCTTCCCTGAGAATATGCAAAATATGTTAATCAATCCTATGTTATGTGCTCTGCATTACTCCACTGGAGGCAGATGACATCCAGTGGTCCCCTTTTAATATTAACTATTCTGTGAGAGGACAGAAGCGGTGCTCCGGCGAGGGGCTGATGGGCTCTCTGTGCGCGCTTTGACGGCTCGGACACCCTCGGGTGGCTTCTGAAGGGCGACAGAGGGCAGGAGCCAGCCTGCATCCCTCTGCAGGTCCCTTATGCTGGGCCCCGAGCCGCGGGCGGGCGGTGCCGCCGCTACAAACGCGGGGCGGGCGCTGCGGAGCCGCCCTGCGGGCACCGCGCCGCCGGCGCCACCGCCGCACGCGTGCGGGAGTCTGCGTGGGCTCCGAAGGTGAGCTGGAATAACGAGAGGGGAGGGAAAAGCACACTCAGAAATCGAAGAGCTGTTTGGTTTGGGGGTTTTTTGGGGTGTTTTTTCTTTTTTTTTTTTTTCTCTTTATCTGAGGTTTGTTAGGTATTCTCTTATCGATGTTATTTTATGCTTCATCAGATCCATGATCGGTTTTTTCGTTGGGATTTTTTTATTTTGGGGCTTTTGTTTGTCTGTTTGTTTTTTAACAAGTATACTTGATAGATCAGGAATAAAAGCCTCAGGAGACTAAGAGCGTCAGTACTTATTTACTGTCTCGAAGTGCATCCTAGTACCACATGGCATAACAAGTGCGACTCTTATTGTACTCATGGCCATGTTATGGCTGTTTGTTTTGTTCTAATCAAACATAAGGTAATGAGGGAAATCATCGATTCCGTAAGAGATGGTCTACAGTAACGTTTATATTAATGATTTCAGGATTTATCGTAAAATACTACTGAAACAGGCTACTGACCTAGGTCACCTAGCAATAGCATTCACTGTTCTTAGTATGTCATTAATAGTACTTATTTTTTCATGTTGTTACTTTTTTTTTTTTTAAGTTTTTCTATTTAAGTAGAATAATGTTGAGACCAAAATGTTATAAGTCATGGAAAAACCACAGATGTGAAGTCTTTAAATATTTGTTAAATCAAAGTGCTTTGTTGGGGGGGGGGGGGCAGGGGTTATTTCAGGTTCTAATTTGTTTGACTCTCTCATAAGCATACACCAAAAAGAACAATGAAGGACTATTCTGCAAATTCCACAGAACAGAACCTCTCCAATTCTGGTAAGAAGGAACACCACATGTGTGTTTGAAGAATATTTTCCACAGATTTGAATCTAAAGAATGGTATAAAGCTCTCCCGATTGCCACAGTGATTTTGTAGGTGATAACATGATGAGTTTTCTATGAATGAGTCAATTAAAGCTACACCTATACAATATTTTTTTAGTGAATCATTCCATCAAGTTCAACAAAATTGATTGGTATTTGTAAAACTGTTCAGGAAGGTCCTAGCCTGGGCATGAAAATTCTCCTGAGGTAATCTGGAAGATCATTATCCCTTTTGAATGGTTGTCTCAAACAGCCATTGTAGGCCAACTAACCTTAAAACAGTAGGTAAAAAAATTCTATTCATTGTGAGTCAGCAGTGAAAATTAAAGTAAGTGTAAATTGGGAGTGGCTGGTATGGGGAGCAACTTGTCTCCTTCTGTTTTACTGCTGGCTCCCCACTGTGGTTACTAATCTGTTTCTTTATATATATATTTATATTTTATTTTATGCATTTAGAACTATGAGCTTTCTGGGTAGGACTATGCTTTCATCTAACTTTCTGAAGCTCCCACCTAGCACAAAGGAAATGGGACATGTTACAACAACTGCACTAGAATAGTGAAGATGGTTATTAGAGTCAAGGACATGATTCTTTAGTTAACTGACATCTATTCTGTGTTACCTACAGCAATTATAACCTTCATTATAAGCAATTCCACTCATTTTGTGAGGACTTCTCCTAATTTGCATTGAGTTGTGCAGGTATTTGAAGGAAGAATTAACTTTTAGTCTTTGATAGTCTTTCTGTATAAATACATTGTAATTATAAAAATGAAGTTTCCATCTCAGAAATGGACATGGAAGTTTTTTCTGGGAATAAAGGGTAACTGAAGAGAAAGAGCATGGTGAATTTCTCTTGAAACTTCCTCCCAAGAAGATGAGAAAAAACTAGTCTTTAAATGCAAAAGAACCAGCAGTGAAAGACACACAAAGGTAGTACAATAGATAGATTGTTATGCTAAAAAGTATTTTTATTTCACAGAATCTGGAAGCAAGGGGTGTGATGATACTTCTTTCCAGCATGAAGAACATGTAGAACAAATAGACCAGTTAAAGCCCAAGAAGGAAGTGTAGGTATTTTTTTAACTTAAAGTTAACTGGGTGTACGGGGGTGTCAGAGGGGCAGGGGAGGGAGCAGAAGAAATTAATACAGGTTTGCTAAAAAAAAAAACCTCATCTTAATTAGTCTTTTGTACTCTACTCTAGGAAGGAAGATAAGAAGCCAGAGAAACAAATGGTTGGCATTCTTGAATTGGTTAGTGTCCTATCTGATAGTCTGCTTTATACTTTCTGTTCTTTATTTGGCATTGTGAGTTGTTTATGATTACAATTCATAGGCAACCAAAAACTGGAGAAGAAGCCTGAGGACTTCTGATTCTAGACCTGCTGAGAACCAGTGATAATGGTTTTGTGGCAGTTTTTTGTAGGACAGCTGTGCCCAAAGAAGCATAGCTTTTGCACATGGACTTGATTACTCTGAAACAAGTTTTATTCTTCTGTGTTTTATTCCATGTATGTTTACACTTTATGAGACAGTTAGGCCATTCAGGAATAAAATGCTCTGATTTCAGATTAACCATATCCTGGGATATCTACAGCAGTTTAAATTCACACCCTTCCTCTAACAAAACAAAGCTTCAGTGATAGACAAATCTTAAGATACAATCTATCTCTGCTGAAAACATTTTTCTACTGGTAGGTATAAGCCAGGTGCTGGTATAAGGCAGGTGCTGGTCAATAACTCACTCTTGTTTACATAGTAGAGGCATTATTTTAGTTAATACGTAGCTCAATGGAACACACAATATATTCTACTAAGGTCATCATCACTTGCAAGCATGCAGTTTTTTTTCCAGACTGAGAATTGTGTCCTACCAGTATTCTCTTAGCAGCCTAATTTAAAGATTTTTACTATTGATTGACTTGATTTAAAGATTTTGGGTACTAATTTAAAGATGCGTTGCACTGCTACAAAATCTTTATGTACTGAGTTTACTTTCACTTGGAATTCTGCTACTTGGAATAAGTGGATGATGCATGTTCTGCAAGTCTGCTGTACTGTAGCAAATGCAGAAACTGTCAGTGTAATGTTACTTTTTTTCTCCTTTTTTTTCCTTCTAATGCTTACATAGTTTCGCTATGCTGATGGGGTGGATGTCCTGTTGATGATAGTTGGTTTGGTTGCAGCAGCTGCAAATGGTACTGGAATGCCACTTATGATCATTATCTTTGGAGAGATGACAAACAGCTTTGTGCTAACTGGCGTGCAATCCAATGGTAAAAAGTTTAAATTAAATTTCTCTGCATATGGGCTGTGCTTTGCTACTGAGGCAAAGATTCTTTTTTCCCCCAGACTATACACTGTTACAAATCTAAAGAAGTATATTATGAGCAACACTCATCCTGATGGAAATAACCCAGTCATTTCAATCCGTCTTTAATGACTAGACCAGGGCAAAACCAAAGCATTGAATTTGCACTTTATGAATGTACTTTGACTTTGAGATAGTAGGGAGTACGATCAACCTCAGTTATCACTAATTGCTTTAAAAAATGTATATTTGGCAATTAATTTTGTATTAAAGTTTTTATTGAAAGACCCCACTTGCAAAATACAAAATATTCCCAAACATGATGACCTCATATTGCCCTGAACCAATTTCTCTATATAACACTTCCACAAATATTCCTACTTTTTATTTCCTCTTCACAGATACTTCAGTAAACAGTTCCAGCTGCCTGTCAAATCCAAGTGTTGATATAGAAGGTGAAATGACAAAGTAAGGATCTGTAGTTATCCTGTTAATAATGTATTAAAGGGTTTTCTTTTACTGTGTTTTCTGTTTGAGCAGAAGCCATGTTTGCCTTCCCAATAATGCATCACAAGCATCGGTATTTACTTTGGTGTCATTAATGAAGACTAGTTGCTGCTCTGTGTGTCTAATTTCTCTCATAAGATAAGGGTTTTTGTTCCCTTATCCCAGGTTTGCTTACTACTACGTGGGAATTGGCTTTGCTGTGTTGATCCTGAGCATCATCCAAGTGTGGACATTTTTGGTTACTGCTACAAGGCAAACTGCAAGGATCCGGCAGAAGTTCTTTTTCGCAGTGCTCCATCAGGAGATGGCTTGGTTTGATACCACCCAGATAGGAACACTGAACACCAGACTGACAGAGTGAGGGTTCTGTTTTGGCTTTTTTTTACACACATACACACACCACCAAGTATGGCACTTAAAAGAAAACTGACATTTATCTCAGCAGAATAGACTATAGAGACTTAAAAAAAAAATTTACCAAACCTAAAGTGTGAAATATTACAGCTCAAAGTGAGAAATTCATTATCCTTATCAGCTTCATTTGCGTAGTTTGTGACATGTGCATTAGAAGGGGGTTTCCATGAAATGCCTGACACTGGCTTTCTGAAGTCAGTGATTTATTCAGCCACTGCTAAACAAACAGCTCTGCTGTCTCCACCTAGTTTATAAACACCAAGAGCTGACACTTAATTGAATGGAAATGAGCCTGTACTTCAGTATCAGTACTCGTACAAGTATCGCCTGTACTTTTATCTCAGGCGGAGTCTAAACAGCCAGTTAAAGTCTTTGGAGTTGTTCCATAAATTTCAATAGATTTAAGGGTGAGGACTGTAGTGCCCATGTGCTATGGGATTATATGTGTGACCACTACTTTTTTTTTAAATACTTTTTTTTCCTAGATTTTATAGTAGCTTTGGACACAGATCTGTCCCGAAAAGTGTATGAGAAGCTTAAATGAAACCACTCTCAACTCTAATATCTGTATGTTCAGGGGGAAAAAAATTGTAAGAAAAATGGAGGTTATTCCAAATAATGGTATGATGGATTGGAGGTAGCTCTTCATCTGAGTCAGCAGCCAAAATTACCAACATAAAATGCATCAGAGAGCTGAGCAGAAGTAATTTAGAGATGGTCAAGATGGATGAAGAGGCTGCTTGATTGTTTACTTATATTGCTCCATTTGGATGCCAGATGAGGAAATTAGGTCATTGGTGACCTAGTGACATGGCACAGAAACAGCAGAGAATGTTGAGGGTACAGAAAATGAGTATAAAAACAGGAGGTTTCTGCTGCATTTAGGCTACAGAAGAGCCTAATGGTAGAGCTCAGTAGCTGTGGTTAGAAGTTTTCTTTTGCCAGTTAGGAAATGGCAAAGCTCCTGACATGAGGCCACACAGCAAGAAAAGGGGGGAGGGAGTCAAAATGAGAGTCATTCTAAACTAACAAATCTTTCTTTATTATTGTTATTCAAAGTGACATCAACACCATCCGTGAAGGCATCGGAGACAAGATCAGTATATTTCTGCAGTTTTTTTCCACGTTTGTGTCAGGGCTTATTATAGGATTCATCTATGGGTGGAAGCTGACACTGGTGGTTATGTCAGTCAGCCCACTACTTGCTGCATCAGCAGCAGTCTGGTCAACTGTAAGTGTGTGGGGATTTTTAAACAAAGAAACCAGAAAAACCTTACAATTCTTATGCACAGAAAAGGGGTAGAGAATGAGAGAAACCTAATGTGGTTTCTAAGTTGGGAGGTTGGTCCCACTCTTACTTTGATTTCTACTCCTCCTGCAGCCTTTCTCTGGGTTCCCAAGAACACTTGTAAGTTGTGTTCCTTCTGTCTGCATATCCTGTCCTCACGCCATGTTGCAGGAGAATAATCTGCATTAGAGGATCGTTCTGGCGCAGCAGTTTCCTCATGGCAAGCACTGGGGTAGCTTTTGCCTCCTAGCACAAATACCTTTCAACCTCTTTCCATCTGCACATGCATGTACCACATCTCTTGCAAATAATTTACCAAGTTTCATGCTGTGTACAGAATAAATCTATACAGCTATGCAGATACATACAGCTGCTGAAAACTGAAGTTATATGAATCAGTGAAATGGCTGGAGAGGTTTCCCTTTCAGATAGGAAAACTTTCCCCTTATGTAATGTTTAGCCACATTAATGTGCATGGCTCATACTCCTGAGTGGCTATTTATATAATTTTATGGAGTTTTTCCTACCTGAAGCATCACAAGCTAAGAAAATGAATGTTAGAGGCTGCAATGTGATTGTCTTATTTCAATATCTGCCAGTGCTCTAGTGTCTGAACACCTCAAACTCAGAGCAGCTGCAGCACACCCTCCATCACTTTTCCTAGTGTAGTTTGTAGGCTTGGGAGGAAAGTGGATTGATCAGGAAGCTCACCTGATGTTTGTGTAGCCTTTGATTGTAATGAGGAGACAATGATAAATTGAACTATTTGAGGGAAATTCAGGGTATGGGGAGGAGCTGACCCCCACATTGCTAAAGTCTGATCTTGTGCACCTTGTGTGATTGTTGTTATTCACCATGACGGTGTGAGGATTCCTTCAGTAGGCTACAATAACAGCTGTTTTCCAACTTTTTAGCTCCTGGCATCCCTTACTGCTAAAGAGCTGTCTGCTTATGCCAAAGCAGGAGCCGTGGCAGAAGAAATTTTGACAGCAATCAGGACTGTTGTGGCTTTCAATGGACAGCAGAAGGCATTAGAGAAGTAAGTTTTTAAATTAATAATTATATTTAAAATATGGCAAGGAAATTTAGTTGTGGGTTTGGTTTGTGGGATTTGTTTTTTTATGGAGGGGCACAGGGATGAGATTTTCCTTTGTGTCATTTTGTCTTCCTATAAGTGGACAAATCAGCTGAAAATGAAGGTGTGCAAATAGACCTAGTCAGTGAGTATAGGATACTTGGTGCTGTCACTGCAGCAGAGATGAAGATTTCTCCTTCGACTGAGATCTGGAGTTGAACTGAATGTGAAAGTGGTGGGAAGGTTACCTTTACCCCTGAGTCAGATGCAATAAAGCATGCAATCTGTTGCTTATCTTCTTCTGCTAGTGTTCTGATCTTTGATTACTGAGCTTATTTTTAAACTACACTGTATAACAGCCTTGGGTAAAATCAGGTTACTGGCTTTTACAATGATTTGCAGCTTTAATGATTTGCAAACATCTGTAGTTTCCCAGTATTGGCCCTAGTCACACATAGAAGGCAAAATGATTGAGGCTGGCCACAAACTTTGACATGCATATCAGATAACTCAACAAGCATAAGCAATAAATTTTTTATACAAATACAAGGTATCACTGATTCCCTGCAGTTGGGAAAAACAAAGCAGATGACCTGATCCAGATGCCCCAGTCTTTTTTAACTCATGTTTGCCTTTTCCTTTTGCAGAATTTTTAAGGTGGTGTCAACCCTATCTTAAAGTCCTACAGCCTATTCTTGCATTTGCTTCCAGGGACTGAGCTCTGACTGTTTTATAGCTCTGTCTTCTGCTTACTGGAATTTGTTTTTAAGATGTAACAGTATTTGGACTGTTACTGTTCCTGTTTGTACAGTAAAGGCAAAAAAAGCCCTAAAATTACCTAGACAAGTTGCCCCCCCCCCCAATCTTCTGTAATTACCAGTGTCTGAAAATTAAATGACAGGAGCTGTCAATATAAATTCAAAATACTTTGACTAAAGACAAAATAACTGATATCTGAGTCAAGTAAGGCCTTTCCTTTTTATGATTAACCAGTCATCCTCTTCCACTGTTCTACTTCCATTTAATCTAAAAACCAAAACCAGACATAGTGGCTCCCCTAGGAATATCTTCTACTAGGGACAATCTCCTACCAGGGAGTGCATTTTTCAGATAGTGGATTGTGACTCCTACGTAGCTCTTGAATGCTGACCTCAGAGTTAGGAAAAACATCCTTTCCCTGCACAGTGCTTCCACTGACAGCAAAAGTTTACTCTTGCAAGGGATCTTCAGTCACCTTTAGTTTCTGGCAGTGGCTTGGCTTTTCCTCAGTATTTGAGTGATCACTTACCTGTATTTATCACACTACTTAAGTGCAGTACCCATTGCCCTGGAAGAGCTATGATGCTGTTGACTCAAATTTAGGGCCTGGTTTTAAGAGCACAATCAAGTCAAAATATTTCAATATGTTTGACTAACAAATACCACATTGGTGGCATCTAAGAAATTTACATGGACAAAATTAATGCAGTTTTTTTTAAGATTGCTTCCCAGCTGAACGAATTGCATGTCTTCCTATGATGGGGTTGTACTTTATTGAGAACACATATTGGGAAAAGAGTGCAAGCTACTGACCATTATGCTTACAGCTAGAAAGTTACACTATTCCTAGGCTGCAATTTGCATAATAAGTTTGAATAAATGAAAGCTATTTGCCAAAAACTATGGATGAGTGAATGAATTCGAACCATCCTTAGAAAAAATAATTCTCTAGTTAAACTTGTTTGTCTCTATATTGATCTTCTGCATCTACTGATGCAGTATATATGTTAATCAGTAAGCTGAACAAAGGGAAAAATACTTGACATCCCAAAATGGCCAGTAAGACAACAACTTTGCATTTGGAGGGAGCTCTCATTTATCTCCTTCTCTACTGCTTGGGGTTTTTGGAGGACTTTATTTTAATTTTGCTTGTTTTAAATGTGGACAACTAACCTTTACCTTTGTGATAAACAATGCTGCTAAAACCTTTTCAAGGTTTCCTTTCAGGATCAATGGAAACAATGAGTTCAAGAGAGCTATTGTGTCTTCCATTATGATAACAAAGTTGTGGTGCTTAACTGTTTTCTGAATGTCTTCGATAACAGTATGCCAATATTGTTGGCATATGTCAGAGTAGATTTATTCAAATTAATTACCCCCCTAATAGTCCTCTGTAAAAAAAAATACCTGTATTCTCTGAGATTTTATTTATTTTTCTTCCATAAATCCTTTTAATTAAGAAAAGGGCACTGGAAAAATTAACCAGAATGGCGTGTGGTACCTATCAAATTAATGGTTTCCTTACTCACTTTCAGATATGATGCTAACTTAGAGATGGCTAAACGTGTTGGAATGAAAAAATCCATTACCACTAACACATGCCTAGGTCTTTCACAATTTTTTATCTTTGGATCCTATGCCCTTGCATTTTGGTATGGGACCAAGCTCACTGCTGAGGATCCACATTATGACATCGGCCGTGTGTTAATTGTAAGTACAGCAATGCAACTTTGAAAAATGTTCTGTACCTTCAGGGAAAGTTATGCAAGTGTTGTCTCTGTTTTCTGCCATGTGCTTGCTAAATTAGCTGTTAGAGACTCAGTATAAAACAAATGAATGGTATTCATCTTGCCTAGCTTTTAATAAAGCAAGTTTGTTTGTCTTGGACTCTCTTTGTAAGGTGGGATGAATAACCTAGAGCTGGTGCTGAAGTCTTTCTAGCACCCATGTAGGCACTGGTGGCACTGTAATCATTAATTGCAGTGCTCCTCTCCATCTCCCACAGGTGTTCTTCTCTGTGCTTGTCGGAGCTTTCTCCCTGGGCCAGGCAGCTCCTAACCTGGAGAGTATGGCCAATGCACGTGGGGCTGCCTATGAAGTATATAAGATTATCAATAAGGTAAACACCTAATTATATAGAATAGAAACCTTTCAACCAAGGTTCCACTGCTCCTTTTTTTTTTCCCTTGAGAAATGCAACAAAAGCACCCTAAAGCCCCAACTCTATAGATGTTTACTACAAAAACCCATAATATTTTCACTGATCTAAAAAAAACAGCCTCTTTGTTACAGTGAAAACTGGAAAACCTGGCATGTGTGTCTGAGATATATAGTTGAGGTTTTTTCTCTAATATTAGACTTCCAGCTCCAGAGGTAAAGTAGTATAGAACTATACTAATTTTTAAAAATGCATGTATGCACAAATTCAGCTGAGATGGGGTTTACTGGGGAGGGGAATTGGTGAAGAAGGGATTAATATCACTATTGAAAAATATAACGATAACAATCTGTAATGCTGATGTTGCTATAAAAAAAGGTTTTCCATATCATTATCTTGATTTTGCCATGCTATGCAGCAATTGCATATCTGTGTATATAAAATATTTTAAAGTAGGAATCAAAAGTTCATGGAGAAATGGCTACATCATTCTTTTTGATGTGAGTATAAAACCCTCCTATACAGATTACTGAGGCCTATGTTTTGGTTGAAGAGAATGCAGTTAAGTTCTGCAATTATAGATTTTCTGCTACGGATTTTGTTGCTTTTGAAAATGCACTATATTTGGCAAGTAGTATTCACAATTTGATGTTCCCCCATATTCAGCATTCTGCAGGTAAAATGCAGCAGTTCTGCAACTAGGTACTGTAGTGTAAACCAGCATTTGAAAAAGTAAAGAACAATGCATGTAGCAGAAATAACAGTTCCAAAAGTGAAATAACCACCAATTTATTTTACAAACCTCTTTACAGAAACGGCTCATAGATAGCAGTTCTAAGGAAGGTTACAAGCCAGACAAACTCGTAGGAGAAATTGAATTCAGAAACATCCATTTCAGTTACCCTTCCAGACCTGATGTTAAAGTAAGTGTTCTGTTTAGACTACTGAACTTACTCAACCTGTGTCCGTGTTGTTTGTCTAATTTTGTTCTTGAATGCCAAATGCATTCCTGTTTTGGGGGATGGGGCATAAATTTCCCCCCAGTGATGCACAAAGACAAAGCTCTACTTTCTAGATCTACTGTCACTGTGTATCTCGTTCTCTTCTGCAGGACAAATCTAATATGTGTTGCACCTAGTCTGAATTTCTATGAAAAAGAGTTTTATTAAATCAAATAAGATTTTTGAAAATCTTTCATTAAGGCTTCCAGACTCTGAGCAGTTAAAACAGAAAATTCTTTTTTTCCAGTTCCTTGACTCTTTGGAGTTACGATATCCCATGTGAAAAATTATCGGAGATAGACTTTCAATGCATTATATGTTGTGAACATATCCTAAATGTACATTTGGAAGTCAAGCATTGTTTTGGGCATATGTTAAAATTGCTGTTCAAGAAACTGTTGTGCCTGCTCTTTGCTAGTTCAGTTTCCATTAGTGACGTGTGTACATCATGCCACGGTGATTACTTTTGTGGTAACACAGTTGGTTTTCTGCCATATTTGTTTACAATCTCTTAAACACCTTGATGAAAGTGAAAAGAAATTTGCTGATGTTGTTTCTCCCTTGGTGAAGAACAAGGTGGAAATAGAGATTTTAAATGTCAATAATTAAAACTTTGATGTGCTGATTTAGTGCTGAGCATGGGAATATTTATACTTCTCTGCCTGTTTCTTCAGGTGGCTTTTCCCAACTCAGTCTTCTGAGGTCTGTCCCATTGTGCATCAAATCTGTTTCCAGGACACTGAGATATCTGGAGGGCAGATTCAGAGCTGGGCTTTCTCCTTAACTGAATTTTGTACAATGCATCTTCTATCCCTCTTGGCTCAGAAATATGAAGGGGAACAGAGCAGAGTCTTCATCCTTCTTTCTAAAAATCCTGTTCAGGCTGCTGCACTGTGCTGTGGGTCAGCACACCAGATGTGAGGGAAATGAGAAATATTTCTCATCCTTCCCAAATCTGAGTCAGCAGCTCTCCCTCCTAAGAGCATCAATGTTATTTAGTAGGGCCAAAAGGAATCAGCAAAGCTGTGTAGAAATTACCCACAATCTCTCAAGTAGTTGATACAACACAGTATAATCTTACCTGTCCAGGTTAAACCAAATCAAAGAGATCTAAGGAGTACAGTTACTATTAGTTTTAATCTTGGCAATACATTGCTTGATGAAAAGGAGCTAGAATTAGCCTAGTGTGTGGTCGTGATTATTTGCATCTGGTACCTAGAATATTCTTGATAATGCAGGCACCAAGATACCAGCTTCCTGGGAATATAAAACTGGGTGGATGTAATACAGGGAGAGGAGAGGAATATTGCAACTATTTTAATCTCTCATTGCAAAAACATGTGTAGGCAAACTTATAAATCAGCCTAATATAAACAAGAAGAGTTCCCATAGCAGCCAAATATTTTGGCAACTACACAACATTACTTGTAATGACATAGACATATTTTGAGGTAAAATGTTCTCTAAATGTGAAAATAGCAAAAATGATATCATTAGCTGCAGCTACTCCCCAGGTTGCTGAGGCTGTTAACAATAAGGAATGGGATTTATAAAGGGCTTTCCAGCAATTACTTTGTCAAAACAACCATTTATATTTTAAAAACAGAAGAAAGCAGGGCTGGTTTTCAGTGATATCTTTTAGCACCTGAAAATAATTTTCTGTAAGATTCATAATCACTATGATCTGGAAAGTGGAGCATAGCAGGATAATTTAAGACCCAAGCCAGCTACCAGATCACACAAATCAGAGAAAATCAGCTATGAAGTTCAGAGTAGTGTGGCTGTGTCTATAATAGTTTGAGTGTGCTGGGGAATTTTCCCAGGCAATGGAATGCAATAGTCTATGCAAGGGAACTCTTAAAATGTTTCCTGGCATGAACTTGGCCTGTTCCAGTTATCAATCTTCTCAAAAAATTCCCAGGCTTGTTTTGGTAGTCAGAAGGATCTAGGGGCAATTCCCAAAAGGCAGGTTGCATGCAGCCATCCTGTTTCAAAGGCTAATACATTTCACAAGCATAGGTGAAGGTGTTTTCCTACCAGCACTCCAGGATATTCCCAGGTACAATTATTATATTATTGTTGCCAGTAATACAACACAATTATACAATTCTATTATTAATGTTGCCATACCTTCAATCCGCCCTCACTACTGCCTTGATAGCAACAGCTACACTTACCTTGACAGACTGTTCTCTGATCAAACTTGTTAAACTAAAAAAAATAATTTATTTTTATTTATTCCCAGATCCTCAAAGGTCTAAACTTGAAAGTCCAGACTGGGAAGACCATTGCTTTAGTTGGTGCCAGTGGCTGTGGAAAAAGCACTACTGTTCAGTTGCTGCAGAGATTCTATGATCCTGACCAGGGAGAAGTAAGTGTCTGCAAAGGAATTGTAAAAAGTCAGGACTCTTGGGACATGCATAAGTTTCCCATATTGACCTGAACCTTGTTGTCCATTTTGGCTGAATTTCACCATATATCTGTATAGTTAGTATTTCCACAATTTAAATTTCAAATGAACAATCTTCTCTTGCTGGCTTGACTTCATTATTCTGCTCCTTCTTACAGTACTACGTCACAAATAGCCAATGCCACAAGTCTTGGAGTAGACTTACAAGATTTGAATTTAAAATTATCAACTGTTCATTTTTAAAATTTCCTAAACATTTTTAGGTAAAGCATAATCCAACAAAGTCCTGCATACATTCATTTTCTTTGAATGTAAGCTAAAACCTGAACAGAGTTTTCCTATTTTAAATGGTTGATTTCCTGGCTTGTTTTTCAATATCTGCTAACCCACAGCAGAAGTTTCCATCAATATGCATGGTATGTGCTTTACCACTAAATACTAAATCTACTTGGTAAATGGTAAATACTTCCCACATGTAATTTCCAAAGGAAAAAAATAAGAAAAATGAAGCAATGTATTTTTAATGAAATTTGCTTTTTATTCTTGATATTTGAAGGATGTTATCTAATAGTTGCTGCTACTAGTTGAAAGTAGGTAAGCATTTCAAATATGAAAAATTGAACTGTCACTATATAAGGTATCCGGGCAGCTGTTTTCAACGCAGTTCTTTCTTAAAATTGGTTTTCCTGTGGCTGTTCATTCCTGCTCCCATGCCTCATTTTGCTGTTTCAATGCCAATGTTCAAAGGACCACACTGCAAATTACCTAGGTAAAAATAATTTTCCCTTTCCTTTTAGTCAGCTTGAACTCTCTTTGATCTCGTGTTAAGCGCAGCCACAGAGATGATTATGTAGCCGCAACTGTGAGAATATCAAACTGGCACAGGGGCATGAGAATAATGTAAAAGTTGTGCAAGGGAGCTGTAAAATTCTTAAGCCAACTCAGACATGGTGGTTATTGGGGGATAACAAATGGGGGGGATGGGGGGGGTGGTGGGAAGGCCCCTAATGTCTTCTCTGTTTATGCTGCTCATCATCATTTTCCATCTTGTGCAAGGAATGGAAAAACTGCAGTTGTAGCTTCTCCCCCCACATAGTTTTCTAAAGATAATATTTTTTTTCCTGGACCTTCTGGCTGGTACTTCATTCAAATAAGAGTAATTAATTGCTTTATTATGAACAGAGTGCATTTTCTTGACTTCTTTGACACACTCTTTTCCTCTCAGATTACCTTAGATGGTCGGGATATTCGGACCCTTAATACAAAGTGGCTACGAAAAAATATTGGCATTGTGAGCCAAGAGCCTGTTTTGTTTGCAACCACAATAGCTGAGAACATTCGTTATGGCAGAGAAGACATTTCTGATGCTGAAATTGAGCAAGCTGCCAAGGAAGCCAATGCTTTTGACTTTATATCTAGACTGCCTGATGTAAGTTCATGAACTTACTTTGAGTGTAAGAACTAAAGGTCCATTTAGGCTGATGTCCTGTTTCTGAGAGGCAATGCATGGGAATCGAAGTTGCAATATAACTTCTCAAAATATACTTGTCTCCACTAGCTTTCAATTTAAAGAGTTTTTCAACTAGATATTGTGCCTTTGGTTGCTCTCAAAGGACTTGTGCTGGAATCTGGGAAAAATGTCAATGCCTTAACTCAGGAGAAAGGAAGCCTCACAGCTGTATTGCCATCCCTACCCATCTCATGAGGCATAGAAGAGTTGGCTTTTAAAAAGAAGAACCAGGAATCCAAAGCCCTTTGTCAGGAGCTGTCTGTACTTTCATAGGAAATGGGGGGAGTGGGTGGAAGTAAACAAGTATGTACTTAAGTAAATAATTATGCCCTTTTAGCGGGGCATGTTACAAAGCTTTTTGTCTGCCTGAGATTCACAGCTTTGAGCCCTCTCTTAGCAGTAGGTGCCTCACTCCCTTCAGGATGGGGCTGAGAAACAAGGTCAAGCATTCTAAACACATCCTCATAAATGGATAATATGTCCTTGCCTTTGCTCCTGAAGTTAAAAAATGTGGGAAAAATGCCCACCTGGGATTTGATTTCAAATCCTTTTGCTACTTTAGAGAGCTTGGCCCCATCTCTCAAGCATGTGCCATTTCAAGCATGTCAATCTGTTCCAAGATTCCTTCTTCTCAGGAAGAGTGATTTGTTCATATTTACTCCTATATAGCTATATAATAAAAAACTACAGTGGGCTTTGAGTCTTGTGACTTTTCAGTAAGTGATATGGTCAGTAGGAAACAAACCATGCTCCAAGGGGGAGTGTCTCAGATTCGAAGGAGGCACACTATTGGTGTATCCCTATAATTCCAACCTATTTGGAAAGGTAGGCAATCCTCAGAAAATATAGAGGTCCCTTTTACAGGCTTGCCTTGAGAAACCCCAGGGTTTGGAGCACTGAGTGAGCAATAAAGATCTTTAAAGAACCATAAGTCAAAGTCAGGCAGGCACAATATGTGAGGGTAGGAGGGTTTGGCTAAGGGCCAGCTGGATGGATGTCCTTCCATGTTTGCTCTGCCTGTGCTCAAGTCAGCTGGAAGAAGCTACATCTTCTAGAAGATGAGCACTTGGGGTTGCACTGGGAAGTGAGGATTTGAGATGTCTCACAACTTCTGTTCTGTTCTCTTCTTTATCAGAAATTTAACACCATGGTGGGTGAAAGAGGGGCTCAGCTGAGTGGAGGACAGAAGCAACGAATAGCTATTGCCCGTGCCCTTGCAAGAAATCCCAAGATTCTTCTTCTGGATGAAGCTACATCTGCATTAGATACTCAGAGTGAATCCATAGTGCAAGCAGCTCTTGATAAGGTAGGACTCACTGAAGCTGGCAGCTGCCATGAAAAAGTGCAACAGGCATTTAAGAAATCTTAATGTACAATTTTCAGCGCAGACTTCCATCAGAATCAAGAGCATTGGAAAATAAAACTTGGATGGATGATCAATTTCAGTGTTTGTCTTAACAGAGAGTTTGAACCATCAAAAATTTCTTTGAAAGTCATGTTTCATTTTTTAAGGGTTTTGGTTTTGCATTATTAATAATTATGAAGACAGTCATGTGGAACTGTAACTCAGGTCTCCTGCACTCCCTTTCTCAAATCATAATTGTTCATCAGCTAGTAAAACATTGAGGACATCTTATCAAGGCAAGATATGAGGACAGAATGGCCTTTTTCAGGTGGATTAATAGCAAAGTATTGATATTGATATCCCTAATATTTCTTCTTTATTGAATAATTGCTTCATAATTTTCAGAAAGCTCTTGAAATTTAGCTATTTTCATTCTTTTCCTGCTTTTACCAGCCCCACAGCTCTATGGTCAGTGTTGCTGCAGAGCAGAGCTATCAGATCTTGTATGCATATCTCTGATCAGCACATGATACCTTCTTCACAGCCCATCTTCATCAGCAGTTTCCATCAACATACAGTAGAACCCATAGGCTTCGATTGAAAAAGAACTTCATGGTTTGGCTTGAATGTTTTTTCTTTTGTCTAATATTTATTTTAATGTATTTTTAAAATGAGGTGAAAAAGCCTGCCTTTAATTTCAGTAGTTATGCAGAGATATACAAATTACCATTATGGCTCAAGGGAAATACAGAATTTGTCATCTTCGCTTGTTAGTGAGTTTAAATCTGAGGTAAAGTGCAGATCTTTGTTATAATCATGTAATTCTGGTGATATTAGTATTGAGGTAATATGTAGATGCAAAAATAATATTCATATAATCTTTCTTTCCTGTTTTGGTTTTGGGGTTTTTTTTAATTTTTGTAATCAAGTACTTAGCTTTTCCAGAAGCTTTTTGTTTCATTTAGTGCATAACAGAGGGAGGTCAATCAATTAAGTGGATTCTTTCTCATCCTTCTTCATGTTCTCAGAACACATCAAAATGAGCCCTGAATCATAACCCTGCTCGTATTTTCACAGCATTTTGATGTCCATCAGTGTAGTTCCCTAATGAGATTTCCAGATTTCATTTCAACATCCCTGAGTGGAAAAAGTGGTGCTACTATTGTTCATTATTTTTACAGCTGAGGAGCAGAGATGCTAACCTCATGAACACTCACTGTTTCTGGACATGCAGCTCCTTGTAGCCAGCTGTTTTTAGATCACTTTGCACCCTATAAAGCATTTTGCTAATTCTGATCACAGCTCCCAGCTGCAGTGGTGAGAGCTTTGTGTGTTAGGCCAGAGGCATAAAAACCACCCTGTGGCAGACTTGCTGCAAGTGACTTGCCTCAGGTCCATGAGAATGACAGGTGTAGGGGGAAGAATTCTAATTTCCATGGAAGCAGTCCTCTACTGCAGACGGCCTCATCTTCCTCATGCCCCCGCTCCTGTGTCCATATGATGTACAACTTCTGTAGCAAGAAAATTCCAGCAGGTTCCAGGTTCACAGAACATACTTGTTGCAGGAGCTTCCCTTGGATCTCTCCTCCTGCCAAGCTGCCATGTGCTGCAGGCATCAGGGTGGAGGGGAGGCAGCCTCTCCAGCAGTCACAAGGTGGCCTGTGTTCATTTGCTGCATGGGGGCTGTGTGTGCCTCTGTGTGAGAGAGCTGGAGAGGGGTGGAACACGTAACCTGCCGACTGAGACTTCAGCAGCTCTTTCTGCCAAATAATATAATACAATAATCCAGTAGGATTATTGTCAAATAAATTAGTTTCAGAAGGGAGTGGCTTTAACCCATTTTTTATGCAAGTTTGCTCCTCTATGCTTTCCTGCTAAGTCTTGTCAGCAATTATGCTGATGTTGTACTTCCAAAAATTTGCAAGGACAATATATAAAGAAAATATCTGCTCTTTATATATTTGCTATCCTAGCTTTGTTTTTAGAAAGATCTTGCTATTCTCATGGCATTTCCCCATCCTGCTTACATGCACATGGAAACACTTTGTGAGCAACTTTAGCTCAAACAGTTCAGATGTTATAGAAGTCAAATAATAAATAAACATTAATTATGATCTTTAATACTTGTTGCCTGTCTAAAAGGTTAATGTGGCTTTCTCTACCTAAATTAGTCAAACGAAATTGTCCTTGGACTGCTAAACAAGGACACTAAACCAGGAAAAAACAATAATATTTGCTTTTAAAATAAAGAAAAGTATTTCTAAGGTTTTGGTTTACTACATATTACAGGTGACTAAAATAGTTTCTGTGCTATTTTCTTGCACATCTTAACTGTAACTGGGTTTTGTGTGTTTCTGTAAGGCTCGGGCTGGACGTACCACGATTGTGATTGCTCACAGACTATCTACCATCAGGACTGCTGACACTATTGCTGGATTTGAGAAAGGTGTTGTGGTTGAGCAAGGGACGCACAGTGAGCTGATGCTGCAGAAAGGAGTCTACTATTCCCTTGTAATGCAGCAGGTAAGGGCAAGTTTATTTACTTTCTTTCTCCATTTCACAAAGTTGTCAAATGGTTGGTGGAGCTATTTTCTCTCTAGTTCCTGCCTGTTATCCAACTGGCAGCTTCTCAGTTATTCTAGTCTGGGCAAGACACAGGCTTGGAATTCTTGGGGGTTTTACCCATAAGCTGTTCATATTTATGCAATCCGATTTGACAAAAAGATAAGTGAGTTTAAGGCACAGACTGCATTGTTATGGCATAGCCATAGAGGTGTTAGATTCCAGGTGGATACCATAGATGGCTTTAAAGGAAAAGAGGGGGACAAAATCATAATCAAATAGTCTACTGCTCTGCAATTGCAGACTGAAATATCTGTGGCCTATAGATAACTACAGTTACACAATTGAAACAGCAGTATTCAGGATGAAAGAAAAGTCTTTCTAGTCAAAATGCCTTGTAAATGTATATCCTGAATTCTCACTAGGGTTGTACCAATGATGTTCAAGATAATGGCTCATCAGAAGATAGTGAAAGCACAGAATCTGAGGAATATGAGGAAAACATAAATCCTGTGGAAGAGCTGACTCTTCAAAATCATTTTGAAACCCCTGTGATACCAGGCAGCATAAGAAGAAGATCCAGCAGATATAAGAGCAAGAGGAGTTCATCTAAAAATCCCTTTGGAAAAAAGAAGAAACAAAAGGACGTGGAGGTTGGTATTAGAACTTCAATTTAGAATTTTGATTATAAGACTTAAGCATAAACAAAACCCACATAACTTGGAGTACTTTTAGATAGCTGTCTTTTATGCAACCTTTACTCAGATGCTATTGCAGTCAGTACTCACCAGACTGAGTGTCTGAGGACAATTAGTCTTAACAAAGATCTTCATTTTAACACTACTGAGTTAATGTAAAACTGGAATAAAAATTGCTATGATTTGTCACATTACTTTGTACAATTTAAGAGAATTATTTCTGTGGTAGAGATATTCTAAGTGAAGTTAGTTATGAGATTTCATTTGCAAGTTTCTTTACTCCCCGGTACTTACTGTTGCAAGTATTGCTGAATAATATAATCCCTGGAGTGTGTGTACCCAAATTGAAGTCACTTTGGGGTATCATACTACATTTATGTCAAGCAAAAAAAAAAATTCATCAAACCCCTGATATTTTGAAGAGCATTTCCATTAAAAGAACCATTTAGTCTTTATGTTTTAGTATATGCTTCAGCTTTGCAGGGCTTTTACAGTTAAAACAACTTAGTTGGCATATGTCACACATCAATACAAGTCATGTGGGAAGTTTGGCGTTAAGAAAAATTATGTTGTGTCATCAAAGTTGAAAAAAACTTGCTCATAGCATCAAAAAGAGCAGATTTCTAGTGTGTTCTGGAAGAGACGGGATAAGCAGCTCAAAAGAAACTTGATTTTATTTTCTATTTTGTAGTACTTTTTTCATGAAATATATTGGAATAGTAGTTTGGTATATTAAAGTTTCTTGAGTTTTTTGTTTAGTTTTTGGGGGGTTTTGCCTGATTTCAAGACCTTTGAAGTGAAGAACTAAAATATAAATTCCAAAGTAAAACCACTAATTCTTCTAAGTCTGTGGAAGTTAGGTTCTCATCTGTAATAAATATTTAAAATAATTATGAAATCCTTAGTATGATTTTATCTGTAGATTTTCCTCTTTTCTAAAATACATCTTCCAGCTAATTAATATTTCAAATAGCAAGAACAAGCTGGGCCCATTCCCATTATCATGTAAAACATCATATAACTTCAAAAGATACTTTTTGGCTGTATATTAATACTGCTTAAGACCTTAGAGGAAGTAGTGGGTGTTCATGCTCAAGAGTACAATATTCATCACATTCAGAAAAAAATGAAGTTGAACATTCAGCAGTTGTAATTATTTCAGAAAAAATCAGCCCTCTTTTATAGTTGACACTTAGCCACCCTCATTCAGCATCTAAAACACAGGATAAAATAACCAGGAAGCAAGAGCAACTTGCTTATAATCCTGACTAATATTTTTGATGCTCATTTCTGATGCTTTCATTATTTACTTTTCCAGAAATATCCCTTTGGAGGCATAGGCACTTAAATAAAGTGGTAAAAGAAGACAGAACATTTTTTGTGCCTTGGAAGCACAAACAGGCTGACTCTAACATATGCCTTGTTCCTGGCTTTGGTAATGATTCATTGGATATAGTTTGCCAAAGAGAAAAATGACCTCTCTACCCAATTGTTCTATTGCCAGCCCACTGGCATTTAGGTGGGGGGATCTCTTCTATCCTCTGAACTGTGAGACTTTCAGTTCTTTATAATGAATAAATGTTAGTTGCCATTCATGGTGACCAGTCCTATCTGACTTGCAGTGAAGTGTCCTGACCCCTGTCTCCTCATGACTTAGCCTTTTGTTAAGTTTTTTGCCTGCAAATTTTTACAGTGTAGTTGATGTTCTAGGACATGAAACAGCAAAGCAGCAAATGTCCAGCTTGTTTGTTTGATCTGAGTGCACAGAGAGGGCTTTCAGCATTTTACCAAGACAGTTCACTGCTCAAGGCCTAATGAATACCCACTGTCTGGAGAATTTCATGTTCTGCAACTTTCCAAGGAAAACTTTTTCCTGTAGGAAGAAAATCTCCCTGCTGTGCCTTACTTAAAAATCCTGGCTCTGAACAAACCTGAGTGGTTCTATGTACTGCTGGGAGTGATTGCTGCTGCTGTCATAGGTGCAGTCCATCCTGCATTTGCTGTTATATTTGGAAAAATCATTGGGGTAAGTTTTTTGGGGTTTTTCTTTTTTTTTTTTTTCTGGGGTGTTGTTTTTTGTTTTGTTTATGGGTTTTCTTTCTATGGGGGTTTTTGGTGGGGTGGTTTTTGGTTTTTTGTTGTGTTTGAGTAGGGTTATTTTTTTTGCAACTGGAAGTTGCAGTCCTGAGCTTTCTTCATGCTTAACCACTCATTTCTTTCCATGTAAGTCTCTGAGTGGGATTAACTCATTTAAATACATCCATTGAAAAATGTTGAAGGGACTCTCTAGAAGCAGAGGATGGTGGAACTGCATGTGACTAGTGGATGAAAGGAGGAACATTGATGGATCTGGGAGAATAAATTACTGCTATGTAGGTTAAACGGAAAGTTGAACTATCTGCTGGGTCCTCAACAGAAAGTTGACTGCAGACTGATTTTAGGATCCAGGATACTTTCTAAAAGAAATTAAAGTAGACAAGCTTATTGAGGTGAAGGCTGGCTTATGTAATAGATGCTTGTCTATATACTAATTTTTGTGGGTTTTTTTCTTTTCATAGGCTTTTCAAGAAAGAGATCCAGAAAAGAGGAGTAAAAACACTGTGTTGCTTTCTTTAATATTTCTTTTACTTGGAGTGATTATCTTAGCAGCGTACATAATCCAAGTAAGTGTCACTACACTGAAATCTTAAAAGCCCTGAACTCTCCAGCAAGCTTCAGGTATAGCTCATATCAACACAACATCAGAAGTAAAAAACCAATCAGAACTGACAAAAATATGCACAAGTGCCAGGGTTTTCCTGAGATATGTAGGTTTAATGTTAATGCTTACCTAAAAACATATTTCTATATTTGCTCTTGGTTTAAAGAATCCACTGAAGGAAATGTTAATTCAACATGATTGAAATCAAAGTTGAGGGTTTAGCCTTAAAAGTCAAAGTTAATAGTGATATTTCTCACTGACTAGTCTATAGGCTCTTGCCAAAGTAAGTATAAAGCAGACTCACTCTTTCCATTGCTGACAGTGCTTTTCATACCATCAAGTACATTCCATAATTTCCTGTGCTCTTACAGCTTGCAGAAAGCACTGCGTGCTCACTGATGTCCACATCATACCAATCCATTGGTATGCCTGTTGTGAGTGAATGCTTCTGATCACAGGGTAGGGAGGTCAATCACTAGACAGGTCGATTTATCTTGTAATGCTGCTGTGTGTGTGTGCAAGATTGACCAGGAAAGTTTAATCTCCCTTTGCTTGGATGGTTGTGATACAAATATATAATATATAGATGCCTTCTTTGTTATGTCGCTTCCTTTCTGTGAGAAAATCAGGCTTCAGGTTCAGGAATGTGAATGATGCTTTTCCCAGGACATATATATTCACAGGGGGTTGTAGGTGTGATGGCTTTTGTTGAGCTTCTTGGTGTGATTGCTTTTATTGTGCAGATTTATAAATAGTTACAGCATCAGATGAGAAAATATAACTGGTTTTCCTCCTCCAGGGATTCATGTTTGGGAAGTCTGGGGAGACCCTAACAATGAGGCTGCGCTCTTTGTCCTTCAGAGCATTACTTCAGCAGGTATGAATTAGGTAGTTAGGATACTGACAGATAAATTGATGTGGACAAGGACTTGTGTGTTTGTAGAAACCTCTGAAAAGGACCAGAAGACAGTAAGCTGGTGATTGGAAGTAGAAAGAACCCTACCATAGCCTTTGCAAATAAAAAAGCCTCCTTTTCTTTCTGTATTTACAAATCCTTGTGGGTCCCTTCCGACTCAGGATATTCTATGATTCTGTAGCTGATGGGATAAGTAATTTGCAAGAGAATAGTTAACCTCTTCAGGACCAAGGAATGTCTAAATGGGGGCTATTATAAAAGTTTCTAAATGTTTTCAGGAAAACATCACAGCCAAGAACACTTTGATCACAAACAATTAGATGTCCACAAAAGAATAATATTTTTTAAGCTTTTTCTTTTAGTTTACTTGGAAATGCTGACTGCACAGAGAGAATATTCAGTCAGACATCCTGTTTTGTACTTCCATGTAATTTTTTGAAAGAAAAATCAATATATTTTCTTGCAGGAGATTGGATGGTATGATGACCAGAAAAATGCTGTTGGTGTTCTGCTAACTCGTCTTGCTACAGATGCTTCCCAAGTTAAAGGCGTATGTTGATTCTTTTATGTATATTTTTCAAATATTTTTCCTTAAAATATTAATTGCAATTGGCAAGAAATTCCAAGGTTATTTCAGAAAACAAAGTAGGAAATCTAGCCCACAGACGGGTAGATGCCTTTACATAGCATGCTACAGACACAATGGAAATGGTTTCTCAGCTGATAATTTACAACTATAAAAAATCCAGCAGATATTCATGTACCTTTCAAGTACCTCCCTGCAAGTCTTTAAGCTAAATATGTAACTGCATTTCACCATGCAAAGTGAAATCTGCATATATGCTTGGACCACAGTCACTGGACCCTACATTTGTACATTGTGTTATGGGTGTCACCTGAATGCCACAAAGAGGTTGCATTTACAGAGGATACTAACCCTTACTGACCTCAGTGAAGAGAATTCTTCCCACTGCCACAAAATGTGCTTCACAAACAGTAAGAAATAGACCACCACAATTTAAAAGTGCCACAAAGGACAATGACCAAGGAAGAGAACTACTCAAGAAGCCGGTATAAAAGAAATAGTCACTGGACACTGGTGAGAGAGTATGGCAAATTCTGTACAGTTCCTTCAACTTCTCACCTCATCTGCACAGCCTGACAATCTGTCAAACATTTCTGTTTCTTTCTGTCTCTTTGCAGGGAAAAGCAAACCACTGCAGGACTTCTGGGGAAAGGTTTACTAATGTATTTTTCCCCCTTCATATTTGTACATCACTAATCCTTTAATCCCTACATTTTTCAGTTTCCATAGGTTTTTTTTTCTCTTCAGCCCTCCTTCATTGCAGGCTTGCAGGGATGAAATAGTCCTTGACAGAATTTAGTCATCTTAATCTTTTAAAGTTTGTTTGCTTCAGTGGCAATGAAGTCTATCACACTGTCAGGGCAGTAAAAAGGAGGGGTGCACCCAGTTGACTAACTACAAAACACAGCTAAGGCATGAATGGATGTCCAGAGTTATTGTGATGTCTGCAGTACCAGACACCAGTAAGTCAGTACCATGCCTCATGCTGCACTGGTTGAAGTTTCCTAATCTATCTTTATGTGCAACCCCTAGAACATATGGCAACAATTCACCTTGGCATTGGTTTAATTGTTAATATTTTAAATTTATTGAACAAGAAAAGTCTTTTCAGGGCAGAAAATCCTTTGGCAAAAGAAAGAAGAACATTTGCTTCCCACCTAAGAGTTTTTGTTTTTACCATCATGCCAAGGTCTGGAAGCTGAACTATTTCCACAGGACTATTTGCCTAAGTTCTTTCTACAGATCAGGCCCCACCCTGATTCTGGATGCTAATCAACTCTCATTTTAAAAGGTTTTTGGTGAAAAGATTATACAGGCTGGGAGGAGGTGAAAATTCTTCAGAGTTAGTCTTTCCTATTCATTATCGCACTGAGATAAAACATTTCTGCAGGGTGGCCAAATTCAGAGTTCTTTTCTCTAAGAAGACAACCTCAAGTGCAGCAATGTAAGAAGCTAAGGATGAATATTTTTCACCACTGTTAGTGTGGAGGGTCTCAATGGTTGGCTGCTGTTACAACCAAGCCACTCTTGGCTAATGCTGGACATCGAACTGCTAACTCGCCCTACTGTCACAGTGGTCACAATTTTCTCTACTTTGGGTAGTGTATGAAGTCCTAGATGCATTTCATTAAACAATAGTCATGTCCAACTCTCCAGACTACATTAATACCTCTTGAAGGCCCGAATGTTGGCAGGTGTGAGGAATCTCTAGGAATGGTTACAGAAGTTGGTGCATAATGCCCACACGTGATTGCACATGGTTTCATTTTCCAGCCAAACCTTTGGCCTTGAATACAGCAATTTGAAGTGATAATTTAAGCAACAAAAATTAAAAATAAAAAAATAATTGCATATATTTGGGGGGTTTCTGGGGTTTTCTTAGGCAACTGGAAGCCGACTTGCACTGATGACTATGACTGTCTTTACCCTTGTGACTGCCATCATTATTGCATTTGTATATGGCTGGCAGCTAACTTTGCTTATCCTGGCCTGCATTCCTTTTATTGTTGGTGCAAATGCTGTGAATGCCAGCTCTATGTCTGGTCATGCTGCAGAAGATCAAAAAGCTTTGGAAGAGGCTGGAAGAGTAAGTTCTTCAGTTTTAACTACAGAGTTCTGTGTGAGATCACTTTTAAGGACAACATTGTAGTTATATTATAGCTGACTCAATTGTCCAAGATAAATGAAGGATGTTGAGAGGAATATTTATATATCTTCAAGAAAAGCAAAACACTGATGACACAAACCACACAAACCATCTGCAAATTAGAATATAAAAATGCATTTGAAAGCCTCCATAGTGGATTTCTGGGCAGTGGCAGCTGCAGCAGAAGCAGCCCCAGCACTGGTGCCTAGGGTGAGCAACCTGGCTCTGCACTCCTCTGCTGCAGCCAGAAGTGTTGCAACATTGATACCTTTTTCTTCAGTCAAAAAGGCAGGCCATTAATGTGCTCAAGAGTTTCAGGGTGCTTACTGCCTTCACTCGCCTGATAGTGCTCTTCCAGGAGACAGAAGCAGTCCATGCCAAAGAGCAAACTGTGTCCAGATTACTCGTGCTTGTCCCCATTTTATTAAATTTGGTTTAATTCATGAGGGCCACAACCCATGAGTTAGAGAAGACACTGCTGATGAATAATTTCATTGCTTAGGACTTTTCTTCACCTTCATCCCTACTCTTAAACAAGCACATTCTGTTCTAAAATAATAAATGCTAGAGAAGTAATCAAGTGTTCAGAAGATATCTTGCAGATTGCAGTTGTAAGAGATTACCTCTAATTTGTTTAATCTCTTTGTTTAGATTTCAACAGAATCTGTTGAAAACATAAGAACTGTAGCTTCACTGACCAAGGAAGAAGAATTTTATGAAAGATATGCTGCTTGTTTGAATCATACATATAGGTGAGTTTTTTTTCTTTATATTGCACTTCAGTCTTTCAGATTTACTGTAAATACCTTTCTTGAAACCTAGACAATATGGTAAAAACTGGGCAGAATATCAATAGCTGTTCATATAGCTTTGGAATTTGTATAGTCTCTATATTTTAATATACATTATTAAGTGTAGAATGAAAAAAAAACCATTGGCGGGATTTGTCTTTTATTATGCGAACACTTTAGCAACTGCATTCTAGAACTGCATATGGGCTACAGAATATTGTATTTACCTACATATAGGATGTATGTTCACTCCATGTCATTAAACTCATCATGTATTGCACTGATGCTACTTAACTTAGGAACTGCCAGTTCCACCACACCCTTTATAACATAAACCAGTTTTATTCCCCCCATATGACTTTGAAACCTTAAAAAGAACTTCATACATTTCCCTTCTTTGATCCACTGCATCCCACTGACTTTTCTCCACTGAAATGCATTTGAATCGCTACAGTTGCCAGAGGTTTCTAGCTCCATTTTATTTAAATAAAGTATCCCAAAATCTAAATTGCTTGTAATGTAAAAGAAGGAATTGAAAATGATGTATTGCACAATCTATCCTTGGCCAAATAGTGTTAAAATTCAATGTCTGGTGAATTGCTAAGAGCCTAGATTTGGGCAGAATGCCTGCCTGGTCTGTCACAGGTCTGATTTACAGCTCAAACTAAAAAGGAGATTTTCTCTTCCTAAGAGTGCATCCTAAACAATGAGGACAGAGTTCACCAGATTCTTATTTGGTGTGTGTTTCAATTAGCTACACAAAATGAAACCCTTCCAGAGGGACAGATTGAGAAATAGTGGTATAGTCTGAATTCTAATGGGGATACCCAGCAACGTGTCCATGCTCTGCTCAGATGGGATGAGCTGGTGGAAACCTGCAGGCAGCTCTCAGGCCAGGCTTGAGCCTGCTTGTTTTCTTAATAAAATGGGTCATATGGGGTACTTATTAACTTATTTCATTTTAACTAACTGCTCTAGTGACCTGTCCTGCTATAAAAGCAATGGAAGGGGATTGAATTTAAGATAACTGAGGATTAAGGTTTTCATGGCTTTCTGTCCTAAGGGTGGTTCTATGTCATGAAGCATAGGGCTCATAGGGTCTGGCAAGGATTGTTTATGAGCATGTGTGTTGTGGGCTGATTTGTTGTGGTTTTGGGGGTGAGATGGATTGCTTGAAAATTTTATTCCAGAAGTCTGGCTATCCCTCAGCCAGTGTCTGTTGTTTCTCTTTTACAAGTAATTTATGGAAAGTCTCTTCTTTTATCAGAAAATCTCTGAGAAAAGCCCCTTTCTATGGATTTACCTATGGAATAGCTCAATGTTCAGAGTACTTTATTAATGCAGCAGTCTTCAGATTTGGAGCATGGCTCATTGTTAATTGTCTGAGCAACTTTGAAAATGTATTTATGTGAGTATACTTTATAAAACATAAAAAAGATCAAAATTAGTACACAGTGTAGTGATTTCAATGCATGCAAATTATGTTATTACAGAGGTAATGGGCATGGGAATCCAGGAATTCAGTCTGGTTGGAAGTTTTCTTTAGGCATAAGGGCTGTTTTAGGGAAAGGTGCATCTTTGGGTGGTGAAACAGCAGAAGTGAGCAGCAAGCTCAGCACATCTATTCTGGAGAAGCCTTTGCCCTTTGATGTCCCTTCCAGGCAGAAGATGTTAAAAAGAGAAGTGATATGATAATGTTCAGCTATAAACTATCTATGGGAGCAAGCTGACCTTCCCAGTACTGGATGACATCTTGGAGTTTGAGGAGCTCCAGAAAAATCATAACCTAAAGATCTTAAAAAGCTTTATTCTGAAGGTATATTTTATGCAGTAGGAGAAGAATGCATTGTTCTACCTGGAATGAATCATGCTTTGTCCTTTGCTTTTTAGAGTCTTCTCTTCTGTCATATTTGCAGCTATGAATGTTGGTCAGTCTTCTTCCATGGCACCAGACTATGGCAAAGCTCAAACATCAGCTCAAAGAATTTTTCAGCTTTTGGACAGAAAACCTCTAATTGACAGTTACAGTGAACAAGGTGAAAAATTGGTAAGTGTTGGTGTCATTTTGTATGGGAGCTTGGCGGGAGGATGTGTTTCTTTGGGGGTTTGGGGTGTATTTTTTTTTTGGAAGGAGTGTTCTTTTTTCACAGGAAAATGTTGTAACAAACTAAATTAGTAATTATCTATTATTGGCAAGTGTATTCACATGTGTCTATTTCATAGGGTGTCACAAAAGGATGCTGAATTAGGATGACCTGAAGGGAGCCTACAAGATGGAGAGGGACTTGTTAAAAGAGCATGTAGTGATGGGATACAGGGGAATGGCTTAAAACTGAAAGAGAGTAGGCTTAGATTAAATACTAGAAAAAAAATTATTTCCTGTGAGGATGGAATGAGTTGCCCAGAGAAGCTGTGAATATCCCATCCCTGGAAGTGTTCAAGGTCAGGATGGATGGATCTCTGAGCAGTCTGGTCCAGTGAAAGGCGCCCCTGCCCATGGCAGGGGCATTGGAGCCAGATGTTCTTAAGGGCCCCATCCAATCCGAACCATTCTATGGTTTTGTCACACAATGTAAATATTGATACTGACTTATTTAGGGACCACATTATTTCTGGGTTTCAGACAAAACTGTATGGCCTTTCAGGTAGTTTTTTTTCTAAATTATTAAAAAAAAAAATACTTCCATTCTACTGACTCACAGTGTAAACAGCTTCAGGAAAACACTGATAATGTCACTTCCAATAAAATTTTTGTTGTCTTTGTAAGAGTTTATAGGAAAAATAAAATACTAATGCATTTTTCTAATATTTTTGTAAATAAGAGAGATTAGTTCCTTTATATACAGGCACTTTGCCAAAAGCCATCCTATTCCATCTGTGGAAATTTTACAATTAAAAATGGGCTATTGTGAAGTCAAAACAAGCTTAATGAATAATTTAGTTTTCTCTAAAGTTGGGTGAGGAAAGACAACAAGCAAAAAACAATAAAAAGTATAAATCAGAAAACATTCAAAAATTCCCCAAAGAGCCTTGCTTCTAAATCAAAATTTTCATTAAGGAGCCTGACCTCAGCACTTGTCAAATTTATACATGTAATGCTTTCAATTTACATATTCTAGAAGGATTACAATGGTACATCCAAGTTCATCTAAATTTAAAATTAACTTCCCATGTAGGTTTAGAGGGTAGCTCCTATTCAGGAAGCTGTAATCCAGTTTTCTATCACTTCAAGCTTATATACAGGATTTTTAGCCTTTAAAGTTCTGAGCATGCCTGCATATTTTCTTGAACCAGGGTTTTCTGATGCGGGCATTGAAAAACTTGGCAGGAAGTATCCAGTAAAATAAAACTTAAGTGAAAACATTTTTAGTGTAGACTGGACTTAACTGCCAGTGATTCTTATGACTTAGCAAAGCAAATGTTTGAGTCCATCAAATTAGGTTATTACCTGCTGTGAGAGCATCGTATTAGTGGTGCTGCTGGCATGTTCAGAGAGCTGGCTCATACCCCAAAGAACAGGACAGCCTTGGCATGTTCCCCCTTTCTTCCACTTGTGCTTAAATATCAACTTGTCTAGGATGTCTAATTATCACTGCTTTTTTAAACACAGCTTGTCGTTTGCGCTCATGGATAACATACTGAAGAATTTAGCTCTGCTATCTTAATCTCTGATTTTGACCTTGTGTTACATTTGTTCAAATTGTGCTACCTGCAGGGTAAGATTGGGAAAGAAAATGCTACAGTTTATATCACAAGTAGAAGTATCTCGATTCAACGTATTAGAAATGAAAAATCTGGATATTTTCTACTTTTCTTAAGAGGGTGGTTGAGCACTGGAACAGGATCCCCATGGAAGTTCTCATAGCACCAAGCCTGACCGAGTTCAGGAAATATTTGGAAAATGCTCTCAGGCACATGGTGATTCCTGGGGATGGTGCTGTGTAGGGCCAGGAGTTGGACTCTGATCTTGGGGAGTCCCTTCCATCTCAGCTTATTTTGTGCTTCTGTGATACTGTTTTGAAAGATGAAGTGAGAAATAAACACAAAAGATGCAGAAAACTTCTCCAGAAGGATGTAGTGACTTACAGATCATCCTATAACTAGTGATACTATGCTCAGTCCGATATGTCATTTTGAAGAATTTCAAAACCACTTTTGAAAACACCTTCCCAAATTTTCTTGGCTCTCTCACTTTAATAACCAAGTCTTAACAAGTGTTGTTATAGTTAAGGGTAATAAATGTTAATTTGAGCATGTGAACTCTCTATTTCAGAGTCATTTTGAAGGCAACATTGAATTCAGAAATGTCCATTTTGTATATCCAACAAGGCCAGAAGTTCAGGTTTTGCAAGGACTCAATGTAAAAGTTAAAAAGGGACAGACTCTGGCATTAGTAGGAAGCAGCGGCTGTGGCAAAAGCACATCCATTCAGCTCTTGGAGAGATTTTATGACCCTGTGGAAGGACAAGTGGTAAGAATAGACTTGTGTGGCTATTAATAGTAATTAGATCTACAGAACTCTTTTATCTGCCAAGGTTTCAGAGGCTTTTGACAAGCCTGGTAGTCCCTCTGTTGAGAAGGCTTTTTTTAGAGGTGTGAGTTACGGAGACTGTGCCTCCAGTGGATCTGTAGATAATCCCCAAACCTCTGTCACTGCCTGCCCTGTGCATTTGCCCAGATGTCCCAGCAGTGGCATCCATGCTGGCAAAATGTGCTTCCTCAGGTCACAGATCTTGCCTGGGAAAGGAATGACCATGTCTGACTGGATTTCCACCCCAAGGCTCCTCACACCCTGATCAGACAAGGGCCAATAACACTAATGTATCTTGCTTGTCACTGTTTAAGTTTTCTTGCTGATGTGAACTAACACATTAGGAACACAGATATATGCTTCAGATAACACAAATGTAATCTCACATAGATGTTATTGTTTCACCATCAGGAGGTCCCAATGGGCTTGGTAATGGGTATAAAAAGTGGAAAGAAGCCTCCTTTGGAGTTTGTAAGATCAAAAGGCCTACAGCTGAGAATATTTATTGTTGTGTTCAGCTTTTTAAGGGGCAGGCTATCCCATGAGCTTCCTGGTGCTTCTTGTGGTCAGGAGGGCTGGAAGGACCACAAGAACAACCTGTTACCTGCAGGTTGTTTCTGCCTGCTAGCAACTGGAGGCAAAACAACAAAAAATTAAATACCAATGCAGGAAAATATTTTGTCTATTCTGCTGGTTCTTTTCCATTTAGCATGCAAAAAATTTACTTGATTACATCAGGTAAAATAACACATAATGGGCTTTCTCTTAGAATTCATGTTTCCTGTTTACAGCAGCTATGTGTGCATGAGTTCAGTAGCAAGCTTAGCATTATGTTTCTGTTGCTTTTTCTAGCTAGTAGATGGATTTGATACCAAATCTCTTCATTTACAATGGCTGAGGTCCAGGCTGGGCCTGGTGTCACAGGAGCCCATTTTGTTTGACTGCAGCATTGCTGAAAATATCCAATATGGAGACAACAGTAGGGTGGTTAGTCAGGAGGAAATTGAAGAAGCAGCTAAAGCAGCAAATATTCATGCCTTCATTGAAAAACTGCCAGAGGTAAGAGACAGTGATGTTCTCTTCACAGTGAGGTCATATATTTGGAATGATATAGAGATATCAAGGTAGTGCTCACTTTTGTTTCCCCTAATATAATAGTCTTTATGTTTTAAAATGTCACTATGTTTCAAGCCTAAAATCCTTTTTAATTTGTTAAAAAAAAAAAGCCAATGTTTTCGTTATTACAGTGGTAGACAACAGAGAATATTTGGGGGGTAAGGGGGAGGTAGGGAGAAGGAAATGAGAGAATGCTCTATGTATAAGTAAGTGCTCATAATATTTTTTTTAATTTATTTTTCCTTTAACAATAGAAACTCTTCAGGTTACTCTGATAGACATTTTTCTAAAAAAAATAGTAAAAGAAAGCAGTCTATTTCTAATTGAATGGATATGCATAAGGATTTCTTAGTAAATACAAAGGGACAGTAAATCAAAAAAGAATGGCATGGTATTTGACCTTCATGCCTGACAAGAATTTGGTTCTAACAAGGAAAAATATTTTGATAGCTTGTTTTCACTGTAGTTCTGGGTACCTGAAACTGAGGCAATAATGTTGAAAAATATTTAATTTTCATTACTACTAATAATGTTTGAGATTCTTAATTCACAAGCAATGTGACTTCAAATTCTTTGTGCATATGTCAGTAAGAATTAAATTGTTAGTTAATCTTATGATCATATGCTCATTGGTTGCCTCACTGCTGATACCATTCAAGACCTATTCCAGCCTTTGAGGGAGTAAATTTTCAGACTGGATATGAATATGTGTGGCTGTATATATAACTGCTTGTACTAGAGATGTTTCTAAAGCCTCATCTTTCTTGAAACCACTTGCACTATTCTTTATTTTGTGATGAAAATGCTTAACTTTTAGAACCATGAATAAATTTTACTTTTCTAATTTTCCTTCTCTAATAGTATTCACTGGTGATCATTTTTATTTTTTAACATGCAGAAATATAATACCCAGGTGGGTGAAAAAGGAGCACAACTTTCTGGAGGTCAAAAACAAAGAATAGCAATTGCCCGTGCTCTGGTTCGTAATCCTGCTGTTCTGCTTCTGGATGAAGCTACCTCTGCTCTTGACACGGAAAGTGAAAAGGTGAATAATGATTATGATGTGAAATACTTATGCCTATCTACATGGCTAGTTGCTTTCTGTAGAATAAAATTAAAGTAAACATGTTACAAATGCTCAGTTGTGAAACAAGTCAGGTATATCACAGTAGCCTTTCCACCTGAAAGGTTTGAATTGAACTATCCTAGAAAGATATTTATATTTACTGAGTAAAATGTAAGAAAAAAAAAGAAACTTTAAGTATAAAACTCCACATTGATCTGATACTCCTCAAATGTTTTTCTATCAGATATATTTGATGGTAAATACTGAATTTGTGTTCTGACCTAAGCTGGGTGCCCAAGAACCCACTTCTCCATGTCTCACACTTGTTTTATCAGGCTCACTGACTTCAGTGAGAAATCCTGTTGAGTACAGTCCACACAGGGTCCTGTGTGCACTGACATGTATATATCTGTGGGGCGTCTATTCAGGTGATAAGAGAGTGAGAAATCAGAGGTAGTTCCTAGGATAAGGGAAGCTTTTTCAGGTGCTAACAGTATTGCTGTGTTGTCTGTGGACAGATTGTCCAGAAAGCTCTGGATAACGCCCGGCAAGGTCGGACCTGCATCATCATTGCTCATCGCCTGTCCACCGTGCAGACAGCCGACATCATCGTGGTGATCCAGAACGGCAGGGTGGTCGAGCAGGGCACCCACAGCCAGCTACTGGCCAAGGAAGGACACTACTATGCCCTTGTAAATGCACAAGTCTCTAATTAGTACTACTTGCTGAGTCGTTGGGGCTTTTTTATTTGGTTTTGGTTTTTTTAATGGAAGACATTAAAATCTCTACAGAGGATTATTGTTGGCTGTGTTTGTGCTAACCAAGCAGGAGCTGTGTTGCAGCCTGGTTGCTGTATCCGGTGCAGTCCTTGGGGATGAGCAGTGCATGCATGGTGCTGGGTCACAGAAGGTGCACAGAGGAGTCCTAGGGACTGAATGTGTCGAGCAGTTTGCTGTGTCACATGCTCTGGAGGGTGTCAGACCTGGTGTAGTCTCACCCACAGCTCAGGTGGGTACCCTGCTCTCTGTGTTCCCCCAAACCCTGGCCCACAGCAGCTGCCATAGACCAAGGTGATAACAGAGTATGACAGCAGTTAAGCATCATGGCTAAACAAAATGCTGGTGCTTGTGATTGCTCTTTGGATTTCTTCACCAGACAGATGAAGTCATAAAGTCTTCTTTAGTTAAAGATGATTTTCAATTCTCACTGAAAACTGAGATTCCAAAAAAATTACATTAAAAAGAAGGATGTTGATGCATGGGTTTGGTTTTTTCCCTACTTTATGCCCCATTTCTCATATTACTGTGTTTCACACATTTCTTGGTCATTCAATACTCTAATTCAGATGATAATTATAATAGTTACAACCTTTCCATATCAAAATAAACTGCACAAAATACCGTTGTTTTGTTTAGTATTTTTTAAATACTGACCTTTCGGAGTTTAGTCATTCTTTGCATCCATCAAGATATTCAAAAGTCGTGTAGGATGGCATCTTTTGGAGTGGACTCCTGTCAGCCATGTAAACAGCTTTTCTTTAAAATAAAGAAAAAAGGAAAAGTTGTTTTCAATATAAGTTCCTTTATTTTGAAAAGGTGTAGTACTTAGGGTGATGGTGTAGTAGTGGACCTGATAGTGTTAGGTTAACACTTGGACTTGATAATTTAAAGGGTCTTTGCCATTCTAAATGAGTTTGTTATTCTACAAATAATTTCAAAGATTTTTTTAAGTGTTGGCAAAGCTTGTTTATACATGTGCTTTAATAATTTTTTATTCTTCTGATATATTCCTCAAGGTGCTACATTACATCCTTTAACTGTTGCAGCATTTCAATTGCAGCATTTCAATTTTCCAAGGCTTTGCATGTGGCTTTGGGTTAGGATTTATAGCCTGGAGCAACCTGCAGTACTTTATAATTTCCAGATTGTAGCAGACAAACTTACAGTATTCCCATCTCCTTTGCTCATTTCACTTATTTTCCGGTATCAGAATCTGCAAGGGGAATAAAACACACAAAACAAATCTGATCTCAGGTTTGCCAAAATAAATGCAGTTGCTCTTCCTCACAGCTTTTTCTCAGAGACTGTTTCAAGACTATTTCATTCAGGCACCCCTCTTGTGTGATCTCTTAATTTTCTTGTGATAGTCACATACTATGGAATTGCTGCCCTTATTACATTCCCAGTTATCTAATGTGGGCTTCAATTAATTCCCTTTTCCCCATTTTGTTTCTGCACTGCAGTTAAAATTACAAGCACTAGATTTTGATTTTCAGTTTTGAAAATAAAAAAGTAGCAACTACTTTTTTTAGCAGTGAGTAATTTTTGCCCAATTCCCTTTCCCATTACCAGTATCCATTTTTTTGGAGCTTTCCAGTAGTGGAAGTTGGAAACAGTTCCCCATTCTGAGGATCTTACCAAGCCTCAACCTCTGTAACAGCCAGGCTGATCCTCAGCGATCCAAGGATGCTGCATCTATGGCCAAGGAGGGGTAAACTGCTTTGGTCGTTCTTTTGTTCTGCCTCGAGGCCACCATGAGCAGAGAACACCCTTGGTGCCATGAAAGGAGCCCTGTCCCTGGTGCAGGACCAGTGCAGACACCTGGGCCTCGACACTGCTGTGCCTGCCCACTAGCACGCAGATTGAGCTGGATGACTTCACTGACTCCATCAGATATACAGATAAATATGTTCAGCGTGTAGGCGCTAATAGTAAACTCTGTGCTCTGATAGTTTATTTCAGGCTATCCAAGTCACCTTCCTGGCTGGGTATGCCCATAGAACTTGCAAACTGGCTGTGCTCTGATTAAAAGCAGACCTAAATTAAAAGAGAAAAGTATATCAAAACCAAAATTTTTGAGAAAAGTATGTCAAAAAAGTATTTCAGCACCAAGCCCTATATGATACAAAGATCAAAATAATCAATCCTGAGAATTTGTTGGCTTCACCAAGTAAACACTCAATTTTTCCTTTAAACTGCCTTCTGAATGCCTTCTCTGAAGTCTTCACTCTCTATTCTGGGAAGCCATCTCTTAATTCCATAGAAGATTAGATCAGGGCTGGCATCAAGAAAGTTTCTGAGCTAAGTGCTTCTCTTCTAGTGATGAATGAGGCCTTTGGTATTCCTTGACAAGCATAGGCCAATATGTTCCCTTCATCCCTATCCTTGTGGCAGTCATTTTAGGGGTGAAGTCCCTAGTGACACCAGCAGGGACTCACCATATTATGGGCACCATGGAGAACACCAACACTTGTGCAAGGTTGGGAGAGACTTTTAACTCTGATACCTGTATAAAGCAGCACAGAACAAGCATTTCAGGAAAAAAAATGTCAGTATGAACATGTCTTGGTAGTGGCCAGGATAGGGTTAGTTCTTGAAGTAGCAAGGAGGTTATTCTGTACCACCTCATCATTGCCAGGTGTGGGGCAAACAGAGTTTCTTCTGGGTAGAAGGGGTTCTTTTGGTTGAGTAAGTGTGGTTTTGTTATGGCAATGCTCCAACTTGGCCCCCATTTAGGGCTCATCTGCTGTCTGCAACTATGGGCACTCTGTCCAGGGATAAACAACCTTACCTAAGGGAGACCAACAAGAAAGCTTGAGAGGGACTTTTTACGAGCACATGCAGTGATAGGCCAAGGCTTTGAACTGTGAAAGTAGATTAAGAGTAGATATTAGGAAGAAATTCGTTACTATGGGGATGGTAAAGCACTGACATGGGCTGCCCAGAGAAGACTGGATGCCCCACCCCTGGAAGTGTTCAAGGCCAAAGTGGATGGGGCTGTGAACAAAGTGGTCTGTGGAAGGTATTCCTGCCCATGGTGGGGAGGCTGGGACTGGATGATCTTGCATGTCCCTTCCAACCCAAACAACCTGTGATTCCATGGAGAGCAGAAAAATTCACACAGTTTATCTGGAGGTGTAGTTGTGTCCTGCTGAAGCAGGAAATACAGTGGCAGCTTTTCCAAGGTATTTCCAAACTCTTCTGTTTCTTAATGGATTTGGATAATATTAGAGGAATGTGGTCTGGCAATCACTAGAGCTATATCCAAATTGCGAATAAATTGGATAAATTAATGGATAAAAGCCTGTAGTTTAGCTCTTTCTGTGTATCCCTGCTACTGCATGTACACAAACTAGACTTCTGTAAAATACATTTTCTCAATGTCTGAGACATTAAAGTGTTTCTAAGATCATCAGCATAGTAAAGAAGAGAAACAGCTGGGCAACAAAGTCACAAACAGCATCTGTGTAGTTTCTTCTTACAAAATGCAATTGAAAGGCTGTTTGTTTAGTCCTGATCCTTAGGTACTTTTAAATGACTGGTAGTTTTAGATGCAAGGGTAGAAGAATCCAGTTGCCTTATTGTCATTTATCACCTTCCAGCTCCCTATATATAAGCTTCACCACAGTTGCCCGTTGCCCTGACATTTCCTAGGGTTACAGTTCTCCCTGACTGTTCTCTTCCAGTTGCCTGGACTGCTTTTCCTCCTCAAGCACCTTGCCTAGCACACGCAATAGATGCTGCACCATGTGATCTGGTGCAAAACAGAGGTAAGAGGGGAAGTGACAAAACAACATCAAAGCTAAAGGATTACTTTCTAAAATTAACAAAAAATTCTCAGCAGAAAACTGGTCACTGCATTCAGTAAAATAATATCTTTGCTTTCATCTGCCTCTGTGCTGTGCTTTGTTATCCAGAGTGCAGGCAGCTCCTATCTACCTGAAACCCTAGCAATTAGCTCATTTTAGCATTTTACTGCCTACCTGGTTCATCAGCAGTTAAGTCCAGAAACTATTTTCTGAAGCATATCTTGCTAATATTTCCAAATGTTATTAGGAAATATTTTTTCCCCCCTTAGGGAAGCTCACATATCCGCTGGAGTTATCCCCAGCCTGCTCAGTGACATCAGTATCACAAGCTCCAAAGCAAACATTCTGAGCCTTCCTGTAATTCTCCTGAAGATGCCAGTCTTTTCTGAATGCTTTCACAGAAAGATGTTTTAGTCATGTTTGTTTAACAAATAGATTTTGTGGACTTGTTTAAATTGACCAATATACGTTTCTTTGCAATGTTCTTTCCATAGGAGTAACATTCTCATTTCTTTCTAATCCTTATGAACAGAATGTGTTTTTACTGCCCTCTCTCTCCTATGTTACCCAAGGCAAAACCACCTTGCAGTCAATCACCACTGGAATAGTCCCTTTTGTTATGGTCCATGAAGTCTGAAAGAATGACTATATGAATATGGTTATTTTTGTGGAAATAATTGTTCAAGTTCACCACAAGAGGAAGAGGATATCTTCAGTATTCGATCCACTGTGAGCAGCATTCATGGAGAATGCACATGTTATTTACCAAGAGGGCAAAAAGGGGGAAGGGGCATGGCTGTGGGGCACTTACCATTTAACTGCAGACATTTGGGTCTGAAGCAATCAATCAGATTGACTTTAAAGTGCTCTAGGACATGACTCTTCTGTTTCCAAATGTCTGCCTGATCAGACAGTGAACTACACCAGGGAAGTGCCTATTTCTTGCCATCCATTGAAGAGTATCAGTTTTTAGTCAGAGTTTGCATTTGCATTTACATCAGAGGATTGGAGTTCAACTCTGAATGTTTTACCTTTCTTAAAGAGATCGCTAGGTTAGTTTATCAGTCCCACAAATAATTCTTGGAGATCCTTACCCAGGATCTCCAGGCCTCTCCAGATAGGCACTGGGGAGCCCAGTCTTGCAGACAACAGCTTTGAGGAAGAGGAAGGGTCAAAGCAGAAAACAAGGCCAAGTTTTCTTCATCTAGATAATAGCTGTACAAGAAGCTTTGGAGTGAAGGGAGAATATTCAGGAAACAGGAAATATTTATCCAGAATGTGCAGAAATGGAAAGGAAACATACAGTTTGCAAAAGAAACCAAACCAGATTTTAACCATGACTGAATTAGGACAATCTGCATTTTTTTCCCTCTTGGATGGCATGTGGAAAATTTTAAACAAGGAGTTAACATTTTCGGGACCAAAATAGTTGGTGTCTCTGGCATCTACATATAAAGCCTTTTATGAAATCATACTAAAAATGATAAGTAGAGTTCCCATTTTCACATCTGTTACTCATATGAACATATTGCTGACAATGCAGTGTGTGTGTTTCTTCAAACTCAACCGAAAAACTATCACTTTATACAGCACTAATAGGTTTGGTTATAAACCCACTATGTGTGTTTACTACAAATGAAGTGTATATCAGCAATACTGAATATGGAAGCCAAATTATAACGGGTGACTTTTATTATTCTAGAGCATATATCCTATATCCTATATCACACATACTTTGAGACCTGGGACAGCTTTTTCCATGAATTGATGCCAATTCTTTTGGGACTCTTCCAGTGTCATGTTTTAATGCTTTCTTTCTTTCTCTATCTCTTTCTTTCTTTCTTTCTTTTTTTTTTTTTTTTTTAGGATATATCTTAGAGCTTCACTGCAAATATTTACACTCATAAATTTAGATGCACACTGTGATATTGTATTTTTATTCTGATAAATTTGTCTGCATCCACCACCATAATTTAATCTTTGGATCTATCACTTCATAACTGTTTTTAACAAATAAATGCAATTATGAATCTAACAGGAAAATGTCTAATCATCCCCATTTATAGAAAAGAGGAAAGAAAAAATTTTTCAAATAGATATGAGAGCATATTTAAATGGTTATATAGTTCTATATTTATAAACTATATACTACTGTATACTTATATATATTGTAGATTGCTTTATGATAAGAAGTTTGAAAATAGTCCAAGAAAAAAAATCAAATTAATAATGGGAAAATTCAATTTGCTGTCAGCATTTTAGTTCAATTTTGCAGAGTCAAAACTATCTTTTTCTCCTGCAAATCTCTCTCATCAAGCTTTGATGATACAATTTCTCTTTTCAGCTTAGTCAGACTCTTAAGTTCTCCCTTGACTTGCATATTGCACTTGCCCACATGATGCCAGTGACTCACACATATTTATTCAATTTTTCAGTAGATTGTTAGTTTTTAGTCTGGGCTTTTTAACTGTGCCTCCTGAGAAAGCAATTAAATTCCTTGCACTTGAAAAGCCCAGACAGCTCAGGCTATGAAAGCAGCAGAGGGTCTGTCCAACTGCCCCTGGCTTTCATGAGAGATGGTATTATGAAAAAACTACACAACTCAAAACAGCTTATCTGAAAATATTTACGGCAAAATTAAACCTTTCCTCATCTCTCTGCTTTGCCTGAGGCTTCCTTTCTTCCAGAAAGCATAGCTTTACTGTAAAGGCTTCGTAATTCATTCTTCCTCCATCCATCCTACAGTTGCACATCATTCTTGAACAACTGGGGAGCAGAAATGCCCCGCTGCTGCTCAGAACCCCACTCAGTGTTAGAAAATGCTCAACGCAGAAGGAGCCTAGAAGTGCCACCCACCATGGCCAACACCCTCACACTGAGTGTCCTTAAAAACTGTGTCAAGCCAATGGCAGCCCAGCTTATCCCACCCTAGTCGTCATCACACGGTGCTGCCAAGCACCAGTGAAGAATGTGTTGTGTAGTGATATTTAAAAGGCATTTAATTAAAGTTCAGCTTTTGCTGTGACTTCTTTTGCTTGTTTTAATCTTTATGGAGAGTATAGTTCACATAAAACTGCATTTTATCATCTTTCATGTTAAGTACACTCAATTATAATGCCACCAGGACTGGCATGTTCACATAAACATTCACAGGTGTTTATAATATACTTGTGTTAACACTAGTCATAGTTTGTCTGAATCTCAGGTTGTTAATTAAAAAAAACACAAAAGCACAAGAATATAGATGTTTTTTTAATGTTGCATATAAAAAGTTGTGTTCTTTGATTACAAGTGATTTGTTAATAGCAGAACATTGCTAAAAACTGTCACTTGCATTACATACACAGGCGTTAGGGGTTTTTTTAATACCAGTAGCTCTATTTATTTTCCCCAAAATCTGATGGAATTTCCTTCATCTGCACTATTTCTTCTCAGACTGCCCCAGGCTTTAGTCAGTGCTTCAGTGGCAAAAGCTGCCACACAGACAGAAACTAAGGTATCCTGGTAGCTTCATCCTTCACTAAGACTAGCACGGCCCCATTTAGTGAGACGTTACTTGAAATAATGTTTCTCTGGAAACAGAGGATCACAGAAAGTGGCTTGCTGTGTTTTATCTACTGTGCAAGGAGATAAAGATGTCCTGATCAACTGTTAGAACTGGAAATGTCTGGGAACTTCCAGTACTGAGATGCAGTTACTGCATGTAAACCTAATTTAATGGCAAGTCAGAGTCAGATGGGACTTTACTATAATTGTTACCATATTTTTTATTTGGACAAATACCTTAAAATGTACCAGCCTTATTCTGATGAGGCAAGGAAAATCCTGTCCCAAGTGAGATCAATCTAACAAAAAAATAAAACAGGAAAAAAAAACCCAAACCTTAAACACTTTAAGTACATGGATAAGTAAATAAACACAAACAGAGGTGTCTTCAAATCTTTCTCAGGACTCTCCACTGTTTTAACCTTTCAAAAAACTTGGCAACGATTCAAGGTTATATTGAATGATAGTCAGATGTGGGTGTTTTCTGGAAATATTTCATGAGGCATGAGGTGTAAATTATGTTCTACAAGGACATTAGCCATCCGTCTTTCCCATGGCCTTCCATCTTTCAGCTCATCATATTCTCTTGTCCTATCTTGATTCAGAATAAATGGCAAGCATGTCAAGAGAGGGGGAGGAATTTCCCCAAATTGTTTGTGAAATGACTGGCACCATCCAGCTTCAGTCCTGTCAGAATACTTTCAAGCACAAGAAACCAAACTATAACCCTCAGTGTGCCTCTCCCAGTGCTGGCCACACAAAAACTGGTTTTGTCATGATGAGGATGTCTGTGCCACTCTGAACCTGCCCAGCACAGCCACCACCTGCTCTATCCCAGGGAACCCTTGCAGTGCTGCTCCTTGCCCACCCTGCTCCCATGGAAGGCCGCTGGGGTCCAGGGCTGCTGGCAGTGCCCTGTGTGGGCCTCCTGAGCAAGCCTTGCCCCCTGGCTCTGGAGGAAGAAAAGTGTCATCTATGTTTTCATTCTGATTTCATTTGATTATCTGATTTTGACACTTTTACTATAAAAAACCCAACCTCCCCTTATTGATAAAGTCCCAACTTTCCTCCGTAACACAAGTCCAAAATCTCTCAGGGCCTTTTAATACTTCAGGAGATAGTCAAATATTTTTAAGTTCCTGTAAATCAATGTTTTTAGCCAAATTAGGTCTTGAGCTACATTTTCCTGAGAAATTCTCTGGATCCCCAATGCAGGTTATATCTGAGATTCCTGAAGAGCAGCATTAACAGAGCAAGGTGATGATTCTCAGTCTGCACGTCCATCTTTTGTTATTGGGATGAGAAAGGTTTCAAGGCAGCTTAAGCTTAAGGAATTTTAGCTTCTGATGTAAGTTTAGTAGCTCACATGCTCCAAGAATTAAATTCCAATAATTCACCAGAAAGGTTTTTTAACTTGGACAGAGAAAAGGAGAATTGGATATAACAGCCCTGACTTAAATTCTCATCTGTTTTTATCCTTTTTTTTCTCTTTATATATCTTTGTATATATCTTGTGAGTTGCATGACATACAGTACGACTGGGGGAAGAAAGAAAAGGAAAACAAACAAAAAATTCAGGAGAAAAAAACCCTCTCACCCGTTGGGCATTTTTGTGTAATTTACAAGGCAACTTCCTCAGGTCAGTCTCATCTTTGGGGATTTTCAACTTCCCCACTCTTGAGGAGAGCAGAGGCTCTTGCACATGAGCACACACTGACCCCCCACAGAGAAGTGAACTGTCAGATAAGAGATTGCTTTCATTCCCTCCAAGCTCCCAGGAAGGTATGCAGTGCACAGAGCAGTGTTTGTATTACTGCTGAAGGGAAGGATTTCGGCCAAAAGAAATTGCCAGCCCTGGCTTTTTAATGAACCATGTGCTGACAGGCCCAGTTGTGAACTGTTACAGATGTGCACCGGACAGTCTAATGAGACTCAGGAAATTCAGGAGGCCAAAAAACGTCTGAATTTTCTGCTGTGGTGGTAGTGTCAAAACTGCTTGTGTTCTACCTGGCATCGCTGAGCAAAGGGTATGGCAATTGTCCTTTATCAAAACATTTCCATTTGGGGTAAAGGCACTGATGTGTGTTGATTGCCATAAGGGGGAATAGAAGAAAGGCTGAGTCACTAGTCAAGAATGAGAGCACAGGCAGGACAGGATCCTGCAGTGGCACATCAATTATAGCAACATTTTCTGCTATGTAACCACAGATGCAGGAGCATGAGTGGGGGCTGCGGTGGAAAAGGGATTGGCCAGGACAAATGATGTGGCAAGTAAGGGAAAACAAACCCTTGTTGAAAGAACAAAAACCCCTGAAAAATTCCTTCCTGCATAGTGGAGTCTCCCGCTGATGTGTCCAGTGCGGAAGAGGCACCTTTTCCCAGTGCTTTAGCAGAGGAGTGCTCTGGCATTTCTCTTAGAGCATGAGTCAGACCCAGGGGTTGCCAAAAATACATGCCAAGTCCTGCTCTCATTTATGTGTGCCCACAACAACTCATCACATGAGCAGATAGTATCAGCATCAACTGAGCCATCAGAGCAGCTGTGGGATGCTCTGTGCAGCTCTGCAGCTCCTCCATTTCACCTCTGTTCTCTCTCTGAAGTCTGATTAGCAACAGGATTGCAGAGGGTATTGCTAATTTTCTGGCCTGCAAATTTAATCAGATCAATGAAAGAAGTCTGCTTTTACTGTTATTTGGCAGATAAAACTTATTTATAACTATCTAACTGATGTGGAACTAGCCAGCAGATGCCCCAGCTTACTTTCTCTTTGTCATATGGACAGGCTTAGATGCAAAAAAAAAAAAAAAAAAAGCATAGACAAGAGCCCATGAAACAAAGCAGGACACATACACAGATCCTTCCCAGCAGAGCTAGCATTTGCCAGAACTGTAAGCTACATAAGATATGTAACACTGACATCTGTTGGCACACAAACAGTGTACTGATCTCTGCTTGTTTATATTGTGGCAATATTTTTAGCCGTGTTCACAGTGCCATGAGTGTGTGGACCATGATGTTGCAGTAGCACGCTGCCACTCCAGGGCACAGCCCCACAAGCTGGCAGAGCTGCCCTGAAGGAGCCTCTGGGATAACTTGCCAGTAGGACACTGAAAAATTCAGTCTAGACTGTGAATGGCCTATTCCCTTTGCACAATATGAGCTGCAGAGTCCGTGCTTCTGCAATCCCCGCTCACAGTGGGCCCCCTCTTTTTAGCATGGGTTTGTTTTTTAAGATGTTTCCACTTGTGTAAACATTCATTTGTAGCAACAACATTGTCTTGCGACATGCTGCATTCTGGGGAAAGACTTCAAGAATCTCTCCTCTCTTGGAAAGCCAGTGCTTCTTCGAGGGCCAGGAAGTCGGAAAAAAGGCTGCTAGTAAAACTATTACCTCTAGATGTAAAATCCTTGAGGCTGTGTGTAAATCCAGCCACAGGGTACTGCAGTGTTTTTCAACCTTCAGATTTCCCACCCCAAGAGGCAATTATTAGCTTATGAATTTTGAAACTCCTGGGCTGGAGTTTTTAGATCACTTGACTTCCCATGCCCATATGTTCAAAAACCAAAATTTGCACTGCAGTAGTGACTTTCCTGAGGAAGAGTCCCAGGGAATTTTACAGTCAGATCTTGTGCTACATCTATTTGTCTGTTCACTGAGAGAACAAGTGAGATTTAGTCAAGATAACAGTTAGCACATGGACATTAGAGACTTTATCTGCTGCTTCTTGCCTGGCTGTGGACAATAAGCAGGTGGTTTTATTCCTTGCTTATCACTGTAGTCTCAACTTTTCTGATTTAGGGTGGCATGCTTTGAGTGTTTAGAGGTTTGCTTCTAACTGAAGCTGCCTGCTTACTGAGTTGCCAAAATAATGTTTTTATCTGAGTATATGGTTTAATAGATACTAGCTTCTGGTTATCTTTCCTCTTTTTTCCCATAATTATATCCCAACTGTGCAGTTCAATGCAAGAAGATAAACTGAGTTCCTGGAATAAAGTGTGCTTTAGTATTTCAGGAGTATTAAGGCAGTTTAAATCTCCTGTTCTGCTAGGGTTTTTAGGGTTTTTTTTTAAACTTCTTTCAGTGACATTATTTTCTGATTATCTCATTTGCAAGGAATTTACCTACACTCTGTCAGTCTGAAGAGATGTTGGGAAAACTTAAAGGATTATATACTTCAACCAAGAAACATTGGTTTGTTTTCCTTGTGTCAGTAGAGAAACCTGGGGAAAAAAGAGAAGAGATTCTATAAAACTGATTTTAAAGTAGATATTAATTTCTATTTTACCTGTTTCTGGTAATAAAGTGTTGGCAAGATTTATTGTATGAATGAATTTTAGGTTTCTCACCTTCAAGCCAGCTGTCTGTAAAGAAACATAAGCTGAGTAAGATTGCACATCATCAACCTCATGAAATCTGTATCAAAAGCAGAGAAGGCAAGCACAGTGAGGAGACTGGATTTCCTTTGCTGTTTTCTCAGGAGAAGCAATAACTGATACATTTACTGCTGATGATTGCTAAAATGGAGCACAAGCAGAGACAAATGCTGCAGAAGAAGAAGAGAGTAGCTTTCTTTTGTGGCAATGCAAGAAACTTCTCACTGAGCAGTCAGGGCTGTCAGTGGCATCAGAGCTATCCTGAGTGAGAAGTTTTATGCATGCAGGCCATGATAATACCCCCTGGGTGACAAGTTTTTCCCTATTTCCATGAGTAATCATTCTGCTAGGTAACAACTTGATAAGGAGTCCCTGGAACCAGAGCCAAAGAAAGGCAAGGGAGAGTAAATTCAGTTTTTCACAAAGCTTCGTTCACTTCTTTTTCTTATTATAATTAAAATATTGCTTTTATTTGAGTGCGCTCTACAGATCTCATAACTGGTTATATTTGTGAATCCAGGGATGTGGCTCTTGATCCTGACTGTAAACTTAGTCATTGTTTTAGGAGCTACAATGGCACACACATAGATTATATGATCCACCATTACAAAGCAAAGAAAGAAGCCAGAGTCAGCAAGGTATCTTTTTAATGACCTATATTTCTTTATAAAATGTTCATTAAATTGCAATGCTTTTCATCAGTTATGCAGATAGGCTTGGCTTTTAAAAATCTCTGCAGCAAAACCAGCAAAATCTGGCAGCAAAGACAATTTGCTGGAAATCAGAAAAACCCTTCTTGTTTCCTCCTTGGCTTCTTTCTTACACACAGGTCCTTCCTTAGTAAAGCTTTCCAGCACAGCACTGCCTGGGGAGCATCAAGCAAAGCATTGCACCAGCCACGTGAGGATTAAGGGGACCAGCCAGTGAAATGAATATTAAAGAAATATTAACATGGTGACAAGTGGGAGGAGAAAAAAATCCACAGAATTAAAGGGTAGTCCAACAACTTCTCTACTTTGCTCCACATTTAACTTGGTGGCTTTTCCTGGGGTTTTCTGTGATTCACAGAATCGCAGAATTTTCTGAGTTGGAAGGGACCCACAAGGATCATTGAGTTTTAAATGAATGGCTCATACAGGATCAAACCCATGACCTCCCCATTTCCAGTTTGAGCCTCGGCATGGAAAGAAGTCTTAATCTTTAGCTTTTTCCCTAAAATGAAATCCTGACAGGTATTGACATGTGTGATGAATTTGGAGAGCTGGAGTGGACTCTGGGTACCTGAAGATGGACATTATTGCAAGGACAGATGGACATGCAACTTTTTGTATTTTTAAAATTCCTTTATTTTTCCAATATGTTCTGCAAAGAATGTTGTTTTATAGTATTGAAACACAGGGTCCACTTCTAGCCATGCTTACCCATGTGTCTTGCTGAGATGAAAGAAAATTGTAGGAGAAATATCCTAAATAACAAATCTTCTCCAAAATGTATCACATCTATCCTTTATCCAAGTACAGCAACTTTCCCAATTCTGGAAAAAAATGGGCTTTTCATTTAAAAAATAATTGTATTATTTCAGAAAATATCTTCCTGATCCAGGCTCCAAGCTGTCTTCAGGCATGTTCCTTCCATAATTTCAAATTTACTGTTAAAATATGAAGTTTATCTTTATGGTGTATGGTCATGAACATTTTATTCACTTTTGTCAGCATGGGAATGTTTATTTCCATCGGAATTTTCTTTTAAATTCACTAACCCAGAAAAAAAAAGGAAAAAATAAAGGGAAAAAAAAAGAAAAAGAAAAAAAAGAAAAAATAAGTAAAAAGTTTTAATCCTAAAAAGTTTCTGTATAAAATTTAGGAGATATCCCATTGAACTTATGTTTTAGCCAACTCAGGTTCAAATGGCTCACCAAGAAACATAAATAAGATACTAAAAAGAAAACCCTTTCAATACATCAATTGGAAAGTTGACAGAATTGCTCTAGGAGTCAAGAATATTAATCTTGGGGAAGGGATAGGAAAGGTCTGTGTGGAATCTATTCAGAAAATAAATATAATTTGCTGGTATTTCAAAGGAAAAGTGCAAAAAGACAATAATGCTCATTAGTCAAAAGCAAGCCTGTAAGTACAGCATGAAAAAATAGATCACAGCTCTTATTTCAAGTTGTACTCTAAAGTCAAGGATTTAATTTAATAATGAAGAAAATACCATATACTGACCCAAATCTCTGTACTCTTTCTGGAGAAACAAATGTATATATATCTTCAGACAGAAGAAAATATTAATTTTATAACACATACATGGTGTATAAATATATATCATATGCAACAATGCATTTAATTCATTTAATATATTATTAAAAGTAAATCATAAATATGTGGTAGTATTTATTTAATTGTAAATATATAAAAGTGTGTAAGTAGGTTCATCATTTCAAATGCAAAAAAGAAAAAAAGTTAAAGTAATTTGCAGAATTTTCATAGAATCATTAAGGTTGAAAAGACTTCTAAGATCATCATATCTAACTGTCAGTATAGTGCCACTGCCACACTGGCCATTAAACTATGTCCTCAAGTGCCATATCCATACATTTTGAACACTTCAGGATGGTGGCTCCACCACTTCAAATGGAAACATTTTGCAAAAGAGTATATTTATAATCATAGTTCTTTGTAAATCAGGTTGTGTTCTCTATAACTCATGTGAGTTGCATAATTTATGATGCTAAATTTATATATGTGTATATATATATACACATATATATGTATATATGTGTATGAATATATATAAATTTATATATGAATTAGCAGCCCTAGAGATGCTCTAATACCAGATAAAGGCACAAGCGAAATAATAATTTCTGGTCTGAGCATCTGTTTTATATCCAAGAGTAGTGGTATGAATCACTAGTCTTAAACAGGAACTTCATAGACTATAATATAATGAATTTAAAAGAGTTACGGATTTCATTTTGTCATGTTTTATGAATGCTGGTGATGGTGGCCAGTCTTTATTCTACACCAGTAAAAAGGGTTTATTTTCTGGATTTACAGGTCATACTCATCATTGGCCTAGCACAGAAAATTTATACCAAAAATCCTTCTACATATTGGAAGGTTCTCTTTATTTAACCTGATGATGTAAAATTCAATGATATGGGAAGAATTAATTAAATTAAATTACTGGTCATCAATTTGAATACAAATTGCATTTTCCCTTGATTTGTCTTACACATATTATTTATTCGGTAAAATAAATTTCGGATTGCCTAAACTATTCACATAAGCCTAGAATAAGACTCAGTCATTTTTAATCAGTTTCTTCACATCCAAAAAAGTTGTGATATCTGTTTTCTGCCAAGTAAAGCATGCGATGTACCCCTGCTGTACCCAGAATGTCCCAGGCCGGCTGCCTCTGGGCAGAATCACAGATGTCATTTCCTTTCCGGAACAGAGATTATCCAAGCTGAGCTCACGAGCTCCCTGACTGTGGTCATTTCCATTTCCATGCTGTCTGACCCTTTTGTGATTCTGCCTTTCCCACATGCATGACCTCATCAGCTTCCTGGGAAGCTGAGACAAGGTAATAACTTTGTAGTTACCTAATGCCTACATTATGCAGTCGTGGTGGAGGCAATTATATACAATGGCCTTGCTGCTCCTTTCATTTACTCTCTCTGTGTCTTGAGAACTACTTGATAATTAGTTTAATTTTTTCAGCATCTCTGTCTGCTTGATTTGACATTATTCTAGCTTCATTTTTATGATCCTGACATCCAAAATACACCTACATTTGGTGATAAATGTATTTTTCCCTTTCCCCAGGTTCTTTGTTCTCTTGTAGTCTTTTTTTTTTTTTTTTGAGTATTTGGCCTAAGGCAGTTTAATTCTTGTAAGTTTTTGCTTCTTACTAAATAGACAACCTTTCAAATTCAGTCCCTGAACTCTATAGCCCAATTGACTTCACTGGATATTCAATCCACCTGAATACAATTCGTAATAGATTGTTTCAGTTAGCATATTTATGATCCTGATAACAGGTGAACTAAATGGAGGAATGGTATAGGATGGTTAAAAAACAACTTCATCTGTCTTTCAGTTTTACATGTCCCATCTATTGCTAACTTTGTGTTGTCAATCATCCTAAAATTAATTCAAGAAAAAATTTTCAAGACTACAGTCTTTTCTGTCTTAGTATGAATCTGCAGTACTTAAATGGTGACATTCATGGATTAGGTAGTGTCATATATTTTTTAAAGCATCTTCAACCACATTTTATCCTCTGTCTTGGAGATTCCACCCCATGCTCATTTCCCTGCAGTAGAATTTAAAGCAAGAATTGAAAGCAGTTTTTCTTACTCTGCAGTGCCTGTCATTTTTTCTGTTGGCATGCTTACTCCTGCTAGTTCTTCACCCTTACACCTCTGACAGTTCTTTTCAGCTCACAGCTGTGTCAGCTGGTGGCAACACTTGGCCTCCTAGCACAACTTGCATAAACATACTCCATGAAACAATTCTGTAGAGTGGTGTTGTGGCTTTATTTGCTTCTAGAGAAAAAACACAGAGGTAAGAAAATGTAGATCTGGGGCTGCAAAAGGTCTCAAGATGTTGATTTCAAGAGATCCTTCAGCCCGCAAATTTAAATTGTCAGAGGACAGCCTCAGGAGTTCTTAGGGACCCTCAACTACTGTCAGCAGCAAAGGCTCAGGGCGCCAAAGAAGCAAACTTTGTGAGTCCCCCCTTGTCCACCACATGCAAAGCCAGCAGCTTGGCTGGAGGATCTTGATTTAAATTGGATTTTCTAGGCATGGATGGCACAACAGGCTGTATCTGCCAGAGAAGCTGGTCTTTCTCTATGTTTCTCTTATCAGTGCCTAAGACTTTACTTTCATAATATTTTGCACCAGCTCTTTCAACATGTCATTTGCTTGTAAAATAAAAGGCAACAGTATTATTTCTCTCTTTATATACAGTCTGAATAAGTCCATTTTTCCAAGTTAATGTTGCTTTGATAAACTGAAGGCAGTGCGCCTGCAGCTACCACAACACAGTAAAGAAATAACCCAAGTTTAAAATAGACTAATGCAAAATTATGTCCCAAGGCAAAGGGCAGGAAATTGGTTGCAGTTGAACTAATATTTCTCTTGAAATGATCTGTAGCTGCTCTTTGCTACACAGCTTCTGCTCATCCCTGGGCAATTCCGGATGCCTTTGGAAAACCCTCTCAAACTTCATTCTGTGCTGCCAATATATGGTGTGACTCCTCATGTTTGCAGCCCTTTGGCACAGAAGAAATGTGTATCTTAATACAAGGGGTGTAGAAAGTGTCAATTGTATGAGATGATTCATTCATAGTATTTCCCCTTTGAGTGAAGAATAAAGGAAGTGCATGACAAAACTGGGAACTTCCATTCAGGCTCGTAAACTCTTCTCTCCTGGATGTTTCAAATAGATAAACTGAAGGAAAATTACACAAAAAGACATGGATGTTCCAGTACAATGTAAACTATTATACAAGACAAACACATTTTGGCAATAGCTATCATGTTCACATACATAAGTGAATCTCGATTTGCTAGTTGATGCCAGATTATAGATTAAATAGTGGTGTTTAAAATTTAGCCAATTTAAAACTTGCTGTAATAATAACTACTTTTTGCTGTAATAATAACTACTTATTTAAGATGATAAATATCTAAGAATTACCTTCTTGTTGTCTTTTTGTGATAATCACTTTTACTCCACAGGAGATAAGTAATCCTGAAAGCAATCTACTTACCAGTCTCTAACGTGTCAGCCTATAAAGCAGTTTTAGTTTAAACTTAATCATTTTTACAATTCATGTGGGCATTATTTTACCTAGCTTTAGCCATCCATCCAGAATTTTGATGTCTAACTATCTGCAGGCATATTTGAACACCCACCTAAAGGAGACATTACTTAATGACTTATTCTGATATCAGATTGCCCTATCATATATATCAGTCTGATCCAGAAGTGAAAGGTCATAAAATAGAATCCCGTACTTTGATAGAGTGGGGAGTGTTCTGTAGATCATCCTGGAGGAACATAATCTAAAAATCATTTCATGTTAGAGGTTTCTGAGAACTCACGGGCATGGTCAGACAGGCAGCCATCATTTTTGGATGATTAACAAAACAGGTGTAAGACATGGCAGAGAAAAGACAATGTATGAACAAGCTGTGACCAGAACAAGAGAAGAACGTGTTTATGTTAACCTAAGGGATCTTCTGTTATGACATTCAGATCTGTTTCTTCCTTGAAAATGAATTGACATGAAGTTCAATACTGAATAGGAGCTGGAGGTTTTGTCATGTGTGCAGTGGAGTTTGTGTGCTTGTTTATAAACCAGTTTATCTCTAACTTTTCTCCAAACTAAATGAAATTAAAATGGAGGGGTTTACATGCACACTGGGGATAGAGAAATTAATATCAGCCAGGTAATAAGAACAAAGTCCAGAGCTACAGAGCGTCTGAGTGAATGTAAATGCAGTAGAAATTTTGGAGAGATGTCGGAGGGGAAAAGAGAGCTATATGCCACTCCCAAGTGGGTCACATCTGCCTCCCTGCACATCTAGTAAAAAACGGGGAGGTAGGGGGGGTGTGTATGAATTTAAACCACAAACTGATTTTCTGCAGCCACCTTGTGTCGAAAATGGAAAATGCAGCTCTCAAAATCTGTTTCTGAAAACCTAGTGCTCTGCTTCAGCAAGGTGTTGCACCCAAGTGACTTGGGTGAGCTGTATCATTAATGTTGATGCTCTTGCCAGGAGACCTGCTCACACATGAGTTTTTCCTGTGGGAAAACACCCTGAATTAGGGTGGATTTTCACTGATAACTCAGTTTCCAGGAGAAGAGCGTCACCTAGCAAGAGAACATTACTTTTAGATCCCATTCCTTTGCAGTCTGAACTTCGCAGAATCAAAGGGGATCTTGCCATTTTTCTTAATGCTCAATTAGGTCCTATTAGACAATATTTGTTCACAGTGCAAAAAGTGATAGATCTTATACTCTTTTTCTCAAAACATGCTGCTTTGGTTGAAGGAAGAAATCGGCAGAAGTCAGAAACCAGAAATGTCCATTGACTGATCTTTAGTGTGCAATCCCAAAATTCTCTTATTAGATACCACTGCATCTTGATATGTCTCTCATTTTTCTCCAGTCATTAATTTAATTTAAATTCAGAGAGAAGACATAAGTGACAGTCATCATTCTCCTTTACAGGGTTGTAACAAGGACAGGGATTATTTCCCATTCAGGGTAAAAAGCTGCCTACTGTTTTTCTGTGACAATATTCTCATCTCTTCCACCTCACCACCACAGCAATAATGATTTCCACCTGGCTCATCTAGCTGGGGGCTGGGCTGGTGCCATGGTCCTAAGAGAGAAGGAACACTCACTGCAACACCCCAGACTGTTTAACTGCACTGTGTTTAATTCCCAACAGTTCATTAGGAAGAAAACTAAGTAAGATGCATTTTAGAAAAGGTCTTTGTCTCTCTTCTTTGGTTGTATAGGTGGTCTGCTGGTACTAATCTGTATGTTTGTTTAGTCCTGGAAGTTTGTCATTTGCGCTTATGTGAGGTGAATAGCTTTCCTCCATAATTTATCAAATTATAACCTCTATATTTTTCGTGTGGCAAAGGAAACCCAAAGCTGCCTATTTAAGGCAAACAGCCAGATAATGCTGAGCAACATTTACCAGTGGCAAATAACTGGTGTCATGCTGTTAGAATCTGTGAGACACTGGGAGCAGACGTGTCCCTCAACAGTGAGCCATTCTCTGGGGAAATGCCCCCAACTTTGTACATCTTGGCTTGGCTTTTCAACAGCATATTATAAAACATACTCCAAGAAAATCAGGAGCAGACAATAAGCCAAAAGAGAGAACAGGTGATTACTTCAGTCTGCCAGGGAAAGGAGCAGGTTGTCAGTTAAGTCAGCTGAGAGAGAACCATGGGTTATACGGATATTCAGCAGATGGGATCAATGGGATGTAACAGCAGTATCAATATGACAAATTAGAGGAATTACTCCAAACTACCAAGCAACAGGGGACATGAATTACAGTTTGGTGTTTTGTTTACAAGCCACATGAGGTCAAACTACTCTTATTATTGCACATTGGCTCTCTGCTGCTCAGACTGTGGATGTAATAGTGGGCATTGTGGATGGCACCGTGGTTGAAATGGGAACACACACAGAGCTGATGGAGAAAAAGGAGCCATATTATTCACTTGTAACCTCACAGGTACATTGATTTTCATTGCTGTTATTACTTGCATAAACATAGTTTGCAGGCTGGATATATCACGGATCAAAGCCCTACTGAGCCTATTTTACATATGGGAGCTGGAAATATGATCATGCATAGATACATTTGTCACACAGCAATTTTGCAAATGCTGGTTTCTTGTATGCACCACTGTGATTTTGTTTATTTCTGAATGGCTCAGATGACCTTTAAAATACAATATGACCCATGATTCAAGCATAATCTGGCATGTGCTTTAAAGTGACACACACAGACCTAACAGCTACATCATGGTCATCATTAGGAGAACCCCTTGCTGCTCTGCTGTCATTGCTGCCTGGTACTGAGATACCAAAATCAACTCATCTCCAAATAAAATTGCACCTCTTTATATAATTTCTCTGCAATCTCCTGGCAACCATTTTGCCTGTAGTCTTAGTTAGAAGTGTGGGTGAAGGTTTCTAAATTTCAGAGTAGGCTGTAAAGTCAAGAGCAGTAGTTGAGGCTTGAACTCTGAGCCCTATATGAATGTAGGAGCCAAACTGAAAGCAAACTCAAGAGGACACAGAAAACATTCAATCTTTTTTTCTTTTTGTGCAGAAATATTAGCAGTTCAGACCTTTTTTGCATCCTGCTCTACCTTCAACAGCAAAATGAAGTGTACAAATGGAAGTATTTAGTTCTGCCATTACTGTCAGTGTGTTGTGGCCAGGGTTTTTTGGGCATACTGTCTAGAATTAAAATTGTGGGGGGAAAGGTGGCTAAAACTGGAAGGACTCACAAAGAAAATAAGTGCAAAATTTTAAGGGTGAAATCTGGCTGTATTTGACTTAATGTTATCTTTGGTAGACTGTAGACACTGACAAAAAGGTACTTGCAAATTGCAGCAGCCACCAAATGCATTTCATCAAGAATTTGATAAAATTCCAGAAATTGAATTAAAAATTGTCAATGGATATGAAAATCTATTGTTTGTTTTCAAACTTGGTAATTTGAAGAGATGCTAAGTATTTATTACATCATTGTAGTCAATAGATACTTGCAGGAACATTTCAAAATCACACAGAATTAATCCAATTGAGGAAAAAAACATTACTGTTTTCCTAGGGCTTTAAAATCATATTTGCCCTTTTTTATCTATACTGTAGACTTGTATGTGGATTCTTAATGAATAAAGGAAGTTTTTTTAATGTTACATAGAATCATAGAATTGTTAGGTTGGAAAAGACATCTAAGATCACCAAGTCTCATAAGAAATAGCTTTTAGAAATGAGGCTAATTTGGTGAGATGAATAAATCTAAAATGGAACCAGAGTCCTTATGTGAAACTATAAAGAAAAACCAGTGCACTTTTCAGAGCTTCAGTGACCAACACAATACATTTCTGTCTGATTGAATTTTTTTTCTTGTCCTTGAATTAGCTTGAATGGATGTCACTAGAGGAACTGGAGACCAGAGAAGATCCTAAGGGTGGATCAAGCATCAACATTTTGAAGCCAAATAGAGCAAAAGGGAAATCATGAAGAAGATGAAGAATACACCCCTTAAAAAGTAATGAACAACAGAGGCTAAAATGTCCAGGGACCTCACTGAACCCTAAAACAACTGACATGGAAAAGATAAATATTTGTTAAGCAGTGTAACTGTGCTTTTCATCCTTGGAAATAGTGAAGACTCAAGCAGTGAGGCCCCAGACAGCCAGCTCTGAGCACAGGGTGTACTGGATGACCCTTGGAGATTTCTTCTGACCAGCAAGGTTCTGTGAACTTATGACAGCTGGTCAGAGCTCCTGCACACCACTTCCCCTTTCACACTGTCATCACTTCTTCAGAAGAACACGTCAACAGCTGTTTCTGTACTGATCAGGAGGACTGTTTCCTTTTTCTAAAATTAGTGTCACTGATACAGCGCACTTCTTAAGGTTGGATTCTGTTGTTATTTGTGGTCCTGAGGCAGCATTATGAAATGATTCATGCCTGTATCCTCACCCTTGTTCTCTGCTGCAGGATTCTTCTGTTTGATTCCTCCTGCAGCTGAAGACAACACTAAGAGCAATTTATTCTAAAAATGTAGAAAAAACTGTAACGTCAAACTATTTTTTGATTTCTTATTTCTGAAGATAATAAAATTAAAGTATGAAGGATCATTCACTGGCCACAGTTAGGAAGTGGCCTGGTCCCCTGTTTTGCATCATACTTGCTGAAGGTGTAAAGTAATTACTTTTATTACCATAATTGAATTGAAAAATAAATTCAGTAAAATGACATGATAAGTACCTTTAACAGTCTTTGATTATCCATAACACAAGGAAATACCAGTTAGAAATATCTCTTAGACTGATTATTAAACATTATTGCCATCACTTCCCTGGTCTTTAATCATCCAACTTAAAAAGGATATGACTGATCTGCAAAATGGTCCTGAATGGATTCTACTACTCAAAATAGTTGTTCTTAACATAGTTTTTTAATGTTTTATTGAGTCCTATCACAAATATGGCATGTTTCCCATTTACAAAGCATGAAGAATTAATGACTGAGCTTTTACAGAATATTTGAGAATACATTTCCCACTTTGCTATGTCTCAGGAACATAAGAGGCTTTTGCTCATTTTATTTACCCCTAAAAGTGAATTCTTGGAGTCTCCGACTTCCAGTTGTGTTTACTCTGCTAAATCATCCCTTTTTCTAGCACTGCCTAGTGCAAACAGAAGTATTTCTCAACAGAGAGGCTCACAGCCCCAGTCCTAAACTCTTGTGTGATTTTATTTGATCCAACTCTTGCTCAAAGAAGAGATAACTGAAACAAGGTCAGGTTACTCAGGGCTCTTGAACACACTCCTGAATAGCCCTAGAGCTGCCAAACCCACAGCCCCTCTGGACAGTCTGAGCTACTGCTTGGCCACTCCCCTGTGCTCCTATTATTCCATCAGTGTAGCTGGCATCTTCTGCCCAACATCCTTTTTCTATGCACCCCTGACAAGAATGTGGCTCCAGCTCCTCTGGATCTTCCCATTACCCAGTTGGAGACAGCAATCTGTCTTGGTTTCTCCAAACTGAACACACATTTCCCTCAGCATCTCAGTAGCCTCTCATACACTGTGTTCCAGAGCCCTCTTTTGTAGCCTTCTGCGTGGCTCACTTGAAGCATGTCAATGTCCTTTTTGTTTGCAGTAGGAAGCCCAGGGTTTGACAGCTCCTCACATGCTCCCAGTTTCTGAATAGAGCAGAATAATTGCCTCTCTCCACCTGCTGACTTCACTCCTTCACTAATCTTATCCCCTGCTCTGGTGCCCTCTTTGCTGGGGGGGCACATGGCTCATCACGCCCATCTTGTTTGCCACCAGGATCCCCAGATACGTATAAAATAGGGAAGACTGATGATCCAGTAGCACAAAACTGAAAACTGGCAGTAAGACAATCTCACTTAAGACAGTCAAAGCCATGGTCAAGAATCCTTAAAAGTATAATACATAAAAAAATATGTGCATAAAAAAATTTCCTGCATGTGACTGAAATACATACCTATATGTATATCTAAGTGTATTTTAAATACATACTCTCAGTGTAGATAAGCCCAGAATAGTCTTGTGAGGTCTAAGCAAAACTATAATCACTACATATTTTGAACAAAGCTACATAAAATCTATTTCTATTTCTATGTTTCTATTGCTGTTTTTCCTATGGAAATACTCTAAGTAAACATAATCTATTTTCCAAATCAGTATCCTAACTTTCAGCAGAACATCCTATCTTAATTCTCCTATCTATAAGAGTGAACTAATTTTATTGATTAGTCTGTAGGGGAAAAAAAAAGGAAAATTAATCTTAATATAAACCTCCAAAAAAATTTCCCCCATATGTGTTGTACATGATCTAGAAATATCCTTTTTATTTCCATTCTCATTTAATTTGGGCTTCCTTTTTAAGATTTCATCTAAATATTGACGTGTGGGAAACAATTACCATAAAAGTATTATACATAAATCTTTAATTCAAATTGCAAGTTTCTCAATTTTTTTCTAATGCAGCAAACAGCCAAACCCTATTACCCTGAACAGTCTGAAATCATAAATATTTATCTGAGCTCATTGGTGATTTGTTATGGAGAGGTTAGACTGTGTCTTCAACACAAATTTATTTCCGCAGTAGAAGTTGGAGCTAATGAAATCCATATTGTCATACTGATGATGTTCTTTCAAAATGCACATTAGAACCTAATGTCTTTTACAGAGTTTCCAACACAAATGCTTTGAAAAATTTTGTACTGAGTGTTCATTCTCAGTCTGGAAATTATCACTCATACAGTATTTTCTTCCCTTCTCTATTCCACTGTCAAGAGTGTGACTGAGAAGTCAAGAGTGTGACTGAGAATTGTATGAAATTCATTAACTACAGCATTCTTCAGTGAGTTATTAAATCAGTATTATTTTTTGCTAGTCTTTTTATTTTTTGTACATAAAGAATGAAAATTAGGGGTCTCAGAAAGAATCAAATGCCTTTTCTACTGTATTAGGAATTCTTTGCTAATCACTGAAGTCTTCCAGATAATTCTTAGGTTTACTAGAATAAGAAGAAACAGTTAGAACCAGTTTCTAGTCTTCTTGTTTAAATTGGGATAGCTTCAGTTTTCACGGCTGAAGGATCATAACATAGGAGGTGAGGAAGTATTTGACTATATGATTGTCTTTATCCAGTCCCTTTAGAATTTACCTGTAATATTCTGTTCTTAAAGGCTACTACAATAACCTATATAGAGTATGTAAAAATGGCAGAATGCCTATAAGTGCAAAAGAGAAATATAGTATGAGCACGTTTCTTTTCTTGCAAGGATTTCATTATAGGAAAGTGGGAGAAATTCCACTAACATTGCTCAGGTGTATAGAATTTAAAGTCTTACTTTAGTGGGTTGTTGTCAAACACACTAATGAAAACAAAAAACAAACTATTAGTAAATAGTTCTATTTACATTATACTCTTGCCCAGTTCAATTTTATTGTGTCAATTTCTATGGTGAAAAAAATTAGACTTGAAGCATTTGCTAGCTACTTACCTTTTGGTGTACCTGTCAGTTCAGAGGAGACCTTTGCTAGTTACACTCACAACTGAACATTGTCCTCTCACACAATTTCCCTGACCAATCATGGCATTAAAATGCAGTGGGAATGGAGTTCAGTTTCCTTTTAATAACTGGCACAATTAACCAAACATGTTGCAGTAAGTGTTTGTATGTTTATTCCCAACATACATCACACATATATATGCCCAGAAAGTTTGCAAGAATCTCCACTGTTTGGCCACAATCCCCATTTTGCTGATTAAGACACAAGACATTGTTTCTTATTTTTAGCAGCTGTAGCTCTGCCTGCCAAGAGCAAATGATTAATCAGGTCCTTAAAATGACTTAACAGCTGTAAATCAAGTAGTAATTTTAAGAAGCAGAGCTCATGGACAGAATAGCTGTTCCATTTGCCAGGGAGCAGAAAGATATATTTAGTCACCTCTGGATGCTAGCATTGCCTCCATCAGATCTTTTAGAAGGTCAAACTGATTATTCCTCAGGTCTTGTCTGCATGTTGCTACTGAAAAAAATCTCACTGCAACATGCATAGAGACCCAGTTTTTTCAGAGTTTCTGAGTATCACAGCCACAAGTCTCTTTGAACCTGGACCTTGCTTGAGAAAATAAGAGGCATTTCCACACATTTCTGGCTGTGTGTCCTGGACTTTGTTCTTCATGTGTCTCTGAAGCTGTTGTCACTGCTTGCTTTCCATGCTGCTCCTTGCGTCCTTACTTCTGCCAAATCTATTACCTAAGATCAAACAAGCAAATCTGGCTGAAAATAATAATTTTTGTCCAGAATTACCTGTATGTCTCCTTATCTTGTATCCCAGTACTCATGATTATTCTGGGAGCTCATTTTTGGCCATCTCAATGGTTATTTTGGAGTCAATTTACACACAACTATTTCCAAGCTGTCCATGGTACACCACTGACATGTTCTTCCCTGGGTGGGAATGACTGTGCTTACAAACGTGACCAGGGAAGCAATTTAGGGTGCACACTTAGAATGGTGAATTGTTGAAGATGGAGAAGATCTCCTGTGTATCTACTGCCCAGTAGTATTTGCCATAACCCAATTACCTGCTACAGCTGACCCTCAAATGAGAGCTAATATCATATTCTGGTTGTTTTGCAACTTACTTTTGTTTCAAAGGCCTGATTCTCCATCCAGTGGAGCCAATGAAGCATCTCTGTATTCTTTAGAGTCAGATTAATCTTATATCATGTCAAGAAAAATGACATTTTATATTTTATGAGCTCTGCAATACATTCACTCAATGCTTTTAGCAGTGATTTTGAAACTCCTTCTTTAAACCTCTAGAAGGCAAAAAACCTAGAAAATCTCAAGAACTTATTTTTCAGACCATGTTGATGTTATTTGTACCACAACATTCCCTAATCAAATACAACATGGCCCATAGTGACACAATGGAAATAGTCTCAACTGGAATCAACATCTACATCAAAATAGCCTGCCCACTGTTAGAGTTTAAGCTGGACAAATATTTGAAAAATTAAGCTTTTTCCAAATCCTTATTTTGCAGTTACCTTCACTCCAGCCTTGGAAACAGACTGCAGGTTACAGGGCATGGTCTGAACTCATAGGAAGAAAGAGGAGCTTTGGCACACAGAACTTGTAGAGAATGCAAAATCCAGGCCATCAGTAGAGGCAGACACTGTCTTTACTAGGAGTACAAAAAGTCAGCTTTTTAAAGGAAGTCTATATCTGTGTCTATAATTCCACAAGAATGAAAATTGCCTGGAAAAAAAGCCATGGAATAATTCTGTAGCAAATATGAATCAGCATAGTTTGACTGAAGCCTGTGGAGTTATTCCAGTTTACAACAGGTTAAGATCTGGCCTCAGCTGGACATTTGTGTGCATAAATCAAGTAATAGCATGCACAAACTGATAGTTATTTTGATTTGCATGTAAGTGTTCATACTAATTAGCAAGAGCACTATTGAACTAATGCTTGTCATGGTTTTTTCATGTGCAAACAGATGCATTTGCAGACACTGAAGACTTTGTTAATAGCAACAATGTGGGAAGGGGAGAAGAGGCCTCTTACACACTGAAATCTCTTTTCTTTCTCTGCCTTTGCTCCTTAAGTCTACTCTTATATGAAAACCTCCATCTATTAAAAAAATTTACTGGACCTTTGGGGACCAGTTAGCCAGAGAAAGAGAAAAAATCTTCCCATGTCTGTTTATGACATTTCTGTGCCAGTTTTACATTGACGTTAAATATGGGTCAGTCTTAAAAGATATCACACATCAAACTTATTACAGAGTGCATATTTCTATGGTGAAGCATTGCAAAGCAAGCAATGAGTCACACTAGGGAGAGAAAAAGAGGCTTTAGAGAGGAGGGAAAGTAATCAAAGTGAACCCAAAGTGTACTTGCAAGAAATGAATGTAAAGCACCTCTGTTTCAATCAAATTCTAATTCAGTTCAAAGGATGAAGAACTTAAGTTTACACCACAACTTTTCAAAAGCTTCAGTCTTCTCAGATCTTGGATTAAGAGGTCAGGCAAAAGTAAGGGATGCCAAACTTCAAGGTTCTTCAAAGTTTAAGGGTACCTGAACACAAGAATTCGGACTGGCCCAGTTCCAAAAAGAGAACTAATCAATGAGAAGGAGGGAGGCAGAATGCATGAATTACTGTGTTTCAACTGAATTGTTACAGGAAACCATCCCAGACATGTAAGAGATTTCAAAAAAAAAATTAAAATTTTATATCTGACCATGTGGTCACATTTCTCAAGAATCAAAACAAATTCTTAAATTCATCAAGAGATAGAAAAGAGAAGACAGGAATTTACAAAAGGCAAAATATTTTATTTTATTTTATTTTATTTATTTTATTTTATTTTATTTTATTTTATTTTATTTTATTTTATTTTATTTTATTTTAATTTCCGAGCTGAAACTTTTTGTTTCAAAACAGTATTTTCAGTTCAAGCTGCACTTCAGCTTTTAAAATATCACTCAAAGAGAGCTGAATATTTAAAAGAAGGAAAAGAGAGAACTTTGGGTACAATTAAACAACTTTTATAGCCATGAACTTTTTTAATAACTGAAAAGTACACTGATTTTCTAATTTGGACTGATTTTGAGCTATATGTAATTTCCTTATTTTGTGGTTCAGCTGCCAAACTAAAAATTGACATTATTTTCAATGTCTTTAATTCTGTGTTCCAGTCTGAACCTATAAATATAAAATAATGTACTGAACTGATAATATAAAATTCTGGAATAGGTTGCTTTCTGGAGTTAAGACACAAAGCTAGAGTGGGAGAAGAGAAATTGTGTAATCTCAAAGTGTCCTAACAAGGGCAGTGTGATTCTGTCCTCCAAAACAATCACTTCCAGCTCTGTGTGACCAGCAGTTCTGTGCACACAAACTACAGATGCATGCAGCCTGGGAGAGTGTTGTAAAAAATGGTCACTGCCTGGTTGACAGATTGCCATACACATTTCTGTCAGGGGAGATGAGGCCATGGAGAATGACTTCCATGACATGTTCATGGCCTCTTATTTTTCTCCTCTTCATTTCACAACTCTTTTATGGTTCTTGCTGTGATCTAGAGGATGAGATTTTGAATTAATATTTAACACTCAGTAATAAACTATTTTTTCTTTAATTTCCTGATGATTATAGCTTACTGGCACAAGACTTGGAGCTGCAATATAAAACATCCCTAACTTTGGTATTTCTGTCATTATCTCCTTTATACATGTGTAACTGCTCATCTTTTCCATAGCATCTGTGCTTCCTGTCACAGGAATGCTGTAAGTGCATAGATGATGTAAGTTCCATGGACAACCAGGATAAAAAGGGACTTGCAGGCATTAGGGCAGGCAAGTCAGTGCCACTCCCAATCATCAGAATTTAGAGGCTCTGTGCCTGGGATGTGGCCTTGTTAGGATGTGTTTACAGCTTTCTTCCCCTTTTTTCTGTGCAATTCTTGTCACAGTGACATCCTATACATGAAGCTCTTTGAGCTACCACAATGATGATGGCCCAGTACAGGCACAGTAACAGAAATTATCTAAAAACTATATTATTTTACATGCATATACTTTATACAGAATTGATAATATTATCAATAAGTTGGAGAGGACATCCACTTTATTTTCAATAAAGAGAATATTTAAAACTCAAAAAATCCACAAGAGAATTATAAGACACAAGTCAAATGCAGTCAGCAAATGTAGAGAAAACATCCTGGGGGATGAAGAGGCACATTCCCTTCTTTCCTAGTCATATAACTTCAAAGAACAGGACAATGCATAAACTTTTCAGAAGCAAAAAGAAGAAGGGAAAAGCTAGCACAAATCTGTCTGGTGTAGATGAGCACAGAGGTTTCTTAGGGAGGAAACAGCCTTCAATACCAATTTGAAAGTAAAAATAAAATAATGCAGAAGAAATACAGAATGTATGGCATTATACATTGCTATTTGCTAGACCTTTTGTAGCTGTAATAATTCTGGTGACCATCATTTCTCATATTTAGGTAATTTATATGTGGGAATGCTGTTACGTTTGGGTAATTAGAGGTTAAATGCTGACCTGTTAAAAGCAGTGGAAAACAACATTTATTTTTGTAGTTCTGTGACTTCATCCTGAAAATACTTCTGCTTTTGTATATGAAAGAAAGGTATCTTTTCCTCTGGGTACCTGAAGCAAATTGAGACCAAGTCCTTGTTGATTTCTTAGAAGCAGAAGGAGAAGTGTTCAGAGAAACTGACCTCTCACTAAAACTGTGAGGAATACACTGACAGACAGCTTCCAAGGTATATTGATGGAGTGATAAGTTGTTAGCAAATATTGCCCAGATGCCTTGCTTGATGGATGCTGTTTTTAAAGATTCCAGAAAGCTTTTTTCCTCCTTCTTCAAGTGATGGGTGGCTTTGGCAATATGAGGTCTGGACACAATCAGGGGATTATAGAATTATAGAATCATACAGTAGTTTGTGTTGGAAGGGACCTTTAATGGTCATCTAGACCCTGCAATGAGCAGGGGCATCTTCAACTAGATCTGGTGAAGATCAGAGTGACTTTCAACCTGACTTGAATGTTTCCAGGGATGGGGCATGCAGCCCTACTCTGAGCAATCTGTTCAGGTGCTTTACTATCCTCAATGTAAGAAACCTTTTCCTCGTATCTGGTCTTAATCTACCCTCTTTTAGTTTAAAATCATTATGCCTTGTCTTGTAACTACAGACCCGACTAAAAAGTTTGTCCTCATCTTTCTTGTAAGGCCCCTTTAAGTATTGAAAGGCTGCTATAAGGTCTCCCCAGAACTTTCTCTTCTCCAGTCTGAACAGCCCCAGCTCTCTCTCAGCCTGTCCTCATAAGAAACATATTCTAGTTTTGTGATTGTTTTTGTGGCCCTCCTCTGGATCTTCTCCAATGTGCCCATGACGTTCCTGTCGGAGGACTCCAGAGTTGGGTGCAGTACTCCAACTGACTTTTCCCAGGTTTGGATCTGTTTCACAAGAGTGGATCTGTACTTACTGGTGCTCTGTATTAAATAATGTATTTTCAGGTTTTCACCAAGCAGTCATTTGCACCTGAATTTGTCATATTTTATACAGGTTCCCCAATGAAAGCAATAGAAGAGATTAGGAAATATTATCTGTGTTTCCACTTGTGCATGCAGTCTGTGTGGGGTGCATCTTTACTGTGTACAGGATCTTCCTGCATATATGAACCACATCTACTTGTGAAGCTGTCTTATTTATGGAACTCCCTGACTCTTCAAATGGAGATGATGTTGAGTTTTCTCAAGTGAGTTATGCTTCTAAATAGTGAGTATTTCAGAAATACTTAGAATAGAGTTGAAATAGGTGGGTCTTGTTAAGGATTCAGGATTGATTTTCTGTATTTCTTCTGTACTGAAGGACTCAGGTTGAGGGTGTATCTAATTATTCATGTGAGACTGACTGTGAAGGGTGTTTTCAGGCAAGCCATATAAATTAATAAACATAAATGTGTTTATTAAGAATGTGCAGATTTACACCTCCCTTCACATCTTGGAAAATATTTCACTGTCACAAAGATAAATCACCTTCTGAGTAGAAGGAAATAAATTCTAGTTTATATCTGTATTCTTTAAAACTCTAGAGACTTTCTCAAAACACTTCCGCTCCTATTTCAGCAACTGCCTTTTGGATAAAACTGGAATTCAATTTAGCAACTCTGGCTAAAGAAACAAAAAAAAACTTCTATAGATACATTGGCTGCAAAAGGAGGGCAAAGGAGCAAGTCAATCTTTTGCTGGATACAAGAGGGGGATAAGGGAAAGGCTGAGGTATTTAATGACTTCTTTGCCTTAGCCTTGAATACCAAAACCAGTTTTCTCAGGTTACCCAGCTCCCAGGGCTGGAAGTTAGTGATCAGGAATAAAATCCAGGAGGAAAGGATTATATCTGTTATGCCAATTAGACACCCACAAAGTATATGGGCCCAGATGGGATGTGAGAGTAATGAGGGAGCTGCAAAAAAGCTTGCCATGCTGTTTTCAATAATTTACCAACAGTCCTGGCTGACAGGAGAAATGCCAGCTGCCTGGAAATTAGCAAATGTATTGTCCTGGAAGAGGAGTTGGAAGGATGATCTGGGTACCACGTAAGGTCATGGAGCAGATCATCCTGAGTGCCATCACACAGCACGTGCAGGAGAACCAGGGAGTCAGGCCCAGTCAGCACCAGTTTACGAAAGGCAGAGCCTGTTAACCAACCAGATCTCCTTCTATGATGGGACTCAGCAGATGAGGGAAAGACTGTGGATGTTGCCTGTTTAGACATTTGACACCACATCCCTCAGCATTCTCCTGGAAAATTGGCTGCTCATAGCTTGGATGGGTGTAGTCTTTGCTGGGTGAAAAACTCTCTGGCCAGACCCAGGGAGTGGTGGTGAATGGAACTAAACACAGCTGGCACCCAGCCACTCTTGGGGTTCCCCAGACCTCAGTGTTGGAGCCAGTCCTATTTTATACCTGTACTAATGATTTGGCTCAGTGGGTTGAGCTCACCTCAGTCAGTTCGCAGCTGACACCAAGTTAGGTGGGAGTGTTCATCTACTGGAGGCTAAGAAAGCTGTGCAGGGAGATTTTTTGATGGTCTAGATTGATGAGCTGAGGACAACTGCATGACATGCAAGGAGCTCAAGGTCCTGCACTCAGATCACAGCAACCCCCAGGTGGCATTACAGGCTGGGGGAAGCGTGGCTTGGGAGCTGCTCAGCAGGAAGCAGCTTCAGGGTGTTGGCTGACAGCTGGCTGGATAGGAGCCAGCTGTGTCCAGGTGGCCCAGAAGGCCAATGGTATCCTGGCTTCTATCAGCAATGGTGTGGCCAGCAGGACCAGGGCAGTGGTTGTCCCTCTGTATTCAGCACTGGTGAAGTCACACCTCGAATCCCGAGTTCAGCTTTGGGCTGTTCACTACAGAAAAAAAAAAAAAAGCCATTGAGGTGCTGGAGAGAAGGGCAATGGAGCTGCAGAGGAGTCTGGAGCCTTGTAAGCCCCACAGGCCTTACAAGGAGTGTCTGAAAGCTTGTGTTGTTAGAACAGAAGGCCTTATTGATCTCGGATGTGATGGTACAACATTTTAAAATCACCACAACCCTGATCCCAGTATATTTGCACATCCAAAAAGCATGACATGCCTGGAATTGCTCTCACACCACATAGTGTGTCAAGCATACAAATAAATTGAGTCTGGAGAAAATTATTTGAACATTTTTTGGGAAAATATGAAACATACATTGATAAGAAATTTACAGTTAAATTGAAACCACCTAAAATAACTTTCTCAGCTTGTCAGTGTTTATTTATCCTCTCTTCAGGCATCCCTTCTGTCCCCTTACCACTTTGCATTTTGTAGTAATTAGTAAAATATGTAGAAGGATATTTATTTTAAACTGAAACCCTAAAAGTCTGGGCATTCTCTGCATTTTTATCCAAAGCCTTTTAGTGGATGACACGTTTTTGGATCCTGTCTGATTCTGGTGTCAAACTTCTGGCAGTAAAATGTATTTACTCTTGTTGTGCCTAGTCATATATGCTAGTAATATCTGGGAAGATATTAGCAATATCTGAAGGGCAGATGATCAAAAAATTTAAATTGCTCCACAAGAGGGGGAGTGTCTGGAAAAGAAGATTTCCATATTAAAAATGGTTAAGTGCTAAACACAAACATATCTTGTCCCAGACAGATAGGTATATTGGCATACTATAACCACCCAGAGCCAGGGAAAAGAATTGACTGTGGACAGAGTACAGCACAATGCAAGTGAGGGGCCACTGGTATGCAGGAATGTGGTTTATAGATTTTAAGTTTTCAGATGGTATAAAACTGTTAGAAGGATCAATATATCAGAAAATAGGTCTGTCATTCAGAGGGATCTAGGTAGGTTGAAGAAGTGGACTGACAGAGGATGCCTTAATTGGGATAAAAGTATTATCAGGTAGCAGGAGAGTTTGGGAGCTGTTTGGCTGAGGGTCACCTTTGGAGAGGGCCTGAGAGATCCTGATGGATGGTAAATTGGGTGGTATGTCCTTCTGGTGATGAAGACTAACCACATACAGGGCACCATTTACAATATTACACCAGCTGAAGAAAAACAATGCAGCACTTGTAAGGTCACTCCTGGAGTGCAATGTTCAGTTTTGGGGTGTCCATCAAGAGTTTAACATAATCATAGAATCATAAAATTATGGAATGATTTGGGGTGGAAGGAACCTTAAAGATAATCTAGTTCCTGGTATGGGCAGGGATGCCTTCCATTAGACCCGGTTGCTCAGAGCCTCATCCTGCCTGGCTTTGAAGACTACCAGGGATGGGGCACTCACAACTTCTCTGGGCAACCTGTACAGGTAGCTCAGCACTGCCATAGCAAAGAATTTCTTCCTACCATCTAATGTAAACCTGTTCTCAGTTTGAAGCCATTGTCCCATGTCCTATCACTACAGTTCCTAATCAATGATCTCTCTCCAGCTTCCCTGTAGGACCTTTCAGACACTGAAAGCTTGTTCTGAGGTGTCTGCACAACCTTCTCATGTCCAGTCTGAGCAGCCCCAACATTCTCAGCCTGTCTCCATAGGGGAAGTGATCCTGTTCTCTTATCAACCTCATGGGTCTCCTCTGGACTTGCTCCAACAGTTCCATACCCTTCTTATGCTGGGGGCACCAGAACTGTATGAAATATTTTAGATTAAGTGTGTCCCAGGAAAATGAGAAAGTAGGCAAAACCAACATTCTAAAGCATAAATCTGACCGGTGTAGAGTGGTTTCTAAGTCAGACATTCAAACAGCACCACATATAGAGCTCACAAACAGCACAGCACCCTATGGTTGCTGGGAAGCACAGTTCAGGCTGATTTGGCAGATCATTTTGAATGAGCTTCACATAACACAAGGCATATATGGAGAAGGGCTACAGTGTAATGTTGCTTTCTTCTGTAGGAGGACAGCAGGGTATGTAATATCTCTAACAATTTTAGGCCATTTATGCCTACACACTGCTATCTTCCATACATATCAGAGGAAATCTAGCTCTGATGAACTTACCTTTCTGTATGTTGTTTGAAAAAGCAAAATAATCCCCTTGGCTCCCATACCTTCAAAAACAGAAGCAAAACAACAGAGCAAAGACATTTCTTAAATTTCTGTTTTCTGACTTCTCTTTGAAGGCACATTTTAGCAATGTAATTTCATGTTTTCTTTTTAAAAATATAGGAGTGTTTTTGCCAAAATATATTATTGTGTCAAAATGTATTTTCATTACACTACAGGATGCAAAATAAATAAGTGGCACTTTACCTGGAAAATATGATAATTTCTTGGACTATGGATGATTCTTCTTCTTTGCCTCATTTGAAGGGTTTAGAGAGTAAAAATAAGTATTAGAAAGTAAAAATAAATATTATTTCTAGTCTTATCTGCTCAGCTGTATTTTTGGTGGAAGGGCTTGATTTTGTTCTGCATGCAGTCTAAAATTCAATTTGTTCTGAAACTTTGGTCACTAACCCAAAACTGTGTTGTTCTGCTGGTCTGCTTTAGAGCTCAGTGTCTCAGAGGCAATGCCTTGATACCTTCTTCCTTCATGCAGAATTAATGCAGAAACAGGAGGTCTCTGTTGTTTCAGTTGCTGCCAAGAGGTGGAATCTACAGAGAAGTTGTCTGAGAGACAAATTAATACTTGATGCATGGTCATAAACCACGCAGGAGAGCTCCTTTTATTTATTATTTTTGCATTACTGTGAGATACCCTGATTAATTCTCTACTTCTCTTTCTATTTCCTCAAAGTAACTGTATTACATCTGTTTTTCTCATTAATTCTTTTACTATAGAAAATCATATAAAGTAAGGTCTGCTCCAAGATCTGCTATCAGGTGAGATAAAAAAAAAACCACAGTTTGCTAGATATGTCATGAACTTTGTGTGTACTGAGAATCTTGTGATGAAAAAATAGTCATTTTCAAGAATTTTTTAATGTAAAAATTTCTTTATGTCACCAAAATCAGCAGCATAAAGTAGAAACAGCCCAGTGAAAAAATGACTGTATGCCACTCTTGTCTTTGATAACCAGAAAAAGTGATCTTTTTCACAGTTGTTTTATAATCTATAAAAATTATTAAGCTCAGATCAAACATGACCACTTAAGTAGGTGTTTTAATTACACGTACAGTAATACAGTCCAGTACAGTATACAACACAGTATATTATTCATGCTGCAGTTTTGTTAGTGATAAGAACATCTGATAATATTACATTATATTAAAAAATAGCAGAGTTGCCATGTCCTGGAACAATTTTCAAGGAATCATAGACAACAGGCACTCAGACTACAAATGAGTTGTGTGGTACCTAAATTCAAGGCCCAGAGGCTGGTGTAGTTACATTATTACATCCTGTGTGTGTTTTCAAATTGTTTAGTATGGGGAGGACATCACATATTCCCCTACAAGCAGATATATATGGTCAAGTTTGCCATTATTTTCCATGCAAACTCTGAATAAATTCTTTTCCAGTACATGTTAAAAATACAGCTGCAGACCTAAAATTATAGTAGAATGAAACTGAAGAACAGCTAATAAGAGTTACTCAGAATAGTTAGTCACCAATGCACCCACATCAGCATTTCATGAACATTGTAGAAGTCTTTTGTTGAATATAATACTTCAGGGCATCCAAGTATGATGGAGCTACTTAAAAACATATGTCTACAATAGATTCTTAATCCAACATGAGCATTTTAAGACAAATGACTCCATGAAATTATTCATTTTCAGAACAAAAGTAGCACATAAGCATTGTTGATCACATCTCAAAGGGCACATTTGATGGAAGTTTAGAACTCTGTGACATTTCTTTTGTGTATCTATCTCATTCAGATATGCTCATTCTAGAAGGCTTGTCCCCTCAAGTTGAAATTGGACACACTATCAGCTGTTGACACCTGTGGATAAGGGAAAAGCACTTCTGTTGCACTGTAGAAGACTGCAATTTGCTGCACTGATGATTTTATTATCTAACTAGTGCCACAGCTGTGCAAGGAGAACTATTATCCAGTATCAAGGGCTTTACAGGAAGGGTGATTACTATTGTTACTTACTACTAACATGGGGAAGTTTCATATTGTAATCTGTAAGAAAATAAGTTTTATTTTTCCTTATCATTCTTAAAAATTACTATCAGCAAGATGCAGATTGAGAGGAGGAAAGCTGTTCTTTCATTCTGCTTCACCATGACTCCATAGACACCAATTAAGCTCTCCCTGTTTGCATCACATAAGACACGGAAACTGCTACCATGTTAGTGTGGATCCAATTTTACTCAGGAATAATTCCAGTTTCTATAAGAGGAAATTAAATGCTGCTTTCATGCTTTGTGCCAGGAAGGATGATGAAGACTTAATAAAGGGTATTTCAACTTCAGCAACTGCCATGGCTTTGGATTTTGGAGACTTCTTTCGCCCTCTTTTATTCACATCCTCTCATCCTGTGAACCGTCCTGTCCTTATAAGTGTTCCACTTCACCAGGATTGCTCTTGAATTTCCTGTTGCTGATATCTAACATAGAAAATCATGTTATCGTGCCAGATGTGCTTTACAAGCTTTGATTCAACATACACCCTTCCCTGCTTCCTCCAAGGTAAAGCAAAAAAACACCCTGTGATTTTTCCCAGGAAAGCCCTCAAAAAACATAAATCTTGAGGTCTTGCATAAAAATGTACAGAGTTCCTTAGCAATGTACAAGAAAAGGGAAAAGACAAGGAGAACAAGATTCATTTGATCCAGTGTGGGCACTCCAGGCGGAAACACTGATTTCTGCCCTTGCCATAGTGGAAGTGCAGAATCGTTTCTTATGTCACCTCACTGTCACCCCACATCTGTGTCTGGTTATTAATTTGTCTCCTTGTTCAGATGTGTTCAGCTAATACACTGCAGGGCAAATGCAGGATCTTGGTGCAAGTTTCTGTTTGAAAATAATTTTTCTGTGTTTTTTTTTTGTTCTTCCCTTCTGCTTTTTAAATTCTTATGTTTCAAAACACTAGTATACTAGCACAATTTCTACTTTATTATAAGTATATGTGTTTAAAGTTGCCATATGTCAAATTTTTCTTACACAACCAGGCAATGTTTCCCAAATTGGTAATACTTTACTGCCTTTTCACCCCTTTACCAATGCCCTTGAATGGAGAGAAATTACAGACATTCTCATAAAAGAAAGCCAAAGCTCAGGATGATTGTATGAACTGCTGAAACTAGGTGTTCAGGATTTTTTTTAAACCACCATAGACTTTGTTGAAGCCTGTTAACAGCCATTTTCATACAAGTATATATTACAATTCCTTCTTTCACAGCAATATTCTTTAAGAGTTTTTCTGGACACATCCACTTTCTGGTGATATTCCAATAGTTTAAATCAGTCATGAGTGCAAATAATATTTCAAAAACTCCTTTTTTTTTTCAGATTCCATAGGGAAGGATTTCTGAGTATTTGGGTTGGTTTTTTTTTTTTTCGTTTGAACTAAGACAGGTATTTAAATCTTTAAAATATGGTTTAACAGATACATGCCAAAAGCCTTTAAAATCCAGTAAAAGACAGGCAGTCATCAGTTTGCTTAGCATCAAGAAGCTCTGGAAGGTGATTTTAGTAGTTAATACCTTGAGAGCCAGATCTCTGGCTCAAGAATTTCTGTTCTTTGTGTGAGCAGATGACAGAGATCAAGGTGTTCATTAGTGTGTGGCTGGCCCAACTCTAACACTAGAAAGATTTTCTTGGGTGGATAACCCTGTTCTAGTTAATATATTTAAGCCCTAAATTCACTTAGAGAATCTCTTTATTCATAGTTTCTGATGACACGTGGGCTTATGTGCACTTCTTATACTCTATATTTTACAAGAGTCTAAACAAAAAAAAAAGTTCCTGTGGCTTTCGGTGAGACAGGTTGTTACCCCTGACAATATATTTAGAAGTAAATTACAAAAAGTCATTTTAATGTATTTTCTGTAATTGGTCATTTGTTACTGTGTCAGTACATATGTAGTATAAAAAAACACTACTATTTCACCAGCATACATCTAAGATGAAAAACAGGAGAATGGGATTACCACCAGGTTCTTGTCCTACTTCTGCAGAACAGGTAGAATAATTCTGAGTAGATATCTGCTCATATTTTAACTGCACTTTTAGCAACTTTACTGCACAATTTGGACTTCGGTTTTCTGGGAGGAAAAAGATCTGCAGATATTCTTCTAAGAGATTTTTGCTTCACAAATTTGGGCCAGGGTCACAGGGTTATACTACTCAAAGCTGGGCTGAGGTTTGCAGGATGAGTCCTGTCAGAATATGGCATGAGAAAACATCCTTGTAATACAACTGCAGGTAGTTGTCTCTTAAACTTTGTTGTGTGTGTAGGTATAACCAAAACCTGATGAAAGTATGCATGTATCTGTTACTCGCCCGGGAGAAATATTTAATTTAGCAGTGTTTCTTGAGAAGTCTGGGCCTGTCTAAATAAGAAAATTTACCAACTTAACTATACCTCTGTAATTCCCTATGGGGATGAAAGGAATAAGTGTATCCATGAAGAAAGTTGTAGCTCTGGCAGTAAATTTCTCTGGGCAGACAAAGCCTTCAGGTTTTGTCCATAACTTGGAAATTCAGACCTGATATTCATAATGCATAATTGATGAAGTCACAACACAGAGACAACACAGCTGCTTAACCTTAGGGAAAAAAAAGCAAGGAGGCTTGTTTGGTACTTGGCAATATATCCCAGGATATAAAATACTATCATCATCTAATTTGGTGGTGTTTTTTGCCCTCTTAATGCTCTGTAGATCTCCATTTTATTTGGATTAGACATTGACTATTTGAATCAAATTCCACTCATTTGGGTTGTTAGACTGAACATCATGAAGTAACCTGTGCTCCTCCCATCCCTGTGTTGGAAAGGTCAATAAAGCAATAGGTTTTGCCAGCAGATGATTATCAAGTGTGAGAGGCATTATACTGTGATCCCAAATACGTGCAACCTGTCCAGTGAAGCAGACCTACAAAAGCACACTCTTTCCTTTCCTCAGCCAGCCAGTGACAGACATTACACAGAGATGCTTTGCAGACTCTTAGAAATGATCCTATCTTAACTTGCATGAATTTGCATATCCAGAGCTGCCTTCAGAGCTTCAAAACCCATTTCTTTTTTTGCCAGACCATGTAGACATATTACAACTTCTCTTATTTCTCCTATTTTTCCTCAGATGGTGGAACAACTCCTGCCTGTGCCTGGAGCAGAAGGACCTGTATTTTGACCACTCACCAACCATCACCAGTACCAAGCACAGTTACTCTTCTAGTTGTTCCAATAAATAAATAAAAATAATTCGCCAGCAGTAATGGCAAGACATGAAGCATATTTTAATTTAGCAAATGCACAAACATTGCCATAAAACATCAGTAGCTTGAGGTCTTCTTTAGAAATGAGCTGTCAGAAGGAGAAGAAAAAAAAAAAGAGCAGTTAGTATCAAAAGGGCGTAGTCTGACCTGCTGGATTTACAGGCTTTATTGCACAGTACATAAGTCCTATTTGGGACTAGGAGTCTTTCAACCTGATCAATATTCCTGCCTTCAGAGAATAAATACACACTTTTTACATTGAGCTGAATATGAATGTGGCTGCAGACAATTTTTCACCTTTTCATTCAAGTGCTTACTCCCTCTTTTCCTCCACCATAAAATATGCAACTGAGCAGACTCCCTTGGAACTAACGGTGACAGATAAAATTAATTAGCTGCATAATCTTAAATTGTTGTTCTAGTTTTTATGTTAATTTTTGTAAGAGGAGGTTTAAATCATTAAACTGAACTCTTGGTGCTAAGGACTGTAGTGATGGACCTGATTTGGAAGCACAAATCAAACAAATTAAAATCTGTATAATACTGTTCCTTGTTTCAGGCTGCATCAGAGCTCTGTTTAAATTTAACATATTATTTCATTTCCTAACCATTTTCAGGCCAAATTTAAATTGCTACAGGTGGGTTTTAGAGATTTGTGTTCTATCCCTAGATACCCCTAATGTTTGCATCCTGTGTTTCAATTTCTCTTTGTATAAAATCTGTATTACTGCAAACTACTTCAAACTTCAAAGTATCTTAAGAACAAGGGATAGAGAAATCCTAATAAGGAGCAAATATGATAAAAAACATATTTGCCATGATAATGACACTTTACATAGAAGCTTAAGGATTGTGACAAATTTTCATTTGTCACGTTTGTAGAGAAATTATAAGTTAAATGACAAAGTGGCTAGCACACATTGTGGCAATATGAAGTAGGTGTAGGTGCACAACCTCAAGGCTACATTGAGCTTCTTTAAGGGACAATTGGAAAGGAAAATAATTTCTTACTGATTTTATCAGTCAATTTTCAGCATGTAACAAACAGCATTAAAGCTAAATGGTTCCCTTATGAGTTTCCTTCTGCTTATTTCCTGGAAGAAATATCTTTTCACTGGTTCTGATGAAGTATCCTACAGAGCCAAATGCCCAAAATAAGAAATCTCAACCCATAATAGAAGACTGCACACAATCCCACAGCTGCCAAGCATATACCAAAATATCAAAAATTGTTAATAAAACACATGTCCTTGATAAACTGGACAAATCACATGAAAAATAGACTGTGTAAGTGCTTAAGTTTCAATCTTTTGTGATGCTAAATCCTTCAGTGCACCCAGTTTGATAAAGACCATTACTACAATTATTTGGAAAATGGTAGGGTTTTTGGTTTGCATTTATTATGTGACCCATAGAATAATTTAAGTTACATGGAGGAGGAAATGAGAGTGGTAAATGCTTTAATAATCAGTCATATTATGACTCAGTCATGGATTAAGAAATTATAAATGCATTTTCAGATTTGTTGAAGTACTAAACATCTTTTAAAATTTTGTGTCTAAATAATCTGTGTATCTTTTTAATGTAGAATAATCTTAGCTGAAATACCTAAGTATTGATAACTGAGGCACTTCTAAACATTCTATGCTAGATATGGTCCACTTCTGAGTTTAGGGTAGACTTATTTTATAAAAACATTTACTGAAGCATAACTAATTCACACTGTGGTGTACAAAGCCTAGAACAAACACAGCTCAATCTCACTTAAAGGATTTATTAGACTTGCAGGGGGAGTGTCTAAAGCAGGCCTTCAACTTTCTCAGATAGAAATAGGTATCCAGTGCTGACAGTTCCTGACCATCAGCAACCTCTGCTTCACTCTCATTGTTGAAAGGACTGCTTTGCCCTGCTATCTAACCTAAATCATCTTTGCTGTTCATCATCAGTTTCTGTTGGATATTTTCCAGCTGGCACACACCCTTCATGAAGTCTTTTGCCCAAAGCCAGGTTGCATACCCTAGCTGAGGCATTTGCAGTGCTAAGAAGAGCAGAAGGATTACTTGCCATGCTTTGTAATCTCTATTCCTGCCCAGTGTGTGTCAGGAGCGTGTTTTGCAACAGCGTGACATTGTTGCAACTGCTGACTCCCTGCTGGGTTTAGTTCCTAGAACTTGTTCTTATTGAATATTGCCCTATTTTTTCAGACAATTTATCCAGTTAGTCAAGGCAATTTTGCATTCTAATCCTGTCCTCCGGCATCCAGTCTTTCCCAACTTGACATTTTCTGGAAATTTAATAAGCATGCTCTTCTTCCCATCTAGGTCATTAATGAAAATATTGAATATAACACAGCCAGGGCAAACTCTTGCAGAATTCCATTTACGCGTCTGTTTGCATGAGGAATTCATGGCAGAGCAATCAGCAGAAGTTAGTAGGCAGATGCATCTAACTGTTACAATTATCTCTTCTTCTAAGTCAGCACACTTTGACTTGAATGCAAACAATTCAGATTCAAACTATACGGTTTAAAAATCCAAATATGATTGCATCTGCTCTCATCTGAGCAGTCTGTTTCACAAGGGACCCATTTCAAAGCTCATTATAGCTAATGAATGCCTTCTATAAATTTCAGTGGGCCATGAATCAGGGTTGAAAAAAGGCTAAACATGATCCTTCACTGACACTAAAATAAAGTTTTGCAGAAGTCAGCATTTGATATTTTAAAAAATATTGTGATTAATTAAACTAACGAGTCAGCAAAACTGGTCAAAAATTTATTTTTCTCAAACTTTGTATTTTCACTGAATGATCAAGGAGTAAATTGAACACATTTCAAATTTATTATGCAAACATCTAAGATAAATTATCACTCAGACCTAATTATCCAAAAAATATCTCAGCATAAGCTGATGGTGGGCCTCATTGAAACAGATCTGTGAGTTCAGAGTCAGCCTCTTCTAGCTCTCATGGAGTTTGAAATGTTAAATAAAGATTAGTTTCCTACAGCCTCTGGCAGTCAAATAATTTTGCAAATTTGTAGCTGATGGCTTATCTGCATAGATTCAGAGATAGTGAACTCATTGTAGAGGACTGCTGTAATTACCCTCAAATTATGTATCAGAGTCCCTTAGACTAATTTCTGCCTAGATTTTATTTCCTTTAAAAAATAAAAGTGATTAAAGAGTTAACAGAATTTCACTACAGCAAGAATTTCACTATAGTGTTTTTGATGATTCTAGAAAATTGTTATTTTAATTCCAAAGACTAGTTATCATCAAAGTTAAAATTTTGCAGCTGGGAGTCTAAACTTGGCTCATTTCAGCTGAGTTCACATACAATGACACTTGAAGGATCACAAGACCCTTTCCCTTTTATATTTCTGTTTTCCATACAAATACTTCAGGTGTAACCCCTAATTCTCCTCTTCCACTTGGTAGAAGTAAGTGTCCTTACAGCCTTTTTTATACAGCCCCCAGCTGTGGATCTTCACTAAATGCTCCTTACGTTTCCCTGCATCATCCTTCAATCTGATTTCACCAGAAACTCTTCACCAGATTCTAGTGCTATCACTAAATTACAAGCTGAGAAAATCACACAAGCCGTGTATCTTGAACAAGACAGAGTTTTTAAAAATAGCTTCATTTCAAACTAAGGCATTGAGACCCTGGAACAATTTGCCCAGATATGTTTTGGGTGCCCCATCCCCTGAGGTGTTCAAGACCAGGCTGGAAGTGTTTTTGAGCCACCTGGTTTAGTGGGATGTGCCCTTGCCAGTGGCAGGGAGTTGGAACTAGATGATCTTTAATGTCCCTTGCAACACAAATCATTCTATGGTTCTGTGAATTAACACTGGATGTCTGCAACATTCAAATTCAAGTCCTCTGCCCTTACACACCGGGGGCAGGCATCATCATACTTTTCTATGATTTATATCCTGCTGTTTGGACTATCTTTAAAGATTCTTTCAGCTGCCCTTTTCTTTCCTGCCATATTCCAGCACGCATTTCTGTACCTAACCTTCCACATTGCCCTCTATGTGTGCACTGCTCTCTGCATTTAATGATGAATACCTAATTGCTTTCTGTTTGTGTGAGCTTGCTCAAACCAGGGTAGCAGCAAGAGAGCAGTCACTGATGAGTGTAGGGCAGCCCACCAGACACGCTGGGCAGGAGACTATCCTAGAAAAACTTGGAGTGACAAAACAAACAAACTGAAAACCAGACTGTTCTTTCACGAGGGCAATGGGAAGGATGATGGAATAGAGGAAGAGGGGGACTACTGAGACACAGGCTAGAGTCTTCTCTTCAAAAAGACAGGTTCTGTTTGCTAACAATAAGCTTATAATATTTCTCTATTGTATTTTTTGCTTCAAAACTTGTTTCATCTTACTGTATTTTTTTACTGCAAGAGAGTTATCTTTCTCTGAATTTCAATTACCTTGATTGTCCTGTTCAGGATGCCTCATGTGTCAGGTGTTCTGCTCATCCATCACTTTGCTATGGGAAGCGTTCCTCTTCTATGGGTGCAAACTGAGAATGTCAGAAGGGGGTTGCTGCTTGTTTGCATAACACTGAATATTTTCCCTGTGTGACGCAGTTTAGTAATTTGGTGGTCTAGCTGGAAATATCTGATTTGTAGTTTGAAATCTGGAAAATCTTAAACCATGTAACACTGTGAACCTTCAGCTGGGACAGCCACTTATGTACCCTGCACGAAGATACTGCTGTTCACCTGGGCCCTCCACCCTCTTGTCCTGCTCACTTGTTTTGACTTGTTTCAGGTGCTTTAGGAAACAAATTGTGAATATGCCTATAGGGAAGGTGTTTGGGTTTTTTTGCAAACACTCAAGTAGACACTTGCTGTGATAGAGTTACTGCCACATGAGCTTTGCCAGAGTCTAGCCTATCATCCTGTGAAAACATACTATTTATCTTTCAGTAGACAGGACAAGTATTGACCTGAGCTCACAGCACAAGACCTGCAACACTTACTGAAGTTTTCATGCTAATGATAAATCTAATTAGGAATTTGTAAAAAGACCTTTTTTGTGTCAAAAATATAGGGAGGAAAAATTAATATATTCTTATAGACTTCACTTGTGATTTTTAGATAGCTGCTTCAGCATCTGTTTTTCAGTTTTACTTTCAGGAAGAAAAAATAGGCAGTTTTTTGTGGAAGGTGCTGTAAAAATGTGAAAACCTCAAAGTGGTTTTGCAATTAAAGCAAATTAAACCTCTCTTCTCATAAAATCTACTAGGTTGATAATTTGGTGAAGACAGAGTTTGCTAAATTTAGATTTTATTTTCATTACAACATACTGTGAAACAATCCATTTCAGTCAAAAGGCATCATTCCATGATATTTTTTTCATCTAAACCACCTTGAGCTTTGATAGCCGCAATTCAGCCTAGGAAAGGAAGACTTCCCAAGGCAACCACATGGAACTGAAAATTGCCTCTGACAGAATTGTATTATAGGCACATTTGATGATTATGCAACACACATGTGTGGCTGAGACCACTCTCCCTCCCTCAACCATGTCACATATTTTGCTAAGAGGAGCCACTTTTTATCTGGAGGCACAACTGCAATGCCTGCTTGTGTGTCCAGCAGCACCACCCTTTGACATTTTCTTGACCATGAGCAGTCATGGTCATCCACCAGCACCCCTTCCTCCTGCTGGTTTAACCAAGCCTCTGACTGTTCAGATTCACTCTGAGGGTCCTAATCCCCTGGTAGAGTTCCACAGGCAGGAGATTTTATATGTTTAGATATATAACTTTCTAGTTGAATTTTGAAAGTACCCTGGGTATTCCAGTAGTTCATTTGGACTGCAGTATAACTTATGCACATCTCCACTTCTCTTCCACATAAATGTGTACTTCATGCTGCTGCATAAAGTCTTCCAGTCTTGGAAGAAGTGTCAGAGCTGCTCCTTAAAAATAGAAAAGAGTGTATTTTCAACAATCCTAAATCCATCCCAAACTTCCAGCCTCCCACAACTGTTCTAGTCCTGTGATACAAAATGTCATCACAATAGAGGTTTTATACCCCCAGCTTCCCACAGGGAGGAATGAAACTGGTGCTGGTGGCAGGATTTTCAATATGTGAGGTGCCTTCCCATCAGATAAAAGTGAAATCTAAGGTCCTTATGCTCAGGGAAAATCACTGACTTAAGTGTATCAAACAAAACATATTCCAGAATTATTCCATGCAAAACCAAGATGTCAGGCAGTATCTCTTAAGAAAAGTAATCTGCAAATCAGTGACTTTAGTTCGCAAGCCTATTTGTACCAGATCCTCAAGTTAATGGTCTTTTGTTAATTAATTAGTTTATAAGTCTGAGTTAAGTGTACTGCAATTCCCTTCTGAATTTCCCTTATTAGAACAATCTATCCCACAACCTCAGTTACACAGATCAGCTTTACATAATGGGAAAGGTACTTGTCAAATATAAAATGCAACCTCAAGAAAACAGGCAGTCTCTAGTCACACTAGGGACATATTCTTGTACTAGTCAAAAAATGCAAAGGTTATTCTGAGTTCATTAAATGCTGTTTGCCAGTGTGCACATGTGAAAATAAATTTGTCTGCAGTCTGAAGTTTCTTATAGAAACAATTCTCATAAAATCAAACCACCAGTCTCTCAGCACAGGAACTCTTGTATCTGTTGGCTGGTTTGAGGTGCAATTAGCTTATTAAAAATTTAAGAAAATAAGCAGTTAAGTAGTGGAGTTTGTTCCTCTATCCCAGTTAAGGAGAAGGACAGCCTCATGCCTTGTTACAATTTAAAGTATCTCTCCAGCCTGGAAGTTTTTGTTACTGCTCCCATTTCAGAAGAAGATTTCATCAGCATTTACATCTCTGTTGAGGTACAGATCTCTTTGGTTTTTGGCAGGAATACAAGGGAAACCAACATCATTTGATCTCTGGAGCAAATGCTTAGTTTTGTCAGTGTGCATTTAGCAGTTAGACTGTGCCCTGGGACAAATGACTGAAATTCTGCTCACTTCTCAGCTTGGGCACCTCTGCTCTGAATGCTTAGAAGTCCTGCCTTGCTGGGGCCCAGGACACTGGTGAGTCACAGGAAAGGGAAGAACAGTGCTGTGACCTTTCTCTCATCATTCATTAAAAGCACTTTCCTGTAGTCGTGTGGGGAGCTAAATCCTGGTAGTGTACAGAGGGAATCCTCAAAGCATATGAACAGGGTCAAGTTCATAAGGGATGAGCAGGATAAGACACCAAGGTGGCTGTACAGAGCCTGGGAGCACATAGGGACATCCATACCTAGGCATGCAGAGACCTGTACAGTAAGGTGATTGCTGGGTTTGACAGCAGCCAAGTGCCTGTGTTTTATTTCCTGTTCCTGTTCTCTTCACTGGGTTTCATCTTGCCTCTTTTTTCCTTTTCAGAAAGGGAGAAAATTTCACCTACTTTCTCTGCTGGTGGTGTACTCTCTGGAAATGTAGATAATGCCTAAGAAAACAGAAATAACAACCTAAAGAAACCCATGCCATCAGGGGAAGACCACAGTAAGATCAACCTTAAAACCCACCCATAACCAAGATCCTTCCTTCTCCCACGTGCTTGTGTCCTAAAGGACATTATCATGAAGGCAAAGCCTGATGTGTTGTTGACTCTTCAGCCCAGCCTTCACCCAGGCAAAGCCCCAGTAAAAATGGTGTTTCATGAGAATGAAAATTTGTCCAACACATACTAAACAGAGATTTTATCAGAGAAGTTATTGCAGCAGGGCTAGAAATGACAGCTGACAAAAAAACATAAGAAAAGGATAGCAGGTTTAGTGAGATCATGGTGACTACAAACAGGGGAGATGTGGCTAAGTTATGTGCCAAAAATATATCTAGTTGATGCAGCTTCTGATCTCTTCTGTGCCTGGAGGCACACAATAAATTATATAAAAGTATTTATAACAGAACTTTCTTGAATTGAGTCTGACTTCAGAAGTGTATTTATCAAATGGCGAAATCCACACATGTAATTTTAAATTTATTGCAGCAGATGAAATGTGTGTTTGGCTCATAATCAGTAAGTACAATTCACCAACTATTTTACAAAGGGCTGAAATTTTTTCATTCGTATCTAGCTGTTGAATCCCTCTCTCGCTCCTTTACATGAAAAGAAGTGATGATGTGCACATTTTCTTGAGGTTTTGGGTCTCTTTTAAAACTTCTGTTAATTCTCCCATAAGCATTTTGACAGCAGATCAGCAATTATATGATGAAACAAACATGTCTTTCTGCCTTCTAATGACAAAATCAAAACAAAATAGATAAATACTACCAGATGAAAAGACTTGTTAATTAAGATCATTAACCATGGGGGTTTTTTAATGCCTTTCATCTTTTATTAAATTTTGATTGAAAGATATTGAAAGTAAGTAGTCTAATCTGTAAAAAGTGTATTATCTCTAGAGGGCAACACAGCTTCTCCTATTCTGCACAATCATTTTATATAGCATTACTGACAACAGGAAATCATTGCCTGGTGTACTTTTAAGATCGAAAAATACTGCATCAAGAAGAGGAAAACCTTTTGTTCTGTGTATTTATATTTCAACTTGAATGTATATGTAAAAAAGTTTTTTACACTCCCTCTCTGATATGATGCAGAATGCAATGTACCTTGGAATATTTGCCTCACAATAGACTAGGGGATACACTTGTGGAAACTTAGCATCTTAGAAGTCCATCATCTTTCCTACCTGACTCATATAGTTAGAAAAACTTAATGTCTGACACAGCAAGTGAAAATTAACACGGCTTGACATGAATGCTAGCCAAGTTGTGATTTAATGTCTATAAAACACTGTGAACTCTTACATACTGTGTTTTGTAACTGAACTCATGTTTGGGTACTCAGTAGCTCTCCAGAACAGAAACAAGATCCACGGCATGACTTTGACATCAATTAAGCTTTTCTCATTTATGAGCAGAAACAGGTCAGACTGAATTTTGGATTTCTGTGTCATGAAGGGAGATGGACTAAGCAGAACTAAAAACAAATATATTGCAGTTACATTTTTAAGGATGTCCTTGATGGGAGCAATTTTTTCAGGATCCATGTCTTTCAGAATTCAGAGTTTTGTAAGCTATTTTTTAATAAAGATATGCTGCTTGCATGTGTTTTCAATTCATTCATTCATTATTTCTTTCATTCATTCATTCATTCATTCATGCATTCATTCATTCACTCTTCTAAATACTCTGTGCTTGGCAAAACGGGATGTAAATTTAGTCTGCAGCTGTTCCCACAGGCTGTTGAGTTTAATTGAAAGTAGAAGTGATCCAGTGTCAAAGTGGGCATTAAAACAGAAGTCTACAGGAAATCTTGGGTTTGGTGCATGAGGCTGATAAACTCCCTGGCTGCTGAGCCCAGGCTGTGTCACTGCTTTTGTGAGTGACACCACTGCTCTGGAGGGAAGGAGTCCTGCTCTGCACCCCTCTAAAATGTGAGACCTGTGTTTGTCCTAACACAGAAGATGGCTGTACAGAGTTAGCAGTGTGCCGCTGCGTTCAGCACAATTGAAAACTGTGTTTGGCAAATGTTTTCTCCCTTTGGCTTTGTCTTTCCTATGTACATGGATAAGCAAATTAAACCCCATTCTTAGTGTGGTAATAGCTGGACTGTGCAAAGCAAAGCAAACACGCACAGCAGACAGTGATGCTTGCTCTTACTGAAGTTCCAGGTACCAACCTATTACCAGGTAGGGATTTCCCCCTTGGGACAGCCTGTTTGCTTTGCCCACCTAAACTCTACATCAAATGTAGTACCCTTTGCTGTTCAGCAATCCTACCTTATATTTATTTCTGGAGAAACCAAAAATCACTACTGGCAAATAATTGTGGCCTGCCTCCTTTACCCTGAGGAAAGAGAGGTTCACAGAACTCACTTGGCAGCTCTGAAAAGGCAGTTGAGTGAAGTTTGGTTGTAATGTTTTTGCAAGATTTGCAAGTTTTGCAAGGATAGGCAGCATCCCCACAAGAGGTTGATTGCTGTAATGGAGAAGAAAATCTTCATACCTTCTGCCAGGCATCCATGTCTGATCTTCGAGTATGAGCGTGAAAATACCTAAAAACAAAAACCAAAAACAAAAAAACACCACAAAACAAAACCAAAAGGAAAAATCCCAAACCTCTGAAAAGCAGGCGAGAAGGCGACTAAGGGGTTAAAAATGTCGAGAGTTGTGTAAGAAGGGACAGCTGTGCAAAGGGAGAAATCCCTGCAGTTCTGAGGGTTAAAGTGTCTTCCTGCAAGTAGTTAAAAATCCGACTGCCTGCTCCTCGCAAACGGAGGCAGAGAAGCAGGAGGTGATATTACTTCAGCACCTTATTTTGCAGTCTGAAGGGATTTTCTTGGCCGGCCTCCTTTCCTTTGAGAGGACACCTTTGCCTGCTGTGCCCGTTCCGCTGCACTGTCGCTCCGTTCCCCCGAGCCTCGGGAACTGCCGCCAGAGCCTCCCGTTAGCCCTTCCCAAACCGGGTGCTAACACAGTTTTAAGAGTTTAATAACATGCTATACGTTTTGATTAAAAAAAAAACAAAAACAAAACCAAACAAATAAACAACAAAAAAAATGCAGTGTTAACTGTGGAGCAATTTTAATTATCGGGAACACACTTTCTGCCTTTCACACGCACAAGTTGGTGAAAAGAACACCTGAGCTACCGTGAGAAACTAAATTTACAAAATATAGGAAAGTACTTTGGAGCGTCTCCTCGGGACAGAGTTTTCTGCAATAAATTCGAGGGAAAAAAAAAAAAAAAAAAGCCGTCTCCGAGATAGCCTTAAACTACTTGAATAAGTTTAGCAACTCAGCCAAAACCCTTGTCACCCTCTTACCTCCCCATCCCAGCAGTTTTCAAAGAATTCGAGGATGAAATATCTAAAATAAATCCCCAATCTTTCCGTAGTGACTGCTTTCGCATTTCCAGAGCCTCTTCATCCGAGACAAGGACATCGTCCTGCTGCGGCGGGCATCCCCGGCCGTCCCGTTTCGAGCCGCTGTGTGGATGCGCGGCAGAGCCTGGGGGTCTGCAGGCACCTTCTCCATCTCACCTATTTCCAGGCGATTTCACGGAGATTCATTCTCCCATAAAGGCATGGAGCTGCTCATCTGCCCACAAAAACGAATTCTGGACAATTTGCTCTGCAAAAAAAAAACAAGCCCACCGACCTAAGGAGTGCCGCGATGTGTCCCTCGAGGGAAAGCAGAGCACCTCGTCCAGGGGGAGAGAACCGGCTGTGATTTGGAGTAAAACACGCCGAGTTTGGAGGACGCGCCGGCGCCCGCTGCCAGAACGCGTGCGACGCGGGCAGGGGCGGCCAGCCCCGCGCCTCCCCGCCGCTCCCACCGGCACCGCGTGGGTCAGCCACGGAGCTCGGCCGGAGCTCCCCTCGGCTGCCCACGGGGCCCCCGCACACACCGGGGGGCGCTGCGAGCCCGCGGCTGCTCCGGCCGCGCCGCCCGCGCTCCCCCGGCTGCGCGGGTGCGTCCGCGTCGGGGCGGAGAGGGGAAGGGGGCCTTGGGCACGCAGCTATCGCTCTCGAGAGAAGCAGCGGTGCAGCGACGGGGAGAAAGTCCGGGCGAGGTGCGGAGCCTTCTGCTCGGCAGCAACCGGGACGTGCGAGTGGCTGGCTTGATTGCCAGCGGAAGGAGAGCTGGCGAGGCGTGGGAGAACGGCTTTGAGTGGCACAGGCATACACATGCACATCCTCCCGTCTCAAGGGATGAGGACAGGGGTAAAGCAAAGTATGTTGCCGGCAATAATTATAATAATAATACTTAAAAAATAAAAGTATTCTTTTCCTCGTACTCGCAAAAGAAATTTACACGGATTGACATCGCCCCAGAAGCAAAAGCAGTTCAAAAAGAAGCCTCCCGCCCAAGCATCTCTCTTTCTATAACAAGGGATGAACCCTCACATGCCTTCTTTCTGCGTCCCCGACACACAGGGCAGCCCCGAGGCTCCAGCCGGGAGCGGGGCCGCTCCCAGCATCGCCTCCCTTGGGACACCAACTTTGCGCAAGCGTCGGGGCTCCCTTTCTGCTTTTTGCACTTTGCAGAGCAGTTTCGCTCAGGCTGAAAAGCAGAATTCTCCGATTGCCAAGATCAAGATTACTCCACAGGAGGTTGGTCCATTATTCAGCTCCTCACCGGGCCTTGCAGGCAATATAAGTATGCTTCTTGAAAAATTGTGCTCTTCTCAAGAAGTAATACAGGATCCCAGTTTGTTTCGAAATCCACAAGTGTAAAATGGAATTACTCTGTATTTAAAGTGCCCCACTAAAGCTCCTATGCACTTGCCATTATCCCCTATTTCCCTAATCCCTTTTTTTAAAAAGTAATTCCAAGTGGCAGTTAGAAAACCATAGAACAGGAAACACAGTAATTGTCCTAAATAGTGCAGGTTTTCCTCAATACACACCTTCCTGATGTGCAACAATTTCTCCATACACTTTAGCAAAAGAGAGACAGTTTGCTTAAAACGATGCCACAAGTGAAAAGTGAAAAATTAGTGTTCTACTTTTTAAAACAGATATTGCAAAATGTGCTCTCCTCCATGGAATTTTTAATATATCTTTATTATTAAAAAAAAAAAAGTGTAATACAGTGAGCTTAGAAAGTGACTGTTTATTCTAACATAAGGTTATTCTGATACAGCGAAAGAGTTTTGTCCTTTTATCATAAATCTGGCAACAGCATGAGCAACTGCACACCTAATTTCCTCATACATTTTCCCAGCTCCTTCTTCTCAAAGATAGACCAGAGGTCGCTTCATGGAATGTAACTGAAATGTGACAGGTTTTGGCAAGTGCATACTTACTTTCAGCCACTCGTACTGAAAGATTTGTTGGACTGCATCAAGTATCCTTATTACATCACCTTTACAGCTGTGAACGTGTTGATGGCTGGATTAGCCATCACATCCACAAATAAAGCATTAGATATTTCAGTTCTTGATTTCTGCTTTTGCATTCCTAGACTGGAATCAAGGAGAAGTCAACACCTTTTGATCACAGTTTAGTCTCATCAGGCACAGTCTGAGGGTAGCAGGAAAGGCACTACCAGCAGGCAGAAATGAAGTGGTGTTTTACATCACTTCAGCTGTACACATCTCCCATCACTGCTCTATTGAAAATTTAAACTGAAAAATGACAATAAAAAACTGGAATAATGGGTAAAGCAGGACACGAAATTCGATAGACATTGCTACAAGCTTGAAGGGAAGCGACTTAAAAGGTCAGAGAGCAAACGGGAATGGCCACAATCATCTGAAGGCAGTTGGAAGGTAAGTTGATGGACACCGGTTTGACCTGCAGGTCAGCAAACTAGTTTAACTCTACCTTGATCTGCACAACGCAGAGACAAGTTCCCGGCTCCTATCAAGCAACTCAATGCCCTTATCTGGAAGGGTTTAGTAAAAGTAAATCCACTACAAAAAGGAGCTATTCAGCCTTCAAGTGCTGGGTTTTGCTGGTAAAAGACAGAAAAAATATGTGTGTTCTCACACAGCCTGGATCCAAACTGGCAGCTCCCAAACAGCAGCAGCACACGCTCCTTCCTGGGTGAAGGATGAGTTTTGCTGCTGGCTCTATCCCACTGCCAGACAGTCCCGAGATGGAGCAACCAGTACCCTAAATAAATCATCAAACTCCTCGACAACACCATTTTGATAGTGTTCTCTTTTCAGGTGGATATCCAAGAAGCAGTATTAAAAGTTTCTCTCTTCTCCATTACCCTTTTTACTAGATGCTCAGACCATTTCATCAGGACCAAAATTTTAAAGTAACATAACCACTGCCACTCACTCGCACTGGGGAAATCAGGTGCTGCTACATCACCCTATTCACATGGTATTAAAAAACAACAAAAAAAAATCAGAGCAAACTGTAGCTTTGTTTCAGTAGCAAACTTTGCAGGCCTCTCCTGGTTGTATTTGTAATGAAGAAAAATCTGACTCTAGATCAGAAAAAGTCAACCAGAGCAACTCTTGTTGCTAGTGGTTGCTAATAGTCCCACCTAACCCTTACACCATGCAAGGAACCAAAATCTTGAATGCATCTGGAGTTGACTGGTCTGTGCTTTTTGCCCTGCAGTTTTGCCCCGTTGTTTAAGATACTACTAATGTGTTTTACATACGTGCACAAAAGATCATTCTGCTATGCAGATTACATGCTCTAGCCCTAATTTTTCAGTACCCCAACAGTGAGCATCACCTCCCTAGGTAACACAAGAGACCAGATTTCCAAATAGAAACAACATGACCTCCACACGCTTCCCCACCCCCATCTCCCCACCCCCCAAACAAGGTGGCAAAAGGAAGTTTTAGGAGTTTGAGGGGTTTGTGGCTTGGTTTCAGTTTCGGTTTGGTGTTTTGGGGGTTTTTGCCAAAACGCTAATCAAATGCACAATTGTGTTTTTATTGTTGTCTAGGGGGAGCTTGTGGGAAAGATTTAAAGGACACAGTAAGGGCGGCAGCGCTTGACCGGCTGGCTGACAGCACCCCGCAGCCCCTGAAATTGCCCAGATTCCCGGTCCTGCGGGGAAAACGCCCCCGAACTAGAAGGGAGTTTTCACACGCAACCGCGAAGTTTCCCAGCCCTGAGACCTGAAGAAGCTAGCGCTGGCTACGGCAATTAGCATCGCTCCCAGCCACAACCACCTCACCTCAAAACAAAAGCGCAGGACCACTTTTTCTTTTGTCTTTTAAAGCAATAATGACCATCAGCATTTCAATATTAAATCTCCTTTCACAATGGATCTGGCGTGATGTGAAACAAAAATTTCAAGGAGGAGGTATATGCAAAGCAGCTTCTCAAACATACTCAGATTTGTGAGAGGCGCTGTAAAATTATTTTGATAAAAAATTTCCTTTAAAAAAGGGCTAATGCCTTTCATTTAGTTTCCTTTGATGGCAGAACAACTTACCCATTTTAATGAATCAAAGCTGCTCTCAGTATGTGCTAAAATTTACGTTGTATGTTTTCTCTGCAACTCTAGAGAACAACTCATGCCATAAGAGTTCAAAGTAAATCATTGACTGTAACGATGGACTTAAATGAAGAAAAACAACTGGCTGACCTAAGGTAGAATGATTTTCTGGAGTTTATTAATACCATTTAAAATATTACAGATAAAAATCAATTACATTTCATGCATTTAAAATGCAAATCTAAAATGTTCCAGCGAAGGGCTTTTCATTTCAATGTGAAATATCCAAATTATTTCAACATTACAATGAGACAATTAGTTTGCAGCATTGCAAACTGCTAATGTAGTGTCAGGAGTGTTTATTAACATTTATCAATATTATTTTCAGGAAATACACATAGGCCAACGTTAGTTCAGTTTCACTTGGACAGTTTATTTAATACATGGGTTGTGGCAAACCCACTTTATGAAATATAGGAGAACTCTCACCGTAACTATACCTGAACTGCCAGCAAATGCAAATAAGTACATGCTCCATTAAATTAAATGTCATTCAACATTTATCAAATATTGTTTGCTTAATTACAGTTGTATGCCTAGCTAAATTAATATTCAAGCAAAACCTATATCCTGAAGTGTGATTTGATGCACACTTCAAGCAAGGAGTCCAGAAAAAAATACTGCAGTGAAGCAGGACTGCAACAAGAATATTTTCTCGTGACAGACAAAGAAATAAAAATTTAAAAGGAAAAAAAAAGCTCAAGTGTACTTCAATATATTTTCAAATATTTACTGGAAGAAATGTACAAGAAAAATACTATACAAAATCGTCTCCTGGACAACTGCACCTCACACCGATATATTGGTGGAGTTTTATTTAATTGTTAGCTAATCTAGAACGATTTCCCAGTGGTACAAACCTATAGGTTCAGACGCATTTTACAAATATTTAATTTTTCTATTCCCCCCCGGTCTCCCTTTTTTGGCATTGGAAATACATCTTCACTTGAAACCCACGGTTCTTCTTCATCTGTCAGAAGTTAAAAAAAAATATATGACTTTCAACCTAATTATTTTCAACGTATTTCGCGATTCCTGCTCAAACGAGAATTATACAAATATGCTGGCAAACGCAGTGAAATTCGGACTCGAGGAGGTAAACGATTTGTTAAAATCGAAAAAAAAAAAAATAAAGGGGGAAGGGAAATAAGCACACTGCCGCTCCGGTCCCGGGAGCAGACGGGCTCCGAGCAGGTACCGGGATGAGGGCAGGTCCGAGTGTCAGCTCGGCGCTCTGCGGGGCACGGAGCGCGGCTGGCGGCGCTGCCGTCGGAGGCCCCGCCGCGGAGCAGCGCCGGCCCGCCCGCCCCGCCGGGCCACCGAGGCTGTACCGGCGCCGGTGGCGGAGGGTGGGAGTACGGGACAGTTTCCAGCAGCAAAGCGAGAGGGGACGTGGGTGTTTTTTCCGCTCTAAAAGCAGCACGAGGCGGGGGGGGGGGGGGGGGGGGGTCTCAAGGCGAAGAGGGAAGGAGGCGGCGGCGGGGCCGCCCCATGGGGGTCGCGGTTCTCCGCCCTTGCCGAGCCGCTCCCCTGCCCCCGTCGCGGGGGTTGCGCGGCTCGGCCGCACCGCCAGCACCGTGCGGGGCTCCGGGAGGGCAGCGGAGCGGCCGCGAGGCTGAGCGCTGTTCTTGCGGAGCCGTGCCAGCTACTTACGTGTCCGCGTCCCCGCCGCAGGGCTGCGCGCTCGGGGGGCTGCGCGACCAGGAGGGCGGCGGGACTGGGGGGCGCGACGGCCCCGAGTCTCCGCCGGTCACTCCAGGCCGTTGCGGTGGCCGGGCTCGGGGGGCGGCAGCAGCTCCGGGGAATGGCAGGGCGGACTGCCGGCCGCGCTGTGCTCGCTGTCGGTGTCGCTGCCCTTCTTGCCGCCGGGGCCGGGGCCGCCGCCGGGGCCGCCGCCGCCGGGGCCCCCGGCGCCTCCGGGGCCGCTGTGGGTCTTGACGTGCTTGCTGAGGTGGTCGCTGCGCATGAAGCGCTTGTTGCAGACGGGGCAGGCGAAGCGCTTCTCGCCCGTGTGGGTCCGCAGGTGCCGCTGCAGCTCGTCGGAGCGGGTGAAGCGCTTGCCGCAGAAGAGCCAGTTGCAGACGAAGGGCCGCTCGCCCGTGTGCCAGCGCAGGTGCGCCTTCAGGTGCGAGGTTTTGCCGTAGACCTTGCCGCAGCCGGGGATGTGGCAGCTGTGCAGCCCCTTGCGCCGCAGGCTGGCCCCCGCCGGCCCCAGCCGCTCGGCCTCCTGGCAGTTGGGGCAGTCGCAGGTGGCGCGCCCCGAGTAGCGGCGGGCGGAGGAGCGCGGAGAAGCGGCCAGCGGCGCGGCGGGGCCGCCGCCCAGCATGGAGCCCCCGGCGCCGGCCAGCGGCGAGGGGGCCGAGTCCGGGTAGGAGCCGGGCAACACCGGCTTAAATCCGTCCATGAGATGCTGCCCGGCGGGGCTGAGGAGGTGCGAGGAGGCGCCGCTGCTGAAGGCCGAGTGGCCCAGGCCCGAGTAATCCGAGTTGTAGCCTCCCAGTGGCGAGTGGAGCGAGGTCTGGAGTCCGCCGGGCGCCGGGTGCAGCGAGCCGGGCAGCGCGGCCGCCCCGTTGGGGCTCTGCACGTCGATCCAGCCGGCGCCCACGTCCCACCAGCTGGAGGCGCCCGCTGAGCCAACCTCTCCTGCGCCGAGCCCCGGGTGCGAGGGCTTGAACCAGGACTCGTAGGGGTGCGCCATGCCCACCCGCGGGTAGATGCCCTGCAGCCCCTCCACCGACGTGTGCACCTTGGAGATGAAGACGGGCTGGTGAGCCGCCGCCTCCTGTCCTGTCGCCCCGCCGCCGCCGCCGCCGCCGCCGCCGCCGCCACCGGCGCTGCCCGGCGCCTGGAAGACGGAGTAGTCGTTGGCGAAGGGCGAGCTGGCGGCCGCCGCGCTGCTGGAAGTGAGGGAGAAGGCGCTGGAGCCCGGCGAGCCGCCGCAGCTGAACGAGTCCGAGACGAGGGCGGCCGCCGCCGCCGCCGCCGCTGCCGCCGCCGCCGAGGAGCCGTTCCGCGCCGCGCCCGCCACGCCGAAGCCCGGGAGGCCGGAGCCCACGGCGCCGCAGCTGCCCGCCGAGGCTGAGGAGGAGGAGCGTTTCCAGGGGTGGAAGCCTTTGCCGAAGGAGGACGTGCTGTCCGAAAGGGCGGACGGCGAGGGGCTGGGGCTGCCGATCTTGTTGCAGGTCGCGGCGAGCATGGCCAGCGGCGTGGAGCCTACCCGCGGTTCCTCCTGCGGGCACAGAGGGGAGAGGGCCGTCCCGCCGGCGTCAGGGATGGAGCGGCCCCGCGCCGCCGCCCCGCGCCCCGCGTTCCGCGCCCGGCACCGCTCCGCCGCCCGGCCCCGCTCCGCTCCGCCGCCCGGCCCCGGGCGCAAAGTTTCGCGCGGGAGGATTCCCGCGGGAGGATCCCTTCGCTGGGGCCGGCACCGCAGTTCTGCCTCCAAACGCCTACCGGGGCTTTTTTTCACTGTCTAACTCCCCTCCCCCGAAGGAGATCGGGAAGAGTTAAAAAAGGGGGAGAAAAAAAGAGAGGGGAAAAAAGTTGCGTCTGTTACCGTAGCTTTAAAGATGCCCCCGGCACGACGGCAGCTACGTTTCAGCCTGCTCTCTTTCCCCGGGACGTGGCTGGTCCCCGTCCCTCAGGCCAGTAAGGCTGCTTTCTTAAATATAGAATCGCAGATCTATCAAATTACTACTTTTTTTTTTTTTTTAAGCGTCCTTTAAATCAGCCTAATTTACGTAGCAACGGTAATGAAATACATATATAAATTTAACATATGTAAATATGTATGCATACACGAGTTGAACGTACCTGCTAGACACGGTGGGTTGTGTTATTTTAAAGGGAAATAAAAAGCCACAATCTGTTGCAAATTTTATAAAAAATTGCATGGGAAAAAAAAAACCGATAGTGCTGGGTTTGGGATTATATTTTTTGTCGTTTGTTGGTTTTTTTTTTCTTCCAGCAGTCACATGTAAAGAAGAAAAGCCACTTCTTCGGGGGCACAGGAACAGCACAGCCTAGGCGCTGTGGGTTGTTTCTACAAATGCCCTTAAAACCTTTTCTTGCTCACTGAAAAGTGACTCTGCCCCTTTTCCCCCTCTCACTCTTTCTTTTCTCCTAAATTCACTTGTACTTAAGCTAAAAAAAAAAAAAAAAAAAAAAAAAGGAAAAGAAAAAAAAAAAACAGGCTGAATAGAGGAGACTGATAGCCCCGGTCAAGACAGGGGTTATTTTAACCCCCTCCAATCGACAATAAAAAGAAACCAATTAAACCAGCAAGAGAAAAAAAATCCTTAGACTCACCCCTAGAAGTGAAGTTGCCATCACACAAAAGTGCCCTCCTCTCAGAGGATCTTTTTTATATTGATAAATCAGAGGCAGTGTTTTTTTTAGAGGTGTGCAATACAATGATCAGTTCCGCCCATTCCACCACAATTGTAGCTCCCTCGCCGGCTTTGAAGTGCCGCTGAGCCGCCGCCAGCCAATCCCCGCCACCGCCGCCTCGCTCGCCGACGTGACTGCGCGAAGTCAGCAGCGCCGTCGGGCCCGGCCGCCAGCCCGCCGGCGCGGATGACCTCACGCACTCCCGTCGCGAGCTGCGGTCCCGGTCCGCGGGCACCGCTCACCCCGGGCCGGCCTACTTCGTCCCGGCCGCCCCTTTCCCTCACCCCCTTCCCCCCCCCCCGCACCCCCGTGTGCGCAATTTGACAACAGTTGGTTTGTGGGTTTTTTTGTTTTGGTTTGGTTTTGTTTGTTTGTTTGTTTGTTTTGTTTGTTTTTTCCCCCGCGGAACTGTTTATGTTTGAATTTTTATATCACCGTCATCATCATCTCAGTCTTACTATGCTTATCGGCACGGACTGGCGAGAGCTAGTCCTCCCCCTTTCCCCCTTCCCGATGCCTTCTGGTCAGCCCTTCTTCTCCCGTTGTCCAGCAAGGGCGGGGGAAACATTTCAGTCCACTGCTGCATGTGCCTCCCTCCCTTCTCGCCCTCGCCGACCGCGGTTTCAGGCGTGATTCTTGGGCGGAGGGGTTGCACAAGCGGAGTCCACCCGGGCGGCACCGGCACAATCAGGGGCGGCTTCCCGCCCCCTCGTCCCCCTCGAAGGTGAGCGCTTTGCTCCCCTCGACTTCTCGCCCAGCCCTGGGAGGCTGCGGGGAAGGGCAGAGCCCTCTCCTCCTGTCCCTGGGGGACCCCGCTCGGCCGGGCCCTGCTCGCCCAGGTGCTCTCACCCCCGCGGGCTTTCTATGGCTTTGCTTAGCTTTCCAGGGGATGTTTTTCCTCATTCTCTCGGCTTCGGTTTTGACCCGTTTCCGTGTCGTGGGGATATTGACTGTACATCATATCTATTGATCAAGGGAGTAATGTACATTATCATACTTTGAAGTAAGAGTGAAGTAAATTAATGAACTGCTTTCTTTCTCTGAAAGCTGACGCTTACCATAAATGTCGCGTTTCTCTCTGAGAGCTGCTCTGAATGATTTTAGCCTGTTGAGAAGGCGTGACAGGCCAGCCCAGAAGGAGGAAGGGGTGGGGGAAGGAGGGAACTCCGTTTAACAAATAAAAAAGAATTAACTTCATTGCTTTGGTCTCCTTCTATAATGATATTCATTTTACAGACCTAACGCACACTTGTTTAAATTTCGGGTTTAATTTAATCAATACTATCACCCGCAAAGAGGGGAAGAACATTTCCCGGAGATACTCCCTTGTACGAATGCTTATTAACTTTTTATCTCCACTTTCTTTATCTGCTGGAGATGGGGAGGAACTATTAAGACATAGATCAGAAACCGTAAGAGCAAAACAAGCATCGTAAGCATTACATTTTAGATGAACACAAAATCGCATTTTGTGGTGTGCCAGGTTAGGTAAAAAGATCGACACGCATTCCTTTCAGCCCCAGAAAGTCTGAGAGACTTTGCCATACACCGGGGAAGTAGAAGCCTTTAGTGATATATCTCTTTTTAGGACAGCCTCGACGGGTGGGTCTTCTATTCGCATCCGTATTTTGTCTGCACTTGTCTGCCCAGAGGAAACGTGTCCTTTTTTGATCTTTTCATGTTTGTTTGTTCCGATGCTTGCCTTGACTCCTTTGATTTGGGGTCGAAAATCCTTAATTTTCAGTGCGCTTTTCCTTTAAAAGCACCGTGTGGGAAATTATGAAAAACTCGTTGTAAAAATAGTCGTGGGAGTCTTTACAAGGGAATTTAACTGAGAGGAAAAAAAAAAAAAGGCAAATACATCAGAACAGAAATCACAAAACTCCTGCCAGTGGGCATCCTCCTGCTACTCTGATAATTTCCCCGAAACTGGAAAAGCAACAGCTTCTGAACTTTGAGAGCGGTGAGCTGATATTTTCTGAATTCGCCACGGAAGCATCTGTAACCTTCCTCCTTTGTATACATTGCCTGCTGGGCAAAGGATTTAAGCAAGCTTACAATTTTGTTTGCATTTGCCTTATTGACCACTGCACTTAAGGGTGCAGTACATCAACATAATATGCAGGTGGGGGCGGAGGGGGGAGCCAGAAAGAGAGGTTTTCCAGAAATTAATTAAAACTTTTTTTTCCCCCCATTTGAAGTTTAATGTACAGAAGGAGATAAATGTTCGTGCCGTTTCTTGAAAACCTGTGGGATCCACTCTCAATAAAGCTAAAATCTATTAGCATTCTGTATGCATCTGCAGCATAAATTTCATTTGAATTTCAAATTTAATAAACCAGGAGGTTTTTAATCATCCCTGGTTTTATTTGTTTGATATTAACATGCTTATTGACCGGGTCTGTTGACCAGTTTGATCATTACAGGACAGCAAAAAGTTAATTAAAACGACCACAGCTCCTTAATCATATCATCTGTCTCATCCATGTCTCTCCCTTTATTACAGCCTATGATGGATAGTCTCCCAGATTAATTTCTCTGTTTCTTCGATTTGGACAACAGCTTTTTGGACCTAATTTACATCCTGGGAACAACTTGCTCAAGTCTACCTAACATCTTGAGCCTACAATGTAGATTAGCAATCTCGGAACTTTAGACACAACGATAGCTGTCGCTAACCTTTCGAGAGTGGGGGTGGATTTTCTTGGAGCAAACCCCGATTCTCCGCGCTGCAACCGGCAAGCGGACAGAGATGGATAGACCCTTGTACCAGAGGTCCTCGCCTGTCTACAGACAGCGCTACCGGGGTGTAGAGGGGCATTTCTCTTTGAGGAAACAGAGGTCTGTGCTATTTGAAAAGGCGTAGCTGAAAAGATTAAACTGCAGGCTGACCACGCCGTATGCTGAATGTCCGTGTTAGCGAGAGAAAGCGTTTCACGCCACCCTTGCGCCAATTTAGGGGCACACGGGTGGGAGCCAGACTCTCCTGCCGCCTTCCTGGCGGTGCGTCTCCGCTCCACCGTCTGTCAAGAGTCCAGCGAGGAGGACTCTTCGCTCCTCGGCGTCCAGCGGCTCCTAGCTCCGCTCCCGTGGTCATGGGGGAAAGCCTCTAGGCGGGGGCCTTGTCCTCGCCCTCTCTGGGCTCCGTGCTCTGGAAAAGGCGGCGTTGCCCCCGTGTTTGCCCCACTGCCCCGTACCTGCTGCCCTGGGTAGGTGGGGGCTAGGAGGTGTCCCCTTCGCACGACACCTTCACCTAGAATCTGTCACCTGGAAGATTTACGGAGGGGTGACAAACAACTCTCCAGGCGCGCGAGGGCTCGGCTTGTGCGGGGAGCGGAGAAGGAGGAATAGGATGTAAAGGAGACAAAACGGCCACCAGTCAGAAAGGACCGTGCTGTGCCTGGCGGTCACTGAGCGAAGAGGGTGGTTAATGTCTTCCCTTTACCTCTACCTGCACCTCTGCATTGCTGTGCTTTACCTGGGACGTTTCCTTCACTGCCTCTCTGGGCACTTTGGTTGAGACCGGAGCTCCCTGCCGGGCACGGGGTGCAGCGCGGCGGGAGCGGACAGTGCGTGTGCGCCGGTGCCTCCACCTATTGCCTATGCGGGTTTTTTCTTCCGTCGGTGTAAACGTGTCCCAGGTACCCGCCAACCCTGCCGGTGTCCCCGTCCCGCTGCCCACCACGCGTTTCCCAGCCTTGAGCGGCCTGACTGCTCCTCCGCGCAGCCGGCGGGGAGGCGCCCGGCAGAGCCCGGGCTTCTCTCTGAGCCCCTTTGGGGATGGAGAGGGTACACGCCAACCTGTCTGCGGCCGGCGAAGGGGATTCACGATTCACTTAGACGTGTTTCCTCGTTTGTTTATTTATTTGTAGGGATCTGTGCTAGGAAAAAAAATTTAAAAGGCATGAAAAAAAAAAAAAAAAAAAAAAGCTAGCTGCGTCTCCGAAAGGTCCCTGTAATTAAATTAGCCCGGGAAGACATCGTGCACATGCTGGTGTGTGCATGCCTGGGGAGGGAGAGGAAGAGGCACCTTCACACCCACTGTGTTTACATCGCCGGTGTGAGCCTAGATCCGATTCGCATCTCCTCCTTCTCCCCGTTTCCTTCCCTGCCCTCCCACCCCCCCACCCCCACCACCCCCCGCTCCCCCGGTACGTTATCGCTGTGCACGCATCGGCTCCTAGGCGGTCATGTAAGTACCGGGAGGCGCCGGCGGGGAGAGCGAGCGCCCGGGCTGAGCGTGCCGGCACCGGGCGGGGCACAGCGCGGAGCCCCCGCCGCCGGTCCTTCGGTCCTGCCTAGAATAGATTTGTTTAAGCTGCTTTCTTTTTTTTTTTTTTTCCTATTATATATCACCTTCTCCCAGGCACCACTTACAGTTAAAAACTACTAAATTCTTCTCCTCAGCGGTATTGATTTCTTTTCATTCTGCTCCGTTAGGAGAGGAGGTAATGCTTCCAGATTACCCCGCGTCTCCTCCAGACGGTTGACAATTGCAATCGCAGTTTTCGGGAAGATAAATGTTACTTTGGGAATTGTGCTTAATTACGAATAATCTAGGAGCTGCTCTGGGTCCGATGGCTTAAGCACACGTGTTCAAATCATAGGACAAGCTTTTCAAGAGGGTGCCAAGATATAGTAACCGTTTGGAAAATCGGTGTGTAAGACAGGACGTTCCCATTAAATAGTCTGCCTGAAGCTGTGTCACGCCCCGAAATATATGCTATTTATATATAAACATACAAATATATAAATGTATATACACATGAGCGCCTGTGGATATGTGCGCGTATATAAATGTGTGTGACAGACACTCGCATATGCAAATCCTAAAACACCTAAAATCGTAGCGTGCAGAGAACACAGAAGAAAAGGAAAGCTTTCTACGCGTGTATGTATGTATGCATGTATATATGTATGTATTTCTTTGCTCTCCCAACTGCACAGAAGTGTCAATCTGGAAAAAAAAATTAAAACATTTTTGCTTGCTGCCGTTTGTGGAATGGAAGAATCTCTAGTCTTTCAAGAAAGTCATACCTTCGAAGCACTGTGCCAGGAAGGTTTTGCTCTCGTCCGTTCACGCACTCAGTGTGCACACAGCCGTCTCCTGAATGCAGAACTCCTGCGATTTGACTTGAGAGACCCTAATATTGATATATTTACTGTTCCTCTTACAATGTAGCTGCCACCTTTCCCTGTCGTTATTTGCCTATATGGCAGAGCAATTAGGTCACCCCCTCGCTCCCTCTTCCCCCTCCTTCCCCAGCAGCCTTATTAACTTCGGAGGAGGGGGGCAGACGAGCAGCGGGAGGGAAGCAAGGTGGTGAACAGGTTATTCTCTTAACCCGACCTGGCTGCAGGAGCGAGATGAGCAACACTGAACAGATGTCCCCATTTAAGCCATTCTTTTCCCACATGCCTGCTGGATGCTGCCAGGGCGCAGGAAGCTTGCTGCAGACCTGGCCCATTCCCGGCCATTATGGCCAAGTTATTCTGGACCAGTGAGCACGAACAAAATGGGCTTCAGATCGCGTGCTTGAGAATAATTCGACTCCGAGCCCTGGAAGAGCCCCCTCCCCCCATTTTTTTAAGTGTTGGGGGGTGGACAGGGACGTGTCTCAGCTCTGATCGTAGCAGAAGAACTTCTCAAAAGCCCTTTCCCCCTCCCTCTCTTCGGCAAATATGGTATAATTTACAGAGCAACTTAATAATCCGAGGGCCACCGCAAAAGCCCTTTGCGTTGTAAACCGCTTCTAATTACCTGCCAGAGCAATTAGCTGACTATCACGAAGAAATTAGATCGCTCAATGTAGCATAAATAATGCGAATAATTTTGTAAGGAGAATGGAAAGCGAGACCTGGTGTTTCTTTATAAGGAAATAACACCTCGTACTGTACGAACCCTACATGAACACATATTAATGTCTAGGCATGCACGGAAATGAATCCGAACATGAACCCTCTGGCTTAGATTCAGCACTTTCTTCATTTACATATGCGGGGTGAAAGTCGGCTTCCAGGCGTTTAGATACAGAGCTCTTCCAGATCACAGTAATTAACACATAGCGACTTCAATAGGAAAACCTGTTTTCCAGATGATTTTTACAATGCAGCTTTATGTCTCATTTGGCAGTTTAAATAGCTGGAGTTGTTTTCTGGCTGCATCTCCACTATCATCTGTTGAGCATATTTTGCCTGGAATATTGACCAAAACTTCCGAACCCTTTTTTTTTTTTTTTTTTTTTTTTTTTTAACATAGATGACTAATATACTGGACATGTCTAGAGTTTTCGATTTTTTTTTTCTCATATGGTTAGTTCGTCGAGAAAAGGTTATGAAGCACCTTATAAGTTTACGCTATCTTACAACTAATATTTTCTTCTTTCTGCATTTCACCTTGAAGGATCGCAAGTTTTTACTCCATTTTCACTGCTTCAATATTTGATCTCAAGAGGAAAACTTTTTTTTTTCCCAGTTTAAAATTTACAGGTAGTAGACAGTCTGCAGGGATTTAAATGTAGGTGTGTAACAACCAGGAGGTTATTAAATTTAAATATTGGCAAAATATTTGTTCACGCTGCTGGATCTACAGCTGCAGAATTGAGGAAGGAGTTTGTGCCCAGGAGCGTCGTGTAATGAAAGTGCCTTTACAGATGAATTCAGCTAAAGTGGATTGAATTTGTTTCTGTTGTGTTTCCCCCACTACCCCCGCCTCCGTACTGAGAAAAGTGCTAGTCATAAAGCTAGACGTGAAGGTGCCTAATCGTAGTGAAGATCATCCCAGTCCAAACTACATCTGCTTACTGCTCGCAGGCATTCAGGGATTTAGTATAACTCGTTAGGAGTGCTCCGAGCTAAGGATAAACACAATTAATTTGGTTTATCTTTGATAAATAGGAGCAGCAGCATATACTGTGATTCTTTAAATGGGTCTTCGGGGGGGGGGGGCAAAAGACGAGTGTAAAATTAGATATTTCATAACTTTTCAGAGCGTCTCTTTCCTCAAGCTCGACCCTAACTGCAGCAGATATTCCATGTCCCCCGGTTCCTCCGGCTGTCTCCCGAAAGCTGGAATTTTCACTGAACACGATTTCTAAGCTTCTCCGGGTCTGAAGGGGACTGCTCAGCTGTTCCGTAGCCCCCACGTAGCACACACGGAATTGCACAGCATGTTTAACGATTCTTGCTCGTCGGCTAATTAGAGAGGACTTTAAAGCTCCATTACCGGCTACAAAATTATTGCGGTCAGTTTAGGCCAAATTCTGCTGTCCTTAATGGAGCGAAACTCCCATTGAAGTCAATGGGACAGAAGTCAATGGACGTTGTGCTCTATTAAGGAGCACAGAATGTGTCCCTTTGTGGTTTAGAGATTAAAAATCGGTATCGGTAAAAAGTGCATTTAAGACGGTCACACTCCCGAGACAGGACCTCACCCGCGCCCCGGATAGGGCTCGATCCCTTTCCACCCGCGGCTCCCCAGGGACGATGCCGAGGGCAGGATCGGTGCCGGGGGTTATTAATCATCAACGGGGGCCAGACAAAAGAGTTTTCCGGCGGTTCTGAAAGGACCAAAACTTCGCTCTCCCGGGCGCTTCAGCCCCCCGGGGCCGGCGGGACTGTCAGTGCTGTGGGAGGAATTCGGTCCATCCCGCGGCCCCGGCTCTCCACCGTCCCCGGGCGCGTCCCGAGCGCCTCCCCTCCCTCCCCCTCCGCGGCGCTCTGCCCCTCGGCTCGCCGTGGCTGATGTCCCCAGTCATCGACCAAAGAGGTTCTTTTCCCGAGGGAGGTTTTGGATGCCGAGAGTCCTGATTGAGGACGCAGGAAGCGGCTCCTTCAGAGCCCTCAAGCAGCACACACACGGTTTGGACAACAGCACAGCAGGGCTTGGGAAGTCCTGTTCCTAACCCTGACCACCACTGCTATCGACGTGATCTGACAGCTAAACTCTGAGCTCGGGTTTAAGGTGCAGCTTTGGGCCAACCCTTGATCTCTCAGAATTTGGTTGTGCATTATTAAAATTTTCCTTATTATGGGGGCGAAATAGCACTGGACAAGCGGAAAAGCATGTTTTACAAAACTGGAGGAAATGCTGCAGGTCACTGAAATATGACTATAGTTCAATATCCTTCCTCTTTGAGACAGAAGAGGGATGGGACATAGAGATCTTCCTTCTTTCTTGTTATTGCCCTAGTGGAAAGTAAAAGCCTCCAGGAAAACTTCAGTGTTTTTCTCAGAACGCAGAGAAGCACACACAGCTGATCCTCTAGGAAGCTGTGCACAATTAAGACTCATTTTCTTTCTGCTGGAACAATTAATTGTACAAATGAAAGGTCAGGCATGTGCTTTTCCCATGTTTATCAACCACAATAATGAGCCCCTTCTATTTTTTCCCCCAGTGCATTATACTGCAATAAAGCGCTATCGCAATGCCGTGTCTCTGAGTAAACATCTTCAAAAGCGATGCGGCGGAGGCGAGCGGTACGTATGTATGCAAGCACACATATTTAAGAAGGACGCAATGGCCGAGGCGAATGCAGATGAAAGATGTGAGAAGCGAGGGCTTCTCCAGCCCCGCAGATCCCACACACCGGCGACGGCAAGGCGCCCTTTTCCCTGGAGCGCTCCCGGAGTGCTGCCGGCCGGGGCTGGCTGAGCCCGGAGGGACAGTCCCACCTCCCGGGGTTTCTACGTTCCTCCCAGTTTGGGTTACTTTTGTAGAGGGAGGGACGGATCCTGCCCTACTTCTCCGAGGATCCAAATCACTTCGGCAAATTCTTCTCTTTTGCCTCCACATCATAAATCCACTCCCGAAGAGATAGGCTGGCAACACTTCCATATCCATGACAGGGTTTTCTGTCCATTACACTATTCTTCTGCTCATCACACCTTCAAGAATTCACCAAGTACCTGCCAATTCTAAAAAATTCAAGGGGCTCCACTTTTTCATGCCGGCTTAGTATGATGTGGATTCACTGACTACACATAGTAGCAATCTTTGGAAGACAAGTATGATATTCTGTATTTTGATCAGCACGTTCACTCATTTTTCCTATTACCTGGGGAGCAGGCAAGTCACCCACTGGGATTGTGCTTGGGGGAACACAACTAGTGTTGGCAAGGTGTTTTTCTCCCAGTTGATGCATTACCCTACATACAACTATCCAGGACATCTACCCCATGTAACGTTCCCCTTAACCTTAATCTGCCCACGCTCACAGTGGATACATTTTTCACTCCTGACACGTGTGAGATCATGGAGGAGAATAACTACTGAAGCAGTCTAACATATTGTGTTGTGTCTGTCCAGGTGACCAGGTTTACTTTGATTTTTTTATCATGTTGGCCTAAGATACCCAGAAAGTTTCTCAGAAGGGTCAGTCTCCATTAGGACCCAAAACATGGGTCTGCTTCTCTTTGGGTAAGAATCATTGCCCTATTTCTTGCAACATTTGTCAGAGTGAGCCCTGTGGACCTAGCAATTGTGGACAGGCAAGTTTGGTTTAAACCAGCAGGAGGCTCTGAATGCCTTAAGCTGGCATTTGGATTCAGCATTACTACCATAACAAACCCAAGAGAAACATCCTTCTGGAGGGGAAAGAGCTCTGTTGGGCAGAACGCAGCATGGCCTCTTGAAAAGGCCAAAGTAGTGACAGCACTGCAACCCATGAGACTGAGTCCAAAGAGAACGTGTAGACTGAGATTTTAGATCCAGTGGATGAAAAGCAGTAGTGCCTGCACAAAGAGAAGCAATTGCTCCTGAGGTGTGTAGCTAATTGTCTAGCAACTGCTTTGCATCAGAGCTGTATGGTGAAAGGCCAGAATGATTTCTGATAAAAAAATCTCATTGCTCCTCTGAATGGATGCTCGTTTTTGTGCAAATGTAAAATTGTTCTTCAAACACTGAACAGTCTCAGACGAAGTATACTCCAGTGGCCTCTTTCATAGTGGGGAGGAATAAATGGTAATGATATAAGTACTGACTGTTGCCACAGTGGGATAGAGGGTTGCCCCGAGCTGGAAACAACACTGAGATAAACACTGGCCCACGCCGAGATGGGCGGGCCAGAGCAAGGGGAAACAGCCCTACCCCCGTCGGAGGGATTCCTGAGTTCAGGCGGGAGCCTGGGCTTTCCTGACAGACCGCGGCCGTGACCTGCGCGACCCGCGGGTCCCAAACCGCAGTGACGCACACAGACCTCTGCACCCGTACGTAAAGCCCAGACCCACCAGCGTGCCCAGAGCGAGAGCACCCGTGCGCCCGGAGCGAGCACACCCGTGCGCCCGGAGCGAGCACACCCGTGCGCCCGGAGCGAGAGCACCCGTGCGCCCGGAGCGAGCACACCCGTGCGCCCGGAGCGAGAGCACCCGTGCGCCCGGAGCGAGAGCACCCGTGCGCCCGGAGCGAGCACACGCGTGCGCCCACAGCGAGCACACCCGTGCGCCCGGAGCGAGCACACCCGTGCGCCCGGA
>QUSF01000003.1:29120088-29197588 GCA_003676055.1 Chloebia gouldiae
GCCCGTCCGCCGCCAGCCGCCGCCCCAGCCCGGCAGGAGGCCCGGGGCGGCCCGCGGCACAGCCCCGGCGCGCTGCCCCGGGCTCCCGCGCTCCGCCTCCCCTCAATCACGGCCGCCCCGCCGACAGGCTGGGAGGGCGCCGCACAAAAGGCGCGGGCGGGCGCGGCCCTCCCCGCCCGGCCCCCGCCCGCCCCCCGCCCCACCCCTCCGCCCGCTGCCGCCCCGCTCCGCCCCCGCCGCTCCGAGCCCGCGGCCGCCGCCAGCGCACCCCGACCCGGCCTCTCCAAAGCGGCGCAAGCACAGCTTATGCAGGTGGAGAGCAGCAAAGCACACGCCTCCCTGTGCTCGGGTTCACGGTGGTGACAGCTAATTGGAAGGAACCCAGTGACTAGGAAAGGTGTGTAATTGGACCACAGCTTGTGTGTGGACTCTATTTTTCAGACGCTGCAATTCAAAACTGATTTTCATGGCATAAACTACCTTTTTCCTTGAATGTTCTTGGCTAATGAAAAATGAATAGTACGGTAAAGAATGACCCTTTAAATATCAGTTTGTGTCATGCTATATTAAAACTAGATAAAAGAGATATCAAATGCTAAATGGATTTTCTGAAATGGCTGAAGTCCATTCGTTGGTGATTAGAAATCTGTTTACACCAAAAATCTCTCTCATAGGCAGAAAGTTTAAAGTAATTTTTTATTAGGATGCAGTCAGTGTTTTGTATGTGATAGCAGTAAGCATTAATTAGATCTTGCACAGATTTCAGGACAGATTCAAGTATGAATTTAGGAACCTGTATGTTCAGCAGTAAAGACACATTTCATTCCATGGGAAAAAGTGACATTAAGTCTATGCTACATTTTTGTGGAATTACTGTTTCCACAGAATCATTCAACAGACATCATGTTAGTAGTTATTAATTTATTCATCTACTTTCACTATGCTAGGAATACTGCCTTCAACTGTTAAAGAAGCAGCTGGCTTTTTTATACAAATAAACTGGGCTCTGAGACTGTCAATCTTCTTTGTTTGACAGAGAGGAGTTCCTGCCCACACTGAAAGAATAGCTCAACATCTGTCATCCCATTCTCTGTGATGGCCCAAAATCAGGAAGACTACATCTGTCCTCTTCCTTTCAGACACTTCTGGGAGAGAGAGGTAGGAGGACTGTGTATTTGGTCAGCGTGTTCATCATGCATTAAGCAAGTCCCTACAAGCCCTTGCATGTAATTGTATTGTTTCTCCACTGCTTGAACAGTAGAATTTACAGTGTAGAAGGTCTTTGCAATTTTGATCCTACTATGAGTTTTTTGGGTTTTTGTTGGTTTTAGTTTGGTCTGCTTTTGGTAACAAAACATATTTTAATTGTAATTAAAGTGCTTAGCAATAATTTATACCTAGACATGTGGTCCATGGGCATGTAAATTGCAGATATATGCATGAATGAGCATAAAGCAGAAAATATTTATTCTTTCAGGTTAGGAATTACACTGCAGTGCTGAGGGATGGAGGAAGATGAAAATGGGGGATGTAATTTAGCTTATTCCTTGCAAGCTCAAAAGTGGCATCTTTTGACATAACTGTGTAAGGAGCAGAGGAGAGAGGGAAGGGGTGGAGGAGGAAGAGAAGGGGATGGAAGAGGCTGGGAAGAATGTATTATTATGTAAAAGAAATGCTTAACCTCATTTTCTCTGGTTTAATATCCAGCAAATTTGTCAAAAGCATAAAGAAACAAGTGAACAAAAAAGAAACAAACAAACAAATAGAAGAAAACCTCAATCCCCAAACTCAGAATAGAAATTAAAGTAATTTTTAAATTAATTGTAATGTCCTCTTCCAGTTGTAGACAAACTAGTAGTCAATAGTGGAATGTGCATTCCTTTTCTTATTGCAATTAAGAGCTACTCTGGTGAACCTTGGAGTCTCATCCAGCAGCAATTGTGTGAAGCATACACCTCTGTGACCTACAATTTCAGCTTCACAGTCCTAAGATTTGGGGAAAGCATGGAGTGCAAAACGCACAGAGGGACTCATTTTCATCTAGGTCCCCAGATTTCTGGAGACAGCAATTGATTTATGCCTCCTCAGGTCTCTGTTTCCATACTGTTGGAATCTTAGGGCAGGAGTAAAGATATTGGTCAAAAGGGCAATAGCTTAAAGGAAGGAAAGGGACTTGCTAGACTGCCCAAAGCTGAATATCTTCCTCCATATATCTGCTGTGGGAAACAGCATATAACTGAATTGGTTGTTGGCCTTCTCTCATTTCTCAGAAAAGATAGTCCTGTCACCAGTTGTATTTAGAAAGTAAACTAAGCCAATCCTGGCCTGGAAATTTCATTTTCCAATAGAAATATTCCAGTAAGTTTTCTCCAGATTACTGTGTATAGAAGTTTTCCTGTTTTGCTTTGTAACAGAAGGAAAGCAAACCATTGCCAATTCTGCATGGCCTTCTCATGAGACAATAGTGATTAAATATTTTGCCTTTTCTTTCTGCTTTATGAGTTTGGGGTGTACACTCACTTTATGCCTCCTTTTTTTTGTGAAACAGTGCAGAATAGAATTTGGTTTCGTTGTATGCCTTTTTAATGAGAGCTGTGAGTTTTGCAACAGCATTTTCTTCTGAAAATAAAGCTTGGAAAAACACCAAATATAGTGACACAATAAAATTACAAGAGTTATAAACATTGTAACTAGCCTGGAGGATGTTTTGACTGAGTCCCTCCTCCCTATCTTTTCCAGGAAGCAGATCCTGAAAGTTAATAAGCTTAGGAAGATTTTAATGAGCACATAGACACTGAAGCAACTCAGAGCATTTGCCTTTGTCTTATGTAAAGGGATCATACTTAAACTCCTTATTACTTATGACATGTGGTTTGTGCTTTGGATTGGCAACCTTCAAATTGTTAAATTATTTGAAATAGGTAGAGAAAAATTCATAGCCTTTAATGACCTGGCCAATACTGTCAATTTGTCCATTTCCAGAAAATCACTCTTGAAGTAAGGAGCAACACTGACATCTATTACATCAGAATCCTATAAAATAACATTCACATTCTCATCATGACAGAACAAAAAAATAATGTAACAAAGAAAATGCTTGTTAATGTGGTTACCCTGATCTGCATACAAGTCAACAACATTCAGCCATCTGACACTTGAATGGTTTTGTGCATCCATTTCTGGCTTGGATTGCAGAGTGGCTTCTGAAACCCTTTAGCACCCATACTGTCCCACAGCCTGTAGGAGCTATGTCATGAGCTGCCCTCTTGCTGTCTCTGTGGTCCCACTGAGAGTCTAACACGCTGAGGACTGCAACATTCTCCCACCTCATCCTCTGGATTGCTCCAACCCTAATCCAGTCCATTTTATTCTGTGCTAAAATGCAGACAGATGTTGATACTAGGAATGATTCACTCTCTCCACCCCTGTCTTTGCTTTATCAAGCAGTTTTGCTGAGGTACCTCTCAGAGATGTACCTCTCTCTCAGATGAAGAATATACTATTACCTCCAAGTTTAAGACTGTATTTTTTTTTAAACCACATAATTTATTTAATAATTAAATTATGGTCTCAACAGTGTGAAAATAGATCTCTTATAAAAAGAGGAGCCTTTGATTCCAAGGATTATTTGGGGTCTAGACCTTTTAAGGAAAAGGAAAGCAAAAGTTGAGTGCCAAATGTATTGTTTTTCCTGGACTTCACAAAGAGAGTCTCCACATGAAATAGTGAACAGGCAGGGACCACCTTTAGGGACATGTGTCATGGGTGGTTGCACAGGTCACCACAACGCAGGGCTGCTATTCACACAAAGTGAGAATGTTGCAGTGTCATGCCTGTGCTGCTGATTCAGCTCCTTATCAGCTCCTGGCTTGGAGCTTTGATAGCTGATGTGACAAACCATAAATAATGGAGGGTCAAGCTGAGCAATGTTGTTCACTCTGACCTTCTAATACTTCTGGCTTATTAGATCAGTCATTAGCGTTTCAACAGGCTGCTGAGAAACAGAGTACAGTGGCTTTAGCTGCCAAATCCTCCCCTATTCACAGACAGCCTCTCTGTGTAGGTATTAAATGCATCCCAGGGAAAAAGTCATATGTTCCTTGAAAGGAAATCAATTTACAAAATAGGGTGAAAATCACAGAATAGCCAAATATAGAATATGGCCATGTATAAAGAGAATCTATCAGAAAAAAGCCCCAACCTATTACCACCCCATGGAACCCCTCCAAACAATAACCAAAAAAACAGCTCAGTAGTTATCAGGGAAAATCCTTTTTTTTTAAACTAAAGGGATATGAGTAATAGTGTAAGAAAAGAAGGCAAAGAAGACAGAATCTGACAAGGAATAAATATACTGTCATTATCCAACCCCTGCCTCCTCCAAAGTTCTGAAGCTGAGGAAGCTCAATACTTTCCATTTTAAAGCCCTGTATTTATCCTTCTTATAATGTTGTGAATTTTCCCATTAAAACAGTGAAATTTTCCATACAAGTGGTCTGCCAAATCTTAAAACTTTAAAATAGTTTAAAGAAAAAAAATAATTCAACATTTAAATCTCATCAATTCCAAAATTAATTTTATAAGCAATCGTATTTTAGCTAATTTTAAGAATTATTTTACAATTATTTTCTTAGATACATCTAAGTGGGCTTAAAAAAAAGAAGATATAGGATCATAAGTGCTATGCTAGAAGGGGAAAGACACACTATTAACACAAACTCCTGTCAAGATTTGCCTCAAGATTCTATGGCTGCTAAGCAAACAGGGCTGGATGCCATGGTACACTCCTGCCATGGGTTTATATGGAGCTCCATGACCACCATTGCTGTTGCCCCTATGTTATCTTGCCTTATAGAAGGTGATGTTGTCAATCACAAGCTGACAGCCATGCCAAAGAGCCACCCTGAGCAACAGTGGTGCTCCACACAGCAAAAATCCTGCCAATTTTAAAAAAGAAAGGGTTAAAAACTGTATACTAAAAATTGATATCGAAAACCTCTGAAGATTGTGCATTCAGCTGAGAGATTAGAAATTGAAAGAATAAAGCTTTCCTTGCCAGCCCTGTGTGTTGTCATTCATGCTATGTATCAGTCTTAAAATGAACAGTCTTTTTGTTTTTCTTTTTATTTACAGCATTCACACTTGTCAAGCACAGGGGCTTCCTGGGGTACTGTAACATAGAAGGCTGTCATCTGCTCGAGGATCATGAAGAATTGAGAAGCTGCCATAAATGAAACCAGAACAGGGAGACAGCAAGCTCTCTTCTGAAAACAGCTCTAAGTTATGATGGAAAAAAGGATTCTCCTGGAACTGTAGATCCAGAAGTGAACCCTCATCTATCCTGATTTTGTCTCTTTTGTAGACTCATGTTCCTCATGTGATTCAAGTGAAAGGTTCATAGGTGGAATGCACTTGTGTATTCCTTATTTCCTGGGTGCACAACTTCATACACTCAGGGCTGATTCATAGAAGAGCTGAGTACTCACATATGCTGCTGACATCAATGGGACTCACGCTTTAGACATATAAAATACCATAAAAATGCTAAGCATCTTGGAAAATCTAGCTCTAAGCACATCATATTGAGGACCCCAAATTAGTAGACTTTTTTATCAATCTTTGCCATAGTGCCTCAGCACTTCAGTTCCCTGTATATAAAATGAGTCTAATAGTACAGTCTCACTTCTCAGGTTGGAAGGTAAATTAATTAGTATTTGGGAAACACTCAGAAAGCCTAGTAGAGAATGCTACAGAAACACTCATAAATATATTAATAATTCAGTATTCTGCACAGGGTTTGAATGATGTGCAGTAAGAAAGGCATGGAGCTACATATTGAGTGACAAGAATAAAAAGAATATTGAACAGCTGCTCACTCTGGGAGCATCGTCCATCCTATGAACTGAATGATGTATGTGTCTCTGCAGTTAAAGACTTATTATCATGCATATGTGCAATGAGCTCAAATTAAGGTTGCAAAAGCACGCTTAATTCTGATCTTTCTGAAGTTGAGGGGGCTTATATTTGCAGCATACCCATACATTCAAAGTAAATGTTTTGTGTGATTGTCTCTGTATTTTCATGTTTTCCTCCTGAAGACATGAAAAGTTTCCTACGTCAGTGAGCCCAGTGACCACTTACATAAAGCATTCATGTGGCCTGGGTCACGCTGGGAACAAATATATTGATTTTCCATGGACCAACACCAGGGGCACGTTTGGCTTGAACCATCTTCTTTGTCTGATTGTGTAATTTTGTAGTGGCTGCTGGGTAGAAGTGAGGCATTAAAAGTGTACAGGGACAGAGTAGCAAGCTTGTCTTTTGGCTTTACTTTGTGTCAGGTTTTTTTTTGGTGGTTAATGTAGCACTGGGAGACTCACATAAACTTCCATCCCAGAAATGAAGTTATTGCCAAGGCAAAAATTCCTATATTTACATATAAATATCGCCATTCAGCATGACTGAATACCTTTCTCATTTGTAAAGAAGTAGCAACATCCACAACAATCAAATTCTAAGACAGAGATGTTAGATTAAACTGACTGTACGTATCTTTGGATGTAAAACCAATCTTTCAGAAATTCTACCTGATCCAAATGAATAATCCTTACTAAGCATGTTCTGAATTATGACTAGATTTCTACATAAGATTGCTTGATCTCAGCTGAAGTCCTCTGTAATACAGAAAAAAGACTGCTGACTCCTTCTGACTCACTCAAGGATCTAGGTCTAATTTTAGTATGTTGTCTGTGTTAGATCAAAGGCTTGGATCTTCCTAGTGACCTGGAACAGTCAGTGGACTTTGTGGCCTTCTGTTATTTGTGACCAAACCACAATCCTTCTAAATCATCAATCCTTCTAAATCCACAATCATTCTAAATCTGTCATCTACTTTACACTTTGAGCTCTGGAAAGAACAAGAGTGATTTTATAAATTTTGTTTCACTGGTCATGTAATGACAATTAAAAATATCTGTTTCTCCCCTTTCTTTATTCTTATTTTATCCCAGATTTCATAACATATATATTGAGTTTCCAACTAGTTGTTGTTCTGTTCCACGTTATAGTTTCTTGTTATGCTAACTCAAAGATTATTTCAGAGAAAACCGTATCATCTCTTGTCAGGAGGGAATTTAAAATATTAAATCATATTGTTTTAAGCAGGCTCTTAATTTTGCTTGCAATTCTAAATGTTTTCCTGGACATAGATACATTTCTGAGGAGAAAGCAGTATTGTTTATTTACACAACTCTCTTTTGTCCCTTTTACTTTTTTTTTTTTTCCCAGAAACATAACTTATTATCTACTCCAAGATTAAAAGCATTCTAAACCGTATCAGCTGCAAGAAATAGCTATCTTGTTGATTTTCGGAAAGTCTACAATACTCCATCTAATGTATTCAATGAATTATTTATTTCTTAAAGAGATACAATAAATCTTCACCTACTGTATTTGATGATTTTCATAGCAGGAATAATAAGTAATATGATTTGAGTGTGATTGGAACCAGGTACTGGAATGGGGGAAGGGAGGTCAATTTAGACTATTTACCAAGCACACTTAAAGACAGTGCATCTGTAAAGACACTGGACATTGCTACTCATTTAAATTTTCCAGGGGAACAATGATGTATTGATGTATTTCCATTTAAAATAAAAATCAAGTATTACTCAAATACTAATGTTTTAAAGGAGCAGCTTAGGTGCAAAAGCACAATGGTGATGTTCAGTGGCATTGTTCTCTGTTACATTGGAGTGAATCCAAGTAATTCCATTGATTTCAGTGGACTTTCATTGGGCTAACTGAGAATAGAATCTGACTCCATGTTATCTGGGGGTGGGGAAAGTGACAGGAATATAAATAACTCCAGATAAGTATTTGAATTACTAATACTCTGCAACATGGTTTCTATCAGTTAAGACTGGTCATACCAAGTCATGAAAGTTTGGGATACATCCTCTCCCATTTAGTTCATACAGTTAAAAAAAAGATAAAAAAAAATAAAGCACTGCTTATTGGCAGCTGTTTTTGGTGCTGTTATTAGGCATTGTTGATGTCATGCTCTGAAGCACCCATCAGAGGATCTCTAGAGTACCTCAGAAGTGTGGTGTACCTCAGTTCTTGAATCAACCAAAAGTTATAGCTTAGTACAATTCTTTCTTGGCAGGTAGTGAGAGGAGTTGGTGAGTCCCCTGTCCCACTGCTGTGTGTCTGCACAGTGACAAACAGCTGAACAAACAGTTAGGAGCATGAACACCAAGCATTTAGATTTTAATGTTTTCTAAGATATTCAAAGGAATCATGTAGAATATTTATGTGCATTATACAAGAATTTCAGGGATTAACAGTTCCTTACCTTGCTGTGTTTTGCCTTACCTTGCCTTCTCTGTCTCTTCACCCACAGACACTGCATTTTTCTCTTTTACTGATGAGATAGAAACCCTAGTTCAAACATAGCCTAAGATTTTAATATAATATCTTACTCCTCTTATCTTTTTCTGCAAGCAAGTATATGGAATGCAAGGAGGTACATGGAATACCTGCAGTGGGATCTTGCTCTAGATCTAGCTAGAATTAGCAGCAAAGCACAAACTGGTACCAGCTGTCTCTATATTTACCTGTAGCCATCATCATTTCACCTTTGAGGCTTCTTCACGGATAAGTTCAGATTTTCAGTCTTTAAATCGCCTTGAGGTCTGGTTCTTTCAGATCACTGGTGCTATAAACATATATTATCGATATTTTTGTCATTAAAATATCTGACCTTCAGAATATGCTGTTAAGCAGCTAACAGACTGACTTAGGTAATTTTGTCTTATATACTTTTCTATTTAAATCTCTATTCTGTGAAAAGCTATTCCAAACAACTATTTGCAAAAATACCTTAGTAATTTGCATTTATTGACTCGATTGCAGATTCTGTTTTCAATTTTAGGAATATTTTACTTTAATATTTGTGTTAGTCAACGACTTTTGGCTGGTAATAAGAGTGCTGGCACACTAAAACGAAACCTTGTTTCAGTTTTTTTTTCTTTAAAACATGTTGAGCTTTCTCTTGTTTTGTGCATTAGAGATTTGAGTAACTATCTAGTTAATACTTGTTCTGCTGATATGCTGAAAAGCTTTTCGTTAACAGCATGAATGAACTCAGCATAAACGTAATTCTAAACTTTGGCTGACATAGCTCAATAAATCAAAATCTTCATCTCCCAGTCATACACTTAGTTTCATTAAGTACCTAAGAGTAAAGCTAGTAATACCATTAACATGGCAAAAAAAATTTGCGTTTCAATCTGTTGGAAATTCTGCACAAATGGACCTAAATTGATCCTGATACCATGAAACCATCTTATTTCAGGTATGCACATTCAGGTGGCAGGACGTGCCCTCTGTATGTCTTTTACCAGCTGTGGTGGGAAGGTGCAGTTTCCCACTATTGGGATCTCTTGCAAATGTTGGAGGTTATTTTATAGTTAGAAACATCTGGATGCAAATGTCTCCCATCAGCTCCCTCAGTGTTTCCACCGATCCCCTCAGAGTAAAGAACTGGTGTCTATGGAGACCCCATAGGAAGGGCAAAAGGCTCAGTGGAAACTGCCACTTTCCTACCCCTGTAGGCAGAGGGCTATAGACCACAGTAAGCAGCCTTTTACAAGATGCATTTTAAAGAAGATGGGGCAAAATAATCCAGGGATTTTGAATTTATAACCTTAGCCAAATAAATTGGAAGTCTTGGGCAAAGCCAAAGATCACAAAATCTGTCCCAAAAAAGCCCTTATCCTTGTGAAAAGAAACATGTTCATATAGCCTTACAGTTGTCACAGCCAGCATTTATTGTAGTTCATTAGATTTGCTATGGGATATAGAATGTATTTGCTGTCTGAAAAAGAAAATGGGAAAAGCTCCCTTTTATGTAAAGGTTCCTCATTCAGAGGATGTACAGCTTAACTGCAAGGCTCTTGTATATTAGACTGGAGTACACAGGGCATCATGATGAAGTAAACCTTCCAAGTTTTCTTGCTCATTGCTCATTTTTTTGGCCTGATTCTCCGTCTTGATTTGTCAGATGGTAGAGGGTAGGGAACAGGATTCTTACTTTTTCAATAAATGTAAAATCTAACAGCATTAGTTACGCTGTAGTTTTGTAGTCAGCAGTGTTTTCTAATGGCACCAAAGAAATGTTTTCCAGCTTAACATCAGGTGATTTAGCTTGGCAGTATCTGTTAAATCAGCCTTCAAGCTTCATGCTGTTCTTTTTAAATTAAAATTTTTACATATTTATTCCTTGCTTTACTGTACTGTGATAAGATGCTAAATTGCCAGTAAAAAGATTTCTTTAGTACTAATTAAAAGAAACTCTTTCTAGGTCAGCTTTTCTTAGTTTATATAGTTTTTGATATTAGAGAGGTACATAGATGTGTCTATCACTAATAAGCAGTAATTGCCTGTCAGGGTTGCTATAGGAATGTTGTGTCCCATTAAGACATACAATTTTTAAAGAGATGATGGAAAATTGGAGCAGGTTTAGAAGAAAGCTGCAGGAATAATTTGAGACTTGGAAAGTGCTCTTTCCAGTGGCAGCCCAGAGAAAATTTAGATTATTTAAAAAGTAAAGGTAAAGAAACAATTTGACTGTGGTCTATAACCCTCTGCATAGCATGGTATTTGCTGAGGTAAGAAGGTTATTAAAAAAGCCAAGCCAAAACAAAAGGCGACATATAACGTGATCCATGATAGAAATCAAAGTCAGCAGTTTTCAAACTGGAAATATCTGAGGAGAGAGAACAATTAACCAGTGGAAAATATTGCCAAAGGATGCAGTCAGTTTTGTACACGTTAAATCAAACCTGCATGTTTTTCTGAAGGTACACTACAGCTTTATCACAAGCTGTGGCTTGAGGCAGAGATTGCTGGGGAAACTCCTGTAGCATCAGTTATGCAAGAGGACAGAGCACACAGTTGTTAACTGTCTTGGCTGGGAATGTGTGAATCATGTTCTAGTGCAGTATGAGGCATTCTTTCATCAGTCTCTAAATTTATATTAAATGCTGTCCAGGACATTACAATCCTTTAAATAGAATATCAAGTCTCCAGGTAGTCACAGACTGCCCTTTTATTCAACATATAGAGTGCAGATCACATTTTTCTTGGTAGGAGGGCTAAACTTGAAACTTATCTCATGGAAGAGCTGTGGAAAAAAGAAAAAGCCTAGGAAAAAATTGCTCAAATTTGCTTTGTTCACATTTACACTGCCACTGCCTTTCTTTTGTTTCTTTGGTGTGTTAAGTTCACCTGTTTGCCAATGGGTAGCTCAGTGCACTTTCTGAGCACATAATGGGTTTGCACCAGAGCTGCTGTGACTGCCCAGGGTTTTCCAGGCCCTCTTTAGCTACAGTCCATTTTGTGATGAAGGCCTACTGAGATATTGAAAAAAATACTTGATTCATTGGCATGAATTTCCACTGTTACCTCATAGTTGTAATACCATAAAAAACATTTCTCTTGTACCCTAGGCTGGGAGTTAGCTGTGTGTATGCCTGGTGATTTATATGGCTTAAAAGCAGCCTGAACTGGGATTCAGTCTGTTTATATTCTGCTTGAATCTGGAAAAGTGCTTAAAAACTTGTACACATTCCAGGCACCAACCCTGTAAACTACTTCTAGTGCTACCTTACTCTGTAGTTTTCCTCTGCCTTTAACTGGAAGCAGGATGTTTTGCTATTTTTTACTTTTCCTTCTTGGTGAAGTATTTTTATATTTCTACCTGCAAATGAAGCATTTTGCACAAATGGGAGTTCTCCAAGACAGCATTTTAGCCTGACAGTAATGCTTTTTTCTTGAAGTTTAGAAACTTTACCTACCTTCACTGATGCAGTTTTTTAATATAAGCTGTGAAATCATGTGCTTATGTTGACCCTGGTCACCCTATTCCTGTCATTTCTATCTCTGATCTTGGCTTGTGCATGACCCTGATAGAATTATTCTCCTTCTCTGGTTTGCTTCCTAGCCATTCCCTATTTTGCGTGTTTTTTATGCATTGCTGCTAAATGTCCCACATCAGTCAACACCAGGGCATTTTAGCTGGTGCTATTGCAAACAGTTTGGTATCAGGACTCTTAGCAGTGCTTTTCACTGGTACCAATGCTATCTGGAAAAGTGCAGAATGGGTTTTATTCCCCCTATCAGGATTATTCAGGTTTTGTAGAAAAACAAAACCACAGAGAAAAAATTGCAAATGTAACTGATGATCTCTAAGCAGAGACATTTGTAGTTTGGTTGCTCCTGTAATTGTAGTCCATAACTAGAATGAAGATTTTTAGGAATTAAAAATAGCATATTTCTCAGCCATTTGTGATCCAGTTTTGTTCTCTCATTGTCATCGGTGGCAATAAATGAAAATATCTTTTAAATGAAGGTAGTGAAAAAAAGAGTTGTTTGTAGAGCTCTGTTAGAACAAATTGCCTAGGAAACACACTGAATCTGTATTTATCTTATTTTTCATCCCCTTTGACTACCTGGACTAGTAACCTCCAGACTGAGTAGATCTAGTCCACTCAGTAACTTTAGTAACTCTTTCTGCTATGGTGCCTCTGAGGCAGAGAGACTGGACTCGGGAAGTAAACAAGCATTGCTTTTAGAGGTAAAAAGCACTCAAAGATGTCTAGAAACCAGAGAAGTTGAGGAGCAAAGCATTTCCCCACCTTTGCTAATTTTTAGCCTCTACTTTAGGGCTAATTAAAAGGCTAATTTTTAGCCTTTGCTAAAAAAGCGTGTAATGTCCAATATCTGATGCATAATGAGCTAACTCAAGGAGATATTGTCAAGCCTCTATTCGGATTATTGTCTTTTATTGTCTTGTTTCCTAAACATAAGGTTATTTGAAGCTCTCGATATGTTAACCAATATGTTGTTAATTATTTTATTTTTAAAAAGCCTTTGTCTTGGTGTGCTTCTTTCTAAGGATCATGCAAGCCTTTATAGATTTCCATACTTTCAGCATATTTTATGCAAATAATTGTTAAAAATGAAAATTCTAATTTCAAATGAAGTAAATTCATGACATGCATCTTGTGTTGCAGTTTAATCACTGTATACCCAGGAAAGTATTGACAGTTGTCCCGTGGAAGCTATTAAAGTTCCTGTCCAAGGTTAAATGAAATTGCAGTTTATCAGAGCAGCATTGAGAAAATAAGGGAATCTGTTCATGGCTCTTGATTAATGCCAAGCATGATCAACACAAGGGGGTTCATTAAGCTATACATCATGTGGGTAATTTAACATGTCATTGTGCCTGCTGTCTGCTTTAACTCTCTGCACAACCCGGTGTTCTGAACTTGTACCTGAAGCGTTGTCTCCCAGACTTTGTCATGCTTGGGTTGGCTCAGCCAATCCTTTTTTTATGACCATTCTGGGTTTTTGTTTAACATTTATGATTTATTCTGGGAATGCTTCTTCCATTGTCTAATTTTCCTGGACTTTTTAGATATTTCTATGTTTTGGGAAATTGGTTTTAAACAAAGCAGTCAGAACTAAAGGAATTAGGTCCTAATCCCAGGAGAGAACAGGCTCCTCAATTCCCAGTGAAGAACTGCATCTCCATACAAGATCAAGCCTGACAACTTTCCACACAATGGATAACTCTGAAGGTTGGATTGGACAAGACTTTCCCAAACAGCTACAGAAATCTGATTGCAGGCATTCACCCTCCTTGGGATTTCAACCACAGAGACATTTGTGGGGAAGGCAGCATAGCACTGTACAAGGAATCCAGGAAGGTTTTAGACCATTGAGATGGATTTTCTAGCACAAATGCCAAGTAGATCAGACTTGAACAGCCTGATTCTTTGATACAATGGAGTGACAGGCTGTGTGAATGGGGGAGGACTGGTGGATATAAAGTCTGACTTCAGTAAGGTTTTCATGTCATCTCCCACAGCTCCTCCATGTAAGAGACTGCTAAATGCACTTGGTCTGATCTTGGCTGTTGGACCCATAGGCATTTATTTACCTCATTTTTAGTTACAGCTGACAATAAGAAGGCCACCATGATGTTGAAATGGGACTGATATAGTTCGATGTTCATCATCAAAAGTGAGATAACAGAAGGTGCTCTTAGCAAATTAGGAGTAGTTAACATGCTTACCAGGAGAGATCAGTCCAGAGGGGCCTTGAGAAACCTAGGAATGGAGCCAACATAAAATCTGTGAAGTCCAGCAAGAGGTGCAGGGTCCTGGGTAACCTCATGCATCAGTGCATGTGAGGAAAGCCAGAGTGGCTGAAGAGGTGCCTGAACAGTGGCCACCAGGCTGAGTATGAGCCAACAGTATGTGCTCACTGCAAATAAAACAAATCTGCTACTGAGCCATACTGCAAGGGCTGAGGCCAGTAGATTAGAGGAAATTATTATCCCATTATGCTTGTTTTGATGAAGATGTACTGGGAATGTTTATATCCTCAGGTTCTTCAGTCTGAAAGCATGTGTAGAAAGTGGAGAGGGGCCAGCAGAGAGTAATGAAATGAAGGTCAGGGACTCAGATAATTTGCCTTTCAAGGAAAGGCTGAAGAAGCTGGTCTTAAATCTGGAAAAGTGGAAACAAAGGAACAATATGATAGCATCCTTGCACTGCTTGCAGAAAAAAATTGTAGAAATGATGGAATCAAGCTCAATTTTGACAGCTGGTAAAACAAAAACAAAAAAAAAAAATGCAATGGCCTACCAGCCACTATGCCGTAACAAAAATTTCAGGAATGTCCAGCTGTGCATCTGAATGCATACTGTGCTCAAGACCATTTTGGGATGGAAATGGTGAAGAATGCACTCTTCCTCTCATGGCTGTTTCATCCCTATATTTATCTTTAGGCTTATCTTTCCCAGTTTCTGTGTGAGAAAAGTATGAATTAAGAGAGGGAAACGCAGCCACAGCATCTGGGCAATAATCCTGGCAAGTGGCCAGGATTGTGGGTCACATGGCTGTATTCCTAAGACTCAGAGGGCTGAGGTTTTACTACTCTTTGATGTACTCAAAAGCCTCCAACAGTGCTAGAACTGCAATGGTACAGTGATGGTGTAACATGCAGCATCTGACCAAAAAACCCTGTAACACACCTCCTCACTGATACCAGTGAGGTATTACTGATACCACCATGAGTGGTGTAAAGCACAGTATGTGCCAGCTATTAGCATTTTTGAAATTCACCTTGCTCCCAATGAATTTAGAAAATATCTACTACACATTACATTAGCTGATGATTTTCAGTGCCTATTTATTTGCTGTGCCATTGCTTGTATTAGCTATAGGAATCTACTCAAGGCAAAGGATATTGCATTTATTTTTCCAAGTGTAATAAAGCTATCAAGTAGAAGACTCAAAGGATCAAGGGATTTACAAGAGATGCACCTAAATTTTAAATAGCACAATTCAGATCATGTACTATGTTGTATTTGATCATCTGAAGGGATTTTCCATTCTCTTTATATTTACTTGTTTTCATGTATTTCTGGGATTAGCTGAGATTCTTGTATCTAGGAAGGACTGACTGTGCTAGAACTTTCAAAGAATTGTCATTTAATGAGAAGTTTATCTTAGCAATGAATTTCTCTTGCAGAAGTTGTATTTGCTGCCTACATCTGAAAATAATTAACTGTCTAGTTTCTTTTAGTATAGGGATTGCGAATTGAATATAAGTAAAATAGATATTGCAGTCTAAAGCCAGATTCAAAGGTGTACACTGGTTGTAGTAAGTAACACAAAATGGCTGTTTAATATAATTGTAATTAGTGTACTTCTGCTTCTAGCAAGTTTGCCTTTAGTTACAACTATCATGTCTCTTGTTGCAGTGTGACAACCTTTTACTCTGAAACCTTAAGCAGTTTTCAAGTATTCACAGTTCCACAGTGGAATAGTTTAAAAAAGATAGTGTATTGTTTTCTGCTACCATTAATTACCAAAGGTTTATTTACAAGACAATAATTAATTATACTTCTGGGATGCTCAAGAGTCTAACATAAATCAAAGCAGACTTGATAAGAAGCGATGAAAGTCTCACATAATTAAACAGGGCACTAGAGACCAATTGTTTATAGAATTATTTGCTTGGGCTAATTGACCCTAATTATTTAATCTGATTTTCTTCTTCCCAGTAATGCTTCTACCAATTCTCTGTTCTTGGCTGATGACACAAGCATATTTCACTTTATCAAGGTGTTCTCACTGTATCAATACAAAGGTTTTTCAGCTGTTACCTCCACTAGACTATTTTTGTAGCAATGCAAGAGGGAAGTATGGAAACTGATGATCATTAAATTTTGGTAATAATTTCCTAACTACACAAGGTATTGAAGTGTTGCAAATGCTAAGCAAGGCAATGACTTAGTTGATGATAAAAGTTAATTCTGCAGTAGAAGCAGCCTTAGGAACACAAACGTGAAACATATTTGCAAGCCAACTGGTAGTATAGCTCATTTGCTATAGCTCCCTAACTACTATAAAAATTCTAATAAGAACTCATTTCTAGGCAAGATCAGTAACATTTCCCTGATGATGCATTATCTCATATTTTAAAATATCAACATGTGGTACATGAAACTGTTAATGGAGTTTTTAAATTTCTTACCAGAAACTGAATTCAAAGCCAAGTGATGTTATTGAATCTCTGGAGCTGTTTTATTGAATCACCACTCATGTGCTAGAGCAGAGCATCAGCATGTCATGCCACTCTGCCATGTCCTGTAGTCATGCAGAAATACCAGCAAAACACAGAGACAACTAAATTAAATAGGCTGATGCTAACATATAATTGTGTTCCATCCAGACATATAATTTATTTTAGACTTTAGTGTTACTTGGTCAGTAACATGCTTGGAAAGATGTTTAGTCTGTGTGTGTTTTTAGTCTGCCTCCTTAAGGAAATGAGGCTAATGTGATACTTTTACCAGGATGCCCAGAGACTCCCTTTACCAAAGTTTTAACTCACTGATCAATTTGAAATGGATGTTACAATGAAAGATGGCTCAATTATATGAATTTCCAGTGAAATTCATGAAAATAGGTGTTTGTGTAGTGGAAAAAAAGATATGTATTAGAATCCCCACAGAGAAAATGACTGTAGTATAAATTCTATTATTAAACAACAGAGAATCCATGTGGGGTACAGCCTATGACTTGTTACAGAGCTAACGTTGCTTATGCGGTAGTGAAGTACACAAAGGTTTTGGTCAACCTTTGCAAGTGTCTGATTCCAAAGAGATGAGTCCTTTTCTTCTCCTTAGTGCTTGAAGTTAAACACTGGTGAGAATTTTCAGCGTGTAACTGTGTAATGCTCTAAGTCAAAGGGTGACCAACATACACACACAGCCCTTTCAACTGCAGTACTTCCAATTCACATGCAGCTTAAAAGCTGCTTTTCTTCTGTCTCTAGAGCTATACGTCCACCTTTCCCCCCCCATCAAAATATTTAATTAATTGAATATTTAATTAATTGAAGCTTATAAAATTGTGAGTATGAACCAGTCCTCAAGAGCTTGTGTCCTGCTCTGTTCCTATACATCATAGTGCCAGAATTAGCTCTGCATTCTAACACTAGTCATTCATAAACTTGATTATGATTGTTACAATTATTATTCTGACAGAACAGATAGCATTCTCCTTCAGAGATTTTTTATTTCTGCATTTTGTATCTTCAAATTATTTTTCAGGCTCTACTTCTGACTATAAGCAAGGGTTTCAACAAGTGATAGCAGGTCAGGGTTGTGAAGTAACATATTCAGTACTTTGGAGTGGGTGACTCAGGGAATATCAGTTACTAGTTGCTGATGGATGTAACTGCACAAGACATGGATTACCCAGGGCATCAATACTAGAAACAAAATAACACCTAGCTACGTTCTGACTAGGTAATTACAAATAGCTATTACTAATTGTTTTTTATTTAGTTACTTCATAACCAAAATCACAACTTATCATTTGGTTTTGAGGCATATATATAAGAACCCAATCCCACAAAATCTCTGGTCCATGTTATCGCTATGATTTTTTATTTAATTTTATAAGTACTTAGGATTCTTGGATAAAGTAATCTCTAGTGTATAAAGCAAAATACATGGAAATATGAACAATAACAAGAAGATTTTAGCAAAAATTATAAGTAGCATAATAGTATCATTATAAGTGAAAAGTACCTTAATAAGGAAGGCATGAAAACTGGCTATTTTCTTGTATCATCTCAGAATAAATCTGTTAAAGTTCTTGTTAATAGAAGTCTTACATGAAAAATATGCTGCATGATATAGAAGTCCTGGTAAGTGATCAAAACACAAGAGACCCTTCATATCTCCCCAATGAGAATTAAATATCTGAGTATCTGTATATAGATCCATAGATTTTGTGAATTTGCTTCTCATAGTAAGCTATAGGAATGCAACAGAAATAATTATTTTCTAAGTCATTTTTTATCTTGCTGTTGGTTTTAAACTAATTTAAAACTATTTAATTTGAGTTTGTTTTTATGCACCTTTTAGGGAAGATATAATCAGTATGTTATAAATATACTTTTATATAGGCAAGGTAAGAGATGGTTTAGTGTTTGAATTATCTGTGTATAAATGGGTCTTGTATAGAGAGGAAATAGAACAGTATGGTTTTGAGAATATCTCAGAGCTGTTCTTCAAAACTGAGAGGAAGCTATTGCATTTGAAATAATTGATACTTTTTTAAGTGGAAAAACAGAAACTGTGAGGAAAAAATATAAGATGAAAACTATAATATGAAAATATGCATATGTAAGCATCTGAAAGTGCAAGAGGAGTTTAGAGCTAGAATGTAAAAACAGGTTTATCAGAGAACATGTCTCTATCTATATTTTATTATTTCAGTTATAATATAGAGAAAGGAGTTTTTAGAGGGTTTTCCAAAATAATCAGGCAAGCTCATATTTAGGCATTTAAAATACATGTCAGGACTTTTTGAAAGTACTGTGTCATCATTAATTCTAAGTCAAAGTGCTCTATATACTCCCAGATTCAAGGGAATTCAAGGGATCTGAGGTGTTGTCTTTCACCTCTATCCCCCTAACTGGCTGGGGGGGGGGGGGGGGGCAGTATGTGCATGTTTTCCATGCCCAGAACACACAGCTGCAGCTGGACAAGGGGAGCTCAGCCTTCCAGAGTCTGCCTTGTGTCCTGGCAGAGGCACAAGACAGCCACAGCTTGCTCCAAGCTGGAGTGGAGGTGAATATACCCTGCTATAGGTTGTACTTCCTACAGACATGAATTTCTGTGTTCAAATACACCACCTCTGGTACACACAAAATGAAATATATTTTTTGGGGAGTTTTTCAGTACTATAAAACCTGTGATGAAGGAGTTATCAGACATTTTTTTTTTATGCTGATATCAATAGGAATTTGTGTTCTTTGTAGATCTTATGAAGATCTGTATGTATGCCAAGCTGCTGCAACTGTATCTCACGATCAAGGATACAAGAGAACAATTTCTTTTTCCTCTTTTACACTGAGCCTGGTAATCAATGGGAAGCAAAGCAGAATCGATATTAATTGATCAGTCAGATTTTTAAATAATTGGCATTCACTCCACTCGCTAGACAAAATAACAACTGGTTTTTAGGGTTTGCCCTTTTCCACCTCTTTTATCCGAGTTTGTGCAGTGGCTGCTGTGATGCAGGAGATGCTCTGAGGGCATGTAGTGCAGCCCCCACAGACATCCCTGGTGCTGCAAACAGACGGGTGGAACGGTGCAGTGCAGCACCAGAGAGTGTTTTCAGAGTGCTCTGCTCCTTGCAGGGCAGTGGCCAGACTCACCTTCCTTTGGTTTGCTCCCAGTAATCCCAGCACTGCAATGAAGCCAGCCTGGCAGCAGCACCAGGCCTGCCGTGGATGCAGGGGCCAAATACAGCAGCAATGACACTGCATTTTACCTCACGCAATCTGCATTTTTATAGAATCCTTTGGAGCACACAAAAGGTTAAATGACAGCACCCATTACAGCAATGGGATTATAACAGTAGAATATGAACCAAGTAGTGCTGGATGTAAACATACATGTTCTGCAAGGAGCAGAGAAGGCATTGATGGCCTTTTGTACTCTCTAAACCTCTCTTCAAGCTCCTGGAGATGAACCTGGACACAGGTACATCTGTCCCATTTCTGGCCTCTCTTTGCCTATAATCACTACAGTGATGTTAATTCAGCATTGAATTGGGTAAAATTTGAGGAATATTTTTTCAAATAACATTTCCTTTCAGATAACCTTCAATCACTCAGCTAATCAGGGTGAATTTGGATCTTCTGACACTCCACCCTTTGGCTGTCAGTGCTGCATGCTTCCCATAGATATGTCTGTTTGGTTTCCCCTGGTCCTGGGCCTTCCCCAGCCACCTGGGATTTCTAACCTGATCTTCATAAGATCTTTCTAGGATCTGGTCCTTCATCTCTCTCTCTTTTGGCTTCCCAACTCTGAGATAGTTAGAAAACCTCTGCTCTACAGAAGTGGTGTGACACATTACAGATTGTGTAGTGCTCAAGTTTTTCTGTGTCTCTGATCTATTATTGGCAGCATGAATGAAGCTTTAGGGATTCTTCATGCCATTGCCTCTTAGAGAGCACAAAGAAGAGTAGTTATGGAGGACCCAAGGTCTGCCACTCTACTCATCTCTGCTGTAAAGCTCAAATGGTTACTGGCTGCCTATTTACCCAAGAAAATGAAAAAATATATAGCTGAGCCATGTAATATTGGTAAGAAAGTATTTCAAAACTTGTGTTGTGGAAAGTGGTTTTTAATTGACTTTCTGGTTCCATGCCTGAATTTATGTTGTTTGGTACTCGCTGTGCATGCCATTTTTTATTCTGTAAATATGACTGAAGCATTTTGATCACCTGTCCTAAGTGCTTAATCAAACTCTATTATCCTGCTAACCATAAACTAGCCAACAGAAAGTTACTCCCTCAAAATGTTACTAACTGTGGGTCAGCCTTAAATAAGGCAAGTAATGGCCTTTTTCTTGAGTGTGATAGAAATCTCTGTTTCCTGGAACCAAAATATTTTTATACTTTGCTATTAAGTTTCATTGAAGCTTTGTCTACTTTTATGTAAAGTATACTGATTTATTAGAAAGCTCACTCCACAGTAAACTGATAATTGGATGCTGTTGAAAGAATGAGTTTCATTGATCTAGTCAGTGACCACAGACATTACTGAAGTAAACCTCTTAACAATGCTGGGGCGTATTTTGGCCACAATCAATTTTTGTGAATCTTCCCTTGTAGTATTTTGTTTTATTTGACACTATCTGCATTGATCTAAACCCGGAGCACATTTAATGTGTAAAATTTATCTTGACAGAAAGTTTCATTACTTTTCAGTCAACACAAACTTCTCATTCTTTATTATAGATTAAAAATTTGCTTTGACAATCTGTGCAAGTAACCTGTAGATACCTGTTGCATCAGTATGCATGTGCCAGAGACAGAAAAAGGATTGTGGTTGGAGAGCTGGGCTTTAAATAAATGAGACATCGCACTTGCTGATGTTGAACAGAATGTTTTTTAATATCTGGTGTGAGGAAGATGCCAAATATAAAGATTCTCTTCTCTGATTTCTGTTGATGTTTTAATTGTTGATTTTTTTAAACAGATCTTTATTTTCTCTCTTTGGATGAACCTGAAGGTAAGAAATTATCCACAGAAAGACAGGAACATCAGAAAAGCCATTCTGACATTTTTGAAGGTGTTTGAAAGCTAATCTTAAAGGTTGATCATCAGAATGTTTTAACTATGATCCATGCTTAGCAATCCAAGTAGAAAATTACAATTAATTTTCAACATAATTAATACTAATATTTATAAAATAAAACAAAACCTGTGTGCTTCAGATATGATGTTTAAGTTACTACCACGTCCAGGGATGTTTCCCTTCAGTGTGGAAGAATCTGTTTGCAGGCAGGCTCTTAAGATTCTGTATAAATAATATTCAGAATATTGTTGTGGTGAGCTAGATAACACTTTCTGATTTCCTTGATTTCCTTTATGTTGCATAATTCTGTAAGTGAATTATTAAGAAGTAATAAGTAGTGAATAAGGCTTAGTCATATCTTAATAGAAATCAAGTTCAATTTTTTTAACCCAATGCACACTACCTTGTTTGTGTTTGTTTCACTTATGGTGGTAGTTGCTTCTCATCATGTGACTCTTGGCTGGTGAAAAAGCATGGTTTTTTTGTAAATTATTTCATTTGCATGAAATTCACTCCTGGAAAAAATAAATTTTCTTTATGATTTATAAACTCCTATTTTTTATAAAATTCATATTCAGAAATATCTTTGATTAGACAGTGCTGCACTTTTCTATTTCTAAAATACCAGAGAAATAAAAAATTTCCAGGTTAGTAGAAGTTCCAAGATTAAGTTAAGTGCACTATTTTCTAAAAACAGTAACTCAGTGACATGAGAAGCTTTAAATTCTTTCCTAGGTAGTCTGAATTGCAATTATTTCTGGAGAGAATTGCTGCTATCTTGTTCTTGCTCATTTATGGGCTGACTCTGAGGGTGAACATCAGGCTGGTGTGGTTTTTTTTTAAAAACCTGAATCCCTGTAAACAGAGGCCTGAACATTGCAATGCAAGTGAGAATGACTTTGATGCTGAAAATCTGTATGAGAACCTGCATTATGTGTCTTAGAGGTTTCACAGAAGGGGAAATATAGCCCTCCCTGATGAGCAACATTGCTTTGCATAAGCAGGATCACTCTGAACTTCTCTGGGGCCTTTCTGGGACTCATTGGTCTGAGCAGAACAGTTAGAACTGCTGACTCTGAATTCCTAACCCTGCCTTCATTGGCACAAAATGAGACCCATATAATTCTCCATGGTTGGCAGTGGTGAAAGAAAATTCCTAAGAAAACCTCAAATATTTATAGGATTTAAAGTTCTTTTTCTATGTAAAGGACAACTGAAAGAGAGCAGAATAAAGCAGTACTCTAACTTTCCATTTCAAAAGCAAAATGAGTAAGAAAGGTCATTAAGGGGTTGTTCTAGGTATCTACAGAAAGGAGATACTGTAGCTAGAAAGGAGGTACAAGTGCCCATTCAATGGGAGTGGACTTTGCAAGAGATTTGATAGGGGAGAAGTTAATTTCCCTGGTGACTTAAGTGAGATAACATAGTTTTATCTTCTTCAGAACAGTAAGGGTAAATGATCTGGTTCAATAACTTTCACTAACTACATTTATATAAGCATTTTTTTGTTGTTAAGTTCTTTATTTGTTATAATACTACTAGTCACCTATTGCTATAATTTAGCTGGAAGTCAACAAATATCCCTTTAAGCAGCTCGCCCATTTAAAACACTGTGAATAAATTAAATGCCAAAGCATGCTCTCTTGTTTGATTAGAAGACCAAAATTAGTCATTGTGGAAATGTTTCAAATTGTAGGAAGCAGCTTTCATTCTGTGTGCAAAGACATAGACATGTATGTGCAGTGAATGGTCTAACATTTCATTGCACTGTTGTGTTATGTCTAAGGAAAGGGAAGGACTGAAAAGACACGTGTTTCACAAGACTCTATATGGCTTATAATGAAAGATACACAGTTCTCTTGTGGGAAAGAATACTAGCTTGAATAGCTATAGTTATATAGGGTAACAATTTATCTTACTGCAGCAAGATATCTGACATTTCACACAGTAGAAATGGGAGAATTTCCCATTCTGCTTTTGAATTCTGTGTAGAATAAGTATCTGTTCATTATCTTGTATCTGTATGCACACACAGTGAACTCTGAAGCCTGACTGTCAGGGAGGAAGAGATTAGTCTGTGTCTGTTAAACAGTGAAGTCCTCTAAGTGCTTTTATGTTCTTAAAAGCTCAATCTGCCCTTGTATATGCAATCTGCAATGTGGTGTATCATCAAAGAAAAGCTACTGAGTTTGTGCATGCATGTGTAGTAATTGATTTTTTCCAAGGTACTTGCTCGGGTGTAGTATTGCATATTTTGAGGGTAAGATCAAATCATAGTGTTGAGGAATAAACCACTGCAAATATGGTAGTGAAAACGACAGCATAGGTGGCAATCAGATTTGAAATGCAGACATCTTAAATCAGTGCCATTTGCTGGAAATCATGATAAATTTCAGTGATAGCAAGGTCTGGGAAAACAATTGTGCCAGTAAACAAAAAGGCCTGGGTGTCTTTTTGTCTTAAACTGTATGATAGCCCTAAGAGTGAAACCCTCGCCTCACCAGAGAGAGCTTCTGAGGGCCTTGCCAGAATTTGATTGCTCACTGCATCTCTGTCAGGATTACCCACTGTGATACATCCACTAGGACCCATAATTTCAAACAGTGAAAATACTCCATTAAGATTTGACAGATTAGGAAAATGAAAGGATTTGCATTGGGTAGATGACATATTTGAAGAATATGAGAGAGCTGCATTTCAACAGCCTGGAAAAGAGATGGCTAAAAAGAGATCAATTTTCTGTTTTCATCTCTGTTATAGTAAGGATGAAGCCAGACTCTTCTTGCAGATGCACAACTAAACTAGGAGCAGTGGACCCAAGTTGAAACAAGGGAAATTCCTCTGAAAAAAAATTATTCTTCCTAGGAAGGTTGATTTAACACTGGAAAAGCTGCCCAGAAAGGCTGTGCAATCTCCATCATTAGAGGTATGAAAAACAGCTGGATGAGATCCTAGGAAACTCAGTCTAGGTTTGAAGTCGGCCCCGCTCTAAGCAGTGTTTGAACCCAATGGCTTTCTGTGTCCCTTCTAACATAAACTACACTATCATTAAAAAAAAAGTAAATGTAGAAGAGTTTTGCCAGTTGAATGCTCCCTGAAAACAGGGATTCATTTACATTTACAGTGTTTGCTCTTCAGGGAAGGAATTCACTTTGGATTCTGTTGGGAGAGGATCAGTAGCACTGGCATTTCCATCCTTGGCTAGTGCTTTTCTAAGCTATAGTAATTGTTGTTTAAGCCCAGCTGGAAATTAAGCACCCTGCAGCTGCTTGCTCAAATCTCCCACCCTTCCTCCCAAAACCTAGTGGAATGGGGAGGAGAATCAAATTAAAATTTGTAGGTTGAGATAAGAACAGTTTAATAATTGGAAGTAAAGTAAAATACAGTAATAATGGTAAGTGATAATAAAAATAATGACAATAAAAAGGGAAACCCAAGTGATGCACAATACAATTGCTCACCACCTGCTGACTGATGCCAGATCCCCCCCTTTCTTATCCCAGATCAGCCCCTCCTCTTCCTCCTTTTTTCCCCTAGTTTATGTACAGAGCATGATGCCACACAGTCTGGAATATTCCTCTGGTCAGTTTGGATCACCTGTCTCAGCTTCACCTCCTCCCAGCCTCCCGTGCACCCCCAGCTTCCTTTCCAGTGAAAAACAGAGCCTTGGCTCTGGGCAAGCCCTGCTCAGCAATAACAAAAACATCTCTGTATTATCAATACTGCTCAAAACATTGTCCCATAGCCACTGTGGAGACAATTAATTCTACCCCAGCCAAAACCCACACATTATATAAATACCAGAAATGAAGTGTGGCTCCATAAGAAGAAAAAAATAATGAAGATAAAGTTTAGAAAACATCTAAACTGTAGGAGATCTGATTATAAGAACAGAGATTCTATCAAAGCCATGCACTTAGGTAGAGAAGGAATTAAACTGACAAATCAAAAGATTGTGCTTTTTCAGATACAGGGCCCAACATGTGATGAGTCTGTGACTGTCTTGGATGGAGAACGAATGTGCTGACTGGACTGTGACAGGCAGTCTGGATGACTAGTGATGTGCTTTGACATCTTCTTTGTGATTTTGGTAGTGTAGATAGCTTTGATCAAAGCATATGGCCCTCCCATGCATCTTCAAAAGCAGTGGGATTGTCCCAGTTAAAATTTGGTTACTCTTGGAGTAAGGGAATGCTTGCTATGGAAACACAGCCAAGTGTTATCCATCTCACTACCAAACAAGTATCCTTGCCTGAGGAGAAGTGACAGATGGCTTACCAAGCGTAACCCTGTAATTCACAACCTGCTTTATGTGGATCTCCTGGCTATTGCTTTCTTCTCTCCCTCATTTCCATTTCCATTCCCACTCCCACCATTCCTTGGGCTTTTGCCATCACCCTCCCACTCTCTTCCCATTTTTATATTGTTGCCTCTCTCCCACAGCACTGCTTCTGTTCCCTCCCTGCACCTTTCTTGTAGACACAAACTGAACTACAGGTCTGAGGGGATGTAAAGAAAGTCACTGACTATTACACTGAATGAGAGATCTGTGCAAGTTTCAGTTCATAAAATTAAAACTGCTGGAAGTTTTAATTTTATGAACTGAAGCAATACTGTATTTGATGACTTCAGGGTGTGAGAACATATGAAAAATTAGCTGTCAATAAAAGTAATCTTTGGACCAAAGATTACTGCACTTTTTTTTTTTTTTGCTTTAAATAAAAGGAGATGATGCTCAAAACTTGCCCAATGTGTGGTAAGTTTCATATGTGCCTTTCAGTCAGATATTTTACCAATAGTAACCTAGAAGCATAAACAGAATTGCAAATAGAAAATGTTGGTAATGATTTAAAGACACATATGATTACAATACAAATGGGGAGGGTGAAGGGTGAAAACCTCTCGTGTTTTATATTGCTCTAGTTGCCAGATTGGTCAATTTTTTTTAGATGAGGTCTGCAGATCAGGGGTAATTGCTCAAGATGCGTAAAATTTCTTAACAATTTAAATCAGGATAAACCCCAATCTTAATGAAATGAAGCCAATCTTAAAACAAACAAACAAACAAAAATCCAAACAATCCTGACATGAGTAATTAGGTTTAATTTCAGATATTTGTAAATTGTCTTCTCAAGGAAAAATTAAATTTTGTTTAATTGATGAAGTGGAAACCTGTTGCTAAATGGAGAGAAAAGTTCTTCCAGTATTTGTGAGGGGTTTTTGGGTGTTGGGATAGTTTGTTTGCTTGGCTAATTATAAGGATGAATTAGAGATTTTGGAACCATCCCTGAATAAAAGTTTAGGCTAACATTTCAGAGAACATATATTTGGGGGAAAAATTCTCTTAGCTTTGCTGTGTGAAAAGATCTACTGATTCAGTTGGACTATACATAAGAGAAAGGGCCAAGAAGCTGAGAAGTAAGACTTTCTAAATTACCTGAAATGACTTTAAGTGTTTATGTAAAGGGAGGGAGAGGACAACAGAGCAACAAAATACAGTGGGGCTTGTAGAAAAGAATCAGCACGTTATGGAACTAAGTAAGACTAAGCAGCATGGAGAAGGTGAGCCTGTGGCTAGAAGAAAGGAGGAAGCATTAAAAGGAAATTCTACTGAGTAATTAGATGAGAAGGGGCATTTGAAAGGAAAGGATTAAAGAACATGGAGTCCTGGTGCCATAGAACACACCACCATCTGAATGCTTTTTGCCAGAAAAGCAAAATTTTGCTTTTAGGAAGATCATTGTTTCTGATTGGTCAGTGGCAACATAAGATATAGGACTACAGAAAGCAGTGATAAAAAAGAATATTTTATCCAGTTTGTATAAATTGTTCCAGGTGAAATTTGATTCAAGTGATGCTTATTCTGCCATCCAGGTGCCATGAAGTAGGGTCAGGCTATCAAGGGTCTGGGCTCTCCAGGGAGAAGCAGGAGCTGATATCATTAGCAAAATTTCAGGAATCATTTGTGGAAATTTTATTCTTGATAATCGAAACCCAGAGTTTGTGTCAGTTATTTTGGAAAAGGCCGTAATTCAGGTTATGTGTTTGCAGCAAGAACTGGGGATTAGATGCATTTAGTGCCACAGTAGGGAAAGACGTCTATACCAGATCTTGTGAAGTCACTAGCCACTGTTTGGTAAAGAAAAAGATACAAAGTGTGACTGGTGGTGTTTTTCTGAGGCTAAATTATTATTTATTTTCAACTCTATTTGCAGTATTTGGCCCTAATACTTATCATACATAACACTGCCATAATAATGTGCCTCCCAGGCCATTCTTGTCTGCAACTTGGTCAGAGTGAACTGGAAAGAACTTTTAGTGTCTGTAAATGAAGGGACTACATGTTTATGTATCAGAAAATATTTTATTATGGGTGCTTTCCTTGTAAAGTAATTTTTACCTGCCATCTTGACAACAAAACTTCCTTGTATTTGCCATCAGTTTTAATAAATAGTTCTAGTTCTAGTTCTAGATACTCTATCAGAAAGCAACAAGTTTTTTTGGTTAAAAAAAAATCTTTCCTGAGTCTAAGTTCAGAAGAATATCAATGTTAATTTAAATTTATAAAGATATATTTAACCAATAATAAAGGTAAGAATTTCAGAAGTAATTCTTGTTAACTTGTTAGTAGTAGATTAATTCTTGCACAGTTTATTGAAAGTGATTCTATACCGGGAACCATTTTTTAAAATATATTGCATAAAAATAATCCTCCTATTTGAACAGCAGAAAGGATTCATCTCCAGAAATGCTTGCCAGGACTGTGCATGTGTTGAAATTTGTCACAGAAGAGATCAATAAGTGGGCACTGCTTGAAAAGTAAATCACCTGGGGAGAGCCAGGGAATTGTCATTGTAGTGGAAGTATCTCAGTAGAAAGAGGTATCTGTCCCTGTTCATTAGAAAGGAAAATGAAGAGGGACGGAGGGAATGAGGAGGGTGGATTGACTAATATAAAGAATAACTGTGGGGGGTTAACTCTTCCTGTTTGTGCTGTCAGAACTCGTGCTTTGAGTTAATTGATGTCTTTGGGGACCCCAGAAGGAGGCAACAAATTGTCTCCTCGCTGTACCAAATTCACTGACTTGACTAAGTGGTCTGCTCAAATGCAGAGCAGAACATTAAATGGAGCTAAAAAAAGATATCTGCATTTGTAGCAAATGCACTGCATTAGAATTGAGGAAATGTAGAGAGCAGTGAAAGGTAAAAATTGCTCATATTATTCCAAGGGATTATGTATGAATACAGCAAAGAAAAACAGAAGAAACCCAGGCAATAAACAACAACTGAGATCCCTACTCAAAGCCTATTTAAAAACAACAGGGCTCATTCCATTAATTTCAGTGGACTTGCACTGGGGAGTTTTTTGGTGGGAGGGGGGAAGACCTGTTATATATTATGAACAAAGGCCTTCCATTCTGTGCAGTATATCTGGCAGATTCAAGAAACCCACCAAATTTTCTTTTTATGTTGCTATTTTGTAATCTTTAGGGAAAGACAGAACAGCATGTAAAGGTGGAAGGGATTGGAAATAACATCTGTGAAATCTAGAGGAATTTATCTTATTGAAAGTAGCAGGAATTATCCACTTTAATCTAGATTTTCAGAGAATTTAATTTTAAAAATATTTGTTATTCATAACTTCTTTGGAGTTTTTGTATGTGAAACTGCACATGCAATAAAACATTTTATGACTCCTGGGCAATAAAATTCCACTAGTTCTATACAAATGTAGTGTTTGGTGAAATACTGCCTGTGGAGAGCAGGAAATCCCAAAGACATGCAACTTTACAGCCGTAGAACTGGCATAACAAAGGCTAATAAATGGAACTAATTCTCAGAGTCTCTAGACATTGTCCAAAATGGGAGTTTGATTTCTGAAACTTGAACACCATCACAGAAAGAATACTGTCTTCAGCAGTAACTTTGTTAACCATGACTCTGCCCTTGTGTTTCCTGCATTCTTTTTACTCTCCAGCTTCTTCAATGTAAGAGACAAGACTGTGATTGACAACAGCTTTATTCGCTGCACAGCCCCTGGAGAAGGTTCACCCTGCAAGTTACATTCACACTCTGCAAGATTAGAAAAGAAGAGTTTACTGTAATGTATCTGTACTTAAATGCCTCCAAGATGTTTATGGAAAATAATGCCTTAAGATGATTTATGATGACTGAAGCCCATGGCCCAGCAGGCCTCTTTCAGTTCCCTGCCAGTCTTTAAGCCTACATCATAATTCAGGCACAATATGCTGTCTCTTCCAGAAACTGCTAAGTTTTAAATGTTTGTTTTATAGAATCTTGTTATGGGAAGCATATCAACAACAAACAGTGCTTGTGTCTGTAAAAAGAATTCCACATGGAAACTCATTTTTGAGTTCTATTTTGTTGAGCACTTAATGAACAGCTAGCTGTGCTCTGCCTTAATGATTTTGTCATTAGTTAAGAATTTCTAATGAAAGCAGGAGTACTTCTTTCATTTTATATTTGACAACCTGAAGCCTTTCAGAGAATCAGGTACAAAAGTGTTTTCTGGAAAATAGAGAGCAAATTCAGCAATCTTTTTTTCTCTTTTCTCATACACATCCAGAGTAAAAGAAGCAGATATCCTGTGTGGGCTTTGTGCTACTGACACAGCCTGAGAATAAAGCTTTTACATGAATTCACTTTGTAAAAGTCATTATAAAAGAAAGTGTCCCTTCAATAGTATAGACTATTGAAAGCAAGGACTTTATCTGAGAACTGCTGATATCTCTGCTGATAAACTGATACTGTGTTTCTTGCTAGCACTTTCCCTTAAGAGCCATAATAGACATGTACAATCACCAGGGAATAAAAACATCAGATAAACAGTTCTTAGTATCTGTCTTAAATCTCTCCCTAATTGACCAAATACGTTTCAGTACTAGTTTAATTAGGTGTCTGTTCAAAGAGAATCAAGTATCTATTCAAAGCTTCAAACTGTTAAAATTCATCTAGAGGTTGGAATGCTCCCTTTCACAGAAGGTGGTGTGAGGTGTTGCCAGTTTTGTTTTCCTTTTCCAAAAATTGGTACCCTCTGACAAGTAGCAGCTGGTCTTCTGCCTCACCATTGTTGCCAGTGCCATATTTTTGCCACATTTTATGTAAAGACAGCTATTACTGTGGTCTTTGTTCTACCAGCTCAGAAACCACTAACTAATGTTTGCTTCACTGTTCAACATTTTGATTGCTCAGGAATGAATACAGTGATAGAGGAAGGAAGACAGGAATGGCTTCTTGGGCAAAGCAAAATTGATTTAATATGAGCTAAATCTGGTTTTGGTAGATTATACCTGGCATGGTAGAGAAATGAACAAGGCATGAGGTTCTGGTGAGAGAAGTTCCACAAAATAAGACTGATACCATGGTAAGGTGCAAGAGGAACAATTCCACGTCTTGTCTTTTGTTTACCTCCCTGCACTGATGCCAGAGGATGCTTGACTGTAGGGCTTGTGTTGTCCCAACTTTGTCAGCATTCTCACAAGCTTTCTCTCAAAACAAATGGCTCAACAAGCAAGCAGGAAATAAAGAAGATAAGCAACAAGAAAATGTATGTCTTTACCATTCAAATGATAAGCCATTTTGTCCCGAAAGTTTACTTTGCAGCCCTGATTACTAATTGCATCTGTCTGAATGGTAGTCTGTGGGTCCATTATGCATGCTCTGCTTAATATTCTTCAGAATGTCTTTGTGAAACTATTATTCTGTAGCATTCAAGTGTGTTTCTTTCCAGCAGTGCATTAAGTAACATGACTGACGTCTGTCACATATTTGTTCTCTTCTCTCTGAAAACATACCTATGTCTTGCTCTATAAACTCCCTTCAATCAAACAACTCATATCAAAGTAAGTGTAAAAGGGAATTCATCTCTCCTACACAAGGATAGACTGATTATTAATGCAACCAGCAATGATAGTGTTGTAATATCTGGAGGCTTCTTGACCTGTGAGCAATTGGCCTTGCTGAAGATGGTGGGTGGGCTAGCTTTTGGAATAAGTAGAAATGCCAAGCTATTTTGTAAAGTAAACTGTTTTAAGCAGGAGAAGCTTATGTATGAGGTTCATGCCAGTCACAGAAGTGCATGAGCTGTAATAGAGGAATATCCTCTCAGACAAGTTTACTGGCACTTCCAACAATTAACATAGATTGTGCACCATACAAAGTTGTGATTTATGGGATAGTCACTCTGCATTTTATTTTCTTTGGAACAGTGAGAAGGCTGTTGATGGGACTGATGGAACATGCAGGTGCTATGAATTTTATTGGTGGAGGTTTACATAGAACTGAAATAGAAAGCCAAGATAAGGAATGGTTTTGCCATGTGGGGAAACAGGGCTCTGAGAAGGGAAATGAAGCTGCAGGGGTGGTAAGGAAGAGTTTGCCTATCAAACAACAAAATCCTGATGATGAAGCAGCTGGATGTGCCTTGGCTTAAGCTGATCAGCAGTGTTGTTAAATGGCAACAGATACCAGCCACCAGTTCTATCTGTTCAGCACCCAGCTAACTCATCTTCTGGTCTACAAAAGAGAATAAATGTTCCCAGCTTTTTTTCACCTCTCTGGCAACCCTGTCATTCTATCCAAGTATCAGCTGCCATATATATTTGCATGACTGTGTATAATGTCAGGGTCTGTGGCCTTGCTGTTCTCCAGTCTGCTGAGCTCCTCACTTTGTCCTTACTTTCACAGAAATGTATCAAAGAATCAGGACATGCAGCCAGCTGAAAAATCTCTTACTGTTTTCTTGTTTCAGCTTGTTTCCAGCTACTTGCTTCCTATCCAGCCCCTGCCCACTGATATATACCATGACTAATGAGCTACAAAGACATGCTATGAACTTGAAGACTCCTATAATAAAAAAATCAGTGGGATGAAAGGAATAGGCCACACCTTTGTCACATGTAATTCCAGCTTTTAATTCTATGTAACTCCTTGATATATCAGTGATAGGCCTGAAATCCCATTTTGGGTGGGACTGTCCATGAGACTGTATAGCATTTCTGAGCCTGCCAGCCAATAAGGGACAGTTAACTTTGACAATAATATGTGTGAGCACAAGAAATAACAATAACTGTCTCTCAGACAAAAAAAAATTGTTTGGTGATTCTGTATCTAATAAGAATAATTGGTTAGGAAACTTGCTTACTGTATTTTTTAAATTTAAAATTAGATTAATATTAAACTAATGAGATACACATGCTCCTTGGACCTGAAGACAGGCACTAAAGATGATTTAAAGAATAGTGCTTGATATAATTTAATATAATCACTGCAATTCTTAAAAATAAATAACCCAAAGCCCCACACTCCACCACCCTAAATAGGAGGGGGAAATTTGTTGTGGGGATATTTTTTGTATGCACAGCAGTTGCATAGCTGCAGGATGGTTTTAACAGTCCTTTCCCAGTGGTGGCCTCCAGCTGGCAAATAACAATAGTTAGATACCAGTCTTCAGTGTGCTAGAGCCCTGTTTTTAAAATCTCTGCTTGGTCCCACCAGAAAACCAGAGAGTTGATTTTTCCCCTCACTGCCTTAGAACTGTTGGAGCAGCTACAGGAAAATGTGTTTCCTAGGAAGAGTGCTTTGTGGGCTGAAAGGTGAGGTACAGAATCTACTGCAGGCCCCAGTTCTGACTTTACATACAGAGACTCAGTGGGACACCTTCTCTGTTCTGTGACAAGCCACAGTGAAAATCCTGAGGACTTTCAGCAACTTTGTGCCCAGCCTTTTGCAAAAAAGGGCAAGAACAGCAGCATTTGCAGGAGCTGTGGTACGTGTGCCCTGCACACTCCCTTGCTGTTCAAAGCATGAGTGAAATACTCTGCTTCTCTGACGCTCTTATTCATGGAACTACCTCAGTGGTGTGACAATCCTGTAGCACTTAAAAGTGGCCTGTGCATAAAGGCTGTGTTTTGGGTCACAGATTTTATCAGAGTACACCTAGCAAGCAGATTGTAGCTGAGACATTTATCCCTTTGAGGCACAGAGTAGGTCTTGTCTGGTGAGTACGATACTGAGGTCCCTCTGACCTACAACCAGTCATCCATTAAATCTAATTTCTATCAGATTAAATCAGGCCCTGTGGTCTACCAGAATATTGACTCGCTGTTAAAAAATTCTCAAGTATTTCTATTCCTTAGTAATTGTTTGACTATTCTATTTCTTAGTAATTGTTGCAAAGTCTGATTCAAAATGATGTAGACATCTTGCAGGATCTGCCCACAGGAATCTGATTAAATTCAACATCACTGCGTGCATAGCCCTTGTAAGACCTAGCAGGGTTCACCATAAGCTTAACTTAAGGCATAAAGCAATTCTTTCCCCAAAGAGGCAAATTCTATGTGATATCCCTACTGATTAACTAAGGACACAAAACATATAGATGAATATAAGTAGAGAAATCAAATGGACACCTACTGCAAAAAGCAGGCTGTTTGCATGATAAATAGTTGAATATATGAATAGCAGTAATTATGGACTAATGGGCCTATCATAAGACTTTCAAAAAGAAGGAGATATTCTAACTCTAGCTGTAAAAATAAAATAAATGCTATTAAGGAGAATTCTAATCTTGAAAAATGATTTAGACTGAAGAGGGAAAGGAAGCTTTTTGGTGAATTTGGCTTCTTTGTAACAAAAAAATAATGTTGTATTCTGTAGCAGCATGGAAGTATTTAGCAAGTAGAGCATAGTCCTTGGAATTGCTAACTGCTTCCTGTCGTCATTTATTTCAGTGGGAGTGCAGAATATTTAGAAGAAAAAATTGATTTAATATCTTTTAAAAACAAAATATGTCCTGAGGAGACTTTTCTGTTGTGCTCAACCCAGCAATGCAAGACCTGGCTATGATGCGTGAGAAGAATCAAATCATGTGGCTGGTTGGCAGTGCCAGTAGGGGTTGAAAATCCAGCTTGTTAGCTTTCTCTAAAGGTCTGTATGAAGAATTCTTGTTCTAGTTATGTGACTGGGAAGATAAATCACTTCTAAAACACTATCCTTATTTTAAAAGCAACTCATAGAGTGCAAATATTGTATCTGACATGTTGATGCAGTGCATGCCTCTTAACAGTTAATGTAATTTTCATGCCAGCAAAAAAGTGTCAATTACTGTTGAAATTAGTGATCCCAAAGTATTAATATCACTATAAAGGCTTCATAAATAGTACTCAAGTTTTTATAGAACTTCACATGAAAACAGGCTTTCAGTAGTTAATATACATTTAAATTAACTCTTAATTCTTCATCAGAGCTTGGCCTGCTGGAGGGTGGGAATGCCAAGGCAACAATGGCAAACCTCAGAAGTCAAGGGAATGGAGATGGTGTCATGACTCAGCTGTTCAGCAAATCAGTACCATTAAAAATAAATCAGCATATGTCCCACCCCAAGCTTCCTGAAGATTTCATGTACTATTGAAAGAGCAAATAAACACAATCACTTCTGTCGTCAACAAAGCACATAAAGGAGCCGGGGGAGGCTGGGGGAAGTTGACTTGCAAAAATAGAGGAAAAAAAAAGTCAGTAAATGAACTCTTGCCTAAGAGCTGGAGGCTCTGATCAAGAATATGATCTCCCACTGAAATATTCACCAGTCTTGTGCCAGAAAATAAGGCTCTGTGTTCTAAAAATATTTGTCATGAGGTTGAGATCTCAAAAAATGTAAGTTTCTTAATATCAAAATTCCTTATAATGTTTTGATTTTAGCAGAATGCAGAATATCTTACATCTGTAAATGAATACTTGTTTCATATTATATTTTGCTTTAATTATTGACACATTTTAGAAATAATTGAGTAAAAATTTTTCTATACATATGGCATTAGATGATTTTATAGTAGTCTGTAAGCTAAGGAAATATTGCCCCTTTCACATTCTAGAAGCTATGCTTGCATTTGCTCTTTCTGAATTGTTCAAAGCCAAGCTGCACATTCAGGTGGAACTTCCTATGACAGCTGGGAATGCCAAGGATGGTCCCCAATACAGGAAAATACAGGAAATATACATCAGAGCATAGGGCTAGTATTTCTTTTCACCCTTACTGCCTGGCATAGTACAGCACAGTCTTGAGTTTAAGTAAATTACATTAATATTCAAAATCATTCCTTAAAGTGTAGACTGGATGACAGAAACTGTGCAAGAAAAGTTTACCCATCACACCAGCTGCTTGTGCATTATAAAGTAATGCACAAAAATCTTTCTGGGTAAATCTCATTTGCAGGTTTTGAGCCTTAAAAATTAGTTCACTCCTTTCAAAATTAAAAAAAAAATAAATTGATTAATGGTTACCTAACTTCTCCAGTTGATCCAGCATTTTTATTTCTTCTATATGTCTATGGATGAAAGTGTCCTGCATGTACTACTTTAAGTTTCCCCATAATTCTCATTAGAAAAAGTGCAATTTAAGAAAATCATCAAGTTTTTTTTAAGTAATTCTCCTTATCTGGTGTGTTTGGGCAAATAATAAACATTTTCTGTTGATCAGCTGGTACTTAGGAGTACGAGACAATTTCTTACTATTTTACTGAAATTCAAGTTACTTTATTCCTCAGATTTCTTGCTTATGTCTGTAATTTCTTTCACAGATTTATTGTGCTAAGGTTTTCTCCCTTTCATTAGAGTCACTTAGGCTGTTAAAGGGACACAAATTAAAGTAAAAATGTGAAGCTGATGAATATGTGAATATTGTTGCTAGGCATTACCCTTAATATTACTGTATATCAAAGTGGGGAGATGCGGTGAATAGGATACAGAAGTACTTCGAACTCATTAAACTCCTGTGCAAGACTTCAAGGGTAAAATAGTTGTAGCTTACAGCTGTTAATTTTTGCTCCTTTGAGAAGCTTTATGCACAAGCACAAAGACACTGTGGCCTTGGAGTACTGTAATTGCAGATCTATTGACAGTATTTTAAAACCTTGAGGTTATTCATGCTGGTTTGCTCACCTGCAGTAAGTTCCAAAGTCTTAGAACCAGTGGAGCTAAAGTATTAATCAAAGCAGGGTTTTGTACACATGAAGCATTTTAATTCTCTGGAATAGCTCATTCAATAAGTCTTTCCAACCAGAGATTTTATTTACTGTGTGGCTGGGATCTAAGCACCCAGGACAGAAGAGGGGCTTTGTAAGCAGCGCTATTTTCCTGTGGACTACGGACTTCTGCTGTGCTGGTGAGGGGTTACGGTGATTTTGCAGTGTAATAGCAAACTTAGCTTTGATATCACACTGGGTTTGCCCAAATTTAACTGCTTTGGTTAGTTCAGCCCTTGTGAATTTTGTGGTGGTGCTGTCACTGTGTTCTTACACCATAATTTGATTGAGCACTGCTACGTTATCATAGAAGAAACCGTAAGGTTCAGCGATCCACTACACTACCACTTCCATTTTCTCATTACAAAAATTGACCTTCTAGCTGTGGTTTGAAAGGGCTCAGACCACTGTCATTCAGGCTTCAAGACTGGTGAGCAGTAATAATAGTATAGGAAGTAGGAGCAATAGTTAAAGCAGCCTGGCATTGTGCTCCCTTCCTGGAATCCATTTTGAATTTCACAGTACAGGCAGCGGGTGTCCTTTGCTACCTCCAGCGTGCATTGTGTTTTCCTGTAATCCCCTACTTGTCATTAAATCATTTAAATGTATTAAGGCAACACACTGCAGGAACATTTTGCCATGTTCCTTTTGCTTTGTGGGTGATTTTCCTCAACCTGCTTCGACAGCCCAGAAATAGCACAGCACTGTTTAAAAAAAATAAAATTTGGTGACACTTGTTTAAAACAAACTGACCTACGGAATATATTCCCAAGCATGTTATACACCATGCTGCAAGACACTCTTTCATATGGGTGCCTAAATTTGCAGATAAGGATGTGGACCCTGCTACTTTGGCCATGGGTTTAAGAGAGTAACTTTGCATCCCCCAGTCTGGAAACTCTTCTTTTGTCCTTTGCAAATGCACTTGGCACACCAAGAACACTGCTGTGTTCTTGGGCCATGTGGACCTCACTGACTGCTCCCTGATATTTCACATCTTCCACTAAAGCACTTCTACAGGAGTAGGGGAATGTATGTCCTGCCCACTGCACTATAGCTACATCAGATCTGGATTGTTCTACACGGTATAATGGGTGTAGAGGGAACCCTGCACATTATGAAAGAAGGAGTTTGGTCAGAGTATGGGTAACAAAAATCAAGGACTTTCTGCAGAATAATATTTAAAATATTTTTTTGAGCAACTAACATCATTTCAATGGAAGCAGCTGAAACATATGATTTGGTTGAAGTACCAAAGAGGGGGAATTGCTCTGGGCCCCCTTTCCCTTTCCCATTCCCTTTCCCCATTTCTCCCTTTCCCCCTTTCCCCCTTTCCCCCTTCCCCCTTTCCCCTTTTCCCTTTCCCCTTCCTTTCCCCCTTTCCCCTTTCCCCTTCCTCTTCCCCCACTAATTCTTTAGCCAAAACCCCCACAGCTAGCAGAAGATACAGCATTTTTTCATAAACACTGAATGTTTGCCTGCTCATAGATGCCAAATAGGAAAGCAAAAGAAGTTTGGATGATGTCATCTAGGTTAAGCCATTGGGGATTTTTTAAAAACCTCGTTGTTTTTTTTTTTCCCTCTCCTTCAAATTACTTAATAATGCACAGTGGTTAATAATAAACCAATTTTGCCAATAGTATTTGCTTGAGCAAGCTTCTTACTGAAACCTCTGATTAAATACTGTAAAATATTGTACTGTAAATACTACATCAAATGTTCAATAAAATCAAGAACTATTATTTATTCATTTTATTTGGGGTTTGCTGGTTTCATTATATCTAACATCACATTCACTGATGTTTTTCTAAAAATATTGCTTTTATAGTATGAATGTTTTCTGAACATTCTTGAAGTCCAACAGGGACAAACACCATACTAATACAGATGGATTCAAAACAAGGCTCTGGTTCTACCAACTTTAGTGTTTCTATGACTTTAGAATCCAAACCTAGTTAAGATTTTAGTAAATGATTGCTGTCTTACAATACAGCAAAGCAAAACAAACCACATTCAAAGCATTCAATAATTTTGGGATGGAAAGTCACAGGCTCTGTCTATAGACTCTGGGGTTGAGCCTGGTCCCCAGGAGAGTAGCACTGTTTAAACATAAGAACTATAAATTGAATTTAGGATTACATGAGTTCTCAGAAAACCACTTCTGTTCAGCAAATGTTTGCTAAAAATTTTGGATTTATGATAAATTTAAGTATGTGCTCTCATGCTTTCCCAAATGCAGACCCTTGCTGCTGGTTAAATATGAGTTCTTGAAATATGGGGGGCTTGTAGTCATTTCAGTAAATTCTCAGATGTCTAAAACAATCCTAAAACTGTAAAAAGACATGCCCTAGTATATAAAAATCTGCTTTTTACTAAGAAAATTTGAGCAACATGCCATACATTTTACCTATTTATTTAAACTGTCACATGGCTTGCAGCCTGACTAGAATCTAGCAGTAGTTACTACATTCACATATTTTAGCCCCTCTCTTCTGATCCCTTCCACATGCTCAGTGCCAGGGACATTCTCTCAGTCTACTCCCATATCTTATGACCTCTGTCCCCCCCCAGGACAGAGGCCCCTGGCTGTGGGTCTTCAGCCATAACACTGGAATAGGTTTTTTTTGGGGTTTTTTTACAGGATTTCTGTGGGGCAGACTTAGGTGTAGCATAGAGCCACCTGAACTAGATGGGTATTTTAGGCTGGATTAGAATCTACTATTTTGTTTACTCAGTAAAAAAAGTAAAATTCTTTAGAAAGGAGGTAGCAAATATGTCATGTAAGTAGATCAAGAGTATAACTTTTCAAAACATGGAAAGTATTTGAATGTAATTCATTAATTTTTAGCATAATTTCAGATGACCTATTGAAATCATCCTGCTGCATATTTGCTTAAGTAGAATAGAGAATCTGTGAATCACAACAAAGATGGTTGAATAGGAAAAGAATATGATTTACTGAAGATTAATCTGATATCATAGTCATCTTTTGTAAATTCTATCCTCTCTGGGATTATTAAAATATCTCCATAGTTTAGAGAAAGAACTGATGAACCCAGAAGATGTCATACATTTCAACTTGATTAAATATTCACCTGGAACCCTCATCAGACACTTGTTTTTCTTGTTTATAGTTTTGTTGATTTCCAGATTCATATTCCCAAACTCATAAGTCAATCCTTCAAAACATAGATAAAGTCAAAAAATATGGAAGAGCTCAGGTACTTTGAACTTGCTTTCTGGCTTAGAAGTTCATAGTTTGCAATTTAATAATGTTTTCAAATTTTCTCCATGATTATGAAAAACAAAAATTACTTTCTGCTAGGAAAGCTTGTTTTCTTGAGAAATCATTTAATTTTGAGAGCTGAAGTTCAAAGAATTGCTAGAGAAACCCAAGAGAGAAATCCTTGTGGTGAATTACTATTATTCTGTTTAGAAATATTGTCATCCAGGCAAGGAGAAACACTAATTCTTTGTGATTATTTTACTGAGTTGTCATCTAAAACAGTCTGCAATTGATGCACTTGTTGAGAAAGATTTGTGCAAATTGCTTGATGAATTCAGACTAATAAAGCACAAGTTTTCCCTAATGTGTTGCTCTGTAGTTAGTGGGTATTTGCAGGCTTTATAGATGACAGTGTCACTTTTTCCATTGAAGGTTGCTCTGCTTGAAGTACTCCTGACAGGAGCAACACTGGCAGAATTTGCAATTTGCCACCTGACAAGGTTGTCAGCATCAAGGGCCTTGTCTTGGGGCCTGACATGAATGTAAGAATATTATCCAGTGAGAACTGTGAACTTTGTTGAACTGATCTCTCTCCATTATGTCTTGCTGAATCCCAAACTTGGCGTGCTGTCTACCGAGAAAAGCAGCTAGTTTTTGCATGACTGACTGTATGTAGCATTTATCCACATCTCTTGTCTTCACTGTGGGATGATAGATCAACAAATGAATAAAGGAATAACAAAAAAAAAGGGGGGAAACCACAATAGTCTTTCTGAATTAAAGAGTCCTTCATGAACTCATAGGTCTTTTGCTTTTCCCACACCCACAACAGTCTGCTGCTTGTTTCATCTGCTCTCTTTCAGGATAGTGACCAAAGAGTCACACTGCAACTGAGAGTCACTCCCTCTGCTGATTTTGCAAACAAGATGAATAACATTTGAAAATGACACCATTCACACCTACAAGGCAGGCTGACTGCTGACTGGTTGTAATCATTCCATGGAAGTCAGTGATGCTGAATTTATTTGCTCACAACCTGAATTTGTCTCACTTTGATATTGAAGAATCTTTTCCTCTTCCCTGAGAAATTTGTAATTTTCCCCCACCTGTAAGAGGGTCCCATTGTACTTTACTCTGGAGAACTGGGTGAGTCCATGGCAAATTCAGTCAGCAGCAAATGTGTTCATATTTCACTACAAACATATGAACTCTGTACCTGACACTTTACACAATATGTTCCCTGGCTTTAAGAAAACATTGTTTCATGTTCTAACTGTAATCAGCCTTTTCTGCCTGCTCAGAGAACAGAGAACTTCATTGTTATATGCAGCTGTCATTTGTTCCATCTCCTTGCTCTTTCTGACTTCAATATCTTTGTGGTATTTAGTGAAAGTAATTTTCAGTTAGAAATCTTCTGCCCTTTCAGTAAGTGCAAGTATAGCACTTCATCAATGGCCAAAGAATTCCAAGCTATCTGGGATGTATCAGGACAGTTGATAAAACCTCACAGAGCAACCTATGATAGTACATCCCATCATAAATAAAAAAAAAAAAAAACAACCAGAAAGGGCCTTTGTCAGTGTTTATCTGTAGCGCTTTTATTCTTTGCCCTTGATTTCCTCTTCAGAAAATTGATGCACCCTTAAATTGAAGCAGGAGGCTTGACAGGTGATGGTTAGTGTGATAACTGCTCAGATTTCATCAGCCAGTGTTTTTCTGGTGGTGCAATTGTAGGAACTTTCAGCTAGATTACCTGTCATCCACTACATCAGATAAAAGAGGGAGAGTTGAAAGATGCGGTTTTGCCACTGTACCTTATAGGAAATGAAAAGTGTGGGTGAGGTAACAGTAGCTGAAAAGAAGTACAATTATTTTCTAATCAGGCTATTCCATCAAGAATGTCACTGCAGAAATTTGCAATCATTGGGCAGAATCCATTGTTAAATTTGCATTGTTAAATTCAAAGGGAGAAAATCCTAAAAGACATAGTCATTTTTACTGTTGGCATTATCTCAAGCACTACTTTTGACTATCCATTTAATTCTTCTGTATATGAAAAGCAAAGTACAATCTATATTTAGACAGAAGAAAATGTTCCTATTTTGAGTAGATGTCTATATTCTTATTTTATTCTACTTATTCTGATGCTAGGTTGTTAGTTGCATTTTTTTCTGAACTTCTGACAGCTCAATTCGTTTATAAAAAGTTTTACTTATTTTGTGTTCATCCAGGAAATATATTTATTTAGCAACTAATGCATGCTACCACTACCTAATATTAAAAGCATATCGTTTTGTCAGAACTTCTGTACTGTGAAAGAAATCAGACTGTTTTTTGACCACCTGGAACAACTGGATTTATAAAGATGGCCTCAGTTTAACTAAATTTAATTACACTTAGTAAATTTTATATTTTTAATTTTCTGTACTGACCTAATACTGTGCTTTAGCAATTACTTTCCAATGCTGAATTTCCTAAATATAGAGCAACTTAAATATATTTTGCGTTATCTATACTCTGATTTATCTTGGTTATCCTCAAAAATCTATTCTTCTAGGTAGCTGAAGTCTGTTGTGAGTTTTATTTAAAATTATTACATATGCAAACTCTAAAAAAGAATAAAATAAAAACATAATGAACATTTTGTTAAATATCACTATTCCCAATACTGCAATTGAAAGTCTGTCAGTAATTCTATTATAAGTGCTTATTTTTCTGAGGATTATGCAGTTTAGCTATGAAAATTCTCTCTCGGGTAGGACTTGGCAGCTGGAAGTTCATCATGTGAGTGCAGCAATTTGTTGCTATTGTTTTACCAAATCTTCTTAATTTATTAGAGATTTGTTGTCAAAGTTGTGACTAGAAAGCAATTTTGGAAAATGCAGAAGACTAAATCTAGTCGCATAATATTTTGTTTGTGCCCTTGTTAATAATAATTTCACATATTAAAATGATTCTGAGAGAGCTGTATTTTTACTTGTTCCCCCTAGATGGATAGCCAAGGACACTGAGAGATCAAGTGGATTGTAAAAAGCCATCACTGGGAAGAAGTAGTGTTTTCTCTTAAGTTCTTTGCTACTATTTCATCCTCCAAATGGTTTCTGCAAAGGAATGTTCCATTGCTCATGCTAGAAACTGCTGAAAACATTATTCATAAAAAAAAAAAAGGTATTTTATGACATATCCAGATTTGAAATATACACTTGTGCACATTGGGTGTGATAAATGAAGTCCAACAATGCCTTTTAATGCAATGGTGAAGGAACTTCCTGACAACTGTGATTATCTTTGGCCATTGCAGAAAGCTTCTCATGCAATCTGTTTTCAGGCATATCCAGTTCAAAGGGGTGCTTTGAACACACAGGGAATTCTTTCTTGGGAAGCAATTGTAGATACTTGGATCTCAGAGTAGGCAGTCAGCTGAACATAAGCTTGCACTGCAAAAAAATTATCACAAAAGCAAGGACAGGACTTTCAGGAACAGATGAGAAAGGTTAAAAGTGTGGAAAGTTTGCTTGAGAGAGACAAAGGAGATTCACAGAGCCAAGTCTGCCTATTGAGAAAAAAGTTAAGATGTCAGTTAGTCACCCTTGTAGATCTCTATACAAAGAAGAGATTTTAATAACAGGATGTTATAAAAAAATATTAGAAACAAGTTGTTTTAAAGAGATTTTGCATCTTTTTACAAAAAAAAAAAAAAGTGATGTATTCTGTGATTTTGGAACATCAAAAATAGGTTTATTTTCCTTCATTTAAAAAAAGGCAAAAAAGTAGCTAAAACCAGAGATGTACATTTTTTCTCTATAGGCAGGATGCTGCTGCATATAGCAGATGTTTTTACAAATTTCTGCTGGCTTTTACTCCTTGAAGTAGTAGAGGTAGCAGTTGGATCCATTTTTCTCACCTGTATGTAAAGAAGGTGGGATCTTTCATTTTCCATACACATCCTTAATATTGTCTAGACCAGATGTAGTCATGATCCAGAACTTCAGGTACAGCCACTATCAGATCAGACAGGAAAACCTATTTTCTCTATACTTGACTGTAATCTTCTGTTCATTTGAAAAAAATAGCAAGATTTTCATTGTTTTCTCTGCTGGTTGTCTGTGCATCACGTTAGCACATCCTGATCTTTTGGCTCGGTATGAAAATGTCATCTGTCGCACTACGACACGAAATAACTCACGCATTCACTCAAGATGCAAAAGAAGGGAAAGTGGAAGTTTTATTTCTGACCTTGCAATATATAGAATTCCAAAAGTGACAGTGGATTGGAAGATGCAATTGCCACCTCTCCAACCACACTGGTCAAACCAACATTCCCCCAATTCTCTCCTCCCATAAAGAAGAATGAAAAACAATCATTATTTACATGAACATGCATGAGAAACTCACACAGTAGAAATATGTAAACACCAGAAGGCATAGAAAACTTTTTAAAGAACAGGGCAATATCATCAATATAAAAATAGTTGCCTCATTTTTATTTTCAATTAAATCTATTTTCAGCTACCTGGAAATGTAAGGAGGCAATAAAAAGTGGATATAAATAATACAAATAAATAATTTGATTCTCTGCAATAGGCACAGTTTCCAGAAGAGTTTAAGTTCTAGAACTGAGAGTAATGTGGTCTCAGAGAAGGCAGTTTAGCTGAGACCAGATCTCAGCAGTCTTTTTGAGAGATAAAACATCCAAAACTGAATGAGTCAAAAACCCCACCTACAAAAATAGTGGTGATCCATGAGTTCATCTACTGTTAAGCCGACTGAGTGGAAGCATGCAGGCAGACTGCAGCTTCCAATTCAAGTTGCCTTTTTACATCTCCTTCTCCCAATAAATTCAGCCACTGGAAAGGACTGCTCATTTACTCCATGTTATATTTATATATAAATATTAATAGAAATAATAATGATGGTGATGATAATGATGATGAACAGAGTAAGAGAAATACAGCAAAGACAGAGTACAGCTGTAGTAGCATACCCCAGTTTTGGCAAGCTGCTTATTCATATGTCTAACTCTGAGTGCAGTGCAAGACCAAAAAGGTAAATAGATGGCAGAGGGAGAAGGACAGCTGCACATGAAGTTGTTTGTCTGAGTTCATGGAAAGGGACAGTGATTGACCTCAGTATTTAACTCACAGTCTATCACTGATCACATCCAGGCATTGCACCTTCCTGTTGATAAAATACCTGCTGATTAAGCAAGATATATAATAAATAACTGATTAAAATTACTTAATTCAGTCTGTTTCTTTTCTTGTGACAGATTTTAAATGAGATGTATTGTATGAAAAGAGAGATTTAATTGCAGTGACAAGATAAAACAACCATTCATGAACAGAAGGAGCTAGGAGAAGGATAAAACAGTAGCAACACATTGAGTAGCTTGCAGGGATGCAAATAAAGCACTACTGTGCTGACTAGCAGCATAGCAGAGCTTTTGCTGAAAGAACAGACTGGAATGCCTCCTGTTTTGCATTGTTACAGTGCCGCAGTATGTACTTATCCATGCCATTAATTTATACAAGCTATTTGGCCCCCAAAAAACCAAATGTTAGAATAAGCTATCTACTCACCCTGTCCATAAATTGAAAAGTGGCTGAAATGATTACACTTGATCTGCAGCCATATTCCACTGAAAATCTATTGGCTTGCAAAGGTTGTCAGAGCACATTAACCACAGAGCTCTCTCCCAAGTTGGATATACTTAGCTGCCATTTCTGTGCCTAATATTTTTACTAGTTTGGTCTTAAAATAAGGTGTCATTAGGCAGAAAGTTGAGTAGCTGCATGTTTTAACACTGATACAAAAGGAAAAAATGAAACAACTGCAAGCATTGTCAGCTGTATTGGGGGCAATTCAGGAGGAATGAGGGGCTAGCAGAGCATTTGCACTTTCATATGAAGACATAGACTCATTAGAGTCTAAAACATAAAGTCTAATCTTATGTTTTCTATCCTGGAAATATTTATATCTAGTGATTTTATCAAAAATTTTGAACCAGAATGTTCACTGGACAATGGTGGGGTTTTTTTGTACTATTTAAAATGCAGGGTGTGAAATACCCAGCAAGAAAAAACCCCAAATATACTTGGCCAGTGTTTGATGCAAGCACATCACTTCAGGGATTCAGTAAGTAACAAATTGACAAAAGAAAGCATGGGATGTACCACAAAGTTTTGGGGTTGGAAATAGTTGTTGGTCTTAGCATCTCTTTGATATTTTATGTGTCTTTGTCTTTCACTGATAATGCTAACGTGTTGCTTTCAGTCATATATTGACTGCTCTTCTCTACATATTTTTATATATAAAACCTTACTCTGATATTCCAAATTTTACAGAGGGTTTACAATATCAGAGCTAAAGACTGAGACATATGAATGGGCATAAAATCCAATATTGTCCTTCGGTTAAATGATGATGAATTTCAAGAACTTCACACCATTTGTTTTTAATGCAGCTGACTGAATTCCCAAAACTGAACTCAAATCTGTTTTAAAATGTTAAGTTACAACTGTAATATTGTTCAAATTTTCTATTTTAAGCTTTTTCTATTTTAATTATTGCAAAAATATTTTCACTGAGGTCTAGAAAGCTCTGTCATTAGTGTGGGGCTTACAAAACTAGGACTATTTTCTGAATTTTAATAGCAAAGTCTTCATGAGTCATTTCCAAATGATCATGGGCATGTATATTTTCTGCACAAATAGCTGTCTTTTGTGTGTGGACGACTGTCTTTTGTATTTGGTCATGGAAAAATTGCCACTTTCTCCACACGAGCACACCAGTGTGGTTAGGAAAGCAGTACAGCACAGGAGTATGGCCCTGCCATTTATTCATACTGAGAGAAGCAAACAGCTTTCATTTTTCCAGAATTCAGCTTTGTATATGATGCTTTTGGTGCTTCTAATTGTGGCCTAATTGGAACTTGTGTGGTAATGTTAACACCTAAGTTTGGAGCCTTGATTAAAAATAGTTGAGCTGTGACCTCAAGCTGGTTATATTGCTCTGTACATGAGGCTGATTCCACTTGTGGAAGAAAGAACCTTGCCTCCTAGTTCAGTATAGGAGAATCCCGACTCACATTTTTCATGCAGTTGGGAAACATCTTTTACAATATTTGTTTCTTTTTTATTTGTAAATATTTCCATCAATTACCAGGAAGACACAGATACACAATTTCCTAAACTCTTGTAAGGGTTGTAGAACATTGGCTTGACAAAGGACCACAGAAGGTTTGAGGTCTTGGGTATTTTGTAAAATTTTTGCTTTTTCTAGCAGAGCTGTGTTTTGAGCAGTGAGAGAATTTTGCTGCATAGTCCTGTTAATTCTTTCCTTGAGCTATTTTTTACAATTTTATTTTATTATGAAATTGGTAGGTTAGAGTTCAAATGGTTTTATTTTGGGATTCCAAGTCTGTATATATTCTACAAAGAAATGGCAGATTATAGATCCCCTATAGTAGTTCATGTTAACCATATGCATGTGTTTGTGTTCACAGTAATAATTTTAGCTAAAGAGTGTGCAGTTATTGAGCAGGCATATGAGCTCTCCTGTGTGTTCATTGTCATTCTAGACTCTTAGACATCCTACATTTCCTAAACTAGTGTGTGACAAGATGAGCTGTAACAGGCTTCAAGATTTAATAGAGCTGCATATAAAAAAACTCCTTAACAGCCCTTATCTCATGTGTTCTATTTACAGAGGAATATCTTAGAGTCTGGACATGGAAAAATTGCCACTCTCTGTAAAGAGATGCATCAGTGTGGTTAGAAAAGCAGCATAGCACATGTCCACAACCTTGCCATATGCTTGTACTGAGAGGAGTAAACAGCTTTCACTTTTCCAAACCTCCTCTGGCTCCCAGGGTGTCTCTGTCCCCACACACTCCTCAGAGCTTCTGTAGAGGGTGTGAGGCCAGCTTGGGTGTCTCTGTACCCAGGCAGTAGGCACCCTAAATATAAGATGAGAAACAACAGATGGCTACAAACAGATGGGGGAACCTAAGTAACAATTAGATGCTATTGATCAGGATGACGACAGTTCTCACAACAAAGTGATATTCTAGGGTTTTGTCCAATCGGCTTTAAATGTGGTTCAAACATTTACTGCTTCTTTTAAGCTGCTATTCCAGTGGTGAATTTGCTGGGGTGAAGACAGAAAGAAGAGTTAGATGTATTTTGGTCTTATCCTGAGCTCTGGAAGGAGTGTATCACATATTTTACATATTTTTACATCCTGAAATGGATTCACACAGGGTCCACAGTCCCATTCATGGCTTCAGTGAAAGAGGATATTTGTGAGGCTGGCAAAAATGAACAGCAAAAAAGGTGCTGCTGGGAGTGGATCAGCTGTTACCATAAAATCAGATATGTTGTTGAATTTTATATTGTTCGTACCTTTGTCATCTTTTAGTGGAAGGGAATGTACATATATTTTTGTCCCTGAAACAGAGTCTTCTCTGTTTCCAGATGATTCCAGATGATTTTGTTGCTGCCCCATAGTTCATACCCCACCATCTCAGGAGTACTTTTCAAGTACCATAGTGCCTATAACATTATAAGGCCTCGGCTGGTTGTCTATCTCTAAGTTCTGGAAGGCTGGGTTTAGGGGGGTTTTCTGGGGGTTTTTTAAGGGTTTGTTTGTTTATTTGGTTTTTGTTTGTTTGTTTTTAAAGTGCTCAAAAGCTTCTAATGAGTAAAGGAAAGATTAAGAGCCACCTCCCCTGACTGCTTGCAGTTAGAAAAGAGAATTCATTAGGAACATTCCTATTATTGTTGTGATAAAGGCCAACTATTTCTTGAAAGGAATGTTACTACTCACAATCAGGTATAGGATACTTCAGTGGCTGGCAGGCCCGGGCCAGGATGGTAATTGCTCTCTTATGCTCATCAGCAATGTAGAAAAGGCTGACTCCTGACTTCTCATGCTCTGAAGCTGATGCATGGACAGCATGAAATACACTGTTGGGGTATTTCTGTTTTTTTTTTTTTTTCTTTTCAGCCATTTTGCATTGCCAATTAGTGTCTGACTCTGTCATTGAATATTCATGCTTTGGATTGTTTTTCAACAAATGCATTGGGAATTGTGTCTTTCCAGGCCAAACCTCATTTTGTTACAGTATTTTTCCCTGTGCTTTTAATCTCTCAGGGTGCCTTTGTATTATTTGTCTTTGTTCTTACGGATACTTTCAGCTCCTCCTAAATTACCATTGTTAGCTCATTATGATAGTGAATTCATTAAGATCATTACTTCTTTCAGATTATTACTGAAGATGTTAAGAAAGACAAAACTATTCTCTCTCCATGGGTAAACCTCTCACAACACCTCTCATCAATGCAATGCACTGCCTTTTCCTTGCAACTTCTTTCCAGCCCAACAAATCCTCTTCTTCAGGATTATACCAATTCATTTTTAAACTCAAAGGCTGTGAGATGTATCTTCAAGGCTAGAATGAAATCCACATAGGTTAGCTGCATTCTTTATGTCCCACTGCCATCAGCCTAATCCAATAAATATATGTGCTATCTTGAAGTCGAGGACTTTCCTTAAGTGAATAGAGTTAAACAGATATATGTAGGATTAATCTTAGTAGTATTTTTCATTCTCTCTTTTTTTAAAAAGGAGGTCCAATAAGTCCAGGATAAGGTGCTCTCAATAAACCAAAGTCAAAGGTTTTGCATCCTTTAGATAGCTGGTAATTTTCATAACATTTCTCACTGTTGGTCATTATCTTACTTAGGTTAGCTTTTTATTCTTCAGACCACTCTTCTTCTCTGCACCGTTTTGTTTCATTATCCTGTAGATCTCATTAAAACCTAAAACCACCAGGTCTTTATTGAGAAGAAAATTCTCATTATAGCAAAGGATAGGTAGTATCTTTTAGATGGTTTAAAAGTTTCAGAATTTCACAAGTAATTTATTTCAAGCTCTTTATTTTTCTTATTATTTATAAAAGGGTTTCCCTTAGTTTATATAGTAACTTTCCTCTTTAAAAACATTATTAGCAATAGTGTAACTGAATCATCATTCATTTGATCCCTGTTAATTTCCATCTCTCTTCATGTTTGTGAAAACTCCTAAAATTGTGTTTGATTCTTCAGATGTTTCCTCTTCACTGAATGTCTTTATCAATCCCAGTATTTTGGCACAATCAATACCTGCTGTTTATTTAAGGTTGCTTTTGTCTTTGACTCCTGGAAGCTCTTAAAATCTCTTTTTTTCAACAACTTTCCTTATAAAATTGACATTAGTTATCTTGTTCTTGTTCTTGTTCTTGCTCTTGTTCTTCTTGTTCTTGTTCTTCTTCTTCTTCTTCTTCTTCTTCTTCTTCTTCTTCTTCTTTAATGCAGAGAACGTGATATCTTTGGCCAGATTCCTTGACCCAACTTCTGATTCCCCCCAAATACAGGTAGATTTCCAGAGCAGCGATATTAAAATAACAGCATCATTCAAACTTTGGACTTGAGGACCCAGGAAAGGACAATCCTTTGCCTCAGTCTTCTCTCTAAAGAACCAGATTCTGTTGTCTGTTGCTCACTTGTATTCCAACTGCATCTAGTCTGTATTACTTACTAAAGGTTAGGTTGCAAGCAGAGTCCAGATTCATGAGAACAGGCTTCAGATTTTGTCCTTTGTGAGGTGTTAAATGGCAAAAGTGCTGGGTTTTATGCAAATACAGCCACAGGCATCTTTGCCAGGCTTGATAGCTTTGGTATCTTATGACTTTCAAACCCAACTGACTTCACTGGGAGTTGCATCCATGCAGTGTTTAGATGCCATTATCACAAGGGCAGCAGATTCTTTCCAATTCTGTGCTCTATCTCATACTATTAGAATTTACAGATTATGCAACATTTGTCCAAACTTTTCTAGCAGTCTATAAAATGTTGCATCACTTGATTTTTTCTCAAGGCTAAAAACTATCAAAAAAACTGCAAGGACCAGGCTCTTAAAAATAAACTATGTTAGTCAGATGATGATTTATCTTAAATTTAGACACTAAATGCAAGACCTTTAGCTTTCAGTAAATTGACTTAGAATCTTTCATTTACATCGAGATCTGGTCTGTGAAATTCACATGCAAGCATAAAAATCTCATATACCTTTTCCTTGGTTGCCTAAATAATGGTCTACATGAATCCATATAGCCTGTGGATACTTTAAATCTGACTTTTCTATTATGTGATTTATTTCTTATGAAGAGAAGGGAGACCATTCCCATCATTTTAGCACAGCATATTTTATGTTTATGATTTTCTTAAAAATAAAATAAATTTAAACTATAGCTAAAAGATAGTTCAGCTTTAGTCCCTAGTCAGAAGGTAAACTTGCATATTTTGTTATTAATGTAACTTGAAAGATACATGTTAAGCCTTTTGTTTAAAGTACATTTAGAAATTAAACAGGCCACATTCAAAGTAGATTATCTAAATAGATTTTGGAAAGAGAAAGGAGACTGTTCATTTTAATATACCTTCAGAAATATTTTACTTCTTGATGATGACAGCAGCTCTTACTGACAACTATTAATACATTATAAACACCCCATCAGAGTTATATAAAAACATGTCAGTTTTAAAGAGAACATCTTTGACAGCAAATTTTCTGATTGTGAAACAGCTGTGCCTCCAGTACAATGCATTAAGTAGTTTATTCCTTTTAGATAGTTAAATTGTGCATGAAATGTTGCTGGCGCAAGGGCTCCAAATCTGGCCTGATTAGCGAACATCTGTTACATTGGAAAAATTCATGTCTACCCTAATTAGCTGTCAGGCTGATGTACATCAGCCCTGATGGTGAGGGATCCTGTGCTGTTTAAGTCAAACAGGTTTCTCTCCTATCCCATCACCTGCCCTTTCAAATCTTTTCCTCTGGTGTGTTGCTGTAATTAGAGATTGTTGGAAATACAATAGAGCAGGTTATGGTCAGTTATAGTCCCATCTGTGCAATTTTTTTATTCCCACAAAACTTACAAACTGACATAAAGCAGTCCTAGCAGTCAGGCTGAGGTTCATATATTTTTCTAATCCTAATCCACTCACTAAATATGAAGACTTTTCATTCTGCTAAAGCCAACACTTTGGGGTGACTGAAAGAAAATTAATAATGGGCTGAAAAATTTGTCTTTTTTTTAATTATAATTTTCTAAATAAGGATATTTTAGGTTGAGTATGAAATGTGGCTAAGAATTGAAGAAATCTTATTAAAAGAGTGTTCCCTGCTATTGATATTTTGGCATCTGTTTGCTGGAACAAATATGGACACAATATACCTCCTGTAGTGTCTACATATATGCATGCATATATTTAAAGTTCCATGCTAGATGGACATGCTTTAACTTGGGGTTCCAACAATTTTTCCTATATTTGCAGGGTTTGTTAATTTGTTTTTAGTGATGCTTTATTTTGTGTTGATACAGAGATCTTATATGTTAATGTGAGAAATATTCATTAAAGGTACTAAGTTATTTTATGCACCAGTCATAATACATAGGTGTCACCTAAATACAAAAAAAGAATTTCTCAGATGGATAAATTTTTGTGACTTTATTAAACAAGATACACAGACTTAATATTTTTTAAGAACCTAGTCCTGTTCAGTGAAAACAAATTGTGTTTTCATTACTGACTTTTCCCTGTGTCCCAACAGCAAGGATTAAAGCCAAACTGAGAAATTATTATTTGGTAAATTAATTTCTCAGTCTTTTTCAATTCACCATTTCCAAAACCTAGTCCTCAAAGACTAGGTTTCAGTCCTCAAGACCCAAAGACTAGGTTTTCATTCCTCAAAGATCATGGTTTTCTTCATCCTCAAATGTTTTTAGGCATTAAGAAACAAAATATTAAAATGTGTAATAGATTGATTAGTGGCAGGGTACTTAATTCTCATTAATACAATTTCAGATTAGGCTGAACTCCTTTAATTTCAATTGTGAATTTTGATTGTTACCTGACTAGCAACTGGTCCATAAGAGTTATTTTAAAATATTGTAAAAGGAATTATATTCTTTATTATGTTTATATCTTTATTTATTAAGGGACTGAAAGGTGAAAATTCAGAGTTCCATAATTTCTAACCGGCCATCCCTGTGGGGCAGAAATGTGTCATCAGCTCTCACTCCTGTATCCTCTGGAAAGAAAAGGAATATTTCTACTGCTTTGCACCAAAAGAATTGGTATGGAGCCCTTCAGTTTGATTCCTGAGTTTATTGGTAGTATAGATCTTCTCTTGTCTCTCCTTCTTGGTTTGTCTCAGAGCCCCAGGAGAGATCAGGTAGAGTGTAGATAATTATGAATGGAGTGCTGTAAAAGATGTGAGGATCACCTCCATACTTCAGTTTATGTGAGTTTAAAATGAGCTCCAGGTATTTGTTTCATGTATTGCTTTAAATACTGCCACAGTGAAATCTCTCTGATCTTTAAGTTATTATGGAACATTGACATTCACATAAAATACTGTCTATAAGAGCAGTTATTAAAGGAAGTTTCTAAGCATAACTGAGATGCAGTTAAAGTTGGTTGTAAGAGTTTCAACTTTTGAATTTGTTGGTAAAGAAAGAGCAGTTGCTTTGGAAAACTTGCAGAGAAAAATGCATCTCCAACCATGGATATATATACATATTTATATATATGTGTGTGTGTATATATATATATATATACATGCACATGTATGTTTGTGGTGGTCAGTATTGCTGTCTGTTGAAGCATTAGAAAATAACATGCAGTAATTTAAAAGGAACAATCCAACTGATAAGTGTGATGTACATTTGAAAGGCAGACAAATAAATGTGATAACGTTCATGTGAAGTACCAGCCAGACAGGGGTGGTAAAGCAGCAGATGAAAGAGTAATGAAGCTGCAACTTATATCCAGATACTAGCTACAATTAGGATTTCCTTTCCAGCAGCATTCCTTTAGCTGGAAGTGATACTTTATTGCTCTTCGTTTACAGATTTGGCAATGAGGGGTGTTGAACATTCACAAAGTTTTTGAAGTTAGCATGCTGAGGTACATGAAAGATAGGGAATAGAGCCAAAAGGAGAGACTGGGATTGACTGTCATATGCCGAGTTACTGTCACATTGTGTGGGTGGGACTAAGCCAGTAAAGGAGAATATTGTAAAAGGTAAACAAAGAGGAAATTAAAAGATTGGGAGCCGAAATGGATGTAGAGGAGCCTCGCCTCAAAGTAGCAATAGATTAAAATTAAACTGCTTTAGAACTACAATTGAATTTGTAGCCTTAGTGAGGGATTGGCACCGAGGGAAGCCTGTAAAAAGAAGATTCAGCTGAAAGACATTTGGCATAGCAGCAGAACACTTTCAGTGGTCGAAATATGTATTTATTCTGTTGTCCTTATCTGTTACTTATTTTTCTATAGAAATCAATGGGTTTGCATGCATTTCCGACTGCAGTACTTGATATGCTTTTCTTTTAGTCAAAATATTAGTCAAACTCTAGTAAAAAAAAAAAAAAACCTAGGAGATGTATGGTGGGACATTTGAAACACATCAAAGGAAAAGTAGGTATTCCTCACGTTGCTTAGGTAACATTTCCACTTGTGTTACATTTATCCAAGTGTCTACTGCCATTCAGAACTGCTCATGGCACTCCTCTTCCTTTTGATAGAGGCAACAAAAGATTGGTGACCATTGTTCACTGGAGGTGTTACACTGCTGAAAATGCTGTGAAATGCTTTCTTATCAATTTTCTAGTGCTACCAATCCTTATCAGCTGAGTGGTGCTGTTCAAGACCAGTCATTTACATAATATAAACTGTGTAGTTAATGGATCTACTGCAGCTCAGGATGCAGCATGGTAATGGTCCTGTCAGTGCAACGACAATGCCCAGGGTAGTTCATAGGACCAGCCATTCCTGTCTGCATGCATGATGTAAAAACATGACTCCAGGAGATAAAAACACTTGAGCCATCAGCATTAGTGGAGCCCTGGGGAAAAAAAAAAAAAAATAAAAAAAGTAAAATCTTCAGGATCTCTGAGTCTTGCTAATTTTCAGAATGAAAAGGTCCTAGGTGTCTGAACTTCCACTGACCTGACTACATTTTGAATCAGATCATAAATGGGTTTATTCCAGTTTTGGGATCAAAAATCTGACAAAGGAGATCTATTATTTTCAGGATGTGATGTCACAGAAAAAGTTCTTACTCTCCTGTGTGGTCTCAGAGAGAGAGAACTGCTGTTTTATTCAGTACTGCAGCCTGCTAAAAAAGAATAAATCATTAAATAGACACCATAAGTCAATTCTCTCTCACAAATTGACAAATTTATATCTGTCTTTAACATGGGAGCCATTACATGGGATATCAATTACTTCAAAAGTAATCTTTCACATTTGTTGGGCTTACATTAATAGAGACATGTAAAGGTATTCTGTGTTCTGCACCAAAACCTGAGGGAATACCTACAGTTACCTTTTGGGGCTCCCTTCCCTAAACTGTTAATTGAGACCTAATCACAAATGCATCATCTCATGAAGTGAACACATTTTGATATAAATCTTGAGTATAATCTTCATTGAAAAATAAAGGATCGATATTTGAGTTTTATCAGTTTGGATCCAATTCCCTAACACATAAAGTTTTTTAGAACATCAAAACAAGTAAAGAGCACTCTCAAGGTCAAAACAGTTTTGTTGGAGGAAGAGTTGAAAAAAAATTAAATATAAGTTTTGAGTTGACATAATCCAGGTTAAATCTGAAAAAGAAAAATACTTACTTTTGTAAAAACGAAAGGCTATTTTATCACTCAGAGAATGTCACATCAATTGTAAAGCCATCAGCCTCAAGGCTTGTTGGTGATTGCTTCATATTTACTGTTAGTCCAGCAATGGAGATGGTACTTTTACAGTCTTTGGACAGACTAGTGAGTGTGACATTTAAAGTGTTGATTTTTGCAGCACTTATGTTAATTGTTGTAATTTTCCTGATGAACCACCATTCTGGTTCCCTGATGCAGCCAAGATAGTTTTACATTTTCTATGCAGGCCTCTTTGCCATTTGGTCTGTGTAGTGTCAGCTTCGAGTGCTACTGAAAGCAGACAAAATTGCAAGCAAATTGCATCAGATTGCCAACATTGTGAAAAGGTAAATTGCTTGCAAATCTATTTAAACCACTGCCCTATTTTCATCAGCTTCAGTACTTGGTATTCATGATTGCTTAATTGGCGACCTTTCCTATTGTGTAGTGCTTTATGGTGTAATGGAAAGCGATCTTTACCAAACCAATTACCCTTTTTTTCTCAGCACTACATTATTGCTGTGATTGCAACTGCCAGTCCTTTGTAAATGAACTTTCTGATTTCAATGATGTTTTTAAAATGTAAGATAGAAAAAAGTGGCATTCATATTGTGTGATGTTCTATTTTGAAGCCTTTTTGTAGTCACCATTGTCTGGGAAAATGGACTGAAGGGTTACACAGTACCTACAAATATCCATGTAACTATTATTAATATTATCATAATGTCTCCCTTTGTACAGCAGCTCAATTAGGAAAGGATAGGAGAAATATTTTGTCACCCTGTCAAGTGCACAGGAAGTGCTTTTGATGCCTCTTTTTTGACACATACATTATCTTCACTAATAATATGAGATGCCTTTTTAAGAAATGGAAATAAATATACAAAATCTTAGCTGCTACGGTAATTCAAATCACCACAACTTTGCAAAATGTATTTTTAAAGAGTCTTAGCTTTTCCAGACATCTAGGCATAAAATATTTTGAAATACCGTGGGCAGTATAAATAAAGGTAAATGTTGCCGTTTCCTTCCACTAGAATAGGGACTGCAGCTATTTGCCTAGTAAATACAAAGATAGTAAAAGAACACATTTCACAAGGTGCATATTATCTAGTTTGGTTTTGTTTTCAGCAGTAATAGGATGCAAATATTTGAATGCGTTCCGGTACCAACAAAAAAATTGAATTCTATAAAAATGACCATTCTCATTTATTTTTGTAATACAGGATGAAAAAAAATACAGAATTCCAAAGGCTTACTTTGTGTATTTATTTATGTGATTTAGGAAATTATATCGTTACTCATAAGTGGCGACACAGAAAGGGCTCTACAAGTAATTTAGTCATTCCCTAATATGGTACTGTAAGTGCAAATGGATGCATCATTCTACCCCCTACAGTTAAGAATTCTCTTGCAATGACAAAAAATTGAAAGGATTTATTTTACTCTTTGTTCTTTATTCTTTTGCCAATTAAAAAAAAAATCTTCTGGTCAAGGTTTCTGATGATTTTAGTATATTTGTTGTAGTTCAATGATTTATTTACAGCTGTGCTTTTCAGTAAAGGAAATCTTTCCCCAGTTGTATAGTCTTTTTTATTTGTAAGAGAAAAAAATCTAAAAAATCTACTATATGGCAGCGTGATCCTATTTCAAAGCAGTAAAAAAAACTTTATTTTCTCTACTTTAGAAAATGGCAGAAGTCACTTACATATTTGAGTTTGGTTTATACCCAGAGCATTCAAGCCAGCATGAAATATTATTGATCATGAATATGTCATTGCATGTATAAACACAGTGTGTGTGCACATGCACAGATATTCTCCCAATTTAGTTATAGTTTTTGTGGGAGAGAGAAATAAAGGTATCCATCTCTCTGCCTTTGTAGAGAGTAAGAACACAGCAATGCAGACTATCCCAACATAAAATTAAGGGTTTTTTTTAATCAGAAAAACTTAGGTAGGGGAAATGACTGAAAGAGAGAAATCCAGTAGTAAAATATTTGGAACTTCTTCCCATATATGTGTTTATAGAACACACAAATTGCCAAGTACAGCTTGCTCTCCCTCAATTTACTCTGTGAGCATCCTATGGGCACCCTAAGTGCCAACAGCAAAGATGATGGCTTCACTTCAGAATGGAGTTCTGTTCTTTAGAAAGCAGCTCCATGAGTGGCAGCAGTGAAGAAGTGGACATTCAAACCTTGTAGTACTGATGCACAGAAGCAAATCAGTAGCTGAAGAAAGCTGGCACTGATGGAGCCCAAAGGTGAGGAGGGACTTTTAACTTAGCATAGTGAGAAGAGTGTAGCTGCAAAGGGAGGTCGTGGCTTTGGATGGGGCAGTGTAGTTTCAGTAAAGGAGCAAAATAACAGAAGTGGTATCTAATTCAGTGGGAAGCACAGTGAGGAATGTGTTGAAGGGTTTTGGGAGTTATAATGGTCATGTAAAATATGACAGAAAATTCATTTCACATTGATGGTGAAACATGATCTGTGCAGCCGAAAATGCTTCATGATGCAAAATGAACTCTGTGTCCATATCATAAAATATAAAATTCCAGGTAGTGTAAAGCAGATGAACAAAAATAAGGAAGTACTGTGTGAAGTTGTTCACAGTTCTCTGTTAGTTCTTTGTTGAATATGTTCTTTAAGGCTTAGTTGCATTGATTTCAGTGTTGACTCTTTGCCTTCAATGCTATAAATGAGATAATGTTACCATAGTCACTGCAAGTTCATATTGTGATCCATGACCACACTGTTGTCCTGAATAAAATTTTAAATTAATGCATTTGTTGCTGAACTACAAGGAACCACTGCCCTGCTGCACTGGTATATTGTATATTTTGTCAATAGGATTTTTAATCCTATAGACAAATAATTCTGGTTACTTAGTCTCATTTTTTTGTGCATAAATATCATAAAATAATTGCAAAATTAGGGGAGAGAATTTTGTTTCTGGCTTGAAAGCTACAGAAATCCATGAGGCTTGCAAAGTAAAAGCATATAAATGCATTCAGATAGGAATACATACTAATATCTCTTTAGCCATTCTTTGGTGGAATGTCATTAAGCCTTAATGAGCTTATAGGTGAAGGCCTGATGAAATTCATCCATTTTTAAAGTACTCTGTACATGTGTGTATGTACATAATATGTATGTCCTGTTTTTCATGTTTCCTGACAATGAGTGGAAATTTGGCAGCATGGGCTCTGTGATGAATGTTTCTAAACTGACTTTAGCAGAAACTGCTCTGGAAGTGTCCCTGTCCACGGTCGTTCACCACTCAAAAAGGAAAGTGGGCACATCATTGAAATTTGAACTCTGTGTGGGTGACAAGAGTCAAACAACAACAACTATTCAGAATTTTTCTTGTGTCTAAATAATGCTATTAGAAAAAAATTTTTCACTCTAAAGATGGTGAGGCACTGGAACAGGTTGCTCCAAGAAGCTGTGAATGCCCCATCTCTGGAAGTGTTCAAGACCATGTCTTGAATAAGAGGTTTCCCTGCCCTTGGTGCTATCTGGTCAGATAGCAGATAGGTTATCTTGTTGGAGCTATCTGGTCTTTAAGATCCCTTCCAACCCAAACCAATGCTATGATTCTATGATTATTGTATTCAGAGTAAGATTGTACCCAAACATGACAGAGAGTATCTGTATGCTATTTTTTATAAATTAATATGTTGGGTTTTTTTTTTACATGGGTATGCATTTACCAGTTATTTCATGCAAATGGAAGCTTCTTCTAAATTTGGTTGATACAGAACCTGGAGGGACCTTATTTTCCTAAGAAAAGCTTAATGTTCAAAAAGACAACCACTCCATAAATTTTGTCATGACATCAACAATTGGGTAAACCTCTGGTTAATCAAAAACTTGGGGTCTGTTGGAAAGTCTATTCAGCTGCAGGTTAGAGGCTGATGATAAGCATGGAGACACTGCTTTGTATGTCTCTTTAAGTTTGCAAAGATCTTTGATATCCCTTGGAGTAAAAACGATATGTGGATATAAGGTATCATTTGTACTAATTTACAATTCACATAGTAATATGTAATCTCTTCTGAACTTTATCAGCGTGACACGACAGCAAACTCTATCACAAAATTTCCACATGTTTTCTAAATGAAGAGGGTGTTCCTCTATGACAATATTTGGTTTTATTCCCTCACATTTATGCCCTAGACTAAATTATAGCATTTTGTTTGCAATTTTTTTGTCATATCATGTTAGCCTAATATACCACTAATACCATTTTAACACAGAAATTTTAGTATTCCTACTCATCAGATGATACAGTAAGTTATCACATTAGCCTGCTGTGATTTCTTTTTGTGGTATCTGTTACTACTCTGTAATTACATTGCTACCTTATTTTAAATCTGATAGGTACCACCATTGCCCGCACTTCTGCATTTGAGACTTCATAAACTCCATGTTACAAAGTTCTACAGTTGAAGAGGTAACATTGGTCTAGTCAACAATATTTAGTAGTGTATTTGCAGGTATCTATGAGCCCAGTCAGCTATTGTGCAACAGCTATGTCTGAAAATTGAAGTTTTGTTTTCTAACTTAGAAAATAAGCATAAAGAAAAATGTTATTATTGTAAAGCAAACAAACAAACAAAAACCCAACCAAAGCTGTGCTTACACAAAGTACCTGGAGTTTCTGCAGCAAATGGAAGAGGAAACCTTTCTCAAAAGCAATATTAAAAATTCCTTTGTTTCCCCACAGTTTATTATTCCCTGTAATGTTCTATTCAGCTATTCAAATAGATTTATAAACCTTCAAGGAAAAAAGGAAGGCAAGGAAAAATCTCTCTATTTGTGTTGACAACTCAGTGCCTGCAACTTCCCTGCAAGGTGCTGTCTGGTGACACTCCCTTCCATGGAAGGAAGTAGGAAAATTTTTACTGTCCTGGACCAGGCAACCTTTCATGCTTTTTATGACCAAACTGATGGAAGCAATTTTTTCTCACTGTTTCTTTTTTTTTCAAGACAGAAAAAAAAATAATCTTAAGAATTCTATCTTACCTAATATAGAATTTTATTTCTAGGGTTAAGTAGAATGATAAGAGACCTTCTGTAGTAAATAGATGAAATGATGAACTGTGCAGTTGTCTGGACAAATCTTACACTCTGATTCATTGGGCTGGATTATTTCCCATCCCCGTGTGCTCAGATTTGCCTCAGGTCTGCAACAGTGTCTTAGATTCACAGTACTGGAACATTTACTCATTCCAGTCTTGCAGTTATAGCAGTGGGAGTCAAGGAAACAAATTAAATACCTGAATATATTTTGCTTAGAAATAGAATCAATTATTTTAGAAATGCTTAAACAGTACAATGTTGTCCTTAACAGGCCACCTTGAAATGAATTCTTACTCCAGTTAACCTATCATATAATTGTACACCTGCCCTTTGTGCGTGGGCTTTTTCATGTGTCCTTTTGGGGTTGGTCTGCTTAAAGCAGCCACAGCCTGAGAGCTGACTCTACGAGGTTTCCATTTAGATGTCACTGCTGTTTGGGGTCCCCCCATGCCCCTTTCATCTAGGATTCTGTTCCTGTTTGCATTCTCTTCCACCATGTTCTTACTGAGGCATCACAGCTGTAATCCAAGGTCAGAACCTGGCTGTTTTTTTGGCCTGTTTTCAGATTTCTAAGAGAGGCACATTCCTATGTGTAATTTTGCCCAAGTTTTGTTTTCAAACCAGCTGATTTGCAACCATTTCCCAAATATTTTCTTGAGGTTCCTCCCCTGTATGATGTGACTAGATGCCTTTGAACCTCTTCAGTATCTTTGATCAAAACTTGCAACTTTGATCAAAAGTTGCAATAGGACATCCAGAGGTGCTCAGTTTATCACAGCTGGAAGAAGACTGGAAGAAAATCTACACATCTGAGTAGTAACTGAAGTATCTAGGGAGTACATTTTGGTTCTTGGTGACATTTTTTGAAAGGTGCTTTCTATGCTTCATATTCTGGTGTTACTGATTGTTCTTCAGGTTCTGTGCATAAATGATGAACAGATTATGGTTGTTATGCAAGCAGATTTACAAAGTGTTGGGAAACCAAGAAATTAATTTTTGATTCTCTGCCTTTCTCTACTGGCCACAGTAGCTTCCAGTTAGCTGCAGAGTGGGTCTACAGGAAAAAAAGGTGGAAATTTCTCTTTGATTATGCAAATCACTGCAGTCACTCCATCAGTGATCCCAGTCACAAGAATACCTGTTCTTTTGAGTGGTATTCTGCAATGTCATAAATATTCTTTCAGTAAAGTCTTCTGACCTTATGGAGCTGTTTGGGGAGTTGCCACAGGTTCTGCCAGTGCACATGTTCATCCTTTTAAAGGGGAAGTATCATACAAGCTACAGCAGCCATGATGGATAAAGGCTTCTCAGGCCTTTCAGTGTATAAATTAGACATAATAATGAAACAACATGGCTTCTGTTGCATGAAAGTTTCTATTTCAAAATCAAAAAATGCTGTGATTAATCTGACATCCACTGATTCCTGAAATTCCTGGAAGTTTGCTATTATTGCTTTTATGATTCAGTTTTGGTAGTGCTAAATTCATTGCCCATATTCAGGTTGTAAGGATTTTGTTCAGATTTATGAGCTAAATGAGCTGATATTCATGCTGCAGTTTGTTTGCAACACACTGCAGGTGAGTGGTCAATTTTGCTGTTGCTCAGTTTCAGAGGAGCAGGTCCAGGTCAGAGCAGATCAGTCTGATGGGACACATTCCCTTCCAGAGCTGATCAGAAACTGTCTATTCCTACCATGAATACACATTAACATTGATATTACTAAGTGTTTAACTGTAATGATTTTGTTTTCTTAACCCACCTTCAGCATCCATTTTCATAAGAGAGAGCCACAGGTTGGTAGAGTATTCAATATCTTTATTCTAAACTCTCAAATTATTCATGGAGCTAGTAATACACTTTAATTTCTTTGTGTTGCTGCATTGTGGTTTTATAGATTGACTATAAATTTGCCTACACCTGCCCTCAGGATCTCAGAAGCTGAACTTTATTATTTTAATGAATTTACACTGAATATGTCTTGGTCACTTAAACTACATTTCAGGAAAGAGATTATAGGAGGTCAACAGATGAAGGTATACATTTTTTTAAACATGGTATAATTTCATTTGGATGATTTTCCCGGCTTTTGAATTGCTAGGGAGCGCACATGTTCCTTTAATTCTGTGGGAAAAAAAAAAAAAAGTTAAGGAACAAAAATTCCTGGAATTTAATGGGAATTCTAGTGCAAATCTACATGATCTACTCAGCAAAAAATCCCAGCAGTAGTGGTGATTAGCGCCCTGGTCTGAAAGGCTGGTGATTTGAAGTCTCTTCCCCCTTGTTGAGTAGTTGCTGCAGGGCATGGGGAGCTCCTGGTGAGCTGTGACCTTTCTTGAGAGTACTAGAGACTTCATGGGAAACTACCCCAGTGCTTCTGTCTCTGACCTTGTGCTTTGGGGATGCTGTGATTTCTCCAGAATGAGCAAATAATAAGATATTTTTCAGAATTTTCTATATCTTGGTCTGGTTGTTGTGATTTATCTCGTGTGAGGTGTTCTACAGCCAGTTCAGGTATATGGAATAGGATGTGTGTGATGCTGCACTTACTGCAACTCAGCCAGAAATATTCATTTTTTGCAGGTAGCAGGTGAAATTCACTGGGGTATTAAGGAAAAGTTTTGATGAATAGCTGAACATTCGCTCCGCCTAAGGTCTGTTGTTGCATTTGAACTGTAAACTGAAATGACAGCATGGCAGAACACCCAGGAGAGCACAGCAACAGCAATGCCACCTGTTATTCATTGTGTGACTAGTGAAAAGGCACAGGGTTCTACCTGGAATGAGAAGATATGAGAATATATGATCTATTTATTCTTTTACTAGTGAAGAGATTCTGACACATTATGTGCACATTGAAAAGTAAACATTTCCATTGTGTGTTTCACATGCTGTAACAGTAACTATTATTTCCCTCAGGACCTTATCATATTTAGCATTATTTAAATGTTATGAAGTATTGACTTGCATTATATCTTTGTTATTCCTTCCCTGAACACCATCACTTTACAAAAAAAAAAAAAAGGTGAGGGGAATTATTGTATTATAAATTTTAGAAGGTGCATAAAATCTTATAGTTTATTCTTGACCAAGTTGTATAGCATCTATGATGCTTTCCCAATAACATATTTTTTTAAATGCTAAGGTAAGGAGCTTTTTACTTTGGGAAATTACATCAGCTTGAAAACTACAAAAAATATTAAAGTAGAAACAGTTACCAAATATTATATGGTTTTCTGGTTTACTAGTGAGTACAGCTTTGAAACTCCATGAATAATTTCATCTGCTGCTTAGGAGGATGTCAGTAGAAATGCAAATGATTTAAAATTTTATAAGTAGCTGTGAAAGCAGCAGATGAAATTGTTATGGTTGCCTTTGCTGTTCCAGGTTGTACCTATGAATCTTGGATACAGGGATTTAGAAGTTCCTGTGACGCTGGAATCTGGTGAATAGATTTCCCTCACCTGACTCAAGCTGTAGGAGCACTGTATCCCCAGAGAGCTCTGCTCCTTGTGTGTCTGCCAGGACAGACCTCTCATGACTCCTACAGCTCAGGCTGTAAGCTGAACAACTGCCTAAGGGATGAATTGGTCTAGAAGGCCAAAAGTAAGACTGGAAGGAATTGCCTTCCAGAGTCCAGCATTCCTCTGCACAAGTTGCTGAGGAAGATCATCAAGGACAGATAAATAACACTTAGAGCTCAAAAGTTAAGCAATGAACTGTCTGTTGACACAGTAACAAGTCTAAAGTAGAGTCAGAGGCAAGAACTGATCCCTGAGACCCAGTGGGAGACTTGTGCTCTGGACAATTTACAGTATCTTTAAACAGCCCAGATTTTCTATGCTTTCATACTCAACATTGTCTGAGTTTAGTTTCCTTGAAGATATTTCAGATAAGTTTGGCAGAAGCAGACACATCCTAGATTACTAGTTGCATTTGAAATGTTTAACCTCAACCCACACTTTGTTGGCAGAGTTTTTCAGTAGTTATTTTTCTGTATTAAAAAACAGGCCCTTGGTTTTAGTCAGAGCTTGTGGTCTCTTGGAAGACCAGACCAGTTCTGTGTCCATTTTGACAAGGTAATCTGCTGGTCATGTCAAACATCCATGTTGGTCTCTGTGAACACAGAAGAGAAAAAAAATTATTTAATTTAGAACTTGTCTCTATCCTCATTCTGGGAGAAAACACTGACTTATTTTCAAGCTTATGCTGAGAGCAGCCAGGTGCTCAGGTAGCATGAGACAATCCCATAAGAGAGGATAACCAGAGGCTAAGAGAGGCAGAGGCAGTATCAGGGAAAAAGACACCTGCGAGGAAAATAAGTACAATATCCCTCGCAAGATGATATCTTTCTAATTTCTTGGGGGTTGGTCCCACAGTGTCAGACAATCACAAATGAATGGAAAGGAGAAAATGTAAAATAAATCAGTGTTCATCATACTGGTTTTTGAAACTGTAGTAATTTACTATCATAGTACTTGAGGGCAAATCATACTGAGGTGTCATAAATAAACCATGTAACATTTGATTTTCTGCATGTTGTCGTATTTCTGTGTATCAGAGTTTCTATTACAAGTCAGCTATCATTTTATCTTGCTAAAAATTTGGTATTAGTTTTGTTTCTTCGACTTTGTTTCAAGTCCAAAAATTACCCACAGTTACTTCCACTAGCATGAAGAATTAGGACATGGGGAAACAACAGAATCCTCTGCTACAATGACTGTTAGCAAACCTTTGGCTACAGCTGTTATGCTTGCACAAATAAGAGGAGCTTATATATATCTTTTTGCTTATTAGTTTTTAACCAAGTGAAATGTGAGCAGGACCCTTAATGAACTAGGATGTAACAAGAGCAGTTCAAGGTATTGAAATTGTAGGCTGTGACTTGGGCTTGTTTTTTGTGTTGTGCTATACTGTCCAGCATACAAGTAAATACAATTAATACTATGTTGCTGAACCTTGTGATATGCTGAACTTCCCAAAGTGCAAATGGAACAGAGGATTCTGATATACATTGAAAATACGTAATGTCTAAAGGGAACTGTCCCCGCCTCTACCCTGTATTTTGTCAGATGACCAAAGATTAAAAAGAAAACAAAGACCCCCAAAAATATACTAGTAGTTTTTCAAATGAAACATTTTAGTTCTTGGTCCCTCAATGCTTCTTATAGGTACTGAAGTGACTAATAAATCACTTCCTGAAGGAGATGACAGGCTTAAATTTAGAAAAACCTGCTGATCCTCAATCATTCCCAGATACATGCTAGTCCTTTCTCAACTCTGGTCTTGATGGAATTCACAGAATTCACAGATTGACTAGATTGGAAGACACCATCAAGATCATTGAGTCCAGCCCATGCCCCAACACCTCGACTAAACCATGGCACTGAGTGCCACATCCAATCTTTTTTTAAACACATCCAGGGATGGTGACTCCATCACCTCCCTGGACAGACCATTCCAGCACATTATCACCCTTTCTGTAAAAAACCTTTTCCTAATATCCAACCTATATTTCCCTTGATGAACCTTGACGCTGTGTCTCAACTTGATACTTTCCTTCAAGTAAAATGCAGCAAATATTTTGTAAAACAGGTCTCCTTTGAGCCCAGAAAGGACTCTCTGGTCTTGAGGTCTGTTGTGCAGAAGAGACCTTGCTTCCTTTAGTGTATCAAATCAGCTGGGGGGCAATCCCTAGGTACAAGATTAATTGTAGTGCAGGAGTAAGTCACCTTAGCCAACTACTGCCAAAACATCCCAGCCTGTGTCTTTTCTGTAATTATTGCATTTAATACAGCTAGTTACTTGCACAAAAGAGCTTCCGGATACAGCAATTTCCACGGAGGGCTGTTTGGGAATGTAGAGGCCCATCATTTAGCTCTGATATTGTTGGGTTGTCAGAATTGATCACAGCTCTTGACGGAACACCTCTAGGTTTTTTTTTATGGAGTGCATCAGAGTGACATTTCACATTGTTTAAGTAGGAGTGATCTGTTAGTTTATATTTTATCTAAAACTGCAGAGCAGATGACCTCCCTCAGGGTCTAAATACATGAATCCTATGTGCATGTTATAATTAATAGTAGAGCTAGGAGAGAAATTCATAACAAGGGGCCGAAGAGCTGGGCAGAACAACTTGTCAAAAAGAAGGAAATTCCACTACAGATTAGCTTATTTTTAAGCATGTCAAGCTCTACATACAAACATGATATATTGCTTCCTTGTAATGTCTGTTTAGGCCCAGATGCTTGAGGCAGTGTCAGGGAGTGCTGTAAATTTTGTCTGAGTCAGGGCAATTCTGATTGATCTCTGAGTGTAAAATCGATAAGAAGACACTGTCATTTTCTTAAAGGATGAGCTAGAAAAGGAAAATAAATTAAGACTCCACTGAATGTCTATCTCCAGTGCTCATTAATTCAGTGTGGTCTGTACTTTGTTAATGTTATGTCCACAGCTTTAATCTTCCAGGTGCTCTTCCTGCAGATAGTCGACAGCAGCCCTTTATTATGTTATGTATATTTCATCTACACGTGGTGGAAATAAAATGTCTGCTCTCTTCTTTCCCCTAGCTCTTGATTAATCCATTTTATTATTTTTCAGAAATACATCACTTGGGTACTGATTAACTTAAAAATGGAAAGCCATTGTCTTTCTTGCGTGTCCTTCATCAGAGCTAACACACCGGCTGCTCATTTGTCTTGGGTTGTTACAGCAAATAACGACTACCAGGCATTTCCCCTTATGTAATATACTTCAGGAAGATTAATTTACTTCTGCTCTTTTTCTCTGCTTCTTTTTTGTCTACTAAGACTTTTTTTGAACTCCCTCCCAGCTCCCACTCTCCTGCTTCCTCTTAAACATTTTACAGCCTGCACTGGAGCAGCAGCACTAAGACTGACCATTCTCCAGTCGAGGTCACCCAGTGCTGCTGCAGACATGGCTCCTTTCAGGCTGACTTGTGAGTATGAGCTCACACTGGTGAGTATGAGCTCAGGGGCTGTCCCTTAAAATGGCAATACATTGTCACCTTAGTCCCACAGCCTTCTCTTGCACAAGAAGTCATACTGAAGTTAATAGGTCTGCTAAGGGGAGTATAGGCTGTTCTCAGGAGTATAGTTTAAGATGCTGTTACACTGAAATATAAAATTAGTTTTATCACTAAGCGGTTGTTTCCCTTTCTACACATCTACTGTCAATGTAGAAATAGCTTCTAAACATAAACAACTGGTCATTTTATGCTTCTGTTTCCACTTCACAATGTAAATACCAGAGCCCAAACAACACTGATAATGATCAAGTTAAAAAAATCCAAACATGTAAATACTTTTTGGCAAGGAGAAGAATATTTTCTATATTCCACCCCCCAGCTATTCCTAATAATTAAAATGCTATTTACTTACAACTTCATTATATACCTCTAGGGGACATTGGTTGAGAAAACAGAGGTAGTTGAAAAAAAAGACCTCTTGACTTCAACAAGCATTTAATGCATATTCATGAAGCATCTCATTCTCATTCCTTAAAAAAGTACAGTACATGCTAATTAATTAAATTTCATGGAGAGGCCATTGGTGGGACTTGACTTTGCACCATCTGTTTCCTAGTTAAGCAGGTTTCACCTGAGCTAAAGGACTGGTTTCAATGATCTCATCAAGCAGTCTGTAACATTTTATCTGAAAATCATCCTTCTGAACTTTTTCCTGTATTCACTGAATGCTGAATTTCAGAAAAGCTCAGAAAATCTTTTAAACATTGCATTCACTGTATCTAGAACTGAGTGAATTCAGCTAAACTCTAAAATGCTATATGCTTCTATGTTTATCCTTGAAAACGGCATAAGTCAACCCCTAGGTGTTCTCCTGGTTATATGTCAAAAAATTTATATTTTGAGAACAGCTCACTAGGGGTAGCAGTACTTCAGAAGAGACTGATCTTTTGTCCAGATCTACTGTTCTTAACACAAGACTACAGCCAGTGGCATCCAAAGAACTTCCCCTGGCACAAACTACCAAAATGTCTTTTGTAGTATTTAGGTTAAATTGAGGATTGCATCATACTTGTGTATTAGGAGAAAGCCAGATGCCTGATTTGCACTTGACAATTATGGTCTGATCTCCAGGTTCCTAGGAAGTCCTGATTCTGATAGGAAAGATAACTGACTTCTGATGTCAGCAGAGATACTGACTTTGCTATATCTGAGAAAATAGGCTAAGGTGAGGTCATGGCCAAAAACCCTTCAGGGCAGAGACAAGATATGTGGTATTCTGCTGCATCTTCCAAGCCACCCATCAAGGTAATCTGGACTTTTAAACAGAAAAAGCTGTAAACTTCCTCCAGATAATAACATTCCACATTAGGAGAAAAATTATGACAAACTAAATGCAGAGAGTAGCCCAGATATAGAACTGCCTCTGGGTTAGATAAACACTGATCCAATTGTTGTCTGAAATACAAATCTGTAAACCCTCTGACAACCATCTATTTGCAAAGGCAATAAGCATTTGTGATAGGAAAGGATTTCATAGTGGTTATGCTGCCCAGCCACATATCTAGATCAGCTGAATTTGGGAGTCAAGTTAGAAAATCTCCATCAAAATGGAATTTCTCAAACTAAACATTATTGAGCAAGTGTATTTTTCAAACACATTTTGAATGTGACTGAAATGCAGCAATAAGTTTATAAACTGTATCATAGTAGACATTTTTATACTGTCCTTGAAAAATGCACCTATAGTTGAGTGGATGGAATGGATTTAATAGTAATATATAATATGCAGTAAATATATAAAGCTATGTATATAATGCATATACCAAATGACAGTACATATATATTCCAGATTGCCTGCTCTCCAGAGCTTCTGCTATGTGTATACTTCCAACAGTCAGACAATGAAACCTGTGCAAATTTATTTACTGACAGCAGGTTCGGTGTAGGATTTGACATCCTTTAACCAAATTTTTAAAACCATGCCTCTATGTTGTTGAAGGACTTGGCATGAAATTTTGTGAACTTATTTTGCTAGAGAAGATCAGTTCTAACTTAAATCTAAATGTTTAGTGCATAAAGAGAAAAAAAATCTATAGGTTTTTATATGGAGGAAAAAACATAACACAAATAACCACACTTCTACTACAAGAAAAAACAAAATTCACCTTATTTAAATTAAACTTGGTCTGACTTTATTATTTGAATTAGCATTCCCACTGATTTTGGGGATGAAGATAATAATTCCTGTTCTGTTCTTCCATCATGTGACTTAGCTAAAAAACCAGTAACTGATCCAAAAGCCGATAATGAAATTCTGAAACAAGTGGGGTGATAGTAATGTAGGCTTTGGGTCAAGTCACTTAACCAGTCTAGATTTCCTCTGGGAATAGTAAGATGTTTATTAAAAAGCATCAAAATGATGGCTAGCTGCTTTTCAACAAAAATTCTTGACAGGGTTAACTACATCCTTAAATACAAACGAAAAGATGTTTTTACAACTATACCAAAGATTTGTTTATGAGACCCTTAACTTTTTCATCAGTCAGACTTCCAGTGACTCCATGGAAACAGAAAACCAAGTTGGATCAAGCTAATTTAGGCACTATAAAAAGAGGTTAGATGCATAGAATATGTTGGTATGGATCTTTTTATAAAGGGATAATAATTTAAGAGACCTAATGTGCTTAACACACAGCCATGTCTAAGGTTGCTTAAAGATTTAGGATTTTTGTCAGTGCAACCATGTCCTGGTGTTTTGAGCAAAATTATTTAGATAGGGATTGCACTTAATTTTGAAAATAGAATGCTGTTGTACAACTTTATAATGAGATGTTAGTTATTGATAGAATGTAACACATTTCTTGAGGTTTTGTTTAAACATGTTTAGATTTTGATCAAATAGATTTGGGATTGATATCTGAAAAGGATGATGGCTTAAAAGTTGCTCTGGGATGGGGAAATAGAGATTCAAAAGAAGAGGTACAAGAAATGGATGTCCAAATGATTTTAACCTGAGGCCTTGGCCCCAGTAGCAAAAGCTCTAAGATAAATAAGAAAATTGGGAATTTACATTAAAATAGTAAGGTGAGTTTTGGAAAATCTGAACTTTGACATGATCTTTTCTACTGGGTCTGTCATATTGATCTATGAGATTTAGTGTCACAATTAAAAATCTGCATAGAAAGGATTTGTGTAGTTTATGGTATAGTATTAATTATCTGTCTTGTTACTGTACTGAACAACCTAGTATTTCTCCATCTAATTTTATACTTTGGTTATGCAAAATCTGGGAATAAATTTTCAAAGCTGTGAAATTTATTCCCAGCTGTTCTGTGAACACTAGTGGAAATAGGTGTACCAATCCCAAAGTTTCATAACACTCAGTACATAGGTGCAAGGACTCACTGCTTCTTTCTGAGCAGTAATTCCTTGTTTCTTACAATGAATTCATGCTTTTTACATATAAATGTCTGCCAATTTATAAAGGTCTGGGTGCTATTGAAACCAACAGGTTAGTTTCCTTTGACTTCAGTGGGGGACAGGATTGATCTGAGAATGTAACCAGGTTGATGTTCCTGATGACTGTGCATACTGAGGAGTATTAATGAGAACATGTTTTACAATATGTGTACTGCTTGTTCTTCCCATCCCAAGAAACCTCAGAACTGCTGTATGGTTATATATCTATGGTGTGGCTGGAACCCATACCATTTTGGATATGAATAGCAGCAGTAAATCAATGTGTGTGTTTATACTGCATCATGAATCTTCTGCTGGAATATTTGAAACAGCAGCAGATGACTTGAATTTTTGAATTCAAAAGCAATGCTTGCTACAACAAGGGCCATTTTCAACAGTGGCTACTATTGTGAGAGACTTGGTTTAGTGGTTTAGTGAAGACATCATAACATCCTTGCCACTTAAGGTTTCTGTTAAACAGCTCTGGTTTTGGACGCTCCTTGGCAAACAGCTGAGTCCCTGGCCTCCAGCAGATTTCACCTGCAATTTATCATTCAAATCAAGGTGCCAAAAGAGAAAAAATGCTTATTTGTAAATCAGCAGTATTAACATTTTACATATTTGAATCACTTGCTCTTTTATATGGTACCCTTTTGAGATACTACTTTTTTCTATAACATTGTCAAAATGAATTGTAGTCATGCTTTATAACACAGGTGTTGAACATCCAGCTCACATATGCTGAAATAGCAACACAGGCATTTTTCCATCTCTTCTGGGAATCATCAACGTTTGAAAGCACAGCTGTAGCTTCAGGTACCTTTTCTGTCAGTCCTTAATAAAAATGGAAAATCACTAAAAAAAAGACAACAATGAAAGAAAGTATGTAAGTTCCAGTATGTAAAGAAGCTTACAAGAAGTCTGGAGAGGAACTTTTCACGAGGGCATGTTGCAGTAGGACAAGGGAGAATGGCCTGAAGCTGAAGGAGGGTAGGTTTGTAATATAAGTGTTTTATACTGGATGTGATGAAGAACTGGAACAGGTTGTCCACAGAAGTTGTGGATGCCCAATCCTTGGAGGTGTTCAAGACCAGGTTGGTTGGGGCTCTGAGTAACCTGGTCTAGTAAAAGGTGCAGTGCACCTATACATGGGAGGAGGGTTGGAGCTAGAGGGTCTTTAAGGTCCCTTCCAAACCAAATCAGCCTCTGATTCTATGAAGATAGAAACAACTAGGTAGGGGAAAAAATTCTTTTATCAAGCATGCTGCTTGAAGGGTGCATTATGTTATGCAGGAAGGAGACTTGGGAGATTATATTTTACTCAGGCTTTTTCCTTGTTGCCTGGACCCTCATCCATGCATTATTGGTTGTTGTCAGAGTGCTTGTCTGAAATGTGCTTTCCAAGACATTTGATTCTTTCTCTATTTTATGAAATACATGAAAAAGAGAGAGCAGCTGCACTGCTCTCCTTCAAATACATCTTCACAATCACTTTCTGATACTCATCTGCTCTCTTGCCATCACTTAGGCACCCAACACTACTTCACCTAGAATCCATCAGGAGACCCTTATTAATCAACTAAGCCCAGAGAGGGTACTTACAAAATTTAATGATTGCAAGTCCATCTATGAAATATCAAAACAAGGATAAAAATTTATTAGCGAGAGATTTCATTGCTCTGTACTAATTTCGTTTCTTCTGTAATTTGTCTTGATGTTGCTGTTGGAGTCCTGAAATATATGTCTAGAAAAATCAGGCACTATAAAAACATTTTGAAGCCCTAACAATGTCTTCTTTGACCCATGCATTCTGCTCTTACTTGCTGACAGGAGCTCTTTTTTTCTAGGACAAGCTGCCTGCAGTGGTGGCTGGAAATTAGCTCTCATCCTTCTTTCCATTCATGAACAAACCCAGAATTCTTCACCTTTGTAAAGCAGGACAGTAATCACATGAGAAATCCTACAATCTACCTTCTTTCTCACTTAGAAGTCATCAAAAATATGGCAAGAATGCATGTACAAGAAATCATGTAAAATATGACACACTGCAGAGCCACTGCCATGAGTATCAGGTCCTGTTTCACCCCACAGCAATGGTCCATTTGTACTCCAGAAGTAGGACTTCAGTGGAACCAGAACCATGCCATGGAACTAGCACCGTGCCATTTCTCATCTGACTGTTCTAGATGTCTACCTTTGCAGGTACAGGGAAAGATTTTAGGTAGTTAAATGTTCTTAAATATATAAAAAAGGCAAGAAAATCAGAAATACATACTTTAAGTTAACTTAAACTAACTATCTTTTGAAAAAGCCTTTTCTACAAAGTAGTAATAAAATTAAGCAGAGAAGAAGTGGCGTACTTGAAATATGACCAGTGCCCCTTATATCCTGTGGGGTTTTAACTATTTGTCTAGCTCCCACTTCACAAAAGTCATGTTCTTACTCATCAACATCCGTGCTAATTACATGTAGCCACTTTTGGCATTCTTTACTCCATTAGAAAATGTATTTTTAATTTCCTCACAGTCTATGCAAAATTCATAATTTTTTCACAGATTTCTCTTTTTTGCTTTTATGACTAGAAAACTCTCTCTTCTATGCAGAATAATTATTCTTCAGTTCCAAGAAACTTCCCTACATCTGCCCTTAAAGAATTTTTTTTATTTTTAATTTCCTACATTTCTCCTGACTTATTGAGTATTAAGGCTGTATGTAATATGTTAGCAGTGTTACGAAGGTTCTTAATTTCCAGTTGATTTCAAAGGGCGTTTTGTAGCACAAATAAGTATTTTTGGGAAAAGGAGTATGCCTTTTGTAACTTGTAAAGCTATTGCAGGACCCCTTCACACTTTGCAGAAGTGAGGTCTTCTATCATGACTGAGGTTCTTAAGCAACTTCACAGTAATTGCAATTTTATGTTGTTGCTCAGTGCAATTTTATGTTAGCAACCAGACTTCTCTGGTTATTGCATTTATCAGCCTGACTCCCACAGTCCTATTACTACAGGTATGTCCTACCTCTGTGGCATAAACCTACCCCATGCTGGCAAAAAATAATATAAAACCTACATCTACAATATATTTATGTGGTCAGAATCTCTTAATCAGGCCAAGGTATGTAATAACTCCTGCATGTAGCTAAAACATCCCTTTGCCTTTGGCTTCTGTAGCATTCACTGATGTATAATAGAGCATTGTGAAAAAGTCTGGTAATGGTGGCCATTAAGTTAAGCCTGCTTCTTTTGATTGAGGAAATCTCTTAATAAAACAGAGAAGCCTAGAACTTGTGTTATTTGTGTATTTTGATAGATTTCGTCATTGATAAATCATAAAAGTCTAAGAAAAATAAAGCTTCTCTTTAAAATGCTTACAGTCTTGTTCTGTGGACCATTTGCCCATTGTGGAGCTGGTGTGCTAGGTGTGTATTCCTAGATTTGAAAAGTATTAGAAGTCACCTCAGGCACCTTTTAGCCTGTTCAGTTACATTCCTAGCAAGAAAGGAAGCTATTCTCATCCTAGATGTGATTCCATTTAACCCTTGCATGGGATAATAATGAAATTTCCTGTCTTCACTGTGAATTTGCATTCTCTGCTTTTCCCAGGGCAACTTCTCTGAAAATCCTGCTTATTTGTACTATTCAGAGAAGCTGGTACTTTCAGTAAACTCACCTCAGAACTAGCTGCTTGACATCATTCCATTACCATGATGACATTGGTGATTGTACTGCCTGGAAGTATGACCATTATAGAAAGTTATTGGAGCAACATATAAAAAAAAAAAATGCTTCATCCTCCCATGGGCTCTTCAGCTGAAGGTGCCTGAAGCTGTCTCATCAGCTGAAAACATCTCTAACAAATTCATAGTTGGACTTGCAATTTGAATGCATCCTTGCTAATTCATTAACTTTTTTTGGTAGAGCTCTACCTTCCAAAAAAATGAGCAAACCTGTGCCTCAAACACTTAAAGCAACTGCAATGTAGGGACAATTTAAGCACCTATATATATAAAAAACTTCCAGAAACTCTTGGACATTCATAGTGTTCTGTAGAAGCAGATCTATATATCTTTAATTACCTCAGTGCTCATCTCTTTTCTAAGCTTGTTAGTAACAGAATTATTTTGCTCCCTTTCCCAGTCTAATCAGGATTGCCTCTTCCCTCCTGTTTTGCATTTTCTCTTTCCTTTTTTCCCCCTCACTATTGCTTTTCTTATCCTTGTTTCCTCAAAGAGCTCAGAAGGTAGTTTGACTATCAGGTGGCTGCTTGGGCAGTTTTGTTGCTGCAGGAAATGAATTTGAGCTGCCTGGGATCTAGGATTTGCTTCCCATGGAAGGGCTCTAACCACTACAAATGGTGTTTGCTTGTGTCACCAAGGTTGTCTTTTCCACAGAGATTTACCTGCATGTCAGGAGGGCAGGGGACTGGTCCCTTGCAGCGCTGTGCAACATTTCTTCTCAACAAGTACAGCCTGGCTCCTGAATCTGTAGGAAAAGTGGATTTTTTTGCTAGTTGCCTGAGGCTGTGGCCTGTGCAGCACTGTGGCATCTCCTGGGTGCCCTCTTAAGAAACTGAGGCACTGAAATTTATCTTGTGTTTTCTGCTCCTAGCAAGACGCATTGCGAAGTGAAGAAAAGTCAAGAGTCACTACATGCAAGTCCACATGTGAACCTGGCTCTAAGAGCTGGATGAAAGGCATCCTTTATCCAGCAGATTTATTTTTCCTTTGCTATTTGAGTGTAAGGACTGATAAAAACAGTGCACCCCTTAAAAGGGTTTGATATTTCCAAATGTCATCTCTTCTGGTTTCATGCGCACTTGTTGATTGTTCTAACACCTTAATTAAAAGTGTAACTCTAATAATGAACTAATTTTCAGCCTTCTTCTCTGAGTGGTACATTGTATCAAAGGACAGGCAATTCAGAAAGCAGTTAGCTGTGGATCAACAGTGACACACAGCACTTGTGTAGTCGCTGGGGGTCAGTCAGTACATTTCTTTCACACTGGTGCTAGTCAATCACTTTTGTTTTCCAGATTAATTATGTGGCCTTTCATTTAAAAATGAGGCACTCTGGTTTCTTCCATTTTCATTGCACTTGTGTCTTTGCCTGGGTGAATTTTACACCAGGGTCTTCTCTATGTTGTGCTTTTCCTCTTTTTTAGGAAAGAAAGTGGAAAGGGTTCAAATAATCTAAAAACCTAAGGGGATGAAAGGGATTTAGTTCATAATTTCGGTATATCTATAAAGTAAGACAATATAAACTCCTCTTGCAGAGGTGAATATTTAACCGTGCTAATGTTATTGTCTCCTTTCTCTTCATGTTCTATAGTTTTCTGTAAAAGCTGAAGCAGTGACTACATTCAACACCTGCGTCTTTAACAGCCACTGCAGTATAATTACCTTTCTTGAATATTCTATAGAATTGTCAAACAGCAATTTTCTTTTTCAAGACAAGCTTTTGAATAATGCCGTTTACATACAGAGCTTAACTTCTCTTACGTTGAAAATCTAATTATAAGTATCCAAAATTTACTGCGTGTTTGCTGTTTTATAATTCAGTCTACATAAAATTGCTAAAACACAGCACCTTTAACATTTATTCTAGAGCTGAATCAGCACACTCTTTATTGGACACCTTTTCAGTCTTAAATGTAATTGATTCTGTAACAATATTTTTTTATTTTTCTTATTGTGTTTATCTTAAATTTTCATACAGAGGTACAGAGCAAGAGGAGAGGCTATTGAGGAGAGGCTATATGCCTAATGTTCTTTTACTGTTTTTTCATTCAGAGAATATTTATTTTGTGTTGCAAGAAGAATATCTCAGCATTTCACTGAGAGAATCTAGGAAAAACACTCCAGCATGTTTTATTCTGTTTGGTGTATTATTCACCGAATATTTAATGCTGATGTTGATTGATTAGATCAGCCTCAGATAATTAGCCAGGAAATCTTAGAGCAAATTGTGGCTTGAATTGTGCAACGTACCATCATCCTAGTCAGGCTACTTTTGCAGTCTTTGTGATACAAACATCGACAGACAACCATCTTGACTATCTCAAGCAGAACAACTTCAGTATTCTGTTAGGAAGGTGGCATTAGAATAGAAAATTAACATAACATTGTATTATTTCTTACTGGTGCAAGCTATAAATTAATGTTATGAAATGTTATGAGCATATCTGCAAAACTACCTCTTACA
>QUSF01000003.1:29202588-29221137 GCA_003676055.1 Chloebia gouldiae
TGATTTTCTAAATACCTTTCACTTTAATATTTCATTAGAATGCAAAGTCTGGAAATTTTGGAGTAGAGATTTGAAAGTAAAGCAGCTGACCAAGAAGTTTTTAGAAAGAAATTTCAACTGTGAGTTCATGACCTGAAATAAATGTTGTATACTACTGTCACCATTTTAGCAAGTAAGATTATGCTACAAAAGACTGTAATCTATATATTCATTAAAGTCTATCAAGAACACGAGTGAGTGTGTGAGTGTGTGTGGGGGGGGGGAGTACCCTCTGTGGTTTGTCATATGGTTTTATTGATTTTATTGATACATTAGGGAATGCTGTGGTTGCTTATGAGTAGAAAGACCTCAGTAGTTCTTTTTCAGATAGCACCTAATGTGTCTGCATCTCTTGATCTGTTGAGCAGAATGAAATTGTTTATTTGACACTAACATTATGAAGGATATTTAAGGCATCTCTGAGGTCAGTTAGTCTATGATTTCAGTGCTCAGAAATGAAACTTCAAGCTTGTTTTAAGTCTATTTTAAACATTTCCTAAGGATTATGAGCTACTTATTTCATAGTGAGCAATGGTAAAAACTACAATTTTATCTCCAGACCTCCTCCAAGTAGGAGCTGTTGTTGGGAGATTTCTTACTGTGCTGTTTGAAAACACCTGACTGTAAACCTGTGTTAGTACAAACTACTGATTCACAAATATCCAGCACATTATTATTAGTCTCCTGAGGATGTCAGGTTGTGAAGAGTTGCACGCACGGATTTGAAAGATGGCTCTCTAAAAGTGACAAATAGCAAAAAGTATGCAGAGATTTTAGGTAAGATTTTTAAGGATGAGGGTGTCAGTGCAGCAGTTTGAGATCCATAGTAAATTCAAATGATGTCTCTATAGATGGTGTATAGGCATTTTCTTTCAAGAAGAGATATAAATATGATTTTTGGTAATTTTTTAGAAGCATTATAAAATAAATAACAGTTGCAACAAGTTAGCATAGAGCACATCCTCATTCTCTGAACTGATATAATAGACAAGGGTTGAATTTCTGCTCAAGAGATGAGGTAAATAATGTGTCAGAGCTAGACATTTTATCTATGATGTTAGCTTAGTGTTTAGAAAATATTTAATAGTACATTTCAATGACATTTTATATGATCAAGCAATATTCTGGGGGTAAGAGTTCTCAGATCTGGGCACTAGTCAAAGGATACTTTACCAGGAATTGTTATGCTAGAAATTTTTACTTAAAACACAGATACCAGGCCAATAATCTGTGAAAAACAGCCTTCTGGTTTTCTACTTACTATGTTTAAACATGCAAAAGGCAAATCATATAACAGACTTCCTGATAGAAAACAGCATGAAAAGAATTTTGGGTTCTATGCAACTCTTTTTAAACTGTTTCTCTATTTTCTTCAGCATCAAGTGACATTTAATGTCATCTTTCTAAGGCTCATGACTGAAAATCCATTAACATCCTCTGTTAAAATAAAAAAGGCACAGAAGCACAATTTCAGTTTGCATTTCTCCTGAAATTTGACATGTCAGCATTTCATAAAACATTATTTTCTTGAATTGTTATATTTAAGGAAATGCTCCAAATAGAACTCAGTAAAACAGAGCTGGGGAAGGGATGGCAGGATTTGTAAGTCAGTCAGCCAATTCAATAACTACAGGAATCCCCCTGTTGAAAAAGTAGCCAAGGTTTTCCTTCTCTTTCTGTTTCTATCTGAGGAATCACAGCCAGGGAGTTTGCAAATACCATAATTACAACTTCCTGAAGTGACCAACCCATCCACCCCTCCTTATAACACATGCATACTGCCACCTCAACAACCCAGCCAGAAGCTGGGCAGACTTTAATTTTCATGGCTCCTTCCTCACTTCTAACCTGTGTATTGATCATCCTAAGCTGTCATTGATTTGGTGGCAGCACATATCACTGTCATTTTTATTTGCCCTTGGACAGATCATGCAAATCTAGTGCTTTTTTCAACGTGTTAGCTTCCAAAATCCATTGATAATCTTGGCATATCTCCTGAGGAAAGATCTCCCCCATGCCATAGCCATGCTGTCATATAGTACTGCAGCACACAGTTGGGAAAACACCCATCACTCAAACTCTTCATTCAAGGTATGCCTGAGAGACCCTTGTTCTTCTGAGCAGTGAGGTGGACATTCACCCTTTTCCTCCCTTTCTCCTCTTGCTGCAGAACAGTGACAGTAACCTGGGCTGTAATCCGAACCTTTTGCAGGCATGAGGTGAAATATCAGGGGGAGGCAGCAGCAGGCAGACCTCAGAAGGGTGAGAAGTCAGGTAGCAAATAGCTGGGCGCTCACCTGCTGCAGAATAACAACTTCCTGTGCAAAGAGTTGAATTTTGGAGCACAGAAGGAAATAAATATCAAAATCTGAGCCTCTGAGGCATGCAGTAATTTGGATCTGGAACTATGTAGTTGGGGAAACTCATACCTTAGGGCTGGAATTCCAAGTTAATTGAAGATCGATATGTGTTACACATTATCCTGATAAAGTAAGACCATGCAAAAAGTCTAAGATTCTGACGCAGAGATTTTCCTTGGGTTTTTCTATAATTACATTCCAGATTATATAATCCTCATGAAATATATAGCATAAAATGTTGGTAAGTAATTTCAAAGGGATGTCTTTGTTATATTATTTGAATAAATTACCAAAGCAATATTGTGTGCTATTTGCAGCGCATGAAATGAAGATAAAAATAACTTGTGCACTATTTGGTAGTATTATTACCTTACTGGGTATTTCTAAAGTAACGTTCCTCCCTCTCAGGGATGTCACATATTGGTATTAAGGACCTGGAAGCAGGACACTTGTTCTGCAAGTGAAGCCTTCTGAGACACATACCCTGTGTGAGATACTATAGCCATAGGTGGAACAGAAGGTCCATCATAATTTTTTGAGTACTGATTAAATGAACTACAGCTTCTTAGACAGAAAGTTGACTTCATGATAAAATATCCATTATGGGAATGAAAAAACCAAGTTTTATCTTTGCAAGCACTGCAACACAGCTTTATTTCAGATTTGTTGTGAATGGGTCAGCTCAAGACAGTACTTTGGCAGTCAGAATCACCAGTGCTAGAAAGTACAGTCAATTATTTTCTTTCAAAAAGGGTTACAGAATCTTCTGGTCTTCTTTTTATATTCTTCATGGGGACAGGTCTGGCCCATCTGAAACATGATCCATATTACAAATGACATGTGCCCTTAAAGAGAAATCTCCGAGCTCAGTAAAACAGCCTGTTTAACCAAGATGGACACACATTAGACACTGAAGCACCTTGGAAGAAGCTGATGCAGGAAGGTTATAGACGCATAACTGGCAATCAGTGTCTGGCATCTGCCTAGTGGAGGAACTTAGTTTATTTCAAACACATAAAAAATTTCTCCTATGGCACCAAAGCATCCCTTGAAGGTATGTCATATAGGCATATAGACACTGTCTCACTCCACTTAATGAATGAATGTGATAAAAGTTTGACTAGGAATAGCCACAAGTCTCCTCGTGTAGGATTGGTTTTCTGTATATTCTGACATGTCTTGGTGAAGGCTGTGTTTAGAGGCCTGTAACTCCCGTACCACCAGATCTCCTTAATGTGCAACACATTCTGTGTTTTTACTATTTTCAAAATTAACCAATAGGCTTGTATTTGTTTCAAAGAATGTCTTTCTTTCTATGAAATATTTCACAAATACCATTTATTTCTATGTGTTTTATTCTTTGCAGGGTTTCAAGACTATGATTTAATATCTTAGATTGTCTAAACAAAGCCCTACTTAAAATTTGCTCAGGTTTGCTGAGAAACCCAGAAACCCTGTAATTATAGGGAGAATTTGAAGGAGAAAGCAGTTTCATTAACACCAGAAACTACTGTTTATGCCCATGAACTGTGTAAAACTGCAGTTTCAGAAATCCTGCTGAAATAATCCTTCAGTGTACTCAGTAAGCCAAAATAGTAAAGAAGTAGTATTTCCATGTCACCTCAAGGACTGGACCCATTGCTTTTACACGTGATTTTGTCCAATCCCATATTAGCTGATTTACAATGCCTGAAGTCCAGCTGATGCAGCACACCCTCCTCATTGCTGTCATCTCCTCCAGCAAAGGAGCAGGGATGTCAGAGCTCCTGCTGGCCCCATGAGATATCAGTGGGGGTTCAACCTGTAGATTCAGGGTTGCGCATGGCCTTCAGTTTGTATCTGTCTAACCTATGGTTTTGCTTCTATTAAGGATATAAACTTACCTATCTAACTACAAATGTACCCTCTTTGCCACTGGCCTTTCTTCTTGCCAAGTACAGCAATTAGGGATATGCTTTGTCTGCTGTGCTGTGTGGGGTTTTCATAGTGCCTTTGAAGGGTGCCAAATTGACGGTCTGGGGCTTTGGGTCCTCTCTTAACCCACAGAGCCATTTTAGCCATTTGGGTTCTGAGCAAGCATTATTTGCACATATTTAACTTCAATGAGACCAGTATCCGTGCATGGCAGCTAATGCTGGGGAGAAACAATGAGCTGAATTCTCTACTGTTTGTTTATTTGTGTGTGTTTTCATATTGAAGATGTGGAAAGTGCAACTTCATTAAATTAAATTAAATTTTATAACAATCAAATGATTTAGGTAATAAAGGGGGGCAAAGAAAGAAAATGTTCCATTTTAATAGCTATAACCTGTAAGCAGTGCTTTATCTTGCCGCTGCTGTTGTAAGGACTAGTAATTGCAGCCGTCTAGACACAGGAACAGATGCAAAGTAGAGCTTTATTATATCAGACATTTGCCCTGCTACGATACAGTCTAATTGCCCAGAAAATATATTTCTACATGAATTATTTCTAATTTAATTTGAACTAGACCAACTGTTGTATTTTGCTGAACTTTATCAGGTGATAAAATGGAGCACTGCATTTCAAAACAGTTTCTCTTATCAATCTTTTTAGAGAAAAAGATGAATTAATTGAAACTTAAAATGGCATGTGGTTCTCTAGCAAATAAAATAGTTTTATTTCTTGCTAGCTACATCTTTGTGATTTCATTCACCTGTGTGGTTCAAAAAGAAAAGCAACATTAACACTAATTTGTGATTTAGGATGTTATGTCTACTAGTGTTGCATAAAAATATTTTAAAATGCAAGTTTAAATTCTGATTAGCGATGATGCTATTGTGAGAGATGTAAGGACTTCAGTTGGGTTATATGAAAATGTTGATAATTTTTAAAAAATGGGGTTTTCCTCCCAATTGATTTTTTTTTCTTTTTGAGAGTATTGGTACAAAATCCTGACTTTTCTAATAAAACCTGATAAAAATTTTGTGTATTTCAAGACAGTCTGGATCATCAGTCTACTGAAAGTGGATAATCAATGTGAAATAAAGGTAAATGTTTGGATGTTCTGGTCCACAGTTTTAAAAATATTAGGTTTTGTTGCTATGCATTTCTGTTGATTTACAGCTGATATTCGTACATTTGTCCTATTTCTTTTCACATTTTAAGAAGTATTTAGGAAATGCAGGGGAACCTCTCAACGGCTTTTGCATAAAATGATAATAGCAACTTGCTTCCTCCTTCTTCCCATCCCCCCAAAATAGAGCATACTACTGAAATTATTTAAATTGACTGAGCCTTTTAAGCAAGTAAACACATTTTAACTAGTTTTTTTTCCCAATCCTTCCATTCATGCCTACTATAGAAATTAGCCTTCACTCTTCCTTCACTTACACATGGATACACACACTTGCATGGACACAAGAAAAATTTCTTTTCTCCTGTCAGCATTCCTACCCAACAATAGTTAGATTAGTGGAAATGAGGGCCTCCGCAGAGAAAGGACATTCAGCCACAGAAGGCTCCCTGCAGGAACAGCTGGTAGGGGTTAATGGCTGCTGAACCTCACAGCCAGGGCCTATTCTCTATTGTGTGTTCAACTCCTGGGAAGGAGGGAGACTTGTGACAGCTTCTGGGGTGCATGGGATCAGAGGTACAGCAGCTAGGTCAGAGAGGTAGTGTTCGGGGGGAAAAGGCTAGCCGGGAATTGCAATAAAAATGAACTCTGCAGCGGGGACAGCCGAGCCTTGAAATCTGCAAAAATTGGGCGCAAATTGCCACAGGGAAACAGTAAAGGATTATTCAGTAACGTGGCTTCTAACCTTTTAACAACTGCAATATGAATTAAAAGAACAATTGGAGGGAGATGAGGGATGAATAATTCATATCTGAAAGTGGATGAAATCCAAGTCCGAGCTAAACATGCGCCGCTAATGTATGTTATTTAGGTTTGTGCTCTAACCCTCCGGAGCGCAGCTCTCCGGATGGTGGTGCAAGCACCGTGCCTGCCCTACCCAGCGCTCCAGCCGGGAGGGAGCACTCAGTGTTCAGCATGCTTAAGGTTAAATAGAGAGTGATTAATAAGTACACGTTGCCCCTCAGTGTAGGTGTGTTTGCCACCCTGCTGCAGCTGGCGGGCGGAACGAGCCCTCCTCACAGGGCTGGCAGGGGATGTGCTGCGAGGGCAGCTCTGCATGGAGACTGGGCTCCTCTGCTGCCTCCTGTGCCCGGCACACACACCGGGAAAAAAATTCCACCTGTGAAAAATGTTGGGAAGAAGCACCTTGATGGGCTGAAAGAACCACCTCTGGGCAAACACTGGGACCCCTGTCACCCCTGACCCCTGTCACCCCTGCCACTCCTTACTTTGGGATAGTTAGGCAGGATGCTGTGGTTTTTCAGGGACCTTAGAGGGAGCTGTATTTCCCTTCTGACAGAGGATTCCTCTCCATACAGTACCTGAAAAGTTTCAAAATTAAACGAAGTAGCATAGAATTGCAAAAAAAATATTAGATTGACCAATTCTGTGTAAAAACTCCTCTCCTTTCACCTACTGTGGTAGTAGCATTACAAGTATAACATTCCTAGCAACTCCCAATATTTAATGTTAGTGAGTGAAAGCAATTCCCATGCCAAAAGAACAGCAAAAAAAAAAAAAAAGAAATAGAAATATTGGGAGTTGCTAGGAATGTTATACTTGTAAGCTGTAGCTTAAGTAAAAGAATAGCAAGTTTGCTAGCAATGCAGCTTTTTTGCTCTGAATCTACTGATTCCCTGTTCCCATTATGAGATATGCGGGTCTTGGGAGACATCAGCACATATTTTACCCAGTGCAGTTTGAGTGAAAAAGTTCAGCTGTAATTATCATTCCTTAGTTTTGTTTGTTTAATCTCAAACTTTTTAAGCCACATAAAACATTTTGCCTTATAGTTAGGTTTTTTTGTTTGGTTTTTTTTTTCTCTATGAGAGTTTGTTTGAAGAAAAAAAGAGAGAGCAAGGGAAAAACACCGTTCCACTGAAATCCTCACCTGCAGCAGAAGCATGAAAGATACTGTCAGTGAGCGCCCAGTGAGTCCTTTGTAAGCAATACAGATGCAATACACTCATTAAAGTTCTTTTATTTGGATTGTAATGGCTCAATGGAAGCTATGAGCCAGAGCCTGAGGGCTTTTAAGAATATTTAAGATGCACTGAAGTGTGTCATGCCTTAGTACACCTTGACACAGTATTGCAGACCCCAGAATGAGGATTGACAAGTACAAGTAAAAACAACAACAGAGACATAACAGAACAGTAACAGAACAATAACAGAAATGCCTCCCTGAAGTACCAACACTGACAGCTTGATAGAATAAGCAAAAATATCACCAAAATGACTTGCAGGCAGGAATAAATGAGGCTTCCAAACACTCATGAGAGAGTGCTCAGAACATTTATCCTGCTTCATTGTGGGTACTGAAACACTGAGTGTAAGTGACGTCCCCAGAGGCAGGCAGCAAAGCAGAGCACCTGCCACCACAACCCTTAGTCATGCTTTCTGCTGGGCTCGGCAGGTGTCCCTCGAACACAAAACCCCTCCTCTGCATATTCTGGTATGTCTTCTCCCCAAAGGAAGGCCCTGAGTCTGCAAACAGCTCTGTGCATGAACTGATTTCACCATGTGCCTAAGCGCCTTTTTTGATCCTGACTCCCAAAGGTCAACATCCACGCTCAAGGTCTTCATTTGGACTGGTGGAAACACAGGTCTCCACTGAAATGTCCATGCTCTAGGTGCCAGAATTTTTTGAAAACAGTGAGGATGGATGACAAATCTGGAAAGAAAAATAGGAAAACAAGCTCACCTAGGCTAAGACTTCTGAATTCATGATTTCGGTTCATAGACAGTTTCTCACACTGAATATAAACATCTGAAAGCAAGACTGGCTTGACATAAATACAGCTTAGAATAACAGAGTTAGCAGGTGTGCTTCTAGTAAGTTACATTCAAATTCCTATTTGTTTTAATAAAGACAAAAGTGAGAATAAGGGAGTTTGTGGACCTCTCGGCTATTCATATTGTCAGAATGAAGACGAAAGGGGTATGAAATTAAGAACTCAGGAGGGATTTACTGTGATGACAGATGCTCACACTAAGGGTTTGGTACATTTGGTAAACTGAATCTCCTCAAGGTGCAGCAACTGATTCCAGTAATTTATTGACACATTTTTTAAAGATACAAATAAATCAGTTTTGTGAAAAAAAACAAAATTAAGAGAAGATGCTGTTTACAGAACCATGATGCTATTTCTAAAGCTGCCAGTTCAAACATTATGTGTGATATGCTCTGCAGGATGTGCTATTTAAAGGGTTAAGCTTTTCTGACTTCCAGATACAATGAAATTATGACAGGAAGAAAATTGTGCCATTTTAGCATGAAAATGCTTGTACAAATACTGTCGTTCCTTCCTTCTTACTTTCTTTATAATGCCTCAACGATAGCTAAGATGACAGACATTTGACAGGTATCTGTAAGCATACAACCCAGGCAGCTCATTAAAGTTTTTCTTTCTATGCATCAGCTTTCACAAAGGCAAAAACCCATTAGCATTGACTATTTTGCAGATTAGAAGAATTAAGGGCTTCAAACGTTGGCTTATACCAAGCAATGTCATTTGTGAAGTGATGTTTGCTTTATTATTTCCCTTTCTCTCCCTCTGAAACCAGACTGACATGACTTTAGCTCAACGTAGGGCGTAATGTGCAAACCAAAGGACTGGCTCACCGATGAAAAGAAACACATTCCCTTTTATACATGACTGGAATGGCAAAAAGGGGAGACTTTACATGTACTATTTAGGCTCATTAGAGTACTGATTATGATAGTTCTCCGGTGTAATCTTTAATCGACTTTGACACTAGATTTGCCCCGTTACAAATCCTGTCATGCAAATTAAGTCATTTGTGTTGTTTGATATGGAAAGATCTGCTATGAAATGAAAGATTAGTTCACAGATGAGGCACCAGAGACTGCTGCCCTTGTGCACCATGCAACTGATTACAAGGATGAGAGCATCCATTTTTATACTGCTGTTAACATTTAGGAAAGAAGATTAAATTATTGTAGTTTATTTCCTTCTTCCTGCATGCAGTTATTTTAAATAAGATTTCATAATCCTCATTTTAATTGTATGCAAAACTGGCAAAGCTGGTTAAATGCAATACCACCATTTTAAAAATGGGAACATATTTTTTGAGGCAATGTGGATGATCATTGGGCATTTTTTTAAATGCCCTTGAATGAGATATTTGATTTTTTCCCCTTTTTATTAGTTATTAGATGGCAGAGATTTTGCCATCATGTAGAAGCCAGCAATAAAAAATTACCGTAAATTTTCATGCACTAAAACCCTACCATTTTGGCTCACAATAAATAGGATGTATTTTAATATATCTGTTTTTATTTTCTATGGTTTATTCATCTATTTCATTAATCATATAGGCTTTATAGGAAAGGTCCACTTAAAGAATGAGGGTTTTTTCTACTTAGAAACATAGCTTAAGAAGAAAACGTTGCTCCTAGGTCTGCTAAATATACATTTAAGTAAAATTTGTATCGCTGATGAATGAGCCAGAGCTTCTTTTAAGGTTTTAAGGGCTCTCATGCCCAAACCACAGGGATGGCTGACACAGTACATTTCATATGCCTGGCCTTGATTCAGGTGGGCAATACCTTACTGGTGACAAAGTCCTTATAAAGATCATTCTATACTAATTTATTTATAAGGTTCTGTATTCTTGAACCAGAGTGTTTGATCTGCTTGAGGAATTTGAGGTGCTTAGTTACTTTTATCACTTTCCTCTTAAAAAAATATTAAAAATATTATCATTTTAAGCAGATCACCTAATTTCCCTGAGAGGGTGGGAACCATGGGTATCTACATAAGTTCCGACTGATATCACCAGAATCGAAACAAACCAAAATAGATGGAAAAATATTCATCATTTTCTGTTTTCATTAAGCATTGTCAGCAAAGAAACAGCTGTGCAAAATTTTTGTATGCTGCTCTAGCTGCATGGGATGGGCACAAAGAACGTGCCTAATGCCATGGTTGGGGATGGAACTCAAGAGATTAGTAAGTACCACCATATTCTTTAAGGAAATGGATTATTAAGAACCTCCGATTAAGTGTGCTCTCATCTTGTCCTAACCATTCTTTCTACCTCTCATTTATAACCTATTTATTTTGTCCTTTTTATAACTATATGTGAAAAGAAATTGCCACTACATTTGATCACTGTGTTTTGGTATAGCATATGAATATTTAATATAATCTGAGTGTCCCCTTATTATTTGGATGAGCATGAAAGCTGCAGTTACCTGAAGTTCTCTTAAATAAACATGGCATTGCCATAAACTGGAACGATCCTTGGAAAGTTTATTTCACTTTTGGGTAACTTAAAAGAATTTTAGCCTTTATTTTCCACTTGATTATTCCAAGATTCTGTGAGATCATTGACTTACAGATCAGCAGTGCTAAATATTTCTGAGTGATGGAAAAAAGCTCTAAGTATTAAAAAATTGTTTTTAGAAACCTTGAGGAAGAACCCATATAATACAGAGTTGAAAAAAGTCAATAGATGTTACAAATTTCAGACCACCAATGACTTAAATAAAAAATCAAATCTTTTACTTCATTAGCATTTTAGCAAAGAAATACCTGAAACCTCTTAAGGATACATTTATTTTAATATGGCATGTTGAAATTTACAGGGATGTTTTTGTCCCCTTAATGTCAGGTGGCAGATTTTTTTTTTTACTGTAAAAAATAATAAGAAGGATTCTACTGAAAATCCTAGTTTTAGAAAAATTAATTTTTTCCTCTTTATGTTAAGGAAATAATAATAAATTTCATACCTCGTTAAAAGGCCAGGTTTTTAATGTGTTATATTTTTTAAAAAAGAAATCTATCTGTTATAACATATATGGTAGAGCTTAAAAGTAAGGATTTCCAACCATTACATAATTTGTTTAACATTTGATAAGTGCAAACATGTGCTGTATTATTGCTGTAAAATTTTTCTCTTGGCATAAAATTGGTTTGGACATGCTTTCATGAAGATGCCTACAACAAGTGTACATGCTTTCATAAAGCAATCCTTGCAATTCAAAGGCATTAGGTACCCACCAACATATTTCAAGTATTGGATCTCTCAGACCTGTTTGAGAGAAATGTGTTATCTTCTATAAGCCAAAATACCACAGTACTTATACAAGGGATTCAAATGTGTCATATACTTCTCCCCAGACTCATTTGCTCTCACTGCTTGATGCTTCCTGCATTACAGTAATGGAGTCCATAAAATGTAATAAGAAAATGTGTACTTTAATTAGCCAAGTCATGCTATGAAGAAACTCTCATATAAATCACTTCTCGTTATTTGCATGCATGAGTTGTGTAAAGTGACACTTTGTATTAAGTTTATTGAAGTGTCTTAAGGTGCTTTTATAGTATGTGTAAATACAGGTCTGGTCAGAAGAAACCTTGCAACACTAAAATATTCAACTATTTCACTGGCTGGATGGATATGAAAATTAAGAAAACTGCTAGCATACAAGAGTTTTTTAAACCCCAAGATAGAAATCAGAGTACATTAGTTAGATGTATTAAATTATGCAGTAATTCTCTGAGAAAAATGCTGGAACCTCTATCAATTGAGTCTATTTAGAAACAGTTTGGTTTAAATGGATTTCCCAGGTAGTGGAGTAGGTTAGGTCATTTAGTGAATTTTTTTCCCTCTGTGAGTGTTACAAGTCTATTAATGACATCCTAAGAATTACGGCCCATTTTTTTTTCAAATTTATTCAGACTCTAAAGGACAAAATTATTTTCAAAGGCATCAAAATTGTTTAAATGCTTAATTCCTTTAGTTTTGAGATAAGCCTTTGTGACTGTAAAGTGTCTTTTCCTTGTTTATGTGCATTTGGATGTGTGAGTATACATGTCCAGGACACCACTAACCCTTTGTGTGGACAGGTAAAAGTCTGTATAATTTTCAAAAAGTGTTTTGCTGTGTTGGTGTAAGTAAGAGCTCATATACAAGTTTATGGCTTGACCCATTCAGTACAAACTGCCATACCCAGTGCATCAAATGACATCTCAACTGCAACTCATTTAATGATAGTAATATTTGTCTATGTTAGTCAATATGCATTATACTTGGTGACTCTAGGCTTTCCTGAAAACACTGTGTCCTCCTCTTAAACAGTCGTTGCCACCTGCATGGCAACATCTTTCTTTAAAAGGCCACAAATGCACACTGCACCATTGAATTTGGCCCATTTATTCAGCCCAGCTTTCCATACGGTTTCTGCATTATCCACCTTTGTATCCTACTATGTGTCCTAACCAATTCCATCAGCACTCTTTATTCTGTGTCAGTGCTCCAAAAGAGAATGCAAAAAAAATCTGTCCCATGATCCCCACCCAAAGAGTATGAACTGACCTGGAGGAATTCACTGTTAATATCCTCCACATGTAACTTCCCTTCTAGCACTACTCCCTGCCGTCTTCCTCTTAACCAGATTATGAAATACGCAAACATTCCCCTTTGCTGGAAGGGTGGTAGCCTGTAAAGTTGACAAGTTATTCTAGTACAATGTACATATAATAAACCTGTGCTGCAATGTATCCAGTTCCCTTTGACCTTAACAGTGTAATTAAAAGTTCCCCCAATTTGCACTCAAGCACCTTATATTCTCACTTCAGAATAACAGGAGCAGACCTCCATGTTCTCTTCCCCATCAAATAAAATCTTCAAGTAGTATGATCTCTCTTGAAACCTGACAGATTTCTTAAAAACTTTCTTAAATGATGCTCAGCTGATGGGTTCTTCTGGAATGAAAGTTACTCAAATGCTGTTTCACCTTTTTCCTCTACTTACCATCATCTCAAGCAACACAAACTGAAATGTTTGGATTTCAGTCACAATCACAGTTACAGTGTGAATTCTGTTCTGTGCTCTGTCTCTGGTTTTACGGGCAGTTTCTAACTTGTGCTTGTGCAGAATAAAAGGCCATGAATGCACGCTTGTTTTGCAATTGGTCTGTAAATTGTGAGGGTTTTCTTGTTATGTCAGAAAAAGCAGAATGCTAGGAAAAGAACAGAACAAGGGGAGCACACGGTAGTCTATTTGTCTTCTAAGTTTTTTTCCTTCTGTCTCTGCAATGCAATTAGTAATCTGTGTTTTTAAGGAGCTGTGAGTGTAACTGGTATAATACACTTAGCATTAGGAAAGAATTTTTATATTGTGGCAAAACTGGCAGGAATATGTGACATTTTTTTCCATCACATAGCCTTATAAAGACAGCACAAGAGTACTTAGTAAAGGTTAGGCTGTTTAACACTCAGCAATTAATGGGAATGATCTATGTGTTTCAAATCACAACCACTGTCTGCTGTGAATAAGTAGACAATAGTTCAGCTCCCAGACAGAAAAAAAAAAAAACAACCAAAATGGAGACCTATGATTTCACTATTCAAGTATTATCTACAGGGAATAATGTAAACATTTTGAAGCCTTAGGTCTTGACTTACCAATCCCTCCATCTGCTCCCCTTTTCCTCTTTCTTCTTCTCCACATTTCCATAAATAGGGAGTTTTTCCACATAAACCATGTAACATTCCCACTGAGAACACTTAAATATATTTGGTATATTAACCAGTACAATGCCAAACTTCTGCCTGTAACTCAGAAACTGAGTTACATATACATTTAGATTAAACATAGTGAGTCTCTGACCAAAGTTTGAAGTAAATTTTCACATGAAGTACTCAGGAGTAAAATACCAATTCCATAAATATTCAGTTCAGTAAGAGTTAAAAAACTGAAAGGGAAAAATTGCCTTTTCACTGACTTGCTAACCCTACAGCAAATTAGTGGGAACACGAAACACACAAAATATTCTGAATCTATCTGATTATGTTTTCTTTAGTTAAAGGTCCTTCATTTATGATGTAAATAATATATAATAAAAAATTAAGAACTCTAGCTTTGTGTACACAAATATAAATTATAGTCTAAACAGCATGGAAGTTTTAACTTAAAAGTTCAGAAAATTATGTTCCACCCCAAAGAGGGACCTTACAAGCAGGTCTAAGATCAAAATAAAATACAAAAACTTTAGGTTCCCAAATATGAAGTATTTTAAGACACCTCACCTATTTTTGCTAAAGATTATTGTAATTACTGGCTATCAAAATGGACATGTACAACGGAATTAACAATTCCTTGCATGAATAAAACACAAGAATATATCTACCTATTGAAACTGTAACTTCCATTACCAGAGCTGCATGCCCAAAGGACAGCAAAGTGAACTCTGTTGTATTTATACATATATCTCAGGGAGTAGAAGTGGTGCAAAAAAAAAAAAAAGTTAAAGAGGGTGTACTGAATGCTGTGGAAAATTTTGGTCCATGAGGTCTTCAGAAACCACAGGCTCAATGATATTTCCGTGCTTCTCTGGTCAACGTGAGAAACTCTGCTCACTGTGGCAGGAGGCAGGCTTATTCCGAGTTGGAGCCACCTTCCACCTTCTCTTCATGTTTAGCACTGCAGGGCTTCGTGCCATCATTCACTTCAAAACACACTTAGGTGGCTTTTGTGGGAGGCAATTCAAGAGATGGCTGTTCTCTGAGTTACTGAAACCACGTGATTTAAGAAAAGAATTTTACATCTAAGTATAATGCATAATAAATAATTAGGGCAGAGGTGACATCTTTTATTTAGAGCTACATTTTGTGTAAGTGAAAAAAAATGAAGCATTCCAGGTCTTATTCCTAGAAAATCAACACAGAGAATCAGAATATATTTGTTTTAGTGAAGTAGGTTATCATCTAAGATGATAATCTTTGACCATCTGGGAGCTGAGCTGGTGAAAAGTGGCTTCATTAAGACAGGACCTGAAAAGCAGAATGGTTTTGTTTAGGATCTGCCCCTTAAAGGAAACTGTGGGTCAGGCTCAGCTCTAGTGATTTGAATGTGAACAATACTTGCAAACTCATGGCAACCTAGACTAGACATTCCTGTTTGGGCCCACTGCTGTCCATACTGGGAGCAAAAGGAAGTCAGTATTCTGATGGCTTAGATAAAGGTTTGATGAGGATCAGAGACAAATGGCACCGCAGGATTAGACAGATGTTCAAGAAGTAAGCAAGGGCTATATTTAGAATCCCGTGCCCTGTGTGTGATAAGTTATGGGAAAGGCAGCAGGCAAACTAAGGTGTTGAAAAGAGAAAGTGTATGTGCAACCACAAAACAGAAACGTGTAAATACATGTACTTGATACCTAAACAGAAATATAACAGTTTGAAAAGATGAAAGATAATATAGATGAAATTTTCATGAAATATTTGAATGGATGTGATGTCTGATGATGACTCAAGTTGAGATTTCTTATGGGATGAACCCAGAGTCTCTCATATAGTGTTAAAAGTCTAAACCTGAAATTATTTGTAGGACAAATGAACCCCTAGACTGTGAGAGCCACAGCAGACCAAATCAAGGTTATTATGATGTATGCTGTTTAATTGTCATACAACAAGGAGCTCAATTCCAACTAGTATCAAGGTCTGTTTTCTCCTTTCTAGGCCATTCATTAGATGATCTTATCTTTTGCATATGAAATATTTTCTTTGAGTATATAGTGACTTACAAATATGTAATTCTAATGTTGAAATATCAGAACTTTTGAGTGATTAGTGATGTGCCCATGAAACTTTTATCAGCACTCTATTTAATTACACCACCTTGTTAAAAAATGCTTTTTGCCATTCTGAAAAATTTCTGATGCCCTGTATATGGAAAATGAATTATTTCAGTTGTGATGCCAAGAAAACAATTTATTACCAAGTAGAAATTTCTTACTTGTATTTAACTTAAGTTGTTGAAGACATTTCAGTGATTACTTTTTCAGTTATAATTAGGCATAGCAATTGAAATATTTTTAGTATCACTCCTTAACTATGAATATGTTCACTTACAGATAATGTTATGCTTTTTGCATACATGGTGAAAAAATAACTGTGGGTAGACATAAACATTGATACACCTAAACATTTTTTAACAAACAGAAACATTCTCTTTGGAAACTGTTGAATCACTTATTCTGTTGCTTTCTACTCTATTTCTGGTATTGAAAGTAGGTAAAAAGTAGGCAGTGTGAGAGTGGTAGATGACAAAATCAAACTCCCTGATTCCACATGGAGCAGGAGACGGAGCAGTGTTGGAGGGCAAGACAGCATTCACACCCTGACAAACATGACAAAACCTTGTGTCTGGCTTACCAGCCTGCAACCAGTTCACCTTGAGTAAGGATGAGACTGAACTTTCTTGCTGTCAGTCTGTGTTGCCTTTTTGTCATCTCTGTCCTCACTGGAGAATTCAGGTTTTATCCTTATGATGTTTACTTAGAAGACAGTTGTGCTCTTTTCAATTGCAATGCTATTTTTGCATCAGGAATTTTAGAACTGCTGAACTGATTGTTACTTTTATAATTGTAGACAATTGATGAAAATGTGTATTTTATGAAAAAGCATAAATAAATTTCTGTAGAATTATGTTTTTTGCACATTATAAGCAATACAGAAAAAAATTTTTGCAAATAGCATATTTGCACTATACATTATATATACACACCATGAAAGAGGATTTTAGAGAAGGGTGTAACATGGTAAATGCCAAATACACAGAGCAGATGTGGATGTACATCATTAGGAGAAAAGATTAATTAAAATTTGCACAGGGAATGTATCTTTACAAGTCACTCCTTTCCTGCAAGTACAGTGTTTTGAGAACTGCTCTTAAGTCTCCAAGGAAACCAATGCTATTTGTGACTCTGTTTAGTGGTGGAAAACTAATTTTTACCTTCTCTTCTAAGACTGACAAGTCATGACAGCTCTTAGAAGTCTGCAAATCGATTATTAGTCAAGCCTTGCTATATTTTTAGTTACCTTTTTTGTCTACTTAGACTGAATCACTGAACTACACTACAGATCAGAGGTGAAAAAAGTCAGTGGTGATCTGAAAAAATTATACAAATCCTAATTTCACAGCAAAGCTTATAGCATAATAATATTATATTAAAAAATTGTACCTCCTGTTTAAGTCATTTACTAGTATCCTGAACAAATATAATTTTTTTCACTGATTTTCTTTCAAGGCTGCATATAGAGTTGTGTACAAATACACACCTCAAGGATGGACTGAGGACCTATCAGATTGCTATGAGGCAGAATCTTAACCTCACTGCCAACCTTGAATAAACAAAAATCTTTATTATTAAATCAGATGCTGACAGGAAGAGCCAGACCTTTAGCAAGGTATTTTATATATGCCACATAGTGGATTGCTATGTCTTCTTTCTTTCCCCATGTTTTTCTGACAGTAAAAGGAAGATGTTGACATCTCTGAGTTTTGAAAGGAAGAGTTTGTTTTCCCACATGACAGCAGATGTGAGGTCAGAGCACAAAATGTCTGTACCAGATGACACCAAAGCTAACTCCCCTTGCCTCATCTTGGCTGCAGCATGAGCTGAGGGCTGCTGTCCATGGAGCTGTACGAGGCAATCCCACAATGAAACATCTACAGAACTTCTCCTCAGCATCTCATGAGAGGGACTGTCTGTCACAAATGGTGTCCTTGAGTTCCACGGCACAGAATGGGCTTGTGCTCCATTAATTTGTTAGGTCATTTTTCAGAAAAGAGAAAACCTTTACCATTTTCAGGATGTAATTCAGAGATTGAAAAGGGGACTTCTGTGTAGTTCAGGAGGGACAAGGATGTGTAAGAGCAGTGACTTAAGAATTAGCATCTGGGTTGAACAGGAGACACTCATGAACATGATGAAAAAGAGATGACAGAGGATGACGTGGATTCTGGTTTGGCCACATCTGCACATCTGTCATAAACTGCATAGAACTGGAAGACAGATGTGGAGAAGGAAGTGAGAAGCTGCAGGGCTACTGAGAAAAGAGACAGCATAAAAGGGATGGAGATATAGGAAGCTATTAAAATACTCAGGGGTAAACTCCCTTCTAACTCCTTTCTGTATAAACTGAACACAGAAAAAAAATATTTTATTTATTCTTTTTCTTTTCTTTTTTCTTTTCTTTTCTTTTTTTTCTTTTTTTTTTTTTTCTTTTCTTTTCTTT
>QUSF01000003.1:29221237-29292630 GCA_003676055.1 Chloebia gouldiae
TCTTTTCTTTTCTTTTCTTTTCTTTTCTTTTTTCTTTTCTTTTCTTTCTTCCTTTCTTTTCAACTTTTGGATTATATATTTGAGGCCACAGTAATTAATCTTTCTTAATCCTGGCAAGTACATAATGTGATATTTCTTGTGATTTATTTTTACATTTTTCTTATGTAAGTGGGAAATCTAAAGTATATGTTCAAGCTGGTCAGATATTCATAATAATATCCCATAAAAATCTTTCAAATAAAATAAAAAATCACTGTTACTTATCCAATTTTCTGTTTTCATCAATGAAAATAATTTAAAATTTTTTTTGCAAATGTGCTCATATTGCATTCCAAAAATCCTTAAAATCCAAATACATTTCAGTATACTCAAGTTTCTAAGACTTGCAGCTTTGTGGCATGTATGTATGTTAACAGTAACTCAGTGGAGCCCTGGTGATAAAATACTTGGGAAAAAAATAGGATGAGACCTACTTAAATCTCCAGGGCATCAAAGAGCAATGAGAGAGCTGCTGTCTACTCAGGGTTTGGCTCACCTTCTCTCTTCTGGATTGCTCTCCCTCACTGTTTACACCACTCCCTCAGGGTACTTTTTAAACAGTTTTTTAATCATTGAGTCCAGAAGACAAACGTTGTTAATTGATTTGAAAACTGATGACAGAAATCTGGACCTGGCACGACCTGGTCCCTCAGGTTTTGAAATAATCAAATGCCAAGTGAGTTTGGGAGTCAGGTGTTGTGAAAGGGCCTGTGCCAGAGGGAAGTGACCCCATCAGGCTGTTTGAATGTTCAGACCACAGTCTTTGCAGGTGCCTGAGAACAGGCACCTTTGGCAGCAAACTGCCTCATCTTGTTGAGCTCTTGGAAAAAGAAGCCCTTGGCTGAGCTCCCAAGGATGCCTGAGTCTCCCAGAGAACTGTGTTCCAAGTGGGAGAGGATGCCCTGGCCTAGCAGTATATAGGACATAAATGATTCTCAGAAGCTGTGCTGAATGATATGTATGGCAGATTTGTATACACAGCTACATAAAGACATGAGTTAAATGACACCCAAAGTCTCAATAAAACCACTGGCAAATGTTAGATTTTTTTCCCCACACCATACCTAGAAATCTATGTTGGCTCTGAGATATTTACTCAGTATTTTAGTTCCTGTTTGTGCTGACTATCATGGAGCTATCCCAGCCATAAATTCAGCCTGTTGACTTTAGTGTAAATGCTTTGTGAATATAGCCAGTAGCACTAGATGTTCTTAATGACACTGCTATCCACAGAGGTATTTCCACCACAAAAGATGTCAGAAACCCTGATTAAGACATCTAGTTCTGCCTCTCTGTTTCCTTTCTTTTTCTGTCTGTGTCCCTCAATGCCAATGCAATGCAGTGTAGGCTGCAGTGTCAGAAGCAATGCTGCAATCCAAGTATTCTGATCTTCTGTGGTTGTTGATGAAAAATCTGTGTTAGTGCCTTAACCTTGTGACAATGTAGGACTTGCAATTGAGCAGCTTTTCCGTCCTTTTTTATTCTTATTTATTTCTATTTAAAATATTTTTCTAGTATTTACTTAAACAAAATATTTTGGTCACCTGAAAAAAGTAGCAATGAACAGGAAAAAAGGTGAAGATAACCTTTCTAATAATTCTGGGAAGAATGAAGCCTTGCTTTTTGTTAGTCATTACTGGCCTTGAATCTGATACAACTGTGTCAGACTTGTTAGGTGATAAGGAATCTTCCCATTTGCAAGCTGTTGGAAAGCCATTTCTGGATTCTGAATGCCTTAACATGAGTTACCCTCTGAGAGCACAAGTTTGTCCTAACAGGCCAAAGAATGCAGTGTCGAGAAGTTAAAAAATAAAGTCAGGTTGATGTAATGTACCCACTCATTAAGGTACAGACACATTAGTGATTATAAAAGTTTTGTTTTCTAAATTTTAAGCTCTGTAGGAGAAAGAAAAACAAAGAAAATTCTAATTATTTTTCTGTTTATGTCTATTTTACTTTTCTGTCATGATGGCTTTCTTTCAAAACCATTAAAAAATGTTCCAAGTCAATATTTTGAATTCCTTCTCAAAATAATATTCTTTGCCTTTATAACTCCCTTCTAAACCTAAGATTTCTCGCCCTTCTGATTCACCCTGACCTGATGTGAATAATTGCATGCTTACACCTGTGAAGTTGTTTTGGAGCACAGAATTTCAGTCTTGCTATGTAACATTGAAGCAGATCTTGCCGAATGAATTTCAAACATTGCTGCTTTGCAGATCCATAGGTACAGTGCCAGTGTGGTTGGGGAAGAATATGATTTAGAAATATTGTTTCTGCAGCCAGGTAGATCTTTTCTGTCCTGTGAATACCTTGCTTTGGAAGCTAAAAGCTCCGCTGCTTATGCATTTATCAGGCCCTTTACCCCTTCTAGGGGGCAGACATCTAGCTGCTTTCACATCCTTCTCATTGCAAACCCCAGACTTCCAGTGTGCTGCTTGTAAAACATCCTTGTTTTCACTTGCCTGACATCCCCTTAGGTATACTAATTCCCCTCCTTCCTCCCATGTCTCAACAATCATCAACTACTGAGGCATCCAGCATACCTTTTTGTGACTATTTTCTTCCTACATTTCATTCAGATATAGCCAGAAAGATCACAAGCAGAAAGCTTGTAAAGTGATTAAACTCATTTTCTTCATTTGCTGTGGCGCCAGCTTTCTAGGTCCTTTATAGAAACTAGCTCAGTCATGTGGCAGGTTGAGCCTGAGATTCCTGGTGCAGATCATTATGCTCCCATAAATTATCTCATATGTACCTGAGCCAGGGTTTGAACCAGACATTCAAATGAAAGGTTTTTTTTCCTTTTGCTCTTTACTTATCTTTGTTATCCTGCACCACTTTTCTCTTGCCTGTAGAATGGAGAACAAATTCATTTTTCAAACTCTTGATTATGTTTTATTCCACTTAAACATGTGAAACATTGAAAGGTACTCCTTTTCAGCCAAAATTATCTTAAATAAAATTTTTGTAGTAGCCTCTCACAAAGAGAAGGAAAGATATTTTAATTATTAATTAAATTGTAATGATTAATTTCATGAATGATTTAAAATTTCATTTAATTATTAATTAAATTAATCACAGTACATTTTAATAAAAAAATTACAATGGCCACACAAGGTAGTATTTACTTCTGATGAACTTATGCCTGTGTGGGTGTACAATTCATTAGCAACTGACAATGGAACTGATCACTGAAACAGGAACGATTCATTGGATAAATTTTTTATTGGTATATTTAATACTCACATTTTAAACTGCATTCTTTGATACATTTGTCATGTTATCTGCCTGAAAATCTTAATGAAATTTCCGCTACAAGAATTAATAATAATATATGGTTATGTTACCCAGTGTGTTAAAAACATACACAGTAGTAGGTATGCATCAAGTTATTTTTGGATTTTCTAAAAAAGAAGCCAATAAAAACTCCACAACTTTTCAGACAAAAACAAAACCAAAAAGATGAAAAAAAAAAAGCCATTTTGAGCACTAGGCCATTTTAACATATTTCAGTTTTCAATTTTCCAAAACCAAATTGCCCAACTTTCAGGGAAAACAGACATTTCCCAGGGATCTTTGAGTTTGGTTCACAGTTTTGCTTCAACCTTACTTTTGGGTCATTTTGGTTTCTAAGCTTTTTCATTCCATATTTTTTAAAAGAATGTTGAAAAAGCTTTTCTACATAATAATAATGACCAAAGGTGAACAAAGTGACTTCTGTAATTCTAATGCTCTTGCAAGGTCACCAGCATTACTATGAGAAGGTTCAAAACTGTCTGTACCATCCATGAGTAAATAGATCCCTATATCCCTGGAGATTAAAAATACATCAAGGTGAGCTCAACTACCTGGGGAGGGTGAAGTGGACATGGCCTTATACCTTCAGTATGGATATGGGATCTGTTAATGATCCTGGAAACATATAGATATTTTGTGCCAGTGTTGCTGCAGAGAAGTGAATTGGGTAAGCTGGGAGACACTGGTGAAGGATGTACTGTTTTTACTGGAATAGGGGAGGGCAGAATACCTGATCTGAGAAGCAGAGTTGAACCCAGAATTAATCTGGGGTCCATTTGTAAAAACAATAAATTGAGCTCAATAGTTTCATAAACTGCAAGTGCAGTAGCATGACATCAAAGCATTGAAGGCCTCTAATGCTTTGTCAGAAGATTTTCCTCTCAGAATTGTCAGAGTTGTTGCCTGTAGAGAAATAAGTGCCCTTTAGGACATGGTTCAAGTACAGGAGTAGTTTAGTCTGTCTTGCATCTGAGAGGACAGAAGAATTTATCAACAAAATCACACAGGCTTTCATGGCTGACTGGAAAATCCTAGAATAGAAGGAAGAAAGTTGATGTTTTGACTCATGCAAAAAAGAAGGGAGATGTTTCTGCTGTATTTTAGAGTTCTGAGGTGAGTTTTATTTCATATAAACCAACATTAGCCATGTATTTCTGAAAACAACATGCCTCGCTGTCATTTTAGTCTGGGATTATCCATGTGTCTGGGAGACAGGCAGACACCTGGGAGACAATTTCAGTGAGCAGAACATTCGCTAGTCACAGGAGGTATTTATTACGCCAAATCATTGTTTCTCACTTCATTTCACATAATCATAACTTCTGTGGCATTTCCTTCTTTGACCTTCAGTATAGATCAGAGGACACAGCTGAAATCAAACACACTGTTTATGTGGGCTTGGCCCCTTCCAATTAAAGGATTTTTTTTTGCTGCATATTTCTCCATTCTTTTTTCTTTCAGTATTTTGGTATTACCATTCCTTAAGTTTAAGTGACCAATTCAACACTGAAGTTTTCCTGCTTCCTCTTTCACAGATGTTAACAGAAAAACCTCTATGAGTGTGGAATGGAGTGCAGTAACATTCTCTCTTTTGAACAGGTGCATGGCAGATATTTTAATTCCCTTAGGCAGAAAATAAAAAAGCAGCCAAGTATTGCAATGCTCAAATTTAAGGAAAAAAAATCAGAAAAATCAGTCAAATTTGGCTGCATCCTTCTTCTAAAAACAGTAAAAAAGGTTTTGTCTCTACAGAAATAAAAGCTAAGAGAAGTATGTTTCATTGATTTTTTTTTTGTCATTCACTAATTTCTTAACATTTTTGTCCTTGTCTCTTACAGTCATCATTATTCTTATTTTTATGATGTAATTTATTCTTTCCCAAATCCCAGATGATCAGCTCTGACTACAAAGAGTTGATATGCCTGTTTTCGTATCCTAGGTAAGGGCTTGCTCGCTTTGTCTGGGAAAGATGCTTGCGATATTTTATAGCTTGTATAGGATTCAATAATTAAAGGGAGTCTTTAGGCTTAAACCAAATGCCACAGCACACATGCTCTAGACAGAAGCTATGCTTCATTCCTGCTGTGGAGTAAAATTAAGCCAGATCCTGACCTTGAGCTTGTAGCTTGTAAAGAGCTTTAAATGCTGGGCTTGTGCCCATTTAACCCCACTGTAACAGTTGTAGGGTCACAGGGAGGTGACAGATGCTATCTGACACTTCCTACTGTAGATGATTAATTATGAAGAGAGATCTTTGCACAGACTATATTTGAAAATTTCAGCTAAGGTTCTTGGCAGACCTACAGAAGCATCTTTGTTGATTCAAGCCAGCTAGTGCCTGTTGTGTTTATCACAGATTTCCTTACAGAAGATCCAGGCTGATAAAAGCAATGAAATTTCAGTACAACACAACGCTGGAAATTTGGATCACAAATAAACAAATATTGCCATCAATATTCTTGGCATTATATAACTGCTATTAATATCAGGCTTACATATTGTAATTTTGTTTCTTAAACCACACAGATAGAGCCTAGATGTATGGATTTATTATCACATTTGGCATATATTATTTATAGCATAAGAAAGGTGAAACATCTTGCAGCATGCATGTAAAGATTAGGATTTATTGTCCAGGAATCCTTGAACAATTTTATCAAAAGCCCATTTCTAGGTGGTGTTTTTCTGCAATAAATCATACAGCAGAAATCTATCAGTGGTCACCAGTAAGAGATAAATGAGAGCAGAGGAAAGAGGGTCATCACAGAATTTTTTTTTGTATCATGACCTGTCATTGGCAGAAATCCATTTATTATCGTACACAACTGATTTTTTTCTCTCACTCACCGGGTTTGCTGCTCTGGGCACTGTTATAAAAAATAAAATTAAAGACTCTGCAGCATGTAAGCTTTCAGGAATCATGAAAACAGAGTTAACTTAAAGACCACAGGTACAAAGACTAGCACTACTTTTACTCCCTATCCTCTCCTCCTCCCTCCCTCCTGCACTACACTACTTTCCACTTTTCTTCACTCTCTGCATAAGAATAAACTGTTTTGGGGTTTTCATTATGGAGGTAGGAGAGGAGAGGACAGGACCATAATCCTGATGCCATGGCACTACATGCAGAATCTATAGATACATGCAACTCAATTGGTATGTGCAGGAATGAGGCAAAATTTGTATTTCCCTAGCAAAAGTGGGGGAGCTCTTCTTGAGCTGCATTAACCCCAACTGAAATTCTCCAAGAAACTTTCTAAGTTTATTAATAAAGTGAAGTTACTTTTTTTTTCTTTAAGAAGGAAGAAGGGGAAGAGCAATAAGGAGGAGGGCTGAAGTGTGACCTTTTTTGCAACTTGAGATTAATGGAGGTAGGAAGGAGCAATATTATCTCACATATCTCAGTGCATATCACCACCCAGGTTTCTATAAGGTCCTCAAAAATGATCCACTCACACTCCAAGTAGCTGATAAGGGATTTGTTTAGGTAATGAAGCCTTCACCTAGGGCAGAATTATGCTCAGAGCAGTCAGGTTTGTGGGAAACTAGAGAAGAGTGCATAGGTAAAATTTTTATAATACAACAGCAAAACTTTTAAAATCATTTGACAGCTGGAGAGATTGATATATATTTCCTTTGTGCTAGTGTATCACTGGGCACACACTAAAATACCCAGATTGTACTCCTTTTGGAAAGCCTTGGTTATTACTACTTTATTTATTCAGGATTTTATCACAGTGCAAGAGTTTTATTTGATTCTTCATCTCTCTGATATATTTAATTTTTGGACATAAGCCAGCAGCATTTTACTTTTCCTGAGCTAGGTAAAGCAGTAGAAATGCAGGGTCTATATAGTCCTTTCAAAAGAAATGAAATAGTGAATTTATAGCTATTCATTTGTGAACTTCAGCTTCCTGTCAGCAGACAAGGGTGGGGCTATGTAAGATAGGATCAGCTATGTAAGATTTTGTCACTGCTGGGAAGACTGAGATGTAAGTGAGTCACCAAACTATGATCTCTCTTTCCCAACACTGGACTGTGAGTTCTACACCAGAGGGAATGAGGTGCCATCATTGTGGAACCCAAGTCTCATTGCCAGAATCATCTGTGTGCTGCCATTAAGTAAAGCTCTTTCTTCTACTGAAGAATGACATATATAACTAAGTACTCCACATTTCTAAGCATTTTCTTTCTTTCTTATGACAATAATACTAGTTACTGAAGAAATTTGCCAAATGGCTAGTAACTATCATAATTGCTCATCAATTATCTTATCACAAGAAAATACAAGATCTGATTATAATACATAGTTTATTAGGTTAATACTTTGTATTTAATTATTTTATTATTAATATATTCTAGAAAATAATTATTAATTTGATAAACTCTTGCTATATAATATTTGTATGTTATTATTTCCTTAATTTAAAGGATAGATTTGATAATCAAAGGTTGAACTCAATAATCTCAGAGATCTTTTCCAATCTTATTGAGTCTGTGATTCTTTAACTTGAAAGAAGGAAAAAGAGGAAAGGCTTGAAGTGAGCAATTCAGATTGCTGACAGGAATAATATTCAAAAGCCAGTCAGAAGAAATCTTTTTATCTGTTGTAGCTAGTACAGAGATGTTACAAGTTTCAAATAAGTTTTAGCTGTAAATATATTTTACATCAACTGCATGCAAACCTTGTTTGTATGAAAATTACTTGTTTGCTCTGTGTGGTCAGTTATAATCTTGCGTGAAGGCTTGATTTTAACAGGCTAGAGCACACGTGAAGATTTTGGATCTTCATGGATTAAACTTTATTAAATTTTTTAATTTCAAACTTTCTCAATATACTGTAAATTTAGATAATTTTCCTTGTTGCTTGCATAAATCTTCCACAAAGAAATTTATTCACTCAAAGTAGGGAAACTATGATACAAATTCAGTAAAACAAAAAAGGATGCATTAAGATATTACAAGAATCTAACTAAAATATTAAGATACCACAAAAATCCCTTATTTTTCATTTTATCTTTACTTTCAGCATGCAAGGTAAACATCTTCAGAATTCTATTAAAAATTGAGTTGAACTTAAGAAAAGTTTTAAAAATCCCCTCTTTTAGATATAAGATCATTACCACTCTTTTTATTTGTCTGACATAATTTTCAACTGACTGGAAGATTTTATTCCTTGGAATCATGACAGGTAGAGATATGAACAATAATTTATGGCTACCACATTAAATGAATGGCTCAGAATAGTAACTCACATTTCAACTTTATTGTAAACTCAACTAAATAGCTTAACCTACATGCAAAACAAGCTCCTCTAGATGGCTATTATTATTTTTAAGTTATTAATATGCTCAATATTGCGCATAGTATATTAAAATATAATTTTAATTAATATTAAAATATAATTTTAATTAATATTAAAATATAATTTTACACCTATAAACCAGGAAAAAAAAAAGACAGGCTACAGGGCAAATCACAAATTTTTAAGTTGTTAAGGCTTGAATTGATCATAAATTTATTAATTTCTAAGCAGTAAAATAAGCAGTAGTTTACACTCTGCAGTCTAGGTCTTTTGGGAAAAGAGAGTTTGTATCTTTCTTTTTAGTATTTTGGTTGAAACCTTTAATTATAACCAGTTGAATCTTCTTAAAGATTAGGGGGCCCACATAGACAGACTGTGCATACCCAGTCATTATCTAGAGCTCAACAAGATATTAATGTGGGTGAATTTTCTATGATATCATGCACTTTTATCTATTATCAAAATTTACGATATATGCCACATAACCTTTCATTTTAATATTTGTGCTAGTTTTAAGTATCTTTTTCTTATAAATGCTACAATGAAACCTTCCCTTGAGGCAAATTAGGCAAATTGTCTGAAAGTTGGATGCAGCAGCACTGGGGATTTTATTAATGAGGAGAAAGAAGTGTCTGCGATAATAGAACTTTGAGAGTCACAGGAATTACAGGAATTGCAAAACAATTGCATGAAACCAGTTTAGCAGGGCCTTACAGAAACCCCAGTGTAGGTGTCACTGACAGTGGAGCAGGGATACACTGGATGGATTTTGGATGTATTCACCAAAATGTGGGTCACACTGATATCAAACAGAGACCATCTACACAGAAATTGTGAGACCTTTTTTGCCTGCTCTGTGTTGGACATGGACAAGCAGCAGAAGAGAGGAAAGGAACAAAGAAGGTGAATAAGAGGCAGAGATTCTTTATATTGTCACAGTAAGTGGCCTCAGCTGACCCACCATTGACCTCACACAGGGAAAGGAGTAAAAAGGTACTTCATGCAGAGCAAATACTCCATGCTCTTGCTGTGTGGGACAAGGATGAGATGGCAGAGAACTTCCCTCTTCCCTCCATTTCTGTAGGCAGACCCTGTGCTAAAAGTAGCTTCCTGGCCTTAGTCTAAGATAACACCTTCTCTTTCCATTTTATCCTCTGAGCCTGTGTGCACTCACTTTGTAAATAATTCTGGCAGACAGAAAAGACAGAAGTAAACATGTCTGTGTTTTAGAGTTCAATACTATCAGGTTGATAAGAGTCAGCCAAGCCAAAGAAATTCCTTGGCTTCTTTTCTATCACGGCCACAGAAGTTTGCTCAGAGGAAAGATGCCTCATCTATCATCCCAGTACGACTGTGTTGGATCAGTCTTGCTCAGCCTCCTCCACATGTGCAGGGTTTTGTGGTCCTTATTCCCCCTTATGCTGTGAGTGCTTAAAACATCTGCAAGATTTCCACAAGTAAAGCAAGGTGAGAATGTAGCCCAGGAGACTTAGGGCTCATGTAAAAGATTTAAAAATGAATTGTGAACTAGAACACTGTTTGTCCTTCAGACATCTGGGACTAATATATGAATCCTCTGCAGCAAAAGAACTTGATGTACATGGGAAGTGGAACACTGAGTAGCACACGCAAGGAAATCTGTGGGGCTTTATCCCCTTTCCTTTGTGCATCTGTAGCATCCCAAACTGGAAAATGAGTTTGCCTTTTACAAGCACCAAATTCTCCTGGGAAACTGTAGGGCCCAACAGCTAAATTATTGTTGTCCCTTCAGTGTCTATTCCTGAGACACTGTGAGCAAGTTGGGAAGGATGCAGGATATCCAATTCACTTTGTTTTTCAAGTAGGCTTACAAAAGTGTCTAGGTCAGTGCATTAAAAATGGGAGAATAAAGATGGAAATGTGAATTTTAGCAAAAAAAGTGTGATATATGTAAATTATTTTTCAATTTTAATTTTATTTTTCCTTAAAAATGAAAAGAAAGGTGACTGGAACAGACAAAATACAGCAGTGAAGATAAGAACCTACTCTGGAAAGCTTAATGTAATTGTTTAGTCATTTCCTGTAGCAGCATTAAAAAAAAAAAAAAAAAAGAGAGAAGGAAATTTTCCAAGTCAAATTCTTCACAATACCCAGGGTTCTAAATTTCTTATATTTTACTATGAAGAATTCCAAGGGTTCCCCAGTTCTCTTTGCATATCAGCAGTAACTTAGTGGAGTAGAGATCTTTAAACATTTCTCCTTTGAAATAACCCACAAGGCTTGCAGATAGAATTTTTATAGTGAGAGGTAAAAAAATACCATTGTTAAAATAAATAACAAGGAATCTTCAGGAAAAATTATGATGGGATTGTAATTTTTACAAGTTATCTTATGAAAAATAAAATTATAAATCTCCTAATGACCCAGACCTACATATAGGAGGGCACTAAACCCAGTTCCCTCTAACCCACCCTGGAAGCCCTAATGCAGAATCACTGCCATGATTTATAATATTGAAAAAATATTTTTTTTGTAGCTTTTACTGTTACAGTACAGGAGATGAGAATGAATATACACTGTTAATCCATTTCTCAAAACTTCCTGCCTCTGGCTTCCAGAGCAAGGCAACCAAGGTGTCTCTTTTTTACAGCATTTAGTGATCTAATTGGGATATTGTTCTGTACTTGCTTTTAGGCAGTGTGGTGACAAGATGAATCTCAGCCAACACTGGCGTCCAGCCAGCTCATACCTTGCACAAACAAAGTGCAGGGCAATTAAAGTGTAAGTGCCAAAGGAACGCTGCCGAGAGAGAGCACAAAAATAGCCATCCAAGAAAGCACTTGGAAAATACATTTCTTTGGCTTATTGGAGGACTGCTGTTCCATCCATTTATTTCTTTCCATTGATATCTTCCCCTCAAGGGAATCTGTTTTCCTGTCTTCAGTATTTTTATTCTTTAGAGAAGTTTGGGAAAGCCTTGGTGAGGTGGGGATTTTCTTCTAGCAGGGAAAGGGAGACAGGATTTCTATTATGCGAATTATGGCAAGAGGATATTAGAGAAGAAAGAGCTTTTGGAAGCATGTTATGAAATTGAAATTTTTATAAAATACATGGGTTGGGTGCACTATACACATATTATGTGCGGCAGAAATATAGAGCAATCATTCTATAAACAGCTATGTATAAATATTGAAACAAGGCCTGTAATTCCACTCATCAAAGTCCTTAAGGAGTGAGATGTTCCCCCCACTCCCTGCTATGCAAAGAGCTCTGCATTACTAAACTGAATTCACAATCACCTTATTAGAAATTTGTGCCACCTGTGTTGAACATCATTTGTAGAGCATCCTAAATGCTTTACAAATTATTCCAACAGGGTATTCTGTGGTGTTCAGTGACAAAAACCTAGCAGAGCTGAAACATTGGAAGCCTAGTTGTTAATAGGATACACAAATCTACTAACACAATCTCCATCCTCATTCCAAAACAAAGCAGTTGATCACAATATGCATTTTTCTTTTCCTTCAAATCTGCTCCAGTGTTCTTGTGCAGCAGGTGTGCACTTGCAAAGAGCAAAACAATGGCTTTACAGCAGAAGCCTGGCCCAGATAGTCTTGTTGGTGGATCTGGTGGGAGAATATATTTCTCTGAGAACATATTTCTCTAATGTGGATTTTATGTCTACAAGATAATTTTTATTTCCCCTATAGTTATACAGAGTACATTTTTTCAATAATTTTGTTGTTTGCGGGCAGATTTACTTATTGTGTCTAGCAGCATCAGAAGGAGTCACAAAATTAAGCTCCTAAGCATATCAACAACTATAGACATATTTATTAATCTGAGCTTCTCTAAATATAACATCCAAATTCTCCCCTAAAGTGTGTTTCTTTACATCATGTCTGTGTCAAGTCAGAAGCAGCAAATACATGCTTTCTATCTTAGATTTGTTTTGAAAAACAATTGTTTATTCTGTGTGAAGAAAAGGTTATATTGCAGAGGTCAGACTTTTATAATTTTCTTTTTATGGAGCAAGCCTTTGGGATATTATAATGGTTTGTCAGCTAAGCACCTAGATGGCTCTACAAGGTCAAACAGAGTTACAACAGGCATATTTTATGTATGTATCTTGCAAGTGTTGTCCCAGTACACTCCAACCCCACCAATAAACCATTTTATTGCTTTACAATAACACAGCTTTTTGTTTCACAGGATTTCTCCCCCACTTTGAATCAATGCTAAATTCATACAAATGTCAATAACAAAAATTTGCCAAGTTCTTCCTGGGTCACTTAATGACATTGTTAGGATTCTTAATGTAGCTACTAGGTGAAAGAGCTGCCAGTACTGCATAAAGAATGAGTTGTTCTACTCCTGCCACAGCCTCAGCTGATTTACAACCACTTTGTGTTTGATGTTGGACAGGATAATTTCATCAGTCTCCAGCCCTTGTGATCATATCCCAAAATGATTAGTCAGGTGAAGTCCTAGCCAAAGATTGCTTGTCACCTGTAGGAAGTAACTGTCTGCTATGAGTAGTCTTTACTCATAAATGTAATCATCAGTTAGCTATTCATTGAGCTATACTTCATGGTCTAGATGTAGTAGTGGGGATAATATACAAACACCTCACAAGGAAAATGCTTTGAAACAACAGATGTGTCCATTAAAAAACTTGGTTTTTTACAGCAGGACAGCATTTAAATGGAAGTAACTGGCTTCCAAGTTCATCTCTGAAGGTTACTTCAGAAAACCTGCCAAAACCTCTCCCCCTCCCTGAGTGATTCACTGAAGCAAATGGCCTGTAGTTAAACACAAAATGATTTCCTAAAAGTCCAACACCAGCATCATCGTGGTGATTTAAGACAGCCAGATCAGGATAGGTAAAAATATTTGGTGCACTACTGTTTTGAAAGAATATGTGATGTGATAGAGCTATCTGAGAGAACAGTATGCTAATGCAGCCACATCTCTTGGGGCCAATTCTTATTTGTTTTGGTTACATTCCTTGAAATTGTGGAGGATGTGTCTATTTCTACTACAAGTGATGCATTTCCATCATATCCAGACATATAATTTGGGATGAAGTAACTAACATTCATCCATTTTTTGCTATTCAGCTGGTCTTAACCTGACATTTATTCTCTTATTTTAAATAAATAAAAATCTTGTTTCAGAAGAAGTGAAGCTAGTAAGAATTCTGTGGAAGCATTATAAAATTGCCCAAGAGAAAAGCAGTACTGTTATTAGGCCAATGCTGCTATAAATGATAAATTAAAAAGGCAACATGAAGAGGCTGAAAAGTGGTGACAGCTACAATGAGTACATTTTCTCTTTTCTCAGTGTGAGATCACAGTGCAGGAATATATGAACTTAGAATCCCTTTGTGAAATTTGTGCTCATTGTAGCTGTCACTGCTGCAGGTGATAAACACTCCCAACCTGTTGTTTCTCCTCTATCCCTTTTAAAAATGCAAGGGATAAGTTCTAGTAACAAAGGAGTAGATATTTTGACATATACAGTCACATAGCTAATGGGGAGATCTGGTTAAAAAAATTCAATCTAATTTGGAATTTATTCAGAGGCTTGTGAGATTAAGGTCATACACATATTCAATTTCTAAAATTGTAGCTGGAAAAAAACATAACATTTGATATGTTTTAGTTATACCTATTTTGTCGGGATACATTCCACGGTCTGAATGCACATTGTTTTTCCTCCTCAGGTTTGTTCCTCAGGGTTGGTTCTCTCTATTCATTTCACCAAAAGCCTTATAGATCTAGTATCTGAAAAAAAATCTAAATTTAAACTACAAGTTCAAACAACTCAAAATGCAGCAGGAAATGGACTGAGACGTCTAGCTTGTCTTATTAAGAAGAAAGAGGTTCTTTTGCAAATTTTGCATGTATAATATATGTGAAACTTTAGATTTTGGAATCAGAGAATGTGCAGATAATACATGGTATGAGATAAATTTTTTATTAATTTTTTCTTTTCTTGAATAAAGAAGGGTAAAAATCAAAACATGCACAAAAGAACAATTCAAGTTTTCCTCCACAGAACAATTTTTCAAACTATTCTGTTAGCAAAGCTCTTTATGTTAATAATTTTTACATCTCTTTAAAGGGATATGTATTTTGGAAATGTATATAGGGAGAGATTTTATGCTTCTTAATATTATTTTTATTTGATATTTTGCACTCTGAATTTTACTCCCATAACTCAACTTTTCTTTTTTTTTTTTTCCCTCTCAAGGCCTGGAAGTCCCTGTGGTTTGTATCAGCTTTTAACATGATACAAGACTTCTTAGAGAAAAGTTCTCTCACACGGTGGCTGCCTTTTATTCCCTCCATTCCAATGAACACACAACAGAGAGCTACTGCTCAGGAATAAATGGGATTTTTTAATATTCTTTATGCTTAAAAATGAGAATAAGATGTTATGCATGTTTTAATTACTAATGGAATATTTCCTATCTAGTGGGTTTGCTCTAGTCAGAAGAGGGACAAGTTTTTAATATCCAGAGGCAGAAATCCTTTTCAAACAGGCAGCTTGCAGTAGTCACCTGATGACTGATTCTTCTTGGAGTACTATAGCACTGCTAGGCACCATGGTAATAAAGGTGTTATATTTAATAATGCTTTTCTACGTGTGACAAAAGAAAGAGCCTTTAGCAACTGAACAGCATTTTCTAGCACCCAGTTTCATCTGTCTGTAAATTGTGTGCACAAATGATTTGCAGCATGAATATTCTGTGTTTGCCCTTGCAAAGCATTGATTGACACAAACCATACACAAACATCAACATCTTCCCTTTACAGAAGCAAGGGAAATTATCCAAAAATGAGAAAAGTGAGACTTACAGGAATGTGACATTTTTACATCTCTAAAGTAGGTAAAAGTAAAATTTGCTTAAGTTAAAAAAACAAACAAAAAAAAAAAAACAAAAAAAACCCACCTCCAAATCCTCAGGCAATCTGTAACTTTTTTTTTTTTACTACATCTTGAAACAACGTAACTGCTGTTGTGCTGGCAGTGATGACTGCCACTGCCTTTGCAAGCACTGTTGTGGCTATGTGACCATGGAAAGTGGCTGTTTGCCAAAAGGGAGTCTGCAGGAAGGAGCTGCCATGCTGCAAGAACCATTGCTGGGACAGAATGGCTTTCTAGGGGAAGTTGTAACACCCAGTAGTATAACAGGGAGCAACTCTGGTGCCTGTTCAGCAACTTCCACAAGTACTGGGGTGAATCTTTTCCAGGAGCAGCACTGGAGGGTTAGGGCATCACTGTGTCACTGGTGCAACTGAAAATCCCCCTTCCCTTCCCTTCCCTTCCCTTCCCTTCCCTTCCCTTCCCTTCCCTCCCATGGATTAATTTGTATTTCCATTTAAGACAATGTACAGTTACAACTGTGTTTTTGAAGTCAGGATTCTTTTTCCAAACAAACTTTTTCTTTTTCCCTGTGGATTTTCTTTTGAAAATTTGTTTCTTTTCTAATCTGGTATACACTATTCTATCTGGGATTCTTTCCCCTTTTTTCCTTCTCTTCTTCACTCTCAATTAAAAGATATGACTGACAAACAATCTTTTCAGGTTAATTTCATGTGTGATTCTAGCTGGTTTTCTTTGATGTTTCAGACATTTTATCTTAGGTTCCCAGTATCAGTGTAAGACAAAGAGCTAATTCTACCCCAAATCTGGAACTTCCAATTTGGCAATACTGCTTTGCTTTATCTTGTGATTTTGTATGGATACGGGAGACAGTTTATTTTTTTTCTAAATATTGATTTAGATAATCCCAGGTGAAAGACTGGCATCATGTAAATCATAATGATTATTTATTTGGCTATTCCAAATATCATACAAAAAAAACACCAGAAAAATAAAAGACATAGAGGAAGGGGGACAAGTGGCAACCATAAAGAGCTTAAATGAACTAAGATAAAACACTATTTGCATATATCATGGATCAGTACTGAATTAGTAATTTTTTAAAATTAGTGCTAAAGTAAATGTCATGTAAGGCATACAATAAGCAGGATACTTTCTTTTCATAATCAAAATCTTTCTAAGAAAAAATCTTACTTTTTCTTATTCTGAATTATAATGTGGTTTCTCTGCAGAAAAAAAATGTTGAGAAAAAGAGAATATTTCCAATTCTAAACCTTGCAGCAGTAGTAAAACAGCATCAGCAGGTTTAAGACAGCCTTTATTTTACAAGGTTTTGTATTCCTAATTTTTAAACATGTAAAAGATAGATATATTAGTATAAATTAGTCACCCTGGCCTCCATTTATAGGAATCTATGAAGAGGAACCATAAATCAATATATGGTGATTCACCACATCCTAAAGTAGTCCAGATGAGTCATATTTTGGAGGTGTGCACTGCTTCTGATGACTATAGCAGTAATGTAACATATTATCTCAGTCACAGGCACCTGCCTTTGAGACAGTCAGGTGACTGACTGAATTCTATCTTTTTGTGCCTGCTGTCTCCAATTCTTCCATATTTCCTGAGTGGAAATGGAGAGAAGTGGGTATGGACCTGAGCTCTCCCACATCAGCCTGTGCACAATGTCTACAAGTCCCAGAATCTGTTGCAATACTCCTATCAGATGAGCAAAAGGCAATGTCTTGGGTCATGTCAAAGGAGAATGTGCTCAGTTGTTATCTAATGGTTCATAATTAGTTCTGGACTGAATGATTCCCATTCTATCAGTTTGGGGGCTTAAAACAAAATTTACCACTGAGATTTTGAGGTGGCTTGACTTATTTCAAATGCTGTTAGTATGCACAGAAATAAACTTGTTTTGAATGTTTGGAGTGGTGTGTAAACTGAAAAAATATGACTGAAATGAAAAATTAGTCCCTTAAAGTGTGATTATTATACAGCTGATGAAAACACATTGAAAAAATAATGGTATTCATTTCTGCAGTGTGAATATGTGTTTTTTCAGAAAAATCTGCCTAAGAATTTTTAGTACTTCTTATAAAGATTCAAGAAAAAAGACTTTAAAATGAGTTTACTGTATGTTTGCCTGGGCCTCTTCAGCAGCAGTACAATAATGCAAGTGTAGGGTTCTGCATAACAATTTTTTTAATTTCCAAGCTATGTTCAGTGCCAACTTTTTTTGGCTTGCTTTGAGCAACATAGGGTGTTATATATAATAAAAAGTTAAAAATGCAAAACCGAAAGCTTTAAAACTAACACACATTCAACTTATGATGTAGAAACATAGCTTTGTGCATGTTCATCTGTTTTTCCTCAGTGGGACAACATGCTGCCTTCTTGTGCCTCCATAAGGATGGACCTCCATTAACATGCTCTGATTTGAACCTGTAAAAATGCCAGCCTTGAATGCCAGCTAATATCACTGAGTTTTTTATTAAGATTTTTTTTTCAGGGCTGTGAAGGAGGTGAAAAAGCTGGATATAATGTTTTTTCTTGTCCAGGAAGGCAAAAACAGGGAAAAAGAGGAGAAGAAAAAGAGGAGAAGTAAAAGAGATTTGAAGTGGACCAAAGTTGCATGCACCAAATAATGGCAATTACAAAAACACAACTCTTAAGACCAGATTTTATGTTGGCATATGAATGGATTTTTCTGAAAAGTTGTCTCTGAGGATAAGAGTTGAATGAATAATTTTTTTCCCAGGAAGGAAAACACTATTATTGCAGAAACTGCTTCCCAGCTCTCATCATTCTGTGATTATAAGCAATTTTCATAGCCACTGCATTTACATTGCATTTCAGGGTGTAAAGACAGTAATTTTTAAGTATTCCCACTGTGGACATGTCATTACCGTGTACCTGTCTTGATTTTGCTTTGCCACCTCTTGCTCCTCAAATTCCCACCACACCAGTTTGAGCAGCCCTTGCTGTCCACAGCTTGATGCCCAGAGGAGGAGCAGCTGAGGTCAGGAGCAGGTTCTTCTCCAGACACCTTCCACTCAAGTAGGGCAGAGCAGCACCCACTGTGCTGCTCGGTGCTCCTGTGGGAAGCAGGCGAAGCACTGAGCTGGCAGTCAGCAGGCACCTCTACTTCCTTCCTAAAGCACTTAGGGAGCCCTAGGTGGTGACTTCAAAGACCAGTTTATCCACTGCTCAGAGGAATGGATATTTTGTAATACGAAATGAATCGAATTTCAAAGCCTGTAAAGGTCAAAAGCAGCCTCTGGCCAAACAAGAGGAAGAAGCCAATGGGAATTACACCTCTTCATGAGAGGCCACTTGAACACAAACAGCCCTTGTGAAGTTGCATATGCAAAGAGTTGAACCACAAACCTCCGCAGAGGCTGATGGATGAGAAGTAATAACTCACCCCTAGGACAGGCAGAGACCAGAAATGCTGGGCTGATGCAGTTTCTCTTTGCCTGCTTTTACTCTTTCAGGTTTGGCACTAACCTCTTTTGAGGTGGGACTGTGAGCATCCATTTTCATCGTTGCATATGCCAGGTCAGACTCTGCAGGTATGAAAAGCCCTGTGGTGATAGCACTCACTCTCCTTAAATATGCACAGGAGATGGTGAGTCTGGGAGAACTAACATAAGAACTTGTCACAGTTCAGAAGCCTCCCCCTCCTTCACAAAATTAGTCTCTTTGAATTACAGCTAATACTAATTCTGTTTTCTGTATGGAACAGTACAGACCTATGTGATTTTCCAAAGGAATTGATTAAAAAGTGCCCTGCTGTCACCGGTTTGAGCTTTTGCCACCCTGAGAGGAATTCAATGGGTAAGAATAAGGACAATCATGCAAATATTCAGAATAAAGTGTTAAAGCAAGACATTATGTTGGCCATCTTACTCAAGACAAATATGGTACTAAAGTGTATCTTGTTGTATTACATACCTAATAATCAGATTTCTAGCCATTTCACACATTTCAGGGAAAAAAAAATTCTTTAATGACTTTTTATGTTTCATGGGTTTTTTTGAATCTTACTACCAGATAAAAAAAACACAAATAACAGCAAACAAGTAAACGAGCTCCAAACAAAACAAAACAAAAAAATGGACATCACAGGTGGTGGGTACAGGCTTCAGAAGAGAGAGAAAATGGACTCATAAAAATGTTCTTATATACATTATCTGTGGTGAAAAGTGTGAATTTTAAGCCTACTAACTTGCAGTTAATCCAGTATTTTATGCTTTTTGATTATGTAGTCCTTTGTCTTTAAAAGACACTGCCTAGTTGTGGTAAGAAGTAATAGATCCAGGGTCAATAAGCTTGTTTGGGGATTGGGAAGGATGACCTGATGTTTTTCTGAGCACTGTAGTTCCAGAGCTGTGGGCCACAGAAGACCTCTCTCTGAGGTTGCTGCAGTTTGGTGGCAGGTGCTCAGGGCTTGCCTGCAATAAATGGAATGGGAACCTCACAAAATTCAGCAAGGGCAAATTCCACATGCTGCATCTGAGATGAACTAATCCCTTGTGCTAATCCAGGCTGCAGTCTGCCTGGCTGGGGAAGCAGCTCTGCTGAGAAGGCCCATGAGATTTTGCCTGAACGTGAGCCAGGGTGTCTTATGTCATTAAGGAAGGTCATTGGCATGCTGGGGTCTACTAACGGGAGGAAAGCCAGTAGATTATATTGCCCCTTTACTTTGCACTATGTTTGAGCACATATACAAAACTGCATCCAGATTTGGGTCCCCCCTACTCCTAAAACATGAATAACCTGCAGCAGGTTCAGTGGGGGGCCCCCAAGAAATGCATGTGAGAAGAGACTGAGGGAGCTGGGCTTGTGTAGCCAGGGAAGGGATGGCTCCTGGGGACCTGCCAGTGCCTATGGGGAGCCTACTGAAAAAAGGGCCATGCTCCTCATGGTCATGTGTGTTGAGAGGAGGAGGGGGCATAAGATGAAAAAACAGACATTCAGACTTTACATAAAGAGCACTTTGACTGTGAGGAGTCTTCAGCAGCAGATGAAGGGATGTCCCCATCCTTGGAGATTTCCAGACTGTATAAACCCCAGAGCAGGTATTCAAGCTTGACTTCCTTTGAGCAGGAGGTTGGCTGGGAGGTCTCCTGCTATCCCTTTCATCCCAGTCATTCTGTGAGCATGTGATTTTTACCCTGCAATGGACCTACTCGATGCTGGACTAATTTCAGTGGTCAGTAAAAGCAGCATACTCACTCCCTGGCTAAAATATCATCTGAAAACTTCTGCACACAAATCATTTAAATCAAAATGGCATTTAAAAATAAGAGAAATGCAAAAAGCAAGGACAAAATCAGCATGTAGATTGAAATTAGTTTGATGAAGAGAGAACTCATCTTCACTTGATGAAGATGGGCAAAAGAGAGCACAAATGTCATCTGGATCAGGTTAAACACAGGCAGAGTTGTTGTCCTGGCCTGTGTCATGACCTCCTCTGTGAACAGCATCAGCGTCACCCCCTTTCAGCTGACACCTCATGGTGCCTGCAAGGAGAAGGGACAAGCAGCACTTGGTGGCTGCCACCTGCGAATCCCTCAGTATTGGCAGGTACTTTGCAATGGAGTGCTAGGACAGGATAATTGCTGGAGATAGAATTGGCAAGAGCAGTGTATGGGAGACACATTCAATTGCACATGAGTATGGTAGGTGAACTATAAAAAAAGCAACTCTGCCATTATCTGTTGAACAGCCGGCAACTCTGGGTCTTCCATTTTGTTTACGGCAGACCGGACAAAAGGCTGGTGGTGTCAGCAGTAAATAGCCTTGGGACTGTGTGCCTTGCAAAGGTATGATGGATGCCTCTGTGAGCCATAGCTCAAACTTTGGTGACAATAACAGTGAGGCATTGCAAGTTTATTTGCAAGATTAAGTCTAAATGTTGTCCCCAGAGTGCAGTATAAAAACTAATTAATTTTTTTATTCTTTATCATTGAGATCAACATTCATCCATAGGAATTTGCATTTCTATATGACCCTTGTGTAAGCCAGCTTGCATGGGAGGGGGACCAATTTTGAGATTCATCAGTAGTGTTGTCCATCCTACTCAAATATTCCATTTATACTAAATATTTCACAAGCAACTCTAGTTCTACAGCTCGCCTTAGGAAGAAAACAAGTACTCATATGAGAAACACAATTACTACTTTTAATTACACAATGTTTCACTATGCATTTGTGTCTTACAGCTCCTCGGCTATATGGATTTCTCAATATCTAATTCAGAAAGTGAGTTTACACTGCAGTCTTCCACCCATTGAGAGTATTGTCTGGGTTTTTCAACCAAGTATTCTAGCAGACTTTGGCTTCAAGTCATAGGCATCTTTACACCTCAGCACTTCTTTGGTTCCAAACAGGTTCATTCATCAGTTTGAGCACTCAAAATTGTTGCTTGAGAATGTTATTAGGTGGGAGAGGTGAAAACACTTGTAGAGTGACATAAGCCCCCAGGACATGAAAGTAAGAGAGAGGTTGAAAAAGTATTTTAGTGGGGGAAAATATCTTACCATGCCATCAAATCTGCAATTCAGAGCCTCCCCATATAAAACTTTTGCCGGACAAATCTCCTTTCAGTCTGCAAGTTCTTGTGTTAGCACTGCTGCTACCCTCTGGTTTGGCTTCTCATACAAGGAATGCTTGATATGGAGCTGGGAGCCTACAGGCCACAGGCATGTCAAATGGGAATGTCCTGGAACCATGCTGGGAGCAGAAGGAACTGGGAAAGAAGGTGCCCTGCAGCTGTTGGACCTAAGCAGCAGGCTGCAGTCATGCAGGAACATTTCCTTCATTCCAGACTCATCCTGCATTGATCTCTGGAAAATCAAATCCTTACCTAAAAAGTCTACTTCTAATATTGTTAGTCTTTTTGGGTCACTGTAGACTCAGGTAGTCCAATTACCTACCAAGCCAGCAACCTGCTCCTGTGCTACTAGGAAGAGCAAACTTTTCTTCATCCCTTCAACACAGCACGCTGAGAGAAAACATATTTACAAATTGCATGTAGGCTTCTATACTAGCCAAATTCACAGGTGTTTCACAGAGGTATGCAGAAAGTCAGTACTCCTGACCCACCAGTTTTTGTGGATGTTTTCTACTGATTACATATTTTCTGGCTTGAATTTGCTTTGGATACAGAGATTCTTTCAGTGGAATTCAGAAATGTGTATGGGTCTTCCTGTGTAGAAACTGAGGGAGAAGTCAGCCTAAACAGAACTTCCAATGCTAACAGCTTTCCTTATTAACTCTTATTATCCAACATGCTGCATTTTGTAGGGGGAAAAAAATCTAAAAGACGGGAGAGAGAGCAAAACTGAGACAAAAAAAAAAAAATCACACTTTGAAATACATCCCTTTGGCAGCTGTCCCTTTCTCATTTTGGCAGACGGAGAATTGCTGGCAGGACTAGTGAGGGAAGGGTAAAAGACAAATGGTTCATGATGAATCCTTTAACTAAGCTGATATTTCAACACACCACTTGCCAGCATTTTTCTTTGGCATACGCTTTATAGAACATACATGACAACAACTTCAGCATTGTTAATATATTGGCATTACCTGATTTATTATTCGTCTCCCTCTGAATCAAACCCCAGACTTCCAGGAGACTATCACATAGCAGAAGCCCCCCCACTTCTTTTTTTTTCCTAGCATTTATTTCCCTGGATGCAAAAATGAAACTAAAACTATGAGACCATGATTTGCAAAATCCAACAAGCTAGCTTTTTAAAATTAATATATTAAATATCACGATATTATCCTTTGTAATTCTGATAATGTAAATACCACCATTCAAGAACAAGGTTTATTAAACAGCTCCACTGTTTGGGTGAATCTGTTCCAGTAAGACAAAAATGAATAAGATCACAAATTTTTAAGAAAGCTAATTTTGGTAATTTTGATAATTCTTAGGAGGCAATTTTGGGGATTTTATCCTGTTTTTTTTTTGTCCTGGAAAAAAAAGGCCTCCAGGTTTCAGGAGAAAAAGTGACTAGATCAAGATGAAAACAAAATATTTCAAACTCTGTAAGAAAAAAAAATACAAACCAAACCAAAGAACAACAACAACAACAACAAAACCAACAAAAGCCCAAACCAATCTATAAACTGAATTTATTTTTATGATATTTAATTACAATATTTTCATTGACTTGAGTAGGTCCAACAGTACACACTACATATATGGCAAGTTGTTGAACCAATAAATTTGAATTTGAAAAATAGTTACATCAAAAAATTAAAGAAGAGATTGGAATACAAAATGTTTTTTTAATTCATTCACTCATTCATTTCTCCTTTATTTTTTTCCTTCCTTTCTGGCTAAATACTTAATTCATTATCTTTTAACAAATTTCATTTTGTGTTCCTAAAGTCCCCACAGGTGGCTTTCCACCATATCTATGTCTTTTGCAGAAGACACTGCATTTTCAAGGAACCAGCCCATGAGCACTTACCAATCAATAAATGCCTGCATGATGAAGTATGTACGACCACAGCGGATGGTCAGGAAGACCTTGTCTGACATTTTTGAATTAAACGGCTGATGTTTAATTGTATAAATTCCTTATAAATACATCTTACTCCAGTACAGCACAGTACTGTAAAAATCACTGGTGAGGTAATAACTGAAGGAAATGCAGTGAGATACGTGTAATGCAGTGTAAAATTTTCTGGCCAGAGAGCTCAATTAGTTCTCCTCCTTTCTAACAAGCTACATTCATTTTCTATCCCTGCTAATAGAAGACTAAAATTGTAAAAAAAAAAAAATAGAAACAATCTTCTGAAATACTGATAATGACTTCAGGCTTTATTGCAAGAACTTCTGGGGTTTTTGCAAAAAGAGTCTGAAAAAAAAAGGGTTTGGATATTTTTTCCTTATATGAATTGACTCTAATGCTAGAATTTATTAATAGAAGGAAACTGAAATGTGGCTGCCTAAAAAGGCAATATGGATTAGCTCAACAAGCTATGGAGAGCGTGAATAACAAACCATATATTTTTCCTGCCGTGACAGGGCACTGCATAAAAACACTAGGGGATGCATGCAAACAATGTGCTGGTGAGAGTGACAATAAAACAGAGATGACAGCATAAAGAGAGAATGATGAATGTATTAACACAGGTAAGGGGGTTAGATAAAAGATCACAGGGAGTAGCAGAAAATTCACTCTAAGCAGATCTTGAATAGTCTAAGAAGAAATAGTGCTGTTGTTAGATGTGGATATGATAAGGAATGTGGTGACAACAGAGAGTGAAGAAATTTTTGAGTTTATATGGAGAGATTTATATTTATGCCTCTGGATATGCATTTATAGATATTTATACTAAATATATATTTTGATATCCCTGTAATAAATTTCTATAACCAAATGATAAACTGTATTTATTGTAGTTAACACCCTTTGCCTGCCTTACCTGTGCTATGTTCTTTTTTTCTTTTCAGCTGGTGATTTCTCTAAGCAGCTCAGAACTGCTGTCAGAATTGTTGAAACCTGACAGAATTTTTTTTTCTTCTTTTCTTCCCAAACACCTCCAGAGATGGGGAATTCTCCTCCTCTGCTGTATTCTGCTTTGAAGTACCTGTCTTTAATTACCCCATTTTGTATTAGTTTAGATTTAAAGGTCCAATTTCTCTTATCTATCAAAGATGAGAAAAGCAGGGGAATTGAGGCTGTTATTATAAGAAAAACTGGCATTAACATAATAGACAGATTTCTTGAAAATGTTAGTCCTAAACAGTTGAAAGAAAAATGTTAGTCTATAAAAGAAAGTTACAAAACCAACCATTTTTAAAAGTCTTCATTTTTAATTTCAAAAGACAGTAAATCTATTAACAGTAAATCTATTAAAGTTACACATTTTTTGCTAATGGCTACTTGCCTAGGATTAGTCTCTAAAACTGTTGTTTTTCACCACTTGAACCTGCAAAGAAGACAAAAACCAATCGGCTTCAATGGGCTTTATATTAGGTCCTTAGATGTAAATAGTTCAACATAATTTTATTTTATTGCTTGTTAGCACTCTCATGTTTTCACGTCTTATGGTCACTCAATGAGTGGTTCTTTTAAAAACCTTTCTCTTTATGTCACTATTTTCCATAAAGTAATATTAGAGATGTAGAGATCCCTGATTGCCTTTTTCAAAATGCGTGTCATGTACTTGGGGCATTTGTTTGATATTGAATGGAACACAGCAGCACTACCTAGAAATCAAGGAGAAGAACTGAAAGACACCAATTTCTTCTGATGCTATAAGTAGCTTTTAGACAGATTACTCAAAGAGGAAGAAAAAAAATTACCAAACTGAAACCCTCAGCACATGCCCATGCACAAATTAGGCAAAATTTGCTGTGACAGTTTCAGTATTGCCAAATGTTATTCAGGGTTGCAGACTTATATTTTCCTTCACATACAGCATTTTTAATATTATGGGTCAGAATTTCACCATTCAGTGGCATCTTTTTGTCAGCAGTGATTCAGTAGACAAACAAGGCTTGATAAGCCGCCAGCAAGGGATCTCACATTTACACAAAATCACAATTGAAACCATCACTCTGAGACAGATTAAAACCTGTAAGGCTAAGCATAAGAAAAAGGATGCTGAAAACCTCCAGAATTTGTGTATTACAGTGTGAATGGACGTTTCAGAAGACTAGTCAGAAAGGATTACTCTAGAAAAGAAAATGTTTGTCTTGGAGACTTTTTTTATTGACCTGTGATATGCTTTTGGTTTGAAAGACGTGTTAAACAAAGAGAGCTCCAGTCTTTCAAAACTCTCATAGCTCTATAAATAACTCCACATAAAATGTACAGTATGTATAAACAGCATGACAAAGATTTTCTGACAGTATTTTCTCTACAGTAAAAGTAAAGTCAAAACATCCCATTGATGGCAGCTATTTTGAATTCCTAAGAATACGAGTGCTTACGAGCTGGCAAACTCTCCGTGAGTGAGAGTGAGTTTAAACAATGAACTTTTATGAGGTTGTAGCCATTCCATCAAGATCCAAATGCAGCTTGGATGGACCGTAGCCAAGAAGTGGCTGCTCAGCATTTAGTAAAGCGTCAGCTAAGGGAACCGCAGAAAGAATCAGACTGTTCCAGCAGTAAAACTATCTGCCAGCAACATTTTTGAGAGTTCACCATCTGGGTCCTGCAGCCATCAATCAGACTCAATGTGTCACCCCAGCTGTCCTTCAAGGCTCCTCATAGTCAAGGTAGGGCAGTTGTGAGAAAATAAAACACAAAAATTGAGAGAGCACAGCTGTTGAAAGCACAAGTAAGTCAGCAGGCAAATCAACTCCCGAGTATTAAATGGCACATGATTGCTTCTCTAAATCTAAAGACTGACCACTTGCATGTCTGAAATTGCCTGTTTTCTGTACTACATACTGATATTTTATTTGATTGGTCTGTTTTAGTGGATTTGGGGTTGTTTGATAAATACATCCGTAAGTCTCTTTTACTTTTGTGAGAAATTGATCCACAAACCCCAGGTCTATAGGTTTATTTTCTATAGGTTAATGTGTAAGGGCTTTATTCATTGGCTCTTACTGTGACCTGTATTTGTTAAAATGAGAGACTATTATCTGGCATTTTGGAGACAAACTCTGAAAAACTCTGCCATTGTGAATCTCCCACCTGACTGAGAATTAGGGCCTTTAAAATATGTGAGCATGGTTGGAAAGATTCCCTTGGAAGTGGAAATTAATTAAGTAACAACATGTACAAGAACTGAAACTGGAAAGTAGAGATGTGGGAATTTCAGAAGAAACACTAGAATAGGTAGGAGCAGTTATTAAATTATCAATTCAGTACCTATGAGCAAATAAAAAAATAGGGGGAAGGCAGAACCAGTGAGAGAAGAAGCTGATGGTTGAAAAAGCAAATCTGATATTCCAAATAGATTCAAGTGCATACAGTCAGGAACAAAAGCCAGAGCTACAAGCAGTGCTGTGAAAATTTAGGGAGAAAATAAGTTTTTAATTTATTAAACTTGAGAAACAAGAGAAAAATTTCAGTCACCAAAGTCAGAAGTTGAACAGACAAGGAAATAAATAGATTTCTACTGAATTTTAAAAATGAAATTATAGGGAAATAAAGTGGGGGTTCTGTCCAAACACAGTTGATTACTTTTTCTATCTATGTTACACTGCAAAATACCTCAAATATTTCTTTCACACTTTAAGGATGTTTCAAATGCCTGGCTAGTGAAGACAGTTTTGTTTGTTTATTTTTTTTTCATTAGTTGACTTCACTTTATGAATGGTTTTAATAAAAATATATGCACTGGCATCCAAGGTTTGTTCTAGCATACAATTCAGATGCAATCTTCTCCATATAATGGCTTTGCTTAATGTCCATCCATAAAAGTCGAGGCCCGGAGCAGGTAAAGAATGTTCTGTAGAAATAAAAAAAATATTATGAGCAGTAGCTTTTCTATTCTTTTTTTTTTTAGTGTTTAGAAAGATTTATTGTATTATAGTTATTCAATATTCAATTTCTACAAAGCTGAGTTGCAGATGGTAAAAGCGTGCATAATAGTAAAAAATTCTCTATTTCAGATTTTTCAAACAATGTTTCTGTTTCAGAATTCTAAAGTAAGTGAATAATAATCACATAATCACTGACTCATTTGTCTTGCAAGGGACCTCATAGTATCACCTACTCTAACTCTGGTACACAAGACTGTGCCATTTTTGTGCTGTCATTCCACATATTGCAAAGCAAACTCAGGGATGCTCAGATGCTTCAGAAGATCTAGACTGAGGCAGAGAATGAGAAATGGCAAAAGAGAAATGCAGAAGAGGACGATGAAAAAGAGCCCAGCGACCCATTGTTGCAGGTGGATGCCTCCTAACCTGTTGTAGGATTTCCATTGCAAACTTTCACAAAATGTTCAGAGGCCTGGGCACACTGAGGACATCAGCTTATATCTTGTGCCAAATGAGATTCTTACAGGTGAAGTTTCCTAGCATTCATCTGAGTTTTCAAGGGAAACCTAACAAGAACACAGGAAGTTATGATTTTAAAGACATTTTTGGTAGAATACAGTAAACCGACTAAAGAGCATATGGCTTTAAAAAAATCACCAGACCAAATTACATTAAAACTTGCCAGAAAAAGGATGTACTGCAAAACCACACACGATATTTCAAGTGGATTTGCTATTTTCATGAAGCTATGATTTAATCTATCATCACTGTTAACCTGTGTCTCACCTAGGTGCTTACTGGCATACAGAGGGATTCAATATCATTTAAAAGATTGTTTAGAACAGCAATAACTTTTGCACACACATCATTTAGCATCAGCCAAGAGAGTTTGTAATGTCCTTCCTACATCTGTGTAGTTTTCAGAATAAAAATGGAAAATGCTTTTAGCAAAAACAAGCAATAAAAAAAACTCCCTTGCTAGATAGCAAATAATCAGAAAAGGACACATACCTACTACTGCTTTTCAACCAAGTAGCATAGCTTTTGCCCACTATAAAGCTTGCATGACTTGTGTTTTGATATCACAAATATTGACATCCTGATCAAAGTAATTGGACTGTATTCTGCCTGGTTGTGGTTGTTATCAGAGAGCAAAGCCTACTTTTCATTGATTCCTGCTGATTTCATGCCAATATGAAGGCATGACAGAAATAATGACAATGCAGCGTATTTTTATTTTGAAAAGAACAATCTGTCCACTCTTGTTCCCTCTGGGCTGAAATAGCAACCAGCATATCCAAATAGAGGGGAGAAGATGGCACCAAATGAGTTTACGTGTTAAATGGCATTTTATTTTGTCAGATTCCTCCATAAGTCATTAACTATTGTATTCTCTCTCACAGTTAATAGCCTGGTCCCTGCAAAGAAATTACATACCTATTCTGTGCAGGAAAATGAAGGCTGAGTTACACATATATACAAAAATTGCATGAAATATTTATTTTTCATAATTTATATAAAACACAGCGAGCACTGTGGGTAATTGTGCTACACATGAACAGAGAAGTTAGAAGAATTATTGTAGCTAAATCCCAAATCAGACCTAATTCTTTTAAATACTACTCTTCCCTTTTAATTCTTTAAAATACTTCTTTCCTTTTAATTTAATTAAATGCAAGCTTTATCACTCCCCTATGAGTCAAGATAATTAAAGAAAGACCCATATTTGTCAGTGAATCTCAGAAATGTTCTGTGTGAATAAGAATAATTTGTAATTAACATGCTAATTTCTTGTATGCAAATGGCCTGTTGTTCAAGTGGTTTAAAAAGTGCTTGAAAACAGTTTGTTTGCCTTCCCTCTTAAGCAGACTAAACATTCCCACTTGCAGTCTTATTTACATTATTAATTTGCTTAGCAAATATTTTTTTTAATAGCTAGTGCCAATAGAAGGAGTGGAAGCCTTGTTTGGAGAGCTCTTGTGAAGAGTGTTATTTTCTCCAGTTCAAGCAGATGAGCAGACTGAAATGTGAAATGTGAGGTTTTCAGGCACATAATAGACCCTTGCCTTATCAAAGCCTCTTATCTGATTGGAAAAAAAATCAAAGGTAAACTTCACAGCTCATGGAATTAAAAGACAAATGAGATGTCATAATTATCAAAGTGGCTAATTTAGAAAATTAAGCCATTCACATAGGTGACATAATTGCTTGTCACAATCACTCTTTTTCTCATTAGCCCTCTCTTCAGTACCTACCATACAGTAGAACATTCTTTAGTCTTGGAAAATATTGCCTATACTGTAATCCCTTAATAGCATAGCCCCTTAAATTATTGCAAAAATATACTTAATAGCTTCATTGATGTGATATATTTGTGTGATTCTCTGTTTGCTCATGTATCACATTGTAAAATCTGGTATTTTGAATTCTGAGTATTTTATTGGGTTTTCTTTCTATCTTCTTTTAAAATTATATAATTTAAAATTAATCACCTAATTATGATGGAGGACTTAATATGCCAAAATACCATATGCAAATTCTTTTGACAGGATTACATTTCCATCTCATAAAGAAGTTTTAATATGTAAGTATTATAAGATATTTAACTATTGTGGCTAGAAGATGAAATTGTTCTCCTAAATTGTGGATGTATAGGAAAAATACTTTATTCTCTATAGAGTAATGCATCTTTCTAACATTTTATGTTGCTTTCAGTCAGTTTAAAATAATTCCCAAAATAATATTCTTCATAAGAACGTAATTTTCAGAAAGTAGGCGCACTTCCCTGACAATCATATTGTTTATGAGTCAGCAAGTACAGAAATTATTAATGACAATTTCTAAGAAAGGAAATGAGTCTGGTTTGCTATGCGAGTTTCAAGGCATGACATTGTAAATGGGCAAGGTTAAACATTTTGGATTAAAAACATGACTGTGAGATTGATTAGGGTCCTACAGTCTTGTAAAGTTGGTAGAACATAGCTGACATGACTTATAGTTTGCTGAATTCAGAGAGATTACATTGATGTCATTCATTTGAAGAGACGGTTCATCCTGGATGCATACAGTGAAGCTGTCATCTGTGCATTTCACAAATATTCATGTGACTAACATGTTTTGATTAGACTAACACTGAACCACACCACTGAATGGGTCATGTATCTGAAGCACTGTGACAATGTCAAAGTGTGTGTTAAAAAACACAGAACAAAAACTGGAAATAAAATAAAGCCAAAACCCCAACCTAATCTTGTAAAGTTTTCTGTGTACCACTCCTCTGAATATTTGGCATACTTGACATATGGAGTACTGAAGCTCGTATCTTATAGCAAGCAATTAGGCTTCTGACTATAATAAAAGAAAGTTAATATATCATTAGCTCAATTATAAACAGTATTGACTTTGGTCTGTATGAACAGACTACTATACAGTTTGCATGAATGTGCTTATTTAGAAATAAGATCCATCCTGCCCTTTATTCTCCACCCATGGCTGCACAGGATTGCAACTCAGTATTCCCAGAAGAGAATTTGCTCCAGCTGACAGTTCCTCAAAAGTGAATGAAAAGCAAGAGGTTCTGTTTCCAAAAAAAATTACTTTCTTCAATGGAATGCAGCAGTCTCCAGAACATCCCCTTGTTTTAGAAAATCATGTTAGGATGGATGATATTGGGTTTATTTGGCCTGACAACACTCCAGTTATGCTTCCTTGGCTCATTGCAGGGTTAGTCACTCCATTTAAGCCCTCCTGCCCAGAAAGCAGAGGAGGTGTTCCAGTCCCATTTCTTCCACAAAAAATTGTTGACACCAATTTTTCCCAATCTTCTCTATAGTTTCCTACCTTCTCACTAGGATTATTTTTTCCTGAGTCCTTCAGTTTGTTCACAACAAAGAAGGCAAGCATTCTAATCCAACATTTTAAACACATTCCCACTGTTCATATGCAAAGAGAGCTATTTACAGGTCCATACAAAAGTAGCAAAAAACACTTGTGCATAAAAACATTTGGTTTCATTTCCTCTCCACTATAGAAGTGCTCTGACTTTCCCACCCTTTTTTTGTCCTGCATCCTTTTGATCCCCATGGTCTCATCTCCTCCCTAACTTCAGGTTCTCTTTTCATGCCCAGGGCACTCCCTCTTTAGTTTAGACCCCTTGGCCTGGAGAGCCAAGAGACCACTCTCACTTTAAACAGCTCTATTTAAAGTCCTTTTTCTTCTGTTTTCCTGCTTTACGTTATTGGTCGCATTGATGCCTAGAGAGGCTACGTAGAACAGAGGCTAGACAATGTTAAAGGAATAAAGCAGGTATTTATTAAAAAGGCCTTCAAAGGATACACCTTTGGCACCACAAGAGCTCAGCTGTGGCTACACCCAAGATGGACGAAGGTCACAAGTTTTCACACTTTTATAGGTTTTGGTCCATTTACATATTGGGGTTAATTATCCAGTTACAGCTTCAGGTTACGAAGTCCCATCCTCTCAGATTGCTTTCCTCAAAAAAAAGTTGTTTACACTTTTTGGGCCTGAAGCTGCAATGGTGTTCTTGGGCTGGAAAAGGATTTGTCTAACTAAACTGTGAAGAGAACTTGCCAACACTTTATATGAAGTTCAGAGTTCTGTACTAACTCTGTTAGTACAAAATCTGGAAAATATGAAAGCTAAAACTTAAGGCATCACATCCAGCTGACAGACCAGCTCTGCTCTCAATCCCAAGGGCAGGCATGACATATTAAATCTCATATCAGTTAATATCCACAGCTATCTCTGGACCATGACTTGCTCAGTCTTTTGTCATGCTTGTTGTTTTCCTCTTATCCCACGCTAACAACTTTTTCTCTTGTCCTCTGTCTGCCTCTAGTTAACATATGTGAGAGGTGACACAGATCCAGTCAGAAATTCTTAACATTCATGGTTATAGTTACATGAAAGGTTCATAAAGACAGAACTTGTAAGTTATGCATAAATTTCCTCACTGTCTCAGGGCAGAATAAATATTAAGTATCTACTGTTTTTCTAAAAGACATTTTATTGCAATAAATATTTTCCATATTAATATTTCCATAAGTATCTGTCTGGTTTGAGGGAGAAAAGAGGTTGAAGATGTTCTATAATTCTTCCATCACCTGTCATGAGGAGGGTCAGGTTCTGATCTCATTCATTGCATTGGAAACTCCTGAGACAATTTTTTGAAGAAATTCAGCCTCTACTGATTTAACAGGTTGTGGACACTGGTCAGCTATTTTAGGTTTGAAGATATCAACACTGACCTTCAGAAGTGTCACTTCATTCAATGGACAGGCACCAAATGGTGATGTGACAGACACAAGTGGCAGTCAGCCACTATAGGAAGCAAAAAACATCTAAACCTTTTGCTTTGACATAGCTTTCAGTACTGGGAATAACCTTCCTTATTCAGCTTAAAAAGCAAAGCTGACTTGAAACATCTGCAAATGTCTTACAAAGCAATCAGGCCTAAATAATCAGTAACAGCACCCTTTGTGATTTGGTGAATTGTTTTGATTCCATTCCCACAATAATTTTGAATCAAAAAATTTCATTTAGATGACACTGAGGTTGTGACTTCAGTAGAAGATTATTATGCACCTTCATAAGAGTGCATGTAAAATGAAGATTTAAAAAGTAAATTGTTATATCTGTCTTTTTAGGGTAACAACATAAATGTATTTTACAAGGAACACAGAATTAACACCTAAGAAAACAAAGACTAATGTAGAACAACTGCAAATGGTGATTGATGATCATTACGTTAATCCTGATAGTATTGTTCCCAAATATGCATTGCTGTCTCTCAGAGGCCATGCCTAATGCTGAATAGCCTCCAGTTTATTAAGAAGTTAATTCAGGAACTAATATTGAGATTTCAAGAACTAGACTACCTCCATGTGTACCTGTAAGATAGTTTACATGGTGATAATATGAAAACAAAATAAGTTATCTCATGCTGGCTGGTGAGGAAAAAAATATTAATCTTGGGTGTCTCTGATTTGACTAACTCATGCTTGCAGTTCTATATTCCATGCCGAATCATTCATGCTCAATATTTGTTGCAATGCTTTTGAAATAGAACTGCCAACAACCAGTTGGCAACGTCCCTTTTCCTTTGTTCACCAAACTTCCCTATCAAAATATTTAGGAAATTTGAAAGTTATGCCATACACCTGACTCAGTAGCTGGCCTTTCAGGGCTCTCTCTGCTACCTTCTCCCTTCTCATAACAAGTATTTTTAAATCACTGAGCTAAGCCTACTAACATTTATTGTAGTATATATCTGAACTAACTTTATAATGCTCTGCACTGTTTTGATGTCCTTTAACTTACTGAAATCATTGAACACAAGCATAGCAACAGTATTTGGAGGGAATTATTACTTAGCCCACAGCAGTCAATTTCATAAAAAAATATGATAAAAGCACATTCCATGAAATTTTTGCATGCAATTGCCTAAGAAAATCACAAAATAGGAAAGAAAGATGGATTTACATGAGTAATAGGAGAAAGGTGGAAAACAGAGGGTCCGTGGAATCCATTTAATGACATTGAAGGTTTGTGCATACTGAGGTACAACTCATTAGTGTTGTGATTACAATGACTGAAATGGTCCTAAGGCTGGACAGAATTTGGAGGTAATTCATATTTCTCAAGGGACTGGAGTTTCAGATAAGGCTGAGGAGCTCAAATGTCATGTATTTCCCAGGGAAGGTTCACCCAACAGGTCAGAGTGATGAATAGACCTTATCTCTAAGTGAATCAAAGTAAACAAGGGACAGATTTTAGTACAGACTGCTGCAATAGCACAAGCAGTAATGATTTTAAAAAAAGAGTATCAATTTAAATTAGATTAGAAGAATTTATTTTATGATGAGGGTGGTAGAACACTAGAACAGATTGCCCAGAATGCAGGTGGATGCCATATTCCTGAAAACATTCACTGTCAGCTTGGATGGGGCTCTGAGCAACCTGATCTAGTTGAAGATGTTCCTGCTCATTGCAGGAGTGCTGGATTAGATGATCCTTGGAGGACCTTTCCAACTCAAACTGTTCTCGGGTTCTGTGATAATCAAAGTACTCAGGAGGAGAAGCTGGAGAACCACATAGCTCCTAAAAGGTTGTAGGTGCATAAGGCAGCTGGAAGAAACAGAGGCAAGGAGGGCTGCTATATATTTGACTCCTCTGCTGATTTTCAGCTTTTTACCAGCTACCACTCAATTGTTCAGGATACTTTGACTCTTCTTACTAGGTAAGTTTCCTTTGCCTATAATTTTTATACCCTATTTGTTCATTATGGGTAAAGTGCAACGCTTGTGGTGTCTCTACCACTAAAGTGGTTCAGACTAGTAACAATCAAATTTCCCACAGGCTGCTGATCTAGATCTCCTGTCTTTTGATATTCTATTCTCTGTTGGCAAAATGCCTCAAACATCTCAGCAGTCAGCAAGAATCTGGAAGCAGGTGTCGATTTCACCTCTTCTAGTGTCAGAAATTATCATCTAGATGGCATGTTGTCTATAGAACTGAAGTTAAATCAAACTGAGAGTTGGCATTTTTCTCTTCCACTAGACCTGAGGCAAGACAAGGTCAGTTGGAGGAATACTTACACCACACCTGCTGATTCTGGGTGAAGAAGCTTAGCTTCACAGGCAGAACTGCTTAAAGACCCAAAAAGTGAAAAGTAGCTAAAGTCACAGTCCTGTGCTTAAGGCAGGGAGGGAAGGAGGCTGAATGCTGAGTGATACAGACATGCAAAGTACCTGTGGAGACACAGAAGCAGCTAAAAAGCTAACTAAAAGTACAGTGCCTCATCATAATTTCCCAGAGTCCAGAAGAGGGCACTGGACAAACTTCCTGATGAATAGGACGGCTTTTGGAACAGTGCAGAAATGTGTCCTTGGCACTGCATAAATGAGACAGACATGTCTTCTGTGTAAATACTGTTCTCCAGTCTTTATTTTGACATTTACTCCAGTTTAATCAACTAGGTTTTAAAGCACATTTGCTTTGATTAAAACTGGGATTGGCCTTGCAATAAAGATGGTCTCTCTAGTGGCTCATTTTGGAAACCCCCTGAACAGTGATCAGATATATTTATGATGCCCTTTAGCTGCATGTTTGATTTCCTTGACATAAAAAGAGGGGGAGGGGGGGAAAAAGGAAAAGCTGCTGACTCTTTAAAGGTTTCTGAGGTTGTTATTGCTGGCCTGCAGCCACACATCCTCTTACATGGTGGATCAAAGACACCAACACTGTAAGGGTTAGTCAGTACAACACAAGTATTACTTAAACATATTGCTCAAAACATTCCTTTTTGTTTCTTTAAAAGGTCACATTCTGAAAACTGTTCATGTTATTACTTAAATGAAACATTCTCTGACATATTGCATTTTTTTTCACTAGGGAAGAAAAAGTCAGCTTTGATGGCATCCTAACCATTAGCTAATCAAATAGTTACATACCTAATGTTTTATTAACTGTCTGTTGTAGTTACACAAAAGTATTTTTTTATTCCCTTGTTCATTTTCAGTGTTATGGTGTGGAAAGCTGGAGACCAGAAAGAGTTAAATCATAGTCTATGCTGGGTCCTTATTTAGAAGGAAAAGGTAGTTGTTTTGATGTAGGTCTCTTAGCAACTAGAAATTTAGCTCTTTGTTTATTATAGAATACTTCAATTTTGAAGGAAAGAATTTACATTTCTCATTTAGTTGCTCTCCTTGTCTTGTCCATCTCCCTTGATGTAGTCTAAAAAAAAAATTTTAAAAAGTTGCTTCCAAATATGAGTTTCAATATTCTTGAATGACAAGAAAACCTTAATACTTACTATTCAGAGAGGGCTATTTAAGGGAACACTTCCTCAAATGTCTAGCATTTTCAAAAAAATCACAAAACCCAAAAAACATAACTTTTGTTGCTAAATAAATTTTACAGTTTTGTAGTGACTTAGTTTTAGTATAAGATAGTATTTTTAAAGTATGATTGATAAAAATAACAAAAGCAAAGCATCTTAGTGCACAGAAATATACAGTTAAGACAGTAAACAAAATATTTTCTTCTGAGCCTTCAAACAGGTTAGAATACCGGCATATTAAAACAATTGATGGAATTTTGTCAGAAATGAAATCCTGTGTCAGAGCTAAACAATCATCTTGATGCTGTAAAGACTGTCTGTGCTTGAATGCAATGTTTTGATAGAAAATTAATATTTAATTTTGTAGGAAAAAAAGCTCTATCAATTGAACAGTAAAACCCAGAATGTAAGTTATACTTCCATTAATTTGAGATGACCTAACAATTTTTCCAGCAGGAGAAAGAAAAGTATAATTTTGTGTGAATGAAGATAGTTTATGAAACAAACCACAAAATATGGGCCAAAGTTTCACAGTCTTCATCAGTGTTTTCTGAGGATCCAGATAGGACTAGGGGTCTTAACTGAAGAGGGGGACAGGTTTTATACTCTGGAAATAATTTGTCCCAAATACACTCAAATCGGGGGGACACTGAAGAAAGGAAGGTCATGTGCAGGTATTCATTACCTTGTCTGCAATACAAGTTGTCACTTGTACAGAGAAGGGTACATCCTTCATGGGCTTTAAGCTAAAAAACTTACCTGCTAAATCTATTCAGTTTGTGCTTGGGGCCGAAGAAAAGCAGTCTGCTGCAGCCTTACCAAGAGGAGGATAGCTTTGTCAGAAGTAGAGGTGGTGAGGGCCATGGCTTGAATTTATATTCTACCTTTACCTAGGCTGACAAAACAGAAGGAATACTCAGGCTGACTGTATGGCATTTTTTTGAATTAGACAAGTCAAATATTTTTGCACAATATAACTTGGGGGTTTGCATTTTGATACTGAAAAAAGTATATTCTAGGCTTAATAAAATTATGATAAAAATAAAAATATGTAACTCCCCCTGGTCACATGTAAATTTATGGTGTCTGCAGGCTTGATCAAGTAAACATTTACCTGTGTGACCACAGTTAGTCCCAGTGGTTCATTAATTTCATACCCTTGGAGACAAAAAATTGGCACATGTAGAGTTTTAGGAATGGGGCCTAGTGTTGATGTTCATACTGACCTGCTGCTGTTCAGAAATGTTAGGGCACAAACGTGGTCAGTGGGCTGGAGCACCTTTCTTATGAGGAAAGGCTGAGACAGCTGGGGTTGTACAGCACAGAGAAGAGCTCCAAGGAGATTTACAGCACCTTCCAGTGCCTTAAGTGAGCTTACATAAAAAGGAGGAAGAAGAACTTTGTATATGGGCAGATAGTGACAGGACAAGAGTCAATGGTTTTAAACTGAAAAAGGGTAAGTTTATATTAGCTGCAAGGAAGAAATTCAGAGGGTGCTGAAGTACTAGAAATGTTACATAGAGAGGTGTCTTCCATCCCTGGAATTATTCAAGGTCAGGTCGAATGGGGCTCTGAGCAACCCAATCAAGTACAAGATGTTCTTGTCCATGGTAGGGGAGACAGTACTACGTGATTTTTGGATGGCCTTCCAACCCAAAACATTCTATGACTCTATGATTCTAAGCATAAGCCAATAAGATGAATAATACATGGACATATTACTGGAGTTTTTATTGTTACAGAATCTGCTCTTTTTTATTACAGGATATTATGACTATATTGTTGGATTTTTGTATTAATGAACAGATTTAAGTGGTTTAAGACTTCATTGGGATTAGAAAAGGAACACATAGTTGTAATAGCACTCCTGAAATTTTCATATTATCTTTCTAGAAAACTTATTTCATAAGATTAAAGCAAAATTGAAATTGGTTGGAGTATTTGAAGAATTACATGATATTACAGAAATCAATAGAAGCCATAATGACTGTGCACACTGCATTCCTCTCAACACACATTTTCAGAGTGAGCTTGTGAAGATGCATTGCTTCAATTTTGGCATTCATTCAGTCATTTGCATGAAAAATCAAGGCCTTCTAGAGTTTCCATCTTCCTTAAATTTTTTTTTGTTTATATATTAGAGATATTGGCTCTGGGTTATATCCCTAAAAGAAGAAACATCTAATGGTAGCTTATTTTCTTAATGATATACCTTAATGAGGTCAGGACAATATGAGTTGAGTTTGAACAGTACAGGAAAGGCTGAAATTCCTAATAAAAAGGGAAAATCAAAACAGGATTTCTCTTATGTCATGATATTTTCTGCTCCAGTTGAAAGATTGCTTGTGGAATGTGGCAATACGCAGGTGATGTCTCCAAGTTTGAAATGTCAAGACTGTCAACACACAGGTGTAGTTATGTTCACAGCCATTGATTTCCTTTGCAACGGAATCCTAACATTTCATATTTCATAAGGATTAGTCTACCCTAAGGCAAGAAAGCAAAGTCTGGCTTTCCCAATTGTTGTGGTTTAGGAATGGTACTCTGCAAAATCATGATCCCACTGAGACTCTCCAAACCGCACTGCTGCTCTCTCAATCCCCCATTTTCCCTTCCCTTCCTCCTGCAGTGGGCTGGGGGAAGAACTGAAGGCACAAAAGGTAAAGATCACAGGTTGAAATAAGAATAATTTACTGGAAACAGCAATGAGCTAAGAGAACAAACAATAACAGCCACAATATTAATAAGAACATATACAAAAGAGAGAGGCATTCACATGCACCTAGGTTTCTGTTACTGAAACATGATTTGAGGCATCTTAGCACACAGAAAAGCAGTCTAGGAAACCTCATTCCAAATAGTACTGTGTTGGACTACACTTAGAGTTAACTAATCAGAAATCTGAAAGCCCAAAGCACTCTTACAATGCTAAATTTCATGTAATGACCCTTCCTGATGACCAAGCATCAATTGATTTCAGGGGATTCCTAGGACAATATGGGTTCTCAGAGTTCTAGTCCTTCACCTAAATCATGGAAATTTAGCTAATACTATAAAAACAGGAGTTCCAGGTTGACTTTGGGTGCAGCATCAGCATGCTTTTTTCTTTCCTCAGGAGAAGAGCTGTAAAATACAGCTGTCATATTTGTAAAGCTCCTTTCTGCTTGCTAATAGACTAAATTACTAGGGCTATGTGGTTGAAACCTGGGACATCCCTGCACCTTCCTATGTCTTTGTTGGTTAATTGTACAAGGAAACACATTCTGTGTCTGATTAACTGGTCGTTAATCATTTATGAGTGTGAAACTCATTCTTCTAGTAGTGCATTGCCTCCCCTATTTCATGTGTAATAATAATATCCTAAATCCTGACACAACTGAAGTAAAGACAATTTGTATATGTCCATACAAGTAGAGATACACACACTAAAGACGAGCCTGTTATGTGGTAGAACTAGCAATGAGTTATGGCTCCTAAGAAACAGAATGTCATGTTTCTTTCTCCAAAGAATGGGATTGGCACAGACCTTTGTACTACAGGAACCTATTTCTCATGAAATGAAAATGGATAATTTACAGCATTCCTAATCACACAGAAAATGCCTTTTGTGAAATGCCCCGTATGTGTTAAGAGATTATGGATTTGATAGTGTCAATCTATGAACAGCACAAATAATATAGTGACTCGGTTCAAGGGATTTACACAGAGAGAGAAAATTAAAAAAAAGCACAAGTGCTGTAAGATAAAACCTTGCTATATGCTCAATTTGGAGTGAATAGGGTTTTACATGACAGAAGCTTAAAAACGTTTTCATTTAGAAATGCATGAGAGGTTTCAAGAAAAGACTAAAACATAATTTAGTATTAATGTACTAAATTGAAATTGGAATTTAAGTAAAATTATGGAATTATGTTATTTCCATTTTGATTTGCCTTACTAAAATGGCAGACTTCATCTTACAGGGATGAAAGACTTCCCAGCATTTGATTCTGAGTGAAGATTTAATATTCAAGATAAAGACTGTGAGACTTTCTGACTATTTCTAGTTCAACAGACACACTTCACTCATTTCAACTGGGATTTTTTTTTTTTTTTGCCTGATTTGAAGTTCACTCAAATTGTAACCTCTGTGAAAACAGGAATGGGAAATATTTCATTCAGGCTAAAATAGATGTGGACATAAGCTCATGCAAGACACAAGATCTCCCAAAGAAACCATGCCAGTTCTAAGCCAAACATTGTTCTGACATTACGATAAATTCTGAAGTTATTTAGTTGTACCCAGAATTTCCAAGTTAATAAGAAATATTTTTTTTCAAACCATCCACAGTGGCTTTATATAGCCCTACTCACTGTGGGTAGGTCTCATAGCACAAACAAAAATGGGTAGATTCAGAGACCATTTATGCTTTGAAAATCTCAATCAGTGCATTTGATTCATTTCATGAAGCCTTTTGTTCTACTGCCCTCCACCTCAGAAAACAGCTGTGAAGCCAGTCAGCTGTGAATGGGTTAGCTATTAGCAAAAGCCTTATAAAGGTAAGCATTAATATTGTACATAGTAATATTGGTACAAACATCGAGTAGAAAAGGAAAGAGAGGGGAAATAAATTAACTGACATCAAGATCAACTGGTTTTGATCTTGATGAGTTTATGAAATGAATTACAATTCTTCATTTGCAAGATTGTTTAAGATCAATCTTTCTGGACATAATTACCATGTGATTAATATGAATAAACTAACTAGAAAAACAGACATGATAATTTCCTTTCATTCTATTACATGGATGATCATTGTTTCAATGTCAAACAAAATTAAGCTTTGGCCTTAAAAAACTACATAGCAATCTTGGGATTCATTTAGGATGATAATTTTATGGGATTTGTTTGGCTGATGGTTCATTTTAAATACTGTCATGTGCATCTTTAATATCTTCTGAAAACCTTGATGACAAATATGGACACTAGGCCATGCTTTAATACTGTCAGATTTTTAATTTCAGAAAGTGTAAACATTGCCAAGTTTTGAAGGTCTGAACCAAGGATACTGACATAATTTTCAAAGGCATTCGTAATACCTCAGCACCTCCTTTCAACATAAAACCCAGAGGTCTGACACAAGCAAACCTCTCTATAATCTACTTCATGCATAACATTTCTGTCCCACATCCTTCCTGATTATTTGTGAATCCACACACTGAGTGGTGTTTTGCATATGAGGTTCAGGTGATGTATTTTATTGCTGATACTGTTTCACCTGTATTTAGTTCCAGTGACATGGAAAACACTGCAGCCAATTGTCCTTATTACAGTCCCTGTGTATTTCTCCCCAGTGCACTTGCACAGGGGAAAGATGTGAGCATGGAGTGTACTTAACTGCCAGGCTGAATGGCTCTGTAATGTAGCTTCAGCATGGCATAAATTAAGCTGTCATTTTTTTGGCAGCAAGTGCAGAGAGGCGATTTTCCTGTACTGTAACATTTGAAACAACAATTTTCTGGCTCCGGTAGAAACTGACAGTTCTGTGTGATACATGCTCAACATTTGTGCTTCAGGGGCTGCAGCTGGAAAAAACCTTTGGGGTAAGGTATTGTCTTTATTAGCAAATCGAGCTTGCTGTCACAGAACACTAATATTTCCTAACTCTTTTCAACGACCCTGTCACACCCTAAAAAAATTGTACCTAAAATTTACTAGATTACATCAAAGTATTTAACTGTGTTGCTTATATGCAAAGCACTATTTTTGATAATTACTTCAGACCTATTTTCATTAGGAAGATTGCTTAGCCAGAAGGAGCTGGCCACTGGCATTTCACTGGCAACCTGTACCAAGATGATGGCTTGAAGGACAGCCAGGTTTGGAAATTATCTTGAAATGCTTGGCCAGATTCAGGCTGGTGAAGAAGGAGAATGCTGACAGTACAGGGGGAGGAGGGAAGCAGCCCTTTTCCAGCTCACCACTAACACAGACTCCGAACATGCCCTGCCACAACCAGTGGGGAAGACTCCTTTAGCTGGCAAGATGTAAGGGTTATGTAGAGTCATTTCACAGAGGTGAATGAGACCAGGAAATTAAGAACTCACCTGCATTAGTGAAAAGATGCTTTATTGAGCGTGTGAATTTTGCAGTGATGTTTCAGAAGTGTGGTCAATTGTGACATAATTTTTTTAAGGCTCCAGAGACACATTCTGCTTTTCTGGTACAATGCTGAAATCAAGTGAATTACAGTAGATTTGCAGTTGTATAAGTCGAGGTAGGAATCAGCTTAGTATAGCATATTTCACATATTGCTAAAAAATTGTTGCAGTGCTCCTTAAACACTCTGATATTTTGACACCTGTGTATTCCTTCACTACTTGGAAACTGAATAATGGCTGTGGCTGCTGGCAGGGGTCCTGGCAGCCCCTGGGAGCAGACTTCACATCCTGCTAGTCACTCATTGTTCATTTCAAATCTTTTACCTATGAAACTCACACTTTTAAGTAATTTCTTCAGTTTCTAAGTTCATGCTGGTGTTGATTTTGAGATCTGTCTCTTTAAAGCACTACTGAATCTAGAGATAAAAACTGCATAAAAATCCACATGCTTTCTTTGTCCCTCCTGTTCCCACTTTGTTTCCACACTTCATTCAGTGAGTTTCCCAAAACTGAGTTTTGAATGGCCAGGTCCCACAGGAATCAACAGAATTTTAGTGATGCTTTGGAAAAGATGGGCTTCAGCACCTCTATGCACAGAAGTATTTGATCTTTGCCTGTTTGGGTCAAATGAGGAGGAAAAAGGAGAAAATATTTTTTAAAACATTCATCAATGAGCTCAATTTATGGAATTGCTGCTGTCAAGAAAGACAAATTACCTCCACTGATTTTTAAGTGAAATTTTAATGCAGTGCTGCCTTGTCATGACTGCTGTGGTTCACTTTTGTGTTTGTGTGGTTTAAGATGTAGTAATATGAATTGGCAGTTGACTTATTGTATATGCATTCAGTTTTATTGACATAACTAGGAGTCTGTAAGTTCTCTCATCACAGACCCAGACTTTAGAAGTTTAAGACTCAACCATAGAAATAATTTTGGTTAAGGCATTGCAGTCACGTTGCTTTAAAAATCCTATGTTTTCCTTTGTTCCCCAAAACCTAAATTTTGCTTTATCATATGCATTCTACATCCAGTAAATCATGTGAATAGTACAAAATTAGTACTACGAAAGTAGGTAGCACCTCTACTTCCTGAAGCCTGGAGAAGGCTCATGTTGCTTAAACTTACAAAAGTCTTAGTGAATTAAGGCAGTATGATGCACCCACCACCATTCCATTTTTCATGTATGGAAAGTATTGTTTTTCAGGAGACAGTCTGATTTGGGATCTATGGGTCTCTAAATTCTGATTCTGTCTATGAATGGTTGTGTATTCTGTACCTCAAATTATGAAAAACATACTTTTCCATCGTGTGGAAGTACCATAGTACTTCCAAATTTGAGGTTCTGGAATGAGCTGCACAAATAGCAATAGTGGGATTCAAGGATTAACTGGGTTTTAGGGTGATCAAAAAGGCTTGAACTGGAATAATTTGGTGAACAAGAGGTGCTTTTCTCTAAATGGACCAAGAGAATAGCCAAGTATGTACATTCTACACATACACATAATTCCCTTCCAAAAGAAAAGTATGGATGATGCCCACAGAAATAACATTAACATGGGAACTTAGACTCCACCAATATAAGCTTTGCATTCCAATGCATTAACTGTAGCTTTACTTAAAGTTATGGCACTAATTAATATTTGTTCTTGCCTCTGAAATATGAACAAAATCTGTTTGCTCAATCTAGAATATCAGATTATGCTGCAGCTGCTTTTATGGGAAGTTTCAATATATAAATCTGATTACTGCACAACCTTTGTTTCTATAGCTCTGATTCTCTAGAATAATATTTCCAAAATTCCTGTTGTGCATCCATGTTATTATTCCATCTTCTTTTAACTGGTGTCTCTAACCTGGGACTCAAAGTGTGCTGGTTTAAGCTGAATTGCCAAGTATCTGCTATTTCCCCCCATATGATCAGCACTGCTGGGCTCTAGTATTACCATGCTTTGTCAGTGTTAATGTAACAGCAAATGACGAAGATGCCCTTTGGCAGGAAACACTGCTAGCCCTTAATAATGAACAATTTTTGCACCTCAAATGGCTTCTATACATAAACAAGTTTAGTCAATCCCTGAAGAGAACCTGTACCTTCTCATTACAGGGCAGCAGTAGTGAGAAAGCAATTCACCAAGCTGTAGGGTTTGCAATCACCCATATTTTCTGCTATGAGTAAATAACCCCAATTGATTTAATCATAAAAGAATAACAGGAAAACTACATTGATTTCCAAATCCCTAATGTGAACATCAGAATATATTGACTAAGTAGCATGTAAAAAGGTTTTATCCATTTGTATGAACTGAAGAAATATCAATATTTGATCATTACTCTAACAAAAAATTACGACAATTTGCAGTCATCTCAAAATGGACTGAAGTTGCATTATGCAGTGCTGTGGTTCAGTCTACAGGGTGAAAGTGATAATGCTCCATTGTATTCATAAGCCAAGAAGAGATAAATCCATATTTCAGGCAAATGCATCTCCTATTTATTGTTATAGGCTACTTACATAAACCTATAGAACTGGTAAATAATATAGAATTGTTTTTATTAAAAAACCAGCTAATAATAGAAGATGTTAGCCCTATAACAGTGCTCACCACAACAAATGATCAGTGCTCCTCAAACCAACCTATGTCAAAAATAGCAAAATAAGAATATAAATGTTTTAAAAAAATGCAATGCTTTCTTTGTAGAGATGCCAAAAATATTCTGTCTCATATAATAACTTTAAAGTGGTCTTAATTTGCAGTGAAAAACTAAGAACCAAAATTTGCTTTAAAAAACTTTTAATAAAGTGATACTACCTTGACAAAGCTAACCCGTCCACTTAATTTGTTCTGTTGGCTTTTTTTGGGTTTTGGTTTTACATTTAGGGTGGACGTGAGGGTTGTAGTGCTCTTTAGTGCAGGTGGTCACCTGGAAGTGAGAGCAGAAAGAGCTCTGTGGCCAGCCAGCTCTTTGCAAACAACTGCTAGAGAAGTTCCTAAACAATTCCTAAAGAAGTTCCTACATCCTAAACTGCACAGATAGTGACATCCTATCCCATTGTAATTTTCTTTATGCTGTCAAAGACAAGTTTCACATGGACCGAAAATCCTACAATTTAGCACCTTTTTTTTCCTGGAAGGTCTAATGGGTCACCAATGGCACAGTGAGCTGGTGGCGGATCTCTTTGCTGGAAATTTGCTTTGTATCTACAGGAATCTGGTGACACATGTTTGAATATGCCACTAAAGATTTCTCTCTTGGTGGAAGTGGGGTTGAAGTCCCACACATGGGCACCATGCAGAGGAGCCTCCCTGAGAGACAGAGCCAGCATCCTCCAGCAGCAAGCACTGTATGCAGGCACAGAGCACGCTTGGGACCAGTGGCCAAAGCAAACACCATTGCCAGTAAAACTATGAGAAGTCACAAGATCCTCGATTCAAAGTGGCTTGTAGCAAATCAAACTCCTTCCCTCCATGCACTTCACCAGTTAGTAGTGTAGGCATTCCTACATCCCATCCTCATGGTCAATTACAGCTTCACCAGGGAATTTTGAAGATCACTTAAGAGCCCAAGAAGGTTCAGGAAGATTCAGGTGTAGCTAGAACAAGCAAAAAGCACATTTGAGGACACAAAATAGCCAGTAGAGATTATTCCAAACTCTAAAATTTACATCCTTTAGGAACCATCAGAGAATGTGTTCCTCTACTACCAGAATGAGCAGCTTGCTCTGTAAGACAAAATCTGCTGAAATTAGACAAATTTCAGGAGCAGGTTGACAAAACAGCTAATCTAAGATGAAAACCCCTTGGAAGGAGCTTGTGAAATAGGAAAAGAGCAAATGGGGAAAATAGTCATTCAACCTATTTGGCACATCAAAACAAAAACAGGAGAGGTAAGAAGAAAAACTGAGAAATTAAGCAAACAAAGTCACTCCTGTGAAGTGGCTCACTTCACTCCTGTGAAATGGCTGAATATGTGCATGAGTTGAAACACCTGGAAAATTGCAGACTCAGTTAGAACTTAGATTTGAAGCCCTTAAAGTTATGGGATAGATAATAATTATATTCATTGACTTTGAATTAATTTTAAAAACCTCTGCTCAAGAGAAAAATCATTTCAGTATTAATTAGGAACTTCAGGATGTAACATGTTTGGTACCTTTTACCGGGACCATTGAAAGGATGTCTCATATCCTCAGTTATTTTTAAAGCAGTTAAGAGGCATGGTTTTTCACAGAGATGTGCAAAATGTCAGGACTTTATAAACTTTTTCAAGTATAATTGTAGAGGTCTATTTAGGAATAGGAGAAGGTTTTTATTATGCCTCTGTTAGGAGAAAAAAATTAACATTATTTCAGTCAGCAATATTCAATTTTATGAAGTTTTGTTTCTGATGTGAGTGCATGTGCAATGGGCTAGGAAAAGGTCAACTGATTACACTTTAATTTTGAGCAACTTTTAATGCAGTAGACAGTTGAGCTGCAAAGTCAAGAAATCTCTGTTATTCTGTACAGGTAAGAAAAAATCTTGTTTTGGTGTTTTTGGTGCTGTTTAATAATCTAAATGTAGTTAATCTAGAGCAATACATAATTATTATATTAATATTTGATGGCAAAATAGTAGCTTGAAAAAAACACTGTATATGCTAACCTGTCATCTTTAGATATCGTAACAAAATGGAGTATATAATTGATGGTTGATATGTATTCAAAGTTAAATAATAATAGCCTTAATAATTCTTTGTCATTTGGCTATACAGATCTTAGCAAGCCAAAGTCTTTGCTGTTTTAGTTAATTGCTTGAGAGGAAGCATTCATGCCATATCCAGTTGTGGTTTTTCATCCCTGAAATTCGCCTCAGTTTGGAGCAGAGTCTTATGATGAGCAAGTCATGACAGTTCTCCATTGCTGATTTGAGAAGTAACATGTTTCTGTGTTTCTTTCTCTGTGACTTCAAATATAGCTTTGTTTACTATGGGTTCAGATGGTTACATGCTCAAGTGCATGTAGAAAGGAAAGATTACAGAATTTAATTCCTACAGACAGTCTAAATTTCGGTTCTCATTTTAATATTTTATCATAAAAGGATGATAAACCCAGATTTCTGAAAAGTATGGAATGAAGAAAACTTTTCAATCTCCAGTTGGGATACTAAAAACATGTATATTGGAGATACTTTCTGAGTTATCGGTAGTGAATCAAGTGGCAGAGATGCAGAATTCAGAGTGAAAAAGACCTGTTGACCAATTATTTCTTGTCTTGAAAGTAGGTCTCCCCAGAAGAGCAACAAAGTGCTTTATCCCCAGCTGGGATCCACACTGGAATGAGGTGCAAAAATTACAGACTAAGATGGTACAGTTAACAGCTCTATCATATTTTTGAGAACCATAGTAGCTATAGCATGACTCTAACATGATTGTGCAGTTGAACTATTTGGAGATGATTGTGCAGTTACTCTCCATATTTCCTAATGTACTTCTGCCTGGAAATACATTAGCTTCTCTGCATGCATCACTGCAGTAAGAACAGCAGCCCAGCTGAAATCACTTAGGGTGATTTCAGAGTGATTCACAGCAGATGGTTTTCACAGCCAGCATAAGGACTGAACATTGGGCCCATAAGAACAAATCATGGATGTTTCTATGGTCAATGCCATGGTGAGAAAAAATGCCATTTCAGATGCCCAGTAACAAAAAACACATGAAGTCACACTGTAGATCAATCATTCACTGAAGGGGCAAATGTTCTCCCTTGAAACAGAAATATTTTTTTTCTTTTCAAATCCCTTGCAAAGAAACCCAGAATAAGCAAAAAAAAAAACCAATCTGATGTCATCTCTGATCTCTACCACTGGACCTCCACCAATTTCATGTTACAGTCTTCCTTGAAAAAAATGAAGCATTGAGAAAGAATTTATCATTGCCCTTTTTTAGCTGGTCCATCATATCGACTGATATGTATCAACTGGTATATTATCACCTATGAACTTCTGGAAGTTGTGTTTTTGTAGCTCGGTTTCTAATCTGATGAATATTAGGTAACAGGTACTCTGTACTTCTTTGAGATTTGTATATTAAAAATCCTTGGCAATGAAGTTTGATTGATCTGTTACCAAATCCAAATTAAAATTCTTGGGAAAAAGGTCCTTACTTAGATACATTTAGGTGTTACAAAGCTATTATACTTTTTGTTAAATAAGAGTAATAAGGCATGCTAAAAGACTCTTACGCTAATTTCGGTATTTTTAGGTGTTACAAAGCTATTATACTTTTTGTTAAATAAGAGTAATAAAGCATACTAAAAGACTTTTACACTAATTTCCATGTTTGTTACACTGTTTTAATACTGTCATAAACCTGTTATAGCTTTAACAGAAATACAGTCTGCTGCAGCATATTTTATTTCCAGTGTTAAAATAGAAAAGGCAAAACAGGAAGAACAGGATAAGTCTTCCGTTTTCTTCTCATCAGGTATTCTGAAATATCTGATCATTAATGCATTTCACATTTTCTTTTTTTTTTTTTTTTCAGAAACTCTTTTGGCAGCTGGAACACCTCACATTTATTCTTGGACTCTGGGTATGGGAGCTAGAGCAGCAGGCTGCCGACAGGACTCATTGCTGTGTCTGAGCCAGTCTTTCCCACATCCTGATGTTTGGCTTTTTCCAAATGAGAATTTGCTTTTTAATTAACAGGCAAACAAACAAAGAAGGAGGCTGTTTGTTCTACAGGACAGGGAGCACCTGTTTGTCAGCATCCTAGGACAGCTGGTGCAGGGTGGAGAAGAAAGAATTTAATATGGAATTGAGTTTGTTTGCAGATAGTGATCTCATGGTGAGACCCGCGGCAGAGCCTGTGGTCTGGCCTGGGGGAGCCTTTGCCTTACAGGCTTTGGGCAGCATTTCCCACAGTGACATGGAAGTGCCCTGCTACAGGGCAGCATCTTCCCTGCTGAAGTGACCCCAGCAGGCTCTGTGTCAGCACTACCTACAGCTATTTGCAATCCAGCTTGAAAGCAGCAGAACTTCTTGGAAGACTGTCAGCAGACATAATTCTGCAGGTGGTTACTGATGTACATGAGACCTGCAGCACTGAAGAAATGTGGAGCCCCCCATCCAGGAACTGCAATATCCAAAAATGAACAAAACAGCATAGTTAAACTACCTCTCCTATCAGCTGATTACAAAAATCCTCTAGGGATGTGGCAATAGCAGAAATCTTCCCAGGATAATTACACTGCCTTATACCGTGCCAGCAGAAAATTGTGGTTTCCATCCAACTCAGAATTTCAGTATTCTGAGCTCTGTCAGCAAAAAATTCACTCTAGGACCTCCACCTTCACATTAGGATTTTTCCTCTGAAGCATTTAGGTGTGGCTCAAGCTGTCTTTTGGAAAGGGCCGTTTATGTGGAGTAAAATACCAGTTTACCTGAAGAAACACCCCGTATTTTAATTACATTTGAACATGACTCACTAAGCACAAGTATGAAACAGTTAAACTGACTAATAGTTATCCTAAGTATTTATTCCTCAGTGCAATCTTTTGCTTCTGTTGCCTCTCTGAGAACATTATATTGCCCAGAAAACTTAGGTGTAATTTTCACCAAATCTGCTTAATAGCTACTATAGTTACCACACAGGTGATAAATGGGCCATGTGTTCTACAGGACACGTCAGCTATGAGGCAGCACATCACCAATCTGATGCAGAGAAAAAATACTCACTAAGAATGCACCAGTTCAAATTGGAAGGGACTATAGAGGGTTTTTTTTCAGCTCTGACCCTCTCTTACCTCCATCACAGCCATGTCAGCAGAGGTGATGTCAATGTAACCTCAGAGGTTTAAAATTTTAAGCACAGTGTCACACTTACATTTATAATGTTACATATTAAGTGCTAAAGCTAAAGCGCTTACATTGCCATAAAAAACTCTCAGTCTAGAATAAATACTCCCAAGTGTCAAATAAACTAAACCAATACAAAATATCTTGCCTCTAGCATAACTGCATTTGTTATAAAACTTCCAAACAAATTGTTTATGCTGGCACAATTTCCCACACCTTATTTTTCTTGAATTCATGACTTTGAGGGCAAGATACTCTTTGAAAAACTGCAATGCACTGAAAAAAAAAAAAAGCAAGTTCAAAATAGGAGAGTGGAGACAAACTAAAAATGTGTGTGTTTCTTCCATAAGTGGTAGCAGTCTGAAGAATGAATCTTTAGCAGACTTATTATTAGCTGGTACACTGTTGAATAGCATCCCCTTATGCAAGCCATTTCAATGACACGTTAAGTGAAAAACCTAAAAAAGAATGAAGAACCCTCATTTTACAAGGCTTCTAAAGGCAGATTTTCACTTTACTAGTCATAATCATATGTAACTGTAAATTCAAGAAAATTTGTACAAATTATCTTCCGTTGGGAAAAAAAAGTGCTGATCTGAGTAAATGCATTTCAAAGTGTTTTCCCTCACTTTTCTTCTAGCCTGCATTCTATCCTGTTATAGGCAATGCAACATAAAATCTTGTCTAGTAGCATTATTTATTTTAAAATAACTCAGATCAAACAGGATCTCTTTAATTTGAGAGACAAGTGACAGGATCCCTTGTTGTTTACTTGATGTGTGCTGCTTTTCCTCTTACCTGCTGTTTTCACTGGTTGTAAAAATTCATTCACAGCAGGGAAGCCATTGGCCTTACCTGTCTTTAATTTATGCGGCATTTCAAATTGTGCCATCATTGCAGGTGTGGTCAGGCTTTGTTGAGGCTTCTTTAAAAAAAAGAAAAAATTTAAAATTCTGAGCTACCTGCTTGAGTCTGTCAAGAGCCCATTTGTATGCATGCAGCTAATGTGCTAGAAATAAAAGCCACAACCTGTCAAATAAACTCCTGCACCTGTATGAAGCAGTTAAATTGTTCCATCTACCATTATTCTGGGAGATCAAAGGGCCCTCACTGTGAGGGGCTCTGAAGAAATAAAGAAAATGATAGACCTACTTGTCCTTGAGCTAAAAAAGAAGGGGTGGGGGAAAGAAAGAAAAGTGGACCAGTTCAACTACCTGAAGGAGCTTTTGTTTGGCATGGGCACAACATGAACGCATTCTTTCACATTAAGACCCAAGAGGAAGAAATTCATTCACCCTTATTATAGTGACGTAGCTCTGGCATTGATGTGTTTTTAACCTTGAATAATTGTTGTCTCTAAAGCTCCAAACAAGTTTTATCCTGTCCACAGGTCAGTTTTGTTACAAAGGCCAATTAGTGGTGCTACCTTAGCCTGCAGCAAAAAGCCAAGTAATGGTGGGGCATGCCCCATCCAGAGGTGATGAATAGCCTGTAGAGCTATAATTTGAGAAGGGGAGGGGGGGCTTTGAAGCATTTACCTTACATGGAACTCCATTGTCACTGCAGGCTGTTTGATCTTTAAATAATTTACTTAATGATCTCACCATGGGAGCAATTGGCAGAGCAAGATTAGGTTGTAAGGGCCTAATGGACATGGGAAAACTTAAAATTACTAGAAGAGAGGTATGTACAGAATAGATTTTTTTTTTCTTTGTGGATTCATGATTTATAAGGGGGGTAAGCTATAAATTATAGTATTTGCTTGATGTGTTCTGGCAGAGGAAACAAGAAGAAATTCTGTGTTTGGTGAATGTTTCAGGGAGTTTTAATCCTTATTCTTTTAATCTTTGTGGTTTTATTTTGCTTCTCCTTAAAAAAAAAGGCAACCCAGGGAAATTATTGTTTTATAATAGGTTAATAGGTCAGCAATAAAAACCTTTGGCCACTGCGAATAGGCTGTTGTTAAAAGGTCATGGTTAGAATAATATTTCATTTTTGATAAATAAAGGGTTGGAAAGTCTGGGTCCAGAGCTTGTGAATGGGAAAAGTGTAGCATGACCCCTTTTACACAGTAAATATTGTAAAATATGAATTATTAACTCACTTTGTGATCACACTTGGAAAGTTTGCACCATTTTGTGGATACAGGATTTGGGATCTTCTACAGTATCCTGAAAATAAAGCATTAGTCACCAAGGCCCACTTTAATGATGTGAATTACAGATAACAATTGTTGCATTCCTGTGATACTACACCCATTTACACATGGAATGCTAAAAATACGAAAGGAAAGTAATTAGTCCTATGGAAGAATTGTAGAAATTTTTATATAGATTACTGTTTAATCATTTAAAACCAGCCTTTGTAGATGGATTGCTTTATGTGAAACTAAAAATAGCCTTATAAAGTGTTTGAGACATACTTGCCTATTATATGCAATTTCTAAGCCTCTCTATTTCAGGTAATCAAGAGTAAGCATTTAAAATGTCTGTATAAATGCAAGTAAAATATCTATACAAATGCAAACAAAAAGGGCAACATTCTTATCTTAATTGTACATATTAGAATCTTCTTGAATACTTCTTACAAGATGAGCAGCTCCTGACCCTGAGTCAGGAAGCAAATGACAGTGTCTCTCATTGGCTTGGATTTATGTGTGACCTTATTACTAAAGCTGATTCCACATCCTTTGGGAAATTTTGAATCTTCATGTCTTCAAAGTTCCTTCACTTTCAAGTGTTTTTTCTCTCTCTCTTTTTTTTTTAATCCTCTCCCCTTCCAAGCCATACACTGAAAATATAGAGGATAATGGCTCAGTAAATTTCACCAGACTACATGGAAAAAAGGTAACCTGTGAGGAGGGTTGAAAACAAAAAAACCCATCACCTTGAAGTTTTGCAAAAATATTTCAAAGAAGCAACATTGTCTGCAATAAGTTCTGCAATGAAAGAGTTATTCTGGGACAGAGTTAGTGTTTAAAGCTGTTGCCTGATGCAATTCACTGACAAGTGCCTTCATTGAAGATCTATGCTCTGCTCTTAGCAGTGTTTGATTAAAATTGGGATCTTTGTGGCTGTAACTCTGGAACCATGTTATTGAAAAAATGTTAAAACCTCAAGGTGTCAGATGCCAATGACAACTGTGAAAGTCCCTGTCCATCTGCTTCTAACACGAGAGCTTTGACCTTATGGACTTTTTGTAGGTTGTCTTGTTGAATTTTGGATGAAGAACAATCTGACAAAGATTTTGATGTTGTTGAGAACACCTTGATGACAGTAAAAGTATAGGAACTAGAAGAGGTCCTGAAACAGGTCTGTCAGTATAGTTCTGCCCCCAAATTTGACACATTCCAGGCAGGTTTGGAAGAAAAGAAACTTCTGAATTGGTGCCACAGCTGTGTAAGTGGAAAAAGTACTCCGGATTACTTAAAAAAAAAAAGGAATTACAACACTGGTGGAAATACAGTGTAGAATGTTGACTTCACTCATTAACATTTGAAAACAATTATTATTTAGGTTTGAAAAAAAATTTTTTTTAATTGCAGACACAGTTGTTAATATAAACATGTCAGTTTTACAGTCCCCTCTTCTATTTAATTCATTGCCTATTTGATAAATGATACACCCCAATCTAGGGGCAAAACATCAGGGGAGATGTAGTTTGGATATCAGAAAAAATATTCTTCACCCAGAGGGTGGCTGAGCACTGGAACAGGCTCCCCAGGGAAGTGGTCACAGCACCAACCTGACAGAGTCCAAGTAGTGCTTGGACAATGCTGTCAGGTACCTGGTGTGATTCTGGGGATGTCCTGTGCAGGGACAGGAGCTTAACTTGGTGATCTTTTTGGGTTCCTTTCAATTCAGGTTATGCTATAATTCCATAAAAAATAAAGCAATAATTTAAAAGTATTTTAAAGTAATATTTAATGGTTAGTATTAGGGAATTGTTCTAAAACTGGAATTATGTGTGTAGCAAGTATAAACATGTATTTTTAGAATTTTTATATACATTTCTAACATACTTCAATTATGTATGGTGTTATGTCTTACTCTTCCTAGAACACAACCAAACTTTTTCCTGTCAAATGGACTAAATAAATATGAAATAATTATGAAATTTTTTGAGCAGTAATGGGTAGGCGCCCTGAGTTGAAATCAGTTGTGAGGGAGAAAAAAAAGGACTATAACTTAAAAAAAGGTAATGAGGTAATGGTCTGAGAAACAATATTCCTGCCTCATATGACAGCATGAGAATGGTAATAGTTTGTATTGGCTGAAAGTGATTAAAATATTGCCATTTAGTGCTTTACACATAAAGTCGTGAATACAAACCAAATATGTCTTTGCATTACCAGAAATAAAAGCAGAAAGAGAACAAAAAGGAGAGAGTATGTGGATAACATGCCCAAAGCACAGCCAAACACTGAACAAGAATGAGTGAGGACAGTAGAGAAGGATGGAGGCCAACTGCTGTGTTGGTAAGAGGGAGAAGGCTGCACACAGAAAAGCAAATACCCAGCTCTCAAAGCTGGCACAGTTCACCTGCAGATTTACACCTTGGAAAGAGCTGGAACGAACAGAAATCTGCTCCTAACAGACTTTGCCTGACTAATAAAACGTAACAGTTGCTTGGGAAGAACAGGTACCTTCCAGCAGAGTGCACCACAGAATTGTCCATAGAGTATCCCATCTTGGGGGAGATATCCAAAAGCAAGATACATCAGACAACACCTACATCTGAAGTTCTCTGTGCTTCACTGGCAACATGACTGATTTCTGCTGGTAAATCTCCCCCTGAAATCTTCCCTGGAAAAGGCAGAAAAGGCTGGTAGGCATGGCTTAAACAGCACCTCTGATGTCTCTCTTCTATGTTAGTCTGGCATCTTTACATCTGGTTGTTTCAGTTACTTTATTACATTAATGGAGGGGAAAAAAAGAATAAAAGGATGAGAATCTAAAATAATATTTTCAAAAATATGCCTTTTAGCTATTCATTCACTGACATACCAAGAATTTCCAATTAATATGTGCAGAGACAGACTTTTGGTTTTTTTCCTCCAAGAAGAAATATTGAATGTACTGATATTATATACCTACATATATAAAATATATATACACATCCTGGATTGTACCAATGAAAGACTGAGGGATTACAATATAAGGGAACTGGGTAAATACAAACACTTGTTGATACAAGACTGGGACACAAACTTGGACATGCATAAACTGATAAATTCTCTTTGAAGCAAGTAGAGTTTTGCAAACTTATGTAGCTGCCAAGCTTTGTATAGCAGCGGGTGACATTTTATTCAGTTGAGCTAATGAAATGTTTGCCCATGTGCAAAAAATGTATTCATGGCAACTTTAAATAGTTGTGTGGTTTTAGTAATAATGAGAGTTATCACCAGGCATCCTTCATGACAGATATCCTCTGGGTTTGGAAAAAACGCAGTCTGGTAAGCTTAACAAACACTAACAAACCATGACAGCATACCTGAGGTGGAAGATTTCCTCCAGGGGCGAAAAGGGTAGATCAGACTCAATAGATCGGCCAACATTTGGCCTCTTCACTGAATCTGCCAATTAGTGCAGAGCATTATGGCATGTTTGTGTTGCGGCAGCTAGAGAAAGAGACCTGCCAAACTCATTCTATACAGAACCCCAAACATCCATTAGATGCAAGATGCTTTTCATCCTGATGAGTTGGCTTCAGTTCAAACTAATGGCCAGCTGATGAGAAAGTTCATTAACTCTGAAGCATTCAGTCCCTCAGGAGGTGTAAACTAAAAAGTGGGGTCCTACAGATATGCACAAGATAACAAAAATTGTGTTAAAATACTGAAATTACAAAGCCAAACACTTTATTGGTCGGCAATAGGAGAATTAAATTCACTCCTCAAATTTTCATGTTGTCTGCTTTTGCACATGCATTAATGCAGTCTTTAATTACGGTCTGTCATTTCTATTTTTTCCCATGTGTATTGGAAGGCCACAAATCCTCAGTAACAACCTCTTCCATTGAATATGATAAATGAATGAGATGTTGCTCTTTCAAGACCCATGTTCTTTCATTGCTGCCTATCTGGTTTATGATATCAGTCCAATAGACACTATATGAAAGCTGAAGACGTGGAGATATACAGATAGCAGTGTGACTCCACTAACACTAACATTTACTGAAGGCATTCACACAGAGAAAAAGAAAGACCGTGATGTTTTTCTCCTTCCCTTCACATCTTCTAGCTGTATATTTTCAGATACTTAGGAGAAGTAGATTAAGTCCTCTAGTTTTCAACTGTATTTCTCCAGAGCTGTACATTCACTTACTTTGCATAATAGCTATTAGACGGGTTCAATAAAATATAGGGAAACCAGAATCCTAAAAACAACCATGTCTTTAGAAAACCTTTTCTTTAACTGCTGTATGTCATAAGGTATTGCTAGTCAAGCGTCTAAAATTCATGGATGTTGCTGTCTTGCACATGGAACCTAGTGGTGATTAAAAGATCCTTGAAGTTACTTCCATAGCCAACAGAGTTAAAGCACTAAGGGTGGGAACTTGTGGAAATGAATTTATTGGGAGACACGGAGGTACAGAAATAAACATTTGGCTATTCTAGAAAAAAAAAAGAATGGGTTGTGCAACAATTTGTCATTGTTATTTACATTTTTTCTTCACCTTAGAAGTGCATTTTTGTGATTAAAAGTGTGCATATATAGGAATGTGCAGGAGTACAATGTAGAGCAAGATGGCACTACATAAAGATAACACAACCTGTGGAAATTCATGGCAGCTGAAAGAGCAACGTGCTGTTTCTTCTTAAACTGTCAGAAGTAACATGGCATACATGGAATTATCCATCCACAGCTGCTATGTGTAATGTAGCAACAAGATTGTGAATAAACCAATCTTTACACACTGCAGATTGTGATTCTGTGCCTAACCTCACTTGCCTTATCAGGGGTTAAAAGATTTGAATAAAGCATCACAGAGCTAGGAAAATCTCTTTGGTCAACACATGCTACCCAGTCTTAATGAACTGGTCCTTTAGTGCTAAATCAATCCTTCCTACTTGGACAAGGATGTAGGTGTCAAGTGCTGCTTATCCGTAATACAAAGAGGATGTGCACACTTTCAGGGCACAAGCAACACAGCAGACAGCATCCATACATTCAACCCACAGGAAAAGACAGAAGAAAAGGAGATGGAGATGAAAAAAAGAGGAGCAGATCATCAATACTTGGCCATAACAGGCCACCCTGTAACTCCTAAGCCAGGTTAAGCTCATCCCACCAGATCACTGCTCTGTCTGAGGCAATGCAAACTCTGTGTATACATCTCTAAACTCCTAAATGTAACTGAAATACAAATTTGACTGCTCACTTCATAAACCTTCTCTGCCATGCAGATCTGTCATTCCTTAATCATTCAGTTCTCTTTATCTCTATTTTCATATGCATATATTTTTTACCTTATCAGTGAACCATATTTTCCTGTCTGAAAAGTCACCAGACACAAGACACCTTTTGCCTGTAAGCTTCAAGGGATGTTTGCAAAGTTTAAAAAAGAAAGCTAAAATTTATTAGAAATCAAAGACCAATGCCTTTTTCTGTTGCAAAGGTTTAGCAAAACATAAGGATTTACCCAGAGTGAAATAAAGCAATTTTAAATTCAGGCTTATTTATTTTTTTCCAATTGTCTACCAGCTAATTAGTAATTTCTGGAGTTAGGTTCCCAAAATTATTTTTTTATATTTAAAAATAAATTCTAAAGATATTCTTGATAGGTTGCATCTATAAGACAAATATTCAGTGATACATGTGCTTGTGGATGGACACTATTAGGCATAACAGGGTCCTCACTTGTAGAAAATACACTAATGATGATGATGATGTTCTGTTTTATTCTTTTCATTCTCATCCAGTTTGTCCATTTCAGTATAATTTTGTTGAGCTCAGTGTTTTTTATATCTTCCTGTCTTTTTCTTGTGTCTAGAAACTCCATACAATTTTTTCCTTTTTTTTTCTTCAGTGTAAGAAAAAGCATCTAAATTGTGACCAATTTTGCACCACATTCATTGACTGTTTAAACTGAATTTTTATTCTGACCTAAGAAGTATCACAGTATGGGATGTACCCTCTTGTGGGCAAAGAGAATTTTACAGTCATCCCTGTCTTGTGCAGACTCCAACTTGGCTTCATTTGGGCTTGCTTCATGATAAAAACATCATATCTACTATATTCAGGGCTTAAGACAGCATTTTCAAATTTTGGTTTCTAAAACTTCTTCCACTGAGCAACATTGAAGGAATACATACAAGACCATAAGAGCCCTAATGCAGCTCAGTGCAAGAGCTTATGGATCTACCAGGTTACTGGCCAAAAGCTTTTAGAGAGCTCTCTTATGGGGGAGCATAGTGAGTGTATTATATATGTAACTGTACAGTATAGTAGGGGATGTTTTGTTGAGCATTAGACAGAGACATGAAGCTGCTGAGGGATCTGCAGCTTCCTTGATAGTCCTGTCTTCCAACTGCAATGCCCAGCTTGGACTCTGACTCTACATCCCATCATGTCCACATCCCATCATTGCACAGAGCTCCACCCTCACTGTGTAGACCCCCCCACCCAATTCATGGATCCCCAATCCCACCAGGTAATACTGAGCAGGAAGGTGCTCTTTGTTCTGTGATCCAGCACTGCAAGGTGCTCCCCTGTCCCTCAGTGGGTGAGAGGTGATGCAGTTCCCAGGTGGGTCCTACGGGATCTCTGCCATCACCTGGACAGGGAGAGTCCTTCCGTACCATACCTGTTAATACAGATGTCTGCCTTGAACTACAGAATCTTCATTTGATGTGCATTATGCTCCAACATATATTTACTGTAAGATATATTGTATTATAAGTAATTTGCATTTTTAATTCTTCTGTGTTACAAAAAGAGGTGATTGAAACATAGGTAGTTAAGTTTTCCAAATTCTAATTATCTGCTTCCCTAGATTAAATAATGCAATTCATGCTATTTCCATAAATCTTCTTTAATTTATGCTGCAACTGCTTATAATTTTATTTTTAAGCTGCTAAATTTCATGATTTTAAATGAGTCATGTCTCCTTCATTGAAGGTACCTTTAAAATATGAAAATATTTTTATTCATTTCACAATATTTGTACTAAATCTAAGAAAAAGAGATATGGACCATTAAACAAGTTTGATTAAACATAGCTATATATTTTTCTTTTATTTATATTTATGCTAACATTATCTTGATTGAACTGAAACATCAGAGTAAATAAAAACAACTCCAGTCTAAGATTTTAATGAATTTGAGATAAGCACAAATATGATCTGTATTTATTAGCTCCTTTCTTATAAATGTTTTCAGCTGACCTAGCTAAAATCTCACAGAAGCCCAAAATCATGGAGTAGATGCGTCTGGAAGGCACCTCTGGGGATTGTCTGGTCCAATCCTCTGCTCAGAGTAGGGTCAGCCAAAGAACATTACCCAGGATCTTGCCCAGTTGGGTTTTGGATATCACATTTGAAGGATAAAAAATGCACAACCTGTTGGGAAACCTGTTTCAGGGCTCAACCATAGCAGTGAAAAATTTTTGTCTTGTGGTTAAGTGTAATACTAATTAGTTTTACTTGTAAACAATGGAAATAGGACCTTAACATCAATTATAGAAAGTGTTGGCAATACCCAAATATTAATTTGTTAGGAAATACATGCACTTAAATAATGCAGACTTCTCCAAAGTTATAAAGTAAGATAAAATTTTTCAAAAAATCAGACAATGAGGATCTCTAGATTGGGCTCTTAACATCAGAGCCTTTATCCTGCATACATACCTATTCTCATTTGTAATGCAGAAAAAAGTTAATTTGCCTCACAGGAGCTCTGAGATAAATTCAGTGTTGCTTGTGACGCATTCAAATATTGCAGCGAGGAGTACAACAAAAAGAGAAAAACAAGAAAGTATTAATAGTTTGGTATTCAGAACAAGGAATACAATCATTTCATAAAGGCACATGCTGAATAGAGATGAATTTTAATGCTGAATAGAGAGGAAATGTAATGCTGAATGGTGCTTTGTTGTGAGCATTGTCCATCCTGAGTCTTGAAAGAGGCAGAAGTTTGGTGACAGATACAATGTATGATCATATAAATAATGATTTGTGTTTTTAGCAGAGATATTAAAATTATCAAAAAAAAGGATTCTATGAGAACTGCCTAACTTCAAATATTTAAATTGATGGTCTTAACATATAGACAATTATTTATTCTGTGTACATTAGCGCATTTAAGTGTAACATTATTCTCAAAAAGACTACCATTAATAAAAAACCCCACAACAGGATCCTGTTCATAAACCCTAATCTGTCTATGTGTCTGTGATTTTTAGGAAATGTTAGGTTTGGAGGCGTTTTATTTTCTGCACTACATTGTGAGTCTGATGTCATTTAAATACATAAGAGTCCTATTGTTCTGTCATTTATGCCCTGTGCACTTCTGCTTTTAGCGTGATTAAATAAAAGAGATGCATACCAAAGCTTTCTCATTTGAATAATGCAACATCAATATTTTACATCTTGGGCTGCATTTCAATTTTTTCCTCAGCAAGGTGAACACTTGAAAAGGAAGCCACCATTGCTTGCAAAAGTGTCAATTAAGTTACATTCTCTTCATTTCCAAAAGAGATTTGTGTATCAAAAAATACACGTTATTGAGTAGTTGTCATTCTGTTGTAAACCAGTTCTCCATCTGATGGGTTTTTATTCTCCAGTAGCATAAGGAAAGCAATAATGTATCTACACAGCAATTCCATTCTTAACATTTCTGGTATGTTTTTTCAATGGACAGATTCTTCTTTCACCTGCAGTAAGTAGAAGCAACATTTACACACCTGAGTGGACCTGGTGCACTGCACAACATAGGGAGTGGAGGCATTCAGATCCATCTTGTGCAAATCACAGATGTTCATGTTAGGGTTGGATTCAGCTGTGGAGATTATCAGTTTTGGTTCTTCAGTCTACAGGAGTTAACACACTTTGGATCTTCAATTACAGCAGCATTTGGGTACCTTCTTTTGGGATTGGCTCCTCTGTATGCAGAAGTGTTGTTATTGTAAAGATACATCCTACAGTCATTTCACTAAGTGAAATGCCCTGCTCTTTAGGAGGAGATAGCTTCTTCTGAGATGCACACAGCCTCACAGTGCACTGTTACAAGCCTTTGGAGGAGCTGCTTCCATAAATTTGTCTGGTTTTCCCCAAAGAAAGCATCTCCAGCTGGGTCTGTAGCTGCAACTTCACCATTTCCATGAGGTGCGCCCTTCCATAATGCCTTCTCTGCCCCCAGACATAGTGTTGAGAGCTGCATGTTTCTCTTTTGCATTGCAATTAATTCCTTGTTATATTCAAACTCATGGGTTTGTGGATATTTACCAAAAAACCAAAAGGGAGAACAGACATGCTGAGATATACTTCCCAAATACTGGGCCAGTCTCGAGCATGCAATGAGACACAATTGGTTTCCTTTTGAGAAATTCCATTAATTCCCATCACATACATAATTTCATGCATGCATAACAGTACCTGACAAGACAAGCCCTATAATATAACAACATTCTGCCACTGTTTTGCCTCAAAAGCTTGCAAACCCACAGATTAAGGCGCTCACACATTAAGTGACTTCTCACATTTTTGCAGTTTGACTTGAAAATAAGTATTTGCTTTGTTAAGTTTCCCCTCCATCAGCATAACATTTTTACATGACAATTTTATAGTTCTTTTCCACAATAATGCAATAATGCTTGTTCTATATGTTCATTTCTTCAAATTACTTTAGCACTTTTTGGAGAAAGTTCATTGTGTTTTCTAATACTGTCTGAAAAGTACAGGCTATGACAAGCCACCTGAGTGATAAGTTGGTGCTTGTTTGTCAAAGCTGAAAAATAATAAAACAAAAGCTGAAAAATTCCAATATATTTTATAGGGACAAAAACTGGATATGATCTAACTTTTTAATAAGCAATTTAGTCTATTTTATTAATAACATGGTATTTGCAATGACTCATTCTTACCTCTGTCGTAAAGCAGCTAAAATGTTGGAACTCAGCAGGCTCATTATGCAGTATCTAATATTTCATACTTAGAATCCAATCTTTAATATTTAATTTTGGGTTTGTTATTCAGGCACACTTGTTCTTTGTGCTGGAGATGATAAAAGTGATTTCTGCACTAGATATATATATATATATATAAACAATTCTCATTTACTTCAGCAGAGTTTGCTTTTACAATAATCCATGGGCATAATTAATGAAAGTTGCAAAGAATCCAGAAGAAAAATAAATCACACTACACACTTTTTACGCATGCATTTCAATATATCTCAGAACCATTCAGCTGTGTTGTAGGGTTATAGAATACATATGATGACTTCTTAGGTTCATGCAATACTATCAAGACCCATGAAATGCCCTTTCATTATCCAGGGTCAGAGCTTTTTTATTTTCTCCCCCTCACCTCTTTCTTACTGTGTGCAGTTAACAGTAAACCAGAAACAAACACTAAATATATATGTAACTATAACTTGTCTAATATGGCTGTATCTTACTGCCTAGCTGTCACAAGGCATTATGTATATATACTAGAGACTGTACTTTATTTTGGTTGGTTCTATTGTCAGTCTTTCACATTACACAGCCAGAAATCCTTGAAGTTAAATGTCCAGTCTTTTGAAACACAGAATTAAAGATATTTAAATACTTTTCCTTTTATTGAAGTGTTTTAACACCTCTCATATTACTCAGAGAAATGAATTGCTTGGGAATGAGGTTAATGCTCTACAAAACCTGCTTTTTAAAACTCTATAAGACGGGTCAAAGACCAGGAAATGCTCTCACTATAATTCTCATTTTCAGCTGAATTGGCCATGGCAACTGCACTAAGAATGCAAGTTTGAATTTCATTATGTTCCAGAAACCTGTAACTTTGCATTAGAATGATTCATGCAATAACAGGAGGGAATTGTGAGCATTTTTGATGCAGCATACATTAATTTATAATTTAATAAATTAGTATTTTAAGTTAAGTAGCTACTTTCAAGTACAACCAAAAAATGTTCATTTGATAGCTACTAAATGCATCCCTTTGCATTTTACCTGTAAAATTCTCTGTGTTTGGTGACAGGTTAAATGTCTATTATACACTATACACAGGGAGCCAACGTGTGTCTTTGTAATACCCCAGCAGCCATAGCAATTTTAGCAGCTTTCTTATTAAGTCATTCCCATTGTCTTCTAAAGAACATAAATAGAAGCTGAAAACTTAAAGCAACACAACTCAATAAGCTCTCATTATAAACAAAATATTGTATTGTTGCTAAACAAGTGACCATGTCACCCAACATGATAATGCCTTGTTCCTTAATTATGTCTTTGGAGATCCAATATTAAGTCATTTCTCAACCAAAACTTCCATTAATTGCAATGGAAGTTTCATTGAATGATGTTGCAGCACTGGCCTTTTAGGTATTTCCTTTTGTTTAACCATAACAATTCTCTAAATCAGCAAGTAATTTTTTTTTTTTATGAGAGCTTTTGAGAATACTCTTGATTTTTTAAGAAATGACAAGGGTACACACCTTTAGTTAACATGGTTGCCTCACAAGCAGCTTAAGGAACTCACTGCAAAGCAGTGAGGCAATGCTCAGAAGTGGGAGGATAAGAATAAGAAGATACCTTACAATTTTGGGAAGCAAAATTACGTAGTTCTGTAATGCTTGAGATGCTGATACTTCTCAAGCACATCTGTAGTATTGCTAGTATTATGGGTGGATCCATGTGCACAGATACTTCAAGCAAAATTGTGGCTTAACATTCCTTACAACTTTCTGAGTACACTGCAGGGAGTTTCAAAGGCTGAGTTTTTATCCTGAGAAAGCTGAGAAATCATTGCCACACAACTGATCCTCTGCCTTAAAGCTTGGAATAGCCTTCTGCTTTATCCAGCTCAGTGTGATGTTCAGAAGACTTCCTCCTGCTGGAAAACACCCAGGATTTTGATGCTGATCTGCAGCAACCTATTATCTCAGCCAGACAAATGACAGTGAGAGAAACAGAAAGAACAAAATATCACCTGGAAATTCTGCAAACAAGTTATGTGTTTACTAAGGTTAACTGGGATTTGTAGCAGTTGTAATGTGCAACCACTAGAAAGCAGATTGGGTTGGATCTGCAGTGATCAGATGAGATGTAGATCTATGCCAAACCATGATCTCCATCCCATATGCCCAGGAGAGAATTTAGTCTCCAGCCATATTCACCACCAGTCACAAGTTTTGCTGAGAACATATATCCTATTAACCCTTGTCCCCACTAGTAGTCTGTTCCCAGATTAATGTTATACCAACAGTTTCCATGGCCAGAGCTGGAGGCAAATGTGATTTCTCTGTCAAAGGTGGCCTCTATCAGGGACACACCAGGTAAAACTGGCAAATTTGGCTGGGTCTAACAGCCCTGGCCAAATGTTCTCTGTTAGGTACCCACTGTTCCCTCTAAGAGATGTGGGCTCAGAACAATTCCTGATGCTAAGTAGCAAAAATGTCCCATTTAAACAGGACATGTGCAGCCTGTTGTCCTGGTGAGAGCCAGTGAGATGTATAGGCAAAAGGCAGATCAGACATGCAGTATCCTTAATTGCCTATGTATAAATAGCACACCCTACCTGATGATAATAAAGAGCCAACCTTGCTGCTCCTTTTTGAAGTTGTTAAAATAGCCTGGAGTACATGATTGGAGCCACTGAACTGCCTCCAGAAGCAGACACAGGTAAAGATAAGTATGGATTTTGCCAGAAATATTTTCTTTCAAGGAGTCTAGTTTATACAATTTATGGCTGTTTAGCAGAAACTATATCTAGGGAATCAAGTGGTCTGAAACCACCCTTCTCTCTCCCCAAGGGGTATTTATGCAGTCCAAGAGATGTTTCCTTGGGAGAGATGATTTCATGCTAAACACTCTTCAGAAGAGCCTCACATCATTGGAATAGACTTCTGCTGTGACAAAGCACTTTCTCTCTTGTGTTCAAGGTACACTGGCAGCAGTTATTTGTTAACCTCTGAGGCCATTAGCCTAATGGCCAACGCAGGGAAAAAGTTATTTGTATAAATAGTGTCTGTTATGGAGAATTAGCCAAACTTTCTATGTGGTCTGGTAATGCTGAAAATGAGTTAGTGTTTCAGAGATTTTAAATTGTATTCTTATTAGGATAAATTAAGGGTATAAATATCAATATTATTTAAAATTGTATTAACACAGCATAACAATTCTTAGAGATTTGTAGAAAAAGAAGGCAATTTGAGCCAATCTAAGACAATCTGGTTCTCATTTACGGAAACACATTCAACTCCTGTGCTTTCAATTTCTCATTGTGATGATTTTGCAGAAGATCGAACATCTTCCCTTCTATTTTCCTTTCAGACTACTTTATTCCTTGGAAACAGAACAGAAAGGGAAGTAGTAACACTGATGTGTAACACTGATGTTAGTGCTTTTCTCTTTTACCTGATCTCTGCAAAAGTCAGAAAGGAGAAGAAGGAATTATGAATACACATGAAACATTGAGAGACCCCAAGCATGGTGTCAGCATTTTCCATGGAAACTCTGAGCAGATGTATCTAGTGGATTTCTGATTTGTAGCCATCCTTAGCTCTTCTTGTGTTTGATAAGTGGTGGGAGGAAAATAGCTGAAAAGTCCAAGGCAGAAGGATATTCTGTAAAGTGGCAATATCTGAAAGCCTGACATTGTAAATGTTCCTTTTGGAGCGCCCTTTGAAGTGGCATGGAATGCACAGGATACCTGCCTATTCATTTAGCCACTGATAAGGTCCTAATTAGCACAGCACTCAGAACCTCCCATATAGTGGAGTATAGAAATAACTATGGCTTTTACTTCCTTCCTTTGCAGCTGTAAGTGAAACAGCTTTTAAAGGTTTTGCTTTTTACGAATGTGTGCATGTGGTATACCTATAAATACCTCACTAAGTGAAAAAAAAATAAATAGATCAACAGTCACAGAAGGAAAACCTGTTTTTATTGTTGTGAAGTAGTGGATTCAGCACTCATCTGAGTCATGCAAGGGAATTTCTGTGGGTTTAGGTCAAACTTCACTTACAAACTCTGGCCTGCAGGTTAACACTCTCTTCAGCTCAGTGCAACACAGCTGGCAGAGTGAGTAATAGCTGTTTCTCTGTCCAGGACTGGGCCATCAGACTCTTAAATCCTAAAGTTTATTCCAATGGAAATGTTCCAGTGCACTGAAGTGCCTCCTGAAAGCAAAACTGCAGGATCAGGCCCTTCAATTTTAAAAAATGACATTTAATATGGACAGACAAAGGCACCAGAGAAGAACACAGTGACTCTCTGTATACCTGGAGGAGGGATAGTAGTACAAAACAAGCTTTTCTTTAACCACAACGGCAATCTTCTAACAGCAGCACCCACTCAAACGCATAGAACTCAGAGGCTGATAATCATCTTTCAGTTCAGGTTATTGCATGCAATTTTTCACGTTCATTCAGTTTTCTTCATACAGCTCTTAGTAAAGTAACTCCCTTAACAATAAAAGCTTTTATGGCAGCCCATTACACAGGAGAACTAACCACTCCTAGTTTTTTTATTGGCTTCTTGGAATATTTATAGCAGCCTTTGTTCTCTTTGCAAGCTTATGCATTTGGGGTGTATGAAGATTTTTTTTTTTTTTACTTTGCCAATTGGTTTTGACAGCAAAGTACATATATTTTTACATCTGTAAGGTTTTAAAGCTTTATATTTGTTTTCCTTTATATATTATTATTGGCATCAAAGCCAACATTCAGCCTGCACCTCACTGTTTAACACTTGAACATTCACTGCTGTAGAATTTTCAAATTGCCACCATGCTACCTTTTCTTGATTAACTGGTTACACTCTGCACACAAAGAAATGATGAAATTTGACTCCATACTAACAAATCAAAGAATTTATTTGGTGTCTAAAGGGACAGATTAAATTTCTACTTCAATAATTTGAGAGAAAATCCTCAAATTAAAACAAAATATTTACATTCTTGAAGGAATTACCTCAGTAATTGAAACTGCCACATGACTTATTTCTGCATGGCATTTTGGACTCAGGATGATCCCAAAACTTTCAATAAAGCTTACATAGAACTAAAAATAGTGTCAAATAGAACTTGGCTTTGACTATCTCTATCCTGATTTTCAAAGTTTTTTAAATTTAATTTTATATCCTTCCTTTAATAAACAACAATATTTTATTGTTGACACCACTTCATGAAAATCATATATATAAAATATATGTAAATATAAATATTATATAAAAATATAAATACTATAAATATAACTATAAATATAAATAAATACATATGTGGCTTTTCTTTATTTTCCAATATAATGAAAGAAGAAATTGTACTAGCCAGACTGATGTAACTGTTGAAATTAGAAGGAGAATTATTTTCTCGTTTGTCATTTCCAGCTCAGAAAATAATCATTGTAAAAGCTAAAGCAATGCAAATAATAAATAGTAATATTAATCATCTAGTAAATACCGTCTTGAATTTATTATACACATACTTATTGAATAAATAATAAATAATCAAAGGATACATTTCTTTTTGACCACAAAATTATTAAATAAATTATTATTAAAGAAAAATAAAGACTCAAATCACTGATATGAAGTGAGGCTTTTGTGTTGTTCTTAATAAATACAAGAATGTTGTAATAAACATATTTTGCATAGTATCTTTCACAGAGACTTATTTCCCTGGAGCTTTGCTGCTGCTGGAATGCTACTAGGTAGGTAGAATCTTAATTTTCTTATTATTATCTTGTTATTAGCTTATTATCTAATAATACCAAGCAAATTATTTGGACCTTGGTAATGTATAAACTATGTTCTGCTGTGCTGACTTTGAGAACTTTCTTTTAATGGCTTTATTACGTGGGTATATCCCCCCAGCTCTGGAACTATGAAAATACCACATTCCACTGTAGAGACTGGTGGGGTTTTTCTGGGGGAATAGTGCTTGTGCTGTCATCCCTAAATTCAGATTTGGGAAGGCCCCACAAGCTCACTCAGGGCATCCTCATCCTTTCTACAGGAGAAGTTTCAGGCCATTTCTTGAGCTCCTCCTCTCTCTCTCTCATTTCTTATTCCCTGGCAAGGGACATCAGGCTTTGAAGTGACAGTCTCCACCTCCTAGAAGCCCAGAGAGAGCCCTGGCTCAGCAGGCTCATGGGTCAGGTCCAGCAGCTGCTTCCTGCTGTAGGGCTGAGTCTGGGGAAAGACCTCGTGTGACCCCTGAGCTAGTCCCACTACTTGCAAAGAGATGGAGTCCAAAGAAAACAGAGTCAGCAAGGACTAACCATCTTGGCCTATTTCACCTCCCAGCTCCTGTGGAAAGTTTTTTGCCTGTGTTTTGTGAAACGTCTCTCAGGCTTCAACCAAGCATGGTCATCACAAGACAGCAACTGCCCCTCAGCTGTAGGAAAGGGTGCAGAGTGGAAATAACTTTGGTGATGTTGGTGACTTCTGTGGTGACCTACCTCATCCCCTCGGGTTTTTCTTGCAAACCACTATTGGCTTCAGTCTTCAAGGCCATTGGAGTACCTAACACACCACATCTGTTTCACCACGTCTAAATGGAGAGAAAAAGTGCAATGTGTGAAAAAAGCCCTGAAAATCCCACGGGAACCTCCTCTATAGGTGTGAATCTTGTCCCTGTCCTGCTCCAGTGAACATGGGAGACCACACACCGTAGTACAGAGAGGTGACAGACCTCACTGACAGCAATCTGCCACTTAGGTGTGACAGGAGTCTCATAATGAGACACGCTGTGTGTGAGGAGTCAGCACGCTTGCGAACAAATAGGAAAGGTGACACATCAGCTAGATGTAGCTGATCCTGGGGAAAACTGAGAGAGTATGGCAAGTAGTTTCTGCTCTGCATAGAATACCGTGCCAGGTCCTTCACCCTATGGTTTAAGGTCTTTAAGGAGCCAGTACCCAGCTGTGTCAATGTAGCTCAGAACGCAGAGGTGGAGCCCTTTTGCAACACTATGGGACAAACTGTTGCAAGTTACAGGGGGGCTTTTGGTGAAAATGAAATAGTGGAGACTTTCTACCACAACTGAAATGGGGAGTGATAGTGAAAAACGAAATGCAAAATCAAAATAAATGTCTTATTCAGGTTTTCCTATTAGCAGAATTCTGTGATAATGACCTTTGTGAAGGACTCACAGGGACTCGATGAAGTGCCTCAGCATCACTCATTTTATGATGCAGTTTATGCAAAAAGTATTTGTATCCTATGATAATAATAGTTGTAAAGAATAGCTGTGATACCCATGCCAGACAGCAGATCAGACAAATTGGCTTTGGAAAGAATAATCAGCATCCCTTAACTCAACAGATCGTTCAGCAGTCTGAAAGAAGCGTATAAACAAAACCTTAGCTTGGATATCAGTATACAGATTAACCGCAGGCATTTTCATTCTGTCATTGCACTACACTTTATGTATTCAGCCAAACATTTCTAAAAGGATTGTAACTCCTCCTTGTTTGAATTCAAATTCTAAGAAATTCAAACTGCTAATGCAGGGTAAAATTCAATAAGCTTTGCAAACTGCTTAACATTATACTATAAATATTATTTAGACATATTTATAGGTTTATGCATGATAAGTCTATGAAAACAATAGCAAAACACTATTTTTATTCCTTCAAACATTTTTAATTTTCATCATGCTATTACATTTTTCAATTGAAGTGAAACATAAAGACGTTAAAAGAAAGCATAATTGGGCTTGTTTGAAATTATTTCTCTGAGACTTGAAAGAAAAGCCAAAAAATGCATTAGAAGTCAGAGTTAGAAAGAAATCAGGGAATTCATAATGTTTCAAGATTTTTAAAATGTAAGGCATAAATAATGTTTGTTTCTTTGTAAATAGCAATCATATGCATAAAATGGGAATGAGCTGTAGAAAGAAATAAATCGGAGAAAGTCTATTCAACAGGAATCCTAGGAACTTTAATGTTGTGGAACACTGTTGGACTGCTACAGTTTTGCAAGTGCTTTATCTCAGCTGAAAGGTGAAATTAGCAGCTTTCTCAAAAACCCTGGGAAGCTATTGTGTCAATGCTACACACTGGAGACCACTGTTTGATGCCAGTGCCACTAGTTTAGATGAGCACTGCAATCAGGAGTGTTAGAAGTGAGTTGGTGAATTGCGTTGCATGAAGCAATGGAGCTGCTTACAGACAAAAGAGCTGAATGGGGTTTTATACATATCTATAAGAATATAATGAAGCCAAACCTACCAAACACACAGCTGAATTCAGCAATATTAAAGTAACCAACTAGAAAAGAAGTTGGAGAGAGAGGTGAGATAAGGAGAGGACATCTGACTAAAAGACTTAGTTAATAAAATTAATTGTAAATTCAGATACAGCTTGACCTCTCCCTGAAATATTAATATTGTGAGGAATGATGCATCAAATG